>OX422219.1:418768488-419968488 GCA_949130495.1 Sambucus nigra
ATTTGGTCCTATTATCAAATCGAGAGTCCCGCGACTATGTGATAAATTATTATGAGTTAAATTGGTCATGTACGAGGTGTTCATGCCCCTCACGGTGCCATTTGGGAGCTTTTGGGGGTTTTGTCCCATGAGCGACACGTTTGAAACTCTGAGTATTATCAATCCAAGAAATCCCACATCACTATCCAATAACCAAACCAATAATAAATAATTATCCCGTACTCCTTCTATCATCTACATGATAAAACACATACTAACAATAAGAAAATCTCACTAATTATGGTAGTTTCTCATTAAATTAGAGTTTAGGGTAATTTCTCACTAAATTAGGGTTTAGGAACTTTCGTGCTAAATTAGTTTTAAATTAGGATTTAATGAATATGGTATTTTTCCACTATTTTAGTTTTCAAAAGAATTGGAAAATTTTCCACCAATTAGGGTTTAAGAATTGAAAACTTTATTAAATATAGAGTTTTGGGAAAAACTAAATTGAAAATTAGGCTAAGATAATTAACTCCTGAAAATTAAGCTCGCTCATATATCTTATGTTATTTAAAATAACCCAGTGATGTCACAAAATTCCGAAACACTTATAATAAAGTTGGAGTATTTATTAATTACTTAAGTACTTTTATGCACAGTAGAAAGTTCCCATACTTAACTATATATATATATATTAGCCACTCATATAATATATATACTATCGTCACCCCACGTAAAATCTATGGTGCTGGCATACTCTACTATCAAGTCCCTGTATCACTCATACTAAGGGAAATACTAGTTCGGAATCACTCTCGAACTGTATTAACATAAAACACATACAAATAGAGGCGAAGTATAGTTCCAAGTCACTAAGAGGTCAGCACATACCCTCATGTCTCTTAGGACCGTTTGACTATCAATCAGATAGCCTGTACCAAGGAATCATATGTTCTAGGGTACAAGTCACTATCCCCCATAAAGGCCCAATCGAGATAAGAGTGTCCCGGAGCGGAAACCCCCATGATAGCAAGTAGCTAGGGTATGATTTTTACACAGATATATAATATATTCCTAATCACACAATCATATATATATATATATATATATATATATATATTTACATTTCTAAATTTAGCGCGCCCACGGCCCATAATTATAATTATCCGTTATTAGCACATTTTACTCAATTATCTCGCATAACAGACCCGTCACTTTTATTCTCACATATAAGTTACTCCATAGTTACTTCTCATCTCTCGAAGTATTCTATCTACCTAAATATAATTTCATTAGGCATTCTCACTTATCTTTTAGTCTAACTTACTCACGAGTCTCGATCTTTTATTAGACGTACGCATGATTTCGTATGTGTGAATAACTCCCCGTTAATCCATAATTTCACTCTACATTAAATTTCACTCAACGGGGTCTACCTAGGCCCTACTGATCCTCTTTATATCCCATTATACTCCAAAAATAATAATCAAGGGTTCCTATGAATTTTAACCGGATTAAACCAACGGACGAAAAATATGCCGTTTTTCAGGAGGGGTCGATTGATCGATCGTCGATCGATCGATGTTCTTGGGTCGATCGATCGATCAAGCAGTTCTTGCCCATAAACTGCCATTAAAACCTACGGGTTTCATCTTCCAATTTTCTACGAAACGTCATTAACAACTCCCAAACTCTCAAATAACATTACTACAAGTTCTATAAACATATATGCAAGATTTCCTACGTGAAACATGTACAAATTCAACAACGGAATTGAATTAAAGGTCCAATTTATTTTAATTATCAAGAACCCTAACTTTCCACTAAACTTCCATTATTCTATTTCTTTTTCCAGATTTCTCACTTCTAAATTAATCAAATTTCATGGGTAATCCCTTACATATGATTGGGATGTCCAGAGTTTATTTATTTTCTCTACAACATGTGATTGGGTTCTCTAAATTCTTGAGTTCTTCCATGAATCATATGTTAGATCGTCCTAATATAACATGGTGTGACATTTAACTAAAATAGAAGCAAGATAGATACTTGCCTAGAATTTGAGTTTCTGATTTATGGACGAAAGATGTATGGTTGCGTTCCTCATCGCGCGATCTACGCTTTGGTGGTGCTGGCGGTGTAAACGGTTGAGTCTTTGGCCTTGAGTTTCTTGGAAATCTCTCCAACACCTTCTCTAATGGCCGTTCTTTGATTTTTTGTTGGTTAACCCTAGAAGGCAACTCCTAAAGGCTGATTTATCCTTAGGAAATTCGTGGGTTTAATTACCCAAAAATGTCAAATGTCTATAATACCCTCCCGGGATGCCAATTAGGCCTAAAAATGCCCCGAGACCCAAACTAAACCCCCGGGTACATTATTTTGACTATCTCGACCCTTCCAGACTTATTGGCTCACTCGAAATGAGCATACGGGTGACTTATAATTTATTCACTTTTAATAACAATAATTTAGTCTTGACACGACACAGGCGCGTCCCGACTTAAATTTCCATAATTGCCATTTTAGTCACTTGTGACAATTTTTATAAAATCAGTCTTATATATTACTTTACTCTTTTAGTAATATTCGACAAATTCCCAATAATTACTATCTTTCGTCATGCTAGTAACTATTTCAATAAATTTCTAGATTAAAAGTAAATTAACATCTCAATTTAAATTTAATAAATCCCTAAATTTAAAAGCCCATAAAAATAGAGGTATTACATACTTCCCCCCTAATAAGGGAATTTCGTCCTGAAATTCGAAAAATAAGGTCTATCTGGTAAAACAATTCTGGATACCTTATCAGTAGGCAAACTATCTACATAGTAAGGCGCTCAATCACTACAGCCCCCCGCCTCACAACAAGCTTGTTTAACACTCTCATTAAAGACACTTCACATTGTGCTCCTATCCCACAACATTCGCATAAGACACACCTATACATTATTAATTCCCATTGTTTCAATATCATTGGGAGGTCGCACCTCATTACATGGCAACTACTTGGATTTATCGAAACACAAAACTCCCCTTCTGAGAGAAACCATACGAACATCTGACCACCCTTGTTCGCCTAAAATAGCTTGGAATTCCACCATAGTCATTAGACTCTAACTCAACCAATCCAAAATTCTGATAATCCTCCCATCTCTTAACATTCAGAGTGAGACAAGTTAAGGTTTTTCTACGCCAAAACCTCAATAAGTATCTTGTTCACAATAAATAGGTATGAGTGATCCCATGGAACCCTACCATTAGGTAATATCCACCCCCAATTGCCGTACTATACTCCACTTGTTAGCTAGAACCGTTGGGGAATAGAAATGATCACAATGAATCCAAAATTATTTTCACGTTGCTCCACTAATGGTTAATCACCGCTCGCTTACTCCCCGAATCATGGGTGATACTACTTGCTTAAAATGAAATGATATCCCCGCTGCTTCCTAAAATACCATATTGAATGTGGGATTCAAAAATCTCAACCTAATTCAGAAAAATGCCGTGTAGGACCACGTACCGGTGCGATCGTTCCTTTCAAAGGAAGACTGGGGCATTATAGCTAATATTGTAAATCACTCCAAGGAATGTCAATCACTTCCTTCTTGGGCATCTTGTTCCACACATACTAAGGAACTCTTGATCTTACCTTGAGGTTGTTAACTCATCCAAGAAACTTTACAGACTTTACCGACCTCTTCCATTATAGGAATTGTCAATAGCCATAAAATTCTCTGGTTGCTCCTCTTATTCCAACTGATTTCTATTTATGAGTAGTGCCCGCGAAGACTACTCACTATATACCGCTCGATATCGACTTCTACTTGTAATGTCTCACATCAAGTGACACTTAATACTCCCCTTCTTTCCTTTTCTTATACTGAAAGTTCTGACCCATGCACTTTTCTCCACGATGTGCACTTCCAGACCTTTTATACCATACTAATATCTTCACTCTTTATACGCTTCAGTCGTTCTTAACATTTGAATAATTACAACTCCGCCCGAGTGTTCTCCATAATAATTACATTCTACCGTTCTCAAGGAATACCCCTTTTTAAATGGATTCATACAGCCTTCCAACCAAATTTGGGTGTGATACTCTGATCGCACATGTATATATGGGTTATCGTTCTTCACGCGACGCTTAATCCATTCTGCCACCTCCACTTGGTTATGTTAGTCCCATAAACATATATTCCACGCGTCTATTCCCACATCCCTACAACTCGAACGATTCTAACATCAGCTAACCAGGATGCCCACACACCCTATAAACCGTGCATACTAGCGTAAGCATCACATACGCTTCACACATAACACCCAATTCTTTCTTTTCCTTGTGCTCATAACATGTTTACAACACCTGGGTACTCTCAATCACCCTGGAAATTGAAATTTTAAATCCTCCTTATCATTGTTCCACCCCTCAACTCGTGGTGATAATACAAAACTTTCAATGCTTTCTTTCCACATAATCGGCTCCACTGGCCCTAAATTCATAATTCAACTTCCAATTTACAGATATAATTACCTTCTCCTACTACGACTGAGGTACCAAACTCATAGATTAATGACCAAACATCTTCCTACTTCCAACCTTACGCTAAGTTTCATGCGTGGGATGTCTCGCAAAGAAAAATTCAAACAAGGAACCCCCCTGATACATTACTACCTAGCATTGTCGATTATCGAAATCTGTTAGGCCCTCTGTCCATAATATGTACCCCTTTATTCCGTCTCTTGGAAGAACAACTACATCTCCTCCCGTAATTACACTTACACAAAGAACATTTTGCCAATTCACTATCGTTCGGTATTGGTGGTAATCATAATTCGCAAACCTCGTACGCATACAATCTGGACCCCAAAATCCTGACCCCAATCATATGAGTCTAACTCTTAACTCCCACATTCTAAAGGATGGGTATAACAATGCACTCTTCCTATCACCAAGTCTTGAGCGCTAAACGTAATAATGAGTCAAATCTTTTCGCTCAATGGTAAACCCAATACACACAGAACCAGGACAATAAAGTCCCTAAACACCCTGGGATTTAAACTTTTCGATACCACTATACCCTTCGGAGTCTCTACCATATATAATATAAATATGATTCTGAACCTCTCACAGGTGAGGCCTCGCCAGAACAAATCATGTTGCACTAAGGCAGCCACTCCGATAGCCTTGTAATAACTGCCTACTATCTTAATAACCATTTTTATAAAACTGCAACCAAGGAAATATCATACTGGTATATCACATCATTAAAATGAGTAACCTTAATAAAGTATGTAACGCTATTACTACCCATTCATCCTCCGCGGATAGCACTAAGGATAATCCCGCTACACTAGGGAACTATTTACATAATAATAATGTTCATTGTTACGCATTAAACTCGCCTCACATGCTAACCTAGAAATAAAAAAAATTTAGTGACTCGCTCGTGTCATATAAAACAAACCTCATCCTCCGAGGATAAAACTCATACTTCTACTTCGTCAATCGCCTTGGCTACTTAATGGTCCTCCGGACATAACGTGTCTGTCTGAACCAAATCAGAGATTTATATTAACCATTTCCCTTGCAAGCACCCCTCCTTTGTCCTTTTTCTCGTCTCAAATTTTTTTAACTCGTGTGGTTTTACTCTACACAAAATACCTTAACACATAACCTTCTTATCCCCTGAAATACTTCCGAAAACTCACGAATGATTGGGATCGAATCCAGGAGAATCATAATCTCCTTAGAGGTATCCTCCTCCATGTAATACCAATGGGTGGGAGATCCTCCCTCTGGGTGAGGCATCGCCACCAAAAACATCTCCTGCCTCGAAGTGGGAAAGACAATACTCCTACCGAAAAATCTAGCATTCCAATAATGACATTGTGCTCATGCATATCTAATACTAGCATGTCCACAGGTAAAATCAAGCTACCAATCTTTATATCTACACCCCGTCAAATAAAGAAAATCAAAGACTCATTCCCCAATGGTGAGTCTACGCATGACACTGTACTCTCCGTCTTGTCTAATAACCCTAAGGCTCGTGCAAAATGAGTAGCTATAAGACAGTGAGATGCCCCAGTACTAAATAAAACTCGACCCATAGCACCGTGTATAGGAAACGTACCTTCTATCGTGATTGGTGCCTGAGGTGCTGATTCCTGGTGGACGCTATAGACACATCCATACTGTAATTGCCCCTGCTGAACTGTGGTTGCTAGGATGGTTAGTAGAGTTGGCCTCTGCGGTTTATTACGGGCACCCTACTGCTGTGGGGCCCTATTCCCCTCTGGGCAATCCTGACATCTATGGACATTCTTGCCACATTTGAAGAACCTACTTCGAAACTGTCTCATTTTACTACACTGTTGTCTAGTTTTTCCTTTTCCTTGGTATTGTTGGACTTGCAGAGCAACTTGAGGAAAAACGATGTCAGGTTGAGGACAATACCTCCACTTGTGTCCCGATTTCACACATTTATAGTAGAGTCCTGAAATTTCTCGCTGGTCGGGTTGGAGTTTCTCTCTAGTCTGATTCGTACAAAATTGACCTTCATGGCCATCCATTTCAAATTTGAAACACCTTTTTGTGACTTCATTCTAACCCCAACTTTGTCGGCCCTGACGCTTTTGGCTCTCTACGTAAATTCGGTTACTTTTGTGGCCTTTTTGGTCCTGAGGTGCTTGTTGCTGTGATTTTTATGTCTTCGCACAATTATCAACTCTAGTCATATCAAATTGATGAATCTCTCTAGGTCTTTTGCCTCCTCTAAGCTGCATACTATGATCGTGGTACTGTAAGACTGCAGTGGTAATTGCCTATGCCACAATGCCTGCTAATTCGACGATTGATACCCTCTTCGGAGACACCTAAGGTGTGAGCTGTTCTTGCTCATTAACTTCCCCAACGGCATTAGCTTGTTCGTCTTGACCGAAAATCTAAAAGTTTATAGTAATCTGGATAAGTTCAATATTCAAATCGACAAATCACAGAAGCACAAATTTCCAACGCATAAAGATGAATAAAACATTCCTAATATTAGGGCTCTAAATCAAAGACGCTAAGCTGGAAATGAGATAAGCTGTACAGATCCTAAAGGACACTAGAACCTGATGCTCTGATACCACCCGTGACACCCCGCCTAATTAAATACCGGGTGATCAGTCCTTTATTAAATTAAAATCAAGGTGAACGGTTGGTTCATTCTTAGCATCACTATCGTAAAATAAAATTTCCAATTTAAACATCCTAATTAATTAAGCTAAGTGTCAAAACAATTTTTAAAATCTTATTTCTATTTTATTTAATGCCATTAAGAAAACCTTTTCAATAATTAACAGTTAAGAATCGTATAAATGTTAAAGATGGCAAATAACACAAAAGAATTTAACCATTCCGATAAACAAATACCAAGTTTAAAAGCTACAAATAAAATCATCCTGACACAAATCAAGTCCCAAAGAGTACCAAATATCGAAAATAAATGAACATAAATCTCTGACAAATCCAACTGAATAGGGAAACGGGTGACGTATGCCCTAACTAATCAGAACTAAAATAAGAATAGAGTTAACAACGAGGTCGTTTAAGAAATGACCTTTAACTCCCACATAAGCTGCAGCGTGTTCGTTCCAAGGAATCTAAGCATGACACCCTGTGGCCGGGCACCTTTAATATATACATATACATATATATATATATATATATATATATATATATATATATATATATACAAGAGAAAAGAAATAACAGGAAATGGGTCAGAGCCCGACTATAAAACAGTTTAAAAATAGTTCAGTAAGTATATAAAATGCTTACCAGCTAATGAAACATCCCTGTCAGTATGCGACACTCTCTTGAGAAATTCTCACCTCTCATATAGTGTGCACGCCTACCGTACTATTAATCTCCAAAGTTTATTTTAGCTTAACTTTCCCATAAGGTTTTATTCCGATAAATACTATGGCTAAGATAATTAACTCCTGAAAATTAAGCTGGCTCATATATCTTATGTTATTTAAAATAATCCAGTGATGTCACAAAATTCCCAAACACTTATAATAAAATTGGAGTATTTATTAATTACTTAACTACTTTTATGCACAGTAGAAAGTTCCCATACTTAACTATATATATATATATATATATATTAGCCACTCATATAATATATATACTATCGGCACCCCACATAAAATCTATGGTGCTGGCATACTCTGCTATCAAGTCCCCGTATCACTCGTACTAAGGGAAATACTAGTTCGGAATCACTGTCGAACTGTATTAACATAAAACACATAGAAATGGGGGCGAACTATAGTTTCAAGTCACTAAGAGGTCCGCTCATACCCTCACGTCTCTTATGACCGTCTGACTATCAATCAGATAGCCTGTACCAAGGAATCCTATGTTCTAGGGTACAAGTCACTATCCCCCATAAAGGCCCAATCAAAATAAGACTGTCCCGGCGCGGAAACACCCATGTTAGCAAGTAGCTCGGGTATGATTTTTACATGGATGTATAATATATGCATAATCACACAATCATATATATATATATATATATATATATATATATATATATATAATAAAGTAGAAAACTTATGTATGTCATAAGATCAAATGATGATGTCATCTATATGAGTCTTTCATGTACTACCTATTTTTCCCTCAACACATTTGAATTCCCTCTCTTTTTTCACACACAAATTTAATTTTCACTCTTACTCAAAATTCAAAACCAAGGCTAAAATATTATTTGACCCATCTGAATGTCTCAAAAGTTGGGAAAAGACCTACTTTACTCTCATTTACTCCCGTCCCTCATTCTTACACTTCGGCAACAAACCAAAAACCCTCCTTCAACCGCCAACACCCTTCTCTCTTCATCCCGATGTCGGACTCAACTGAGCTTTGTTTGAGGTCATAGCTGGACGACTCAATCACTTTTTTTGTTGGGTTTTTCTCTATTTTTAGATTTGGTGAGACAATACCCTCTTTTTATTCAGCTATGAAATAAAATTGTCTAAAGATATTACAAGGAAAACTAAAGTTTCATGTTGGTCATTTTATTTGATTATTCAGATATATTTACCTTTGGTGGATATTGTAAGGAAAACTTAAGTTTGTAACGAATTTGGGTTTATTTAGGGTTTATTCAGGGTTTGATTGTTCAAATTTGGATTTTTATGGTTCAAATAATCTATTTTTATTGTTGTTTACAGAAATCTCACCTTTGATTCACCGCATCACATCTCAAACCAGGTATAACCCTTTTTTTCTCTTTTAAATCGACATGTTCTTTTTTTGGGGGTGGGGTGTTATGGTTCAGGGCGCATGGAGATATTTATGAGTTTTTACCCTCTTCAAATTAACAAATCATGTTTTTATGGGATTTTTCTAATTTATGTTTTTTATAGTTCAAATCATGTGTTTTTATTGTTGTTTGCAGATATCTCACCCTTAATTCATCCCATCATAGTTCAAATCAGGTATACCCCTATTTTGTTTTTTAAATCGACGAGTTTTCCAAATGTTTGGGGTTTTTATACTAGGTAGGTATCGTGTTTGTGAAAATGTCAAAGTGGAACACCTATTTCTATATATTCATATCAGATGTATTCATATCAAATGTATATTCATATCAGATGTCGTTTTGTATATTCATATCAGATGTATTTATGTATATTCAGATGTATTTGTAAGTGTGCATATCATATGTATTTTTGACATAATTTGTATTTTTTCCTATAGATCCCATGAGCACTACAATTCACTCATGTTGGTTAAGCATTAATAACTAATGAGTGATGATTAAGCTTTAAATTGATAACTGTACTGCCAGACTTCAATATTGTTGGCAATAAATGGTTCAAAATAATTTTACTGAAATTGTGTAAGTTTTATTTCTTAAACCAATGCGAGTTAGAATACGAATGATTGTTTGGATTGTTTTTTTTATCAAAACTATTTAGAATAATCTCAAATAATATAGGGTAATGGTTGTGTGCAAGTAAGGTTGATTTTATTTTAGGTTGGTTGTGTTCGAAATTTAGGCACACTAAAAAGTATCGTTGGTTTTATTTTGAATAGTGTAAGTTTTATTTCTTAAACCAATGCGAGTTAGATGAATGGTTGTTTGGAATGTTTTTTTTATTAAAACAATTTAGAATAATCTCAACTAATATAGGGTAATGGTTGTGTGCAAGTAAGGTTGATTTTATTTTGGGTTGGTTATGTTCGAAATTTAGGCATTCGAAAAACTATCATTGGTTTTATGTCATTAGATGAACCGCATACTATTAACAGGTGTGGGTGTTATGCACTTACAACCATGGTTCTAAAATGTAGTAGATTTTTCAGGCGTCTGAAGCCCTTTTTGCGCCTATGCAGGGAGTAATGAACGTCATAGGCATTTTTATTTGTTAAGTATATATTGTATATTTTTCTATCAAAGTAGTGTAAAAGCACTCTGATGATGCTACGTTACCTGTTGTTGATTTCTTATAACCCTTTCTTCTTCAGTGGGGCTACAAGTGCTGCAAATAAAGTATTAGGAACATCCTTCTGCATTTAGATGCATTTGTTCATTGATTTTCCCAAATATATTTGTTCTAAATTAAGATATTATTTTTTATACTATTCATTGAATTATAATGGGATGTTTTGAGAGTGAATTCTATTGGGTGGATATATGGAAATTTTCCATTTGGTTTAAGTGTGAATATGACATTGCATTTGGTTTAGATATTTAGATTGTGAATATGACATTGCACTTTGTATGACATTGCATTTTGGTTCTACATAGTTACCAGGACTATAAAGTTCCAAATTAATACACATTGGATTTAAGAATCGGTATGGGAGGCACATTTTATCACAGTGCACTATATGATTATAAATATATGAATCTGGCTAATTTTGAACATTCATTTTACCATCCTACCTATAGTATTTCTGTTGAAATTTAACTTTAGTTATCCTAAAAGTTTAGAGTTCACTCACCTTTGCATGCAAGATTACCCCTGATCATTAACTGTACAAGATTTTCCCGTTCGCTGGTCATTAACCGTGCTCCTCGCACTGATCATTAACTGTATAAGATTTTCCCATTCACTCATCATATACTCTGTCATTTCTCTTCTTTTTTTTCTTTTGCAGATCTACATAAACTTTGGTCATCTCCTTGTTTCCTTTGTTTTTGTAGATATAAATAGAATATTCCAAGGTATCTTTCACTGCTTTACATACATAGTTTAGTCACTTGGTCAGACCTCTATATAACTGAATATTTTTTTATGTCTCACTCTCAGGTATCTTCATTGTTAGAGTTTCAATACAGATGCGGGTTTGTTAACTGTTAATGAGAATAAAGAAGGTCACGCGACTGCTTTTGGATATGACATTGCGAAAGTGTGTCGCAACTGAGGTCACACTCCCTTCTTTCTTTTCATGAAAGGAATAGGTTGTTGTGGTGTTGAGGATGATCATTACGAGCCCCTCACTGATCAAGTAAGTAATTAGAAAGTACTTGATAAAAGCGGATCATACGTTTAACTTTGTTCTTACGTTTAACTTGATAAAAGCTTGACATCTTTAATTAATTCTTACTAAAATACCTATTCTTCTCCAGATAACTTTGTTCTTATTTTTCAGAATTCTTACTTATGGTCTTGGAGAAGGAACAAGGTGGAGTTACATCTTTTTTCTTTTTTAAGTTGATCAGAAGTGTAACAAGGTGCTTATCTTATCGGATTTGAATGAAACAACTCAGTTTTACAGAAGTTCTTAATCTATGTTGCCGAACATAGTTTTTCAACTTAGATCATAAAATGTATATACATAATGCAAACACTTGCATGTTTTTAAAATTAAGTTCCATAATCTTAATCTGTGATGCTTTTATTTTTTTACTGCATGTTTTTAATTTTATTCTTATGATTGTCATCCATGGTATATTTTTTTACAATATGCTTACTGGATTCGCTGTGATGCTTTCGGCTGAACAAACTATTGTTCGCTGTTCGTCGTGATGCTTTTTCTTCTTCATTTGTTACAGTGTTTAGCAGACGCTTAGTTCAACAGGTAGAAAACCCCCCCAAGGTGATTACCACACCTTACTATGTAGACAGTAGGTAAATCTCTGTTTTGCTCAATGTTTTTATAATTTCATTCTTCTTTTTTTGGTTATTATTTTATAATTATTATGCCATAGGTATTTAGAATAGTTGTATGACTAAATTTGGGATACCTTGATTCAATTTTTGAGGATTTGTATTTGTTTGATGATTTGACATTAACAGAGGAAGTTTTCCAAAGGTTTTTTTTTTTTGGAACTGCCTCTTCTGCTTACCAGTATGAGGGAGCTGTGAAGGAAGACGAAAGGGGTATAACAGTGTGGGGCAAATTTGTGCATTCATTTGATTTTCAATCGCTTAGTCGCTGATATTCCCCGATGGAACTGGGGAAATCAATCAAGCAAGAGTTGATCACTACAACAATCTAATTAATGCCTTACTAGCCTATGGAATTGAACCATAGCAATCTTGAATGGTGATTTGAAACTTCCAATGGTGATTTGAACTCAATAACTCTTCTAGGAGTGCGACTAATCAGGTATGCTGCTGTTAACACGCCATGAGACCATAATCTTTTGGGAACATTCATTTGTAACATTAGGGTTATAGCAACCTTTGGGATATGATGATTTTGTCTCTCAGCCACCTTATTCTATTATGGAATACCAATGCAACTGGTTTGGTCAAGAAAGCCTTAGCTGTGAATATATTCAGGAAAAAGTCCTTTGGTATACTCTGTACCATTGCCAAACCTAAAAATTTTAACTTTAGTGCGAAATTAACTACTATAGAAAATACCTTACCTGCTTGGAGAAGGAAAACAATTTCTACATGTTTGAAATAGTATAATTTGGGGTTTTGATCTACTAATTTCACGAGGTTTACATATTAAAGATACATTTCGTAAAGTTACTTTTGAAGGAGAAGAGGGTTGAAGTTTAGGGTTTAAATGGACATGGAAAATATTATTCGTTAGTTTATGTAGTTTAGCTGTAAAATAAATTAAGGATATTGTTATATTTAACTTCACTTGAATTGTTAGTTTAATTAGTGAATCTTTATATGTGCAAAAATGCATAGTTCAGGGGTTGTAAGATATTACCTTATTTTTTACCCTATATGCTATTTTAGATTTCATTGTATATATTATGTTTTTTTAATCACTTTTAGACATGTATGTATTTCTGACTGTTTTAGATTTCTCATTATACGTGACCTATTTGGATTGTATTTGAAGTATAATACATTACCTCTTTGTCGCATTACATATTATTACGTTACCTCTTTGATGTGTTACATATTATCGACTATGTCTATATGTCTATATGTATACGAAATGCATTTTGTACAGATTATGTCTATATGTACATGAATGCATTTTGAAATGAATGAAATGAATTGTATTTTATAAATCTCCTTTTTTTTGTACAACTTATGTCTATATGTACATGAAATGCATCATGGTTGTATTTGAAATGAGTGAAATGAAATTCATTTTCTAAATCTCCTTTATTTGTCTTTGGATGGGTTGATTATTTTTATACAACTTATGTCTATGTTACTAACTAATTCAAACTCACTATATATAATTTGTCTTATTGGTTGTATGAAGGGCATACACCGATGGGCGATGTGAAACCTGTTCTAGTAAAACATTGAGGGTTCCCCTCGAGACATGGCGAGTCTCTCTAAGAATGGGATTGAAGGGTGCCACCACAAACATTAGAGGACGCAAGGTAGATATGCTCCACACAACAACTGCTGTGAACCTATCCACCGATTCCCCATAACACTGAAGTTGTGACTTGGGAATGTTGAAGTGAGGTGGCATCTGGAAGTGGGTGAGATCAGAGCCAAGGTGCACGCTTTTTAAGAGATTTAAAATACGTTGAATAATATTTGGTGCTCTGTAGTTGGTTTCTGATTCCCCATCTAATGATAAGGGTGACAAAAAAATAGCCCTCCTTTCCCCAAAATCATCATCATCCTTGCTCACCTGTACCACAACCACAACCACTCATATGTATATATTTAGTGTAAGTTTACTATTTGAATGAATCTTCAGTTTTTATTGCGTATCAGTGTAGGATAATAGGTGTTTGATATAACTTTAAGCATATGTTTTTGTATATATTTCTGTCAATCCATTTTTATTTTGATCCACACCTTTATGCATAATATGATCTATTAATTAATGACCACTGTATAAGAGAAAGCTCAATTAGGGTGCACAGATATAACACTAATTAATGATCAGTGTTTACATGTGAAAGCTAATTTTTTTAGGAATGCAACAGGTTGTTATGTTGGACCTGTAGATAATATGATGTGTCTAACTGCACGTGGAGCTGTTATAGAAGTTTGGTTTGGGGCCTGGCCTATGCCACTTGATTGGTAAAGATCATGGATGTATTATAGAGTTGTTGATGGGTACTTGGTTGAAACATTGACATCCTTCTGTTTTATGTTCTTCCAAGGTTTGCAGCAGCACATGAAAGGAGACAAATATGATGGTTGTTTTCAGATAATTGCCATTTTGGAGTACTTATTCATAGGATATTAAGATAGTTGTTCACTTGGACAATAGATGTCTAGGATTATGTGTGGAGCGGATTTACTTTGGTAAGTACTTAGACATATATATATTTTTTATTTTTTATGTTTGCCATGTTCCTATTGGTCTGATTTACAACTCCTGCAGAGGTCTTGCCTTACTGGAATTCTGTTTGACCACCCTCGTGTTCTTAAATTGATGTTGCACATATGGAGGTGTGAATGCGTTCATAGCTATGTGCACATGAGGGTGAGTTGTGTGGTGGTCCTCTCCATAGTTAGTGGGGGACTTCTGACCAGTTTTGTTCTCGCCATCAGGTGTGATACTTCTCGCCCGACTAGAGTAGCAACTAGAGTACTTGACTCTGATAACTTGAGGTAAGCATACGATGGGTATTTAAAACGCTTCGGCCCTCTTTTGTAGTTTACCTCTAACTTATTTTTTAAGTAGCCACTCTGTGTTGTTTTTCATGCTTTGCCATTGTCCAGAATACATGAATTTCTCTCATTCAGTCTTAATCATTTTGAATCGTTATTGTAGATAATTTGTTCATAAGGGTATGTTTAGATTCCTAGAATTGGAACTTAAAAAAATTCTAAATGTACGGAAAAGGAGGCAACGAATGGTATCATCATTGATGAATTATGTCTTTGATGAAATATGTATGAGAATTTAGCTTTACATGATGTAATTCTAAATGACGTCACTTACTCTCTTTGATAAATTATGTTAGAGAATTTAACTTTACGTGTTGTAATTGATTTTCTTATCAATTTTAAGTACGACCCTGGAATTTAAAGGGTTGTACTCTCTCTCTCTCTCTCTCTCTCTCTATCTCTCTGTAAATATGTGCAGGTGCATATTGTCATGAGCGTGGGATGTGCCTTGGACCAAGAACTAACAACATCATGTCGACACGTGGGTTAATGTTGATCATATGCATTTGTTTTCAAGAATTTAGTTGAATCGATGTATTATTCTAGGAGGACTATTATGGAATAGGGTAATAATTTGTTTATACATATCTTTAGTATTGTTGTGAATATTATTTTTATTTATTTAACTGAGTGGATAGTCTTATAAACAAAGAGAGTTTTTCCCACTTTATTAAAAATTGTTACATATTTGTATTGTAAAAGAAATTTTATGACTTAAATTTAGACGATTAAATACTTTGAAAACCCACAGTTATAATATAAAAAGCATTTATTATTTATATTATATACGACTTTATACTTTTCATAATAATATGCATGCCTTTAGGGGAAATTTTCATCGTTTCATGATTATCTACTTTGGAAATTATCAGCGTGCCTTCAGGCACGGGTATACCCTAGTATATATATATATATATATATATATATATATAAATATTCACATTTATAAATTTGGCGCGCCCAAGGCCCATAATTATAATTATTAGTTATTAGCACATTTTACTCAATTATCTCGCATAACAGACCCGTCACTTTTATTCTCACATATAAGTTACTCCATAGTTACTTATCATCTCTCGAAGCATTCTATCACCCTAAGTATAATTTCAGTAGGCACTCTCACTTATCTTCTAGTCTAACTTACTCACGAGTCTCGATCTTTTATTAGACGTACGGATGATTTCGTATGTGTGAATAACTCCCCGTTAACCCATAATTTCATACTACATTAAATTTCACTCAATGGGGTCTACCTAGGCCCTACTGATCCTCTTTGTATCCCATTATACTCCAAAAATAATAATTAAGGGTTCCTATGCATTTTAACCGGATTAAACCAACAGATGAAAAATATGCAGTTTTCAAGGAGGGGTCGATCGATTGATCATCGATCGATCGATGTTCTTGAGTCGATCGATCGATCAAGCAGTTCTTGCCCAGAAACTTCCATTAAAACCTACGGGTTTCATCTTCCAATTTTCTCCAAAACGTCATTAACAACTCCCAAACTCTCAATTAACATTACTACAAGTTCTATATACATATATGCAAGATTTCCTACATGAAACATGTACAAATTCAACAACGGAATTGAATTAAAGGTCCAATTTATTTTAATTATCAAGAACCCAAAATTGCCACTAAACTTCCATTATTCCATTTCTTTTTCCAGATTTTTCACTTCTAAATTAATCAAATTTCGTGGGTAATCCCCTACATATGATTGTGATGTCCAGAGTTTATTTATTTTCTCTTCAACATGTGATTGGGTCCTCTAAATCCTTGAGTTCTTCCATGAAACATAGGTTCGATCATCCTAATCCAAGATGGTGTGATATTTAACTGAAAGAAAATCAAGATAGATACTTGCCTAGAATTTGAGTTTCTGATTTGTGGACGAAAGACGTATGGTTGCGTTCCTCGTCGCGTGATCTACGCTTTGGTGGTTGTGGCGGTGTAAACGGTTGAGTCTTTGGCCTTGAGTTGCTTGGAAGCTCTCCAACTCCTTCTCTAATGGACCTTCTTTGGTTTTGTGTTTGTTAACCCTAGAAGGAAACTCCTAAAGGCTGATTTATCTTTAGGAAATTCGTGGGTTTAACTACCCAAAAATGCCAAATGTCTATAATACCTTCTCGGGATGCCAATTAGGCCTAAAAACGCCCCGAGACCCAAACTAAACCCCCGGGTATATTATTTTGACTATCTCGACCCTTCCAGACACATTGGCGCACTCGAAATGACCATAAGGGTGACTTATAATTTATTCACTTTTAATAACAATAATTTAGTCCTGACACAACACAAGCGCGTCCCGACTTAAATTTCTATAATTACAATTTTATTCACTTGTGACAATTTTTATAAAATCAGTCTTATATATTACTTTACTCTTTTAGTAATATTCAATAAATTCTCAATAATTACTACCTCTCATCATGCTAGTAACTATTTAAATAAATTTCTGGATTAATATTAAATTAATATCTCAATTTAAATTTAATAAATCCCTAAATTTAAAAGCCCATAAAAATAGGGGTATTACACCTTGCTTAGCCTGGGATAACTTATCCGTGACTGTTGAGTCGAAAGTGGAAGAGTTGAACAAGGTCAAGGAAGACCTCAAGATGTTGACCAATAAGTTTGATCAAGCAGACTCTCTAGGAACTAAATGGACTACACCCACATGTCTCCCTATCCTAAACCCAGGTTACTGAAAAAATTCAAGATGCCCAATATAGGGAACTTCGAAGGAAGTGGACCCCCGATCGTTCACCTTCGTAGCTATCACCGAGCCATAACTCTCCTAGGGGATTCCGAAAAAATAATGGCCTAGTTGTTCTAGAAGACTTTGAACGATAGCGCTCTCCGTTGGTTCTTATCCCTAAAATTCTTAGCTGGGAAGATGTTGTCCGCGATTTCATGTCACAGTACAAGTATAACAAAGAGCTAGAAGTTACTCGATATGACTTAGAGCTACTTAAGCAGAACCCTAGGGAATCAGTCAACAACTTCATACCAAGGTGGCGAGATAAATCAACTACCATGACCAATCGACCTTTCAAAGAAGAACAGGTCAGTATAGTAAAGAAGAACTTCCTACCCCATGTTTGAGCAACAATGGGAGGACGGTATTACCCTCACTTTCAAGCCCTCTAAAAAGCAGGAGTGGAGATCAACGAAAGTCTTGCCAAGACGGAAGTTGAACCGAGGAAAACCTATGGATAGTTTGCTCCTAGAAAGTTTGAAAAATATGCTAATACCACGATTTCTACCATCAACAACATCTCTCAGCCTACCGCTTAATGGGCACTAGAAAGTTTCTCAGACATAGTTCGAAAGGAATACATAGAGCTTCACGCCCCTCTCTCCAAAGTCTACCAGGTCCTCTTGAGCCGAAATCTGATCAAACAATTGAATCCCCATCCATTACCAAACACACTTTTGAAAAACTTTAAACCCGATGCCCATTGTGACTTTCACCAAACTGCTGGCCATACCACCCACTAATGTTTCCATCTCTGAAATGTGATCCAAGTCCTGATTGATTGGGGTGTCATCGCCTCACCAGCTAATCCCAACCCAAACACTACCCATAATCCACTCTCGAATAATGCGAATGCCATCTTCCTAGAAGAAGACTCAGAATTTAACCCATATACCCAAATCATGCCAAGTAAATCACCAGTAATACCCATATAATCTCCTAAACCTCTCCAAACATGCCCATATTCCTTTTACACCCTACAAGCTTTGTCAATCAAGCCTTATCCCTCCTCACCAGAGCATACATCGCTGTTCGCACCCATTATGTAGGTAAAGATATGGAACTGTCAGAAGTGTTGAGAAAACTCCGGGAGTTCGGGTTGAAATTTCCCTCCCATATGACCATTGACTGTTAGAGATTCAATGGATTGTTCTTAGAATCTTGAAAATAGGCCCCAAAGTCAGACAACTAGTGGTGCCAATCGACGAAGTCAGTCTAGATGACATGGTACAGATCATGGTAGATTTGTTTCGACAGATTAGTGATATTTGTAGTGTATTTGAGCTACTCGATGCTTTGAAATTACAAGGGCATCTTTTCCCTTCATTTCTGCATTTCCCTATCGAATGAGAGGAATTATACGAAGAGGCTATGGAAGTTATGGAGTGCATTGACTTTGCATGGAAAGATAATATCATTACCACCGGATGGAGGGATGATTTTAAAGATTTAGATGAGGAGAAAGATTCAGAAAATACTAGTTTGCTAGCCAACATATGCGGGATGATATCATTCGAGGAGATACTAGGAAAAATTAACAAGGTGGATAAATAACCCGATATCGATGAAGAAACATGATTCTCATTTGTCCCTCATTCTGTGAACCATATGACCAGTTCAGGAAGACATTACCAATTCCCAAGTCTACAACCATCAGAGAGTGATAAAGGATAGGGTGCCGAGAATATCCCTATGCCAGAAATGACCCTCGAAGAAAGTAAGGTCCTATATCAACTGAAGAAAACCAAAGCCAACATCACTTTATGGGAGATTTTTATGTCTTCCCAACCGCACCAAAATTCCCTAATCAGGCTACTCATAGGGCCCACAGTTCCTCCCTCAACCACGCCAGAAGAAGTACTGAACCTAGTCGGATCCTTGACATCCACTCGAATGCTCTCCTTTTCTGAAGAAAAAATCCCCAAGACTTGTCCCAACCACAATCATGCTCTCAATATCTCTGTTGAAGTAATGGGAAAAATCGTCCCCCTCTCTCTCATCAACAATGGATCATCTCTAAAAGTTTTCCTGTTAAGAACTCTAAATTATCTAGGATTGAAAGTGAGTGACCTCGCTCTAACCTCTGTTGTCGTATGTGCCTACAATAACACCCTTTGAGAAGTAATGCGATTTATCAAGCTTATAATAGGGGCTGGCCCTATAAATCCTATTGTTGAATCCCAAGTCATAGATATCCCAGCCTGTTTTAATCTGTTGCTTGAACGGCCGTGGTTCCATAGCATCAAGGGGGTGTCTTCTTCCCTCCATCACAAATTGAAGTTTTGTGTTAATGGGCAGGTCATCACCATCTTAGGCGATGCTAACAACACCGAGAATGCCAACACCAGTAATCCAGTACTAAAAATACAACACAGGATAAATGATATGTTTCTGTCAGGTTTCCAAGTTGAACCACTCCTACTCCCAGCTGGAGATGACTTCAAAGATAGGGTTTGTCCAGAATATTACCCCTATGGAAATGTCAATGTAATCTAGATGTTCAAGAACATGCACTTCATGCCCAGACTTGGGCTAGGACGAAGACAACAAGGGATAATTGAACCTATTGTGTTAAAATAAGTGTTTCATCCCCGTGGCTTGGGCTATCGTCTGTCAGAAGAAGAACTCAGATTGATCTGTCAGCCTTGACTGAAGAGGAGGTTAGAGTGTACCAGAATTGTCTCGAGAGATTCCCTAAATTGAAGATTCATCAAAGAAGGTGAATATTTCCCCTTCTGTGGCTATTATGAACCTTGCTATGACCATGTAGACAAAAAAATGAAACCAAGAATGGAGATCTTGTTTCAATACGGCTACGCATGGGATGAGAGTTCCCAGCATCGTGTACAACCACTCACTGAAGAAGCCATAGCTGATACCAGGGATTTTGAGGGGAGTGACTCTGAGGATTCTTTTAATTTACTGACACTGGGGCTGACACTCTTCATGATCCTACAAGGACATTTTTGTCCATTGTCAATATGTATGTCGTACGCCATTACACCGTTGAAGAAACTCAAGATCTCATCTACATCAACGGATCCGAATATCAAAGCGTCTTAAACATAATAACCTCTGCGAGAATGAACTTGGTAAATTTTTGTTTTTAAGTCACTTAAAGTTTCATACTTAGTATTGGGAATTTTTTATGAAATATATTTTATAAAAATAAGAAGTAAGTTTTTTCAAGCAAAATGAGGCTTTTAAAAGATTTTTTTTTTCTGGTAAATCGTACCGGTCCTCCTCATTTAAAAACGAACTGATCCGCCTTCGAACCGGTCCGCCTCTATACCGGACCGATTCGCTTTGCACCAGTGAACCCCGGATCGAATGCGAACCGAAGAGACCTCTTTCAAAAATGAATCGGTCCGACCTCGGATTGATCTGCATCCTTATCGGATCGGTCCGCCTGAGATAAATTTGAACAGTTCTGTATGATATTTTTCCATCGACTCATATTTCCTATAAATACACCTATTTCGGTGGAGTATTTTTTAAGTCTTTGAGAAAACGTTTCTAAGAGTTCAAACACAACAAGACTTCATTTTTTGATGTGCCAAACATCTTTTTAATTCACATAAAAAAATTCCAATTACTTTTGTGAATCTTTTGGAACACTAGAACATAATCTTTTCTATTGTTCAACCTTTGTGGGGAGATCTTTGCAACCGAGGGCTGCGTGTCATTGCTGAGGGAGTATCTACAAAGTGTTATGGTTGCGTGTCATTGAGGAGACCTGCGGTTCTTCCTTTGTTGTTTGGGGTGCGAGTCCTTGAAGGGTGCTACGTGTTTTCTCTTGCTGAGTTCAAGACTGCGTGTCTTTGTGGGTTGGATGCGCGTTGATCCATTGCAGATTTCTCTATGTAATTGTTAATTGCGATTTATAGATTCATAGTGAAAAAAAGGTTTTACCCGAAAGGTTTTTTTTTCCTGAAATCTGTGTCTCAGCATATTTACTGTGTCGTATGCTTTATTTTTGATGGGTTGATTTAGATGCATGTTTAGGGGTTGTATTTATTTGATTTAAAAGTAGACTGTAAATTAAATAAGGGTTATGGGAATCTTGAAAACTTAATTTAAATCGATATTACACGCTTTCTCAAATTGGTATCAGAGCAGGTTACGCTAATTTATCGCGTATTCCTATTTTTTGCAAAATCGTGTGATATTGATTTTTTTTGAAAAATCACTTTTGTGAAAGTTCGCATTTTTTCTTATGGAGCACTTATATAATCAGATGCCTATTTTTGACGGGTCTAATTATGCCTACTGGAAAGCTCGTATGAAATCGATTTTAAAATCTATTGACGAGCGTGTTTGGTTTCTTTGCGAAATGGTTGGACTCCTCCCACGGTCACTGTTAATAACATCACCACTTTAAAACCCGTGTCATCCTGGACTGAAGATGTTTATAAATTGTCCAATTTTAATTCCCGTGGTCTGAGTGCTATTTCTGGAACTGTCTCTCCTGATGAGTTTCGCCGAATTATGATGTGCACCATGTCTAAAGAGGCTTGGGATGTTTTGAAATTGACACATGAGGGTACGAACGCGGTTAAAGAATCAAAATTACAAAATTTGGCCACCCAATTTGAAACTATCACCATGTCTGAGTCTGAATTCTTTGATGATTTTTATGCTCATTTGTTAGACATTGTTAAGACATGTTTTAATTTGGGTGAGGTGATTGATAACACGCGTGTCGTTAAAAAGATATGAGATCTCTCCCAAAATGTTTTATTCCAAAAGTAATTGTTTTGAACTCTTTGGGAAATTTGAAATCACTTAAGTTGGAAGAACTTGTAGGAGATCTTCAAACCTATGAGATTGACATGTTTCCCAAAACCATTAAGGCTAAGGATAATGGCATTGCTTTAAAGACTCATTTTAAGAAAAAGAAAGAAAAAGTTTGTGAGTCCGATTCTGAGGGAGATTTTGATTTTAATGATATGGCCTTGTTTGCGAAAAATTTTAAAAAATTTCTCAACATGAACAAAAATAATTTTTCCAGTAAAAATAATTTTTTTGAGAAAAATAAAAAGAAAGGAAAGGCCAAAGAAAGTGGTGAGAGGGAAAAAGAGAATGACTCCGATGAGGAGTGTGAGGAAGATTTTGAAAACGTCACTTGTTTTGAATGTGGGGGTAAGGGACATAAGTCATTTGAGTGTCCTACGTGGCTTAGAAAGAAAGGAAAGAAAGTAGTTATACCCGCCACACTTAGTGATAGTAGTGAAGTTGAGGGTGATGAGACTAGTGGTGAGAAGTTTATAGCTTTTTCTAGTCGTGTGAGCACACCCACCTTGTCCCACTATAGTGCACACGAATGTGGTAGTGATGATTTGAGCGCTTCAAGTGAGGGAGAAAGTGAGAGTGAAAGTGGAGATGAAAGTGAGCTCCAAAAAGATTTTAGAGATTTGTACACCGAGACCTTGAAAGCAAAGAAGTATAATCAAGATTTAGGTCATCGGGTTTTAGATTTGGAGAGAGAGAAGGAGATTTTCAGAAAGGAGAAGTATGATTTGACCAACACGTTGTCTAGTCTGACGACCCGTGTATCCCAACTCGAGAGTGATCTCGAACGTGCCCGGGAGGTCAAAGTCAATTTTAAGAACGCACCTAAGAAGGTTGAAAAGGTGGTTCTTAAGGATAAAGGTGAGAATTTAGGAATAAGTCATGATGGTGCTTCTACTTCCCAATTAGCACCCAAGCCGATTCCCACTTTAGTGTTAAATTCACGTACGTCTCACCCTAATCCACCTAGGCGTCCCATTCCTATTAGGAGAGTACGTCCTAGAGTTTTTGACAGAGGTGTTCCTAGGACTATTTATGTTTTCTCACATTGCAAGAGGAGAGGACACCTTAGGGAATATCGCTTTAAGTTAGGGTATGTGTCACATTTTGCTTCTACACGTGTTTCTGGTACACATGCACCCACACATGATACTTTACATTCTCCCGGAGACTACATGAGAGAGTTTTCACATTTAGGTGAGCAAGTTAAGTTTTTGGTCAAAACTTCACAAGAATTGATGGAGGTTTTTCATAAGTTGTCACCACCTTTGGAAAGCCCCTCTGCACCTAATGATTGAGGTTTGACTTGTTTACAAGCATAGGGTGAGTTTCATGATGACATTGTTTGCCTATTGCTAGTATGCATCATTTTTGTATGTTTTATTTATTTTTTTTGACAAATTTTGAAAAATACAAAAAGATTTTCTATGTTTTAAGTGTCCATTCATATATTTTTTTTTGTTAAATTTGAAAATCCAAAAATATTTTTGTATTTTGGTTGCACCTTTTATGGATAAACACTTAGGATGACCGAGTCACAACATCAATCAATTTTTCATGTGACTATTTGATAGTATTTTGAGACAATATGTCAAATCAACCTTGTGCTTTATAATGTTTGGAGTCATTAAGATGTAATTAAGTGTTACTTCCTACATGTTTGACTCATATTTCCTTTATTGCACACATGCACGATTTTTTTTGATTATTGTGCTTGTCTTATCACATGTTGGTTGGGTGTTTCACTTCAATCCTGTCATTAAAACGAACCAAGCGTAATAAATTTTGATAAGGAAATTGTGCATATAAAAATCGTTTTGTGAGTTTGTGTGTTTTGTTTGAAAACGGGGAAGGGCCGCGAAAGGTTCATTTTGCCTTTGCGAATACTAAGCCACCGTTAAATTGGACCTAAAAAATGGAGGAATTTTATTATCCGGGGTCCAAAGAGGTTAAAAGAGCCCGAAAAATTGAAAGGCAATAAAAAGATATTCATGCCAAAAAGGGGCTATTTAGGTTTTTGCACCAATTCTCCAAAGTTTGAGAATTTAGTTTATACAACTCTAAAAGAAAATATGCATGAGGGAGTTTGGTTGGAGAATTTAAAACGGGTTTGCACGTCCTTGATATGCTTAAAAATGCGCTACATAGTTTTGGACGTTATTGGTGTGGAAATCACTTTGACTTTGATTTGTTGGTTTGCATAAGACGATGTCATCTAAGTTCAACAATCTTTACACCTAAGGATACTTTTGATGTTCATTCATTAGGGGTACACATATGCATCGTACACATATGATTGGTTGAGTTGATTTACCTATTGAATGTGTACACTCCCATTCATTCCATTTCCATGACTTGGTTGTTTGAGTTTAAATCCATGGTGTGATTTTTGTAGCATATTTTTTTTTCAAATGTATCTTATCTTTGTATGAAAAATTGAAAAATCCAGTGAAATTTTTTAAGATATTCCGTTGCATGCGCTTAGCTTGATTCTGGTTTGCTATGCATTTTACCGTGACCCCCCGATTTTGCTTATTTGCTTCATTCTTCTCATTTGTCTATTTGCGAACATCATAAAAAGGGGGAGAAAGAATTATCATATTATGGGGGAGTTTTTGAGATTTA
Organism: Sambucus nigra; assembly: GCA_949130495.1. Classification (NCBI taxonomy): domain Eukaryota; kingdom Viridiplantae; phylum Streptophyta; class Magnoliopsida; order Dipsacales; family Adoxaceae; genus Sambucus; species Sambucus nigra. The sequence goes on from OX422219.1 coordinate 418,793,731, forward strand.
ACTTATGTTTTTATCATAAATTGGTATCTATGTTTATCTCATTTCAAACTCGATATGTCAGGTGGTATTTACTTTGTCTCATGTGTGTAGATACGAAGATTGGAGATCAATATGTTGCACACCCTGATGAGAAAAGCTTTGAGCTTTGATGATTATTGAAGATTGAAGAACAAACGATGAAGATTTAAACATCTGTATCTTTCCATCTTTAGGGTTCATGGGAGGGTATATTTGTATAGGTCATTAGTTGATAATTCGGATATTTTTATGTATGTACCGGCATAGACATAGGGGGGGATCTGTAAAGATATTTTTATCCATTGTCAATATGTATGTCATACGCCGTTACACCGTTGAAGAAACTCAAGATCGCATCTACATCAACGGATCCGAATATCAAAGCATCTTCAACATCATAACCTCTGCGAGAATGAACTTGATAAAGTTTTGTTTTTAAGTCCCTTAAAGTTTCATACTTAGTATTGGGAATTTTTTATGAAATGTTTTTTATAAAAATAAGAAGTAAGTTTTTTCAAGCAAAATGAGGCTTTTAAAAGATTTTTTATTTTTTGGTAAATCGGACCGGTCCGCCCCTTTAAAAACGAACCGATCCGCCTCCGGATCGGTCCGCCTCTATACCGGACCGATTCGCTTTGCACTAGTGAACCCGGATCGAATGCGAACCAAAGAGACCTCTTTCAAAAACGAACCGGTCCGACCTCGGACCGATCCGCATCCTTATCGGATCGATCCGCCTGAGATAAATTTGAACAGTTCCGTATGATGTATTTCCACCAACTCATATTTCCTATAAATACACCTATTTCGGTGGAGTATTTTTTAAGTCTTTGAGAAAACGTTTCTAAGGGTTAAAACACAACAAGACTTCATTTTTTGATGTGCCAAACATCTTTTTGATTCACATACAAAAATCCCAATTATTTTGTGAATCTTTTGGAACCCTAGAACACAATCTTTGCTATTTTTCAACCTTTGTAGGGAGATCTTTGCAACCGAGGTCTGCGTGTCATTGCTAAGGGAGTCTTTACAAAGTGTTATGGCTGCGTGTCATTGAGGAGAGCTGCGGTTCTTCCTTTGTTGTTTGGGGTTCGAGTCCTTGGAGGCTGCTGCGTGTATTCTCTTGCTGAGTTCAAGACTGCGTGTCTTTGTGGGTTGGCTGCGCGTTGATCCATTGCAGATTTCTCTATGTAATTGTAAGTTGCGATTTATAGATTCATAGTGAAATAAAGGTTTTACTCGAAAGTTTTTTTTTTCCTGAAATCTGTGTCTCAGCATATTGACTGTGTCGTATGCTTTATTTTTGATGGGTTGATTTAGATGCATGTTTAGGGGCTGTATTTATTTGATTTAAAAGTAGACTCTAAATTAAATAAGGGTTATTGGAATCTTGCGAACTTAATTGAAATCGATATTACACGCTTTCTCAGATCCACTCAGGCTATACATCATTGAATCCATCCTGCCTCATCAAAGATACTAATGCACCTCTTCTTAACTGGCATGCTGTACCTGTGACATCTGATAATGTTCAATTTAACCCCAATATTTACCCCATTTCCCTTTTAGTTTTTTCCCTTCACTCATCGAGACCTCCTTTGATGAGGTTCTCAATGCTGTTTTTCCTATCAATGAAATAAACAAAGGTTTTGAGTATCTTGTTGTGCCTTACGTTAATTGTTTTGATTCTAATCAAACTCTTGATAAGGATGATTTTGCAAATGAAAAATTCTTAACTGATCTAAATAAGGTTAATAAAAAACAACATAATCGTGTTCAAGTTAATGAAGATGAAACTGTTTTTATTAATCTCGGTTCTAGTAGCCTAATGCACGAGATTAAGATATGGGACACCCTAATGAGCGTGAGTGCGCGTAACTCGAAGAACTACTAAAGCAATTCGTGGATGTCTTTGCCTGGTCCAATGATGATTTGACCAGCATTGAACCTGAGATAGACCAGCATGAGATTCTAACTCTCCCGAACTGTAAATCGGTCAAATAAAAATTACGAAAGCTCTGCATAGGATGGTCACTCAAAGTTAAAGAAGAAGTAGTCAAGAAACTAAATGTGTTCTTCATTCGTGTGAACGAATATCCCACATGACTAGCCAATATTGTACCTGTGCTGAAATCAGGAGGGAAGGTTTGCATGTATGTCGACTATCGAGACTTGAACAAGTCCTCTCCTAAGGATGATTACCCACTAGCCAACATCGACATGATTGTGGAGAATACGCCCAGTTATGCTATCAAGTCGTTCATTGATGGGTTTGCTAGATATAATCAGATCAAGATGCACCAAAGTCACCAAGAGAAAACTGCATTCATCACCCCTTAGGAACCTTTTGCTACACTATCACGCCATTTGGTCTAAAAAAAATAGGGCCTACCTACTAGAGAGATGCCACAATGATCTGATACATAAGGAAGTCGAGGTCTATGTAGATGACATGATTATCAAGTCCAAGACTAGGGAAGGCCATGTTCTCGCTCTCTGAAAGTTCTTCGAATGACTGTGATAGTACCAGATGTGACTTAACCCGCAGAAATGTATCTTAGGCATTACTAAAGGAAAACTCTTAGGATTCATGGTTAGTGAGAAAGGGATAAAAGAAGATCCCGTGAATCTAAAAGCTATACTCGAGATGCCACCACCCCGAACGGAGAAGGAATTTAAGGGATTCCTTGGGAAATTACAATACACCAGCCGATGCATCAGCCAGTTGACTTCATCTATGAACTCATCTTTAAACTCCTCCAAAAAGATTCAACGAAAGTCTATAATGAAGCTTGACAAGAATCCTTTGAACGAATCAAGAAATACCTAACCTAATCTCCGGTGCTCATGCCTCCACAACCTAATATTCCCTTACTTCTATACCTAACCATAACCGATACTGCATTTGGGGCTTTTCTAGCCCAATACCTAAAACAAACCCGCAAAGAGAGAGCCATCTACTATGCCAGTCAAAGTTGGTTGGTTACAAAGTTAACTACACCGCCTTGGAACAAGCATGTGTTGCTCTTGTCTAGGTTACTCAAAAGTTGTGGCACTACATGCTCGCCTTCCCCATCACGCTTATATCCCGAATGGATCCCATAAAGTACCAACTTGAGAATCCCACCCAATCCAGTCGAATGGCCCTTTGTTTGATGCTTGTAACCGAATTCAATATTACCTATGTCACACAGAAAGCTATGAAAGGAATATCCATCTTTGACATCCTTGCTACCTACCCTATGGAAGAGGCCGATGTATCGATTTTTGAGTTCCCTGATGAGAATATCCTTTGTGCCTCCCAAGAAGACCTTTAATGGAAAATTTTCTTTGATGGCATTGCCAACAAAAAAGGGTATGGCATTGGAATACTCCTAATTTCCCCTGATGACTCTCACACTCCCATTGCCATCAAATTGGATTTTCCATGTGCCAATAACATGACTGAATACGAGGCGTGCACGGTAGGCCTCAAAGTTTCCCTCAAGAAAGAAATTATATACCTTGATGTCTATGGGGATTCAATCCTCATCATTGGTCAAGTACTTAGAAAATGGAAAGTCGAGGATGAGTAACTCTTACCCTTACATGCCCACCTAGAAGTGCTGGCCTCCTAATTCTAAGAAATCACCTTCCACTACCTGTCCTGAGTAAAGAATAACCTAGACGATTCCCTTGCTACCTTATACTCCATGACTAACACGCCCAAGGGAATAACCATAGCCCCTTTCCTTGTCCAAAAATAAGACAAACCAACCCACTTCTACCACATTGAGCTTGGCAGGGAGGAAGATCCTGAGATAACTGATTACTGGTACTATGATATTTGGCGCCTCCTCAAGCATGGTAGGTATCCTTAAGGATCTGACAAGAAAGATCTAGCAACACTCCGCAGATTAGTTGTCCAGTACATTATTTGTGATAAAGCACTGTTTAAGAAAAACTTTGATGGAGGCCATTTGCACTGCATTGCAGGGGCTGACATTAAAGAGATGATGTAGAAAATCCATAGTGGGGAATGTGGACCCCACATGAAAGGCCATATGCTTGCCAAGAAGAACATCCAACAGGGTTACAACTAGACCACCATGGTTTAAGATTTCACAATCTAGGTCCGAAGATGCCTCAAATGCCAATAATTTTGCAACCTACAACACTTGCCTACGTGGGAATTATACAACATGACTTCTCCCTGGACGTTCTCCATATGGGGCATTGACATCATAGGGAAAGGTACACGAAAAGCATCCAACGGGCATGAGTTCATCCTATTATCCATTGACTACTTCACCAAATGGGTCGAAGATGAGTCATACGCAATCCCGAATGCCAAGAAAGTAGACAAATTTATTAAGAAAATCATTATTTGTTGATATGGGGTCCCACACGAGATGGTATCAGATAACGGGTTACGCCTCGAGGATGAAGTTACAGAGGTGGTCGATGAGTATGGGATTCAAAGACACAAATCTTCTCCATACCGACCTCAGACTAATGGAGAGTTGAAGCAGCCAACAAGAACCTTAAAGCCATTATTAGTAAAATGACCGAGAGTTGTCGAGATTGGGAAGACAGGATCCCTTACGCCCTCTGGGGCTACTGCACTTCAATTTGAACCTCTACTGGGGATACCCCTTACTCTCCAGTCTACGGCATGGAAGAATTCCTACTCGTGGAGTTAGAAATCCCTTCGTTGTGTATCATGCTAGAAAGTAAGGTTAGCGAGGAAGACTAACGCCAAAGATGTCTTGGTGAGCTGTCCCTTTTGGATGAAAGAAGGCGGAGATCTCTATATCACATTCAAGGTTAGCGATTATTCAACAAGCGAGTCCAGGACTGTGGTTTCTGAGAGGGGGACTTAGCCCTCAAGGAAATAATAGATCTGATCTAGGACCCCAGAGGAAAATTGAAACCCAATTGGAGTAGAAAATACATCGTGCGACGCCGCTATGATCACTGATCTTGATGGAGAAGAAATGGCACGTCCAGTCAACCTGGACCGTCCCAAGAAATTCTACCCCTAGTCCGAAATCTCGACGTGCTACGACTCTTCTCATCTCCCTTCTATTCTAAAAAAATAAATATTCATTTCCCCCCTAATCAAAACTACGTGGGGCCTGATCCTCTAAAAACCTTTTTGCTTTCAAAAAAATTTCAAAACCCTCAGAGGTATGTAGCCAGCTCATCCGTTTACATGAGCACGGCCCCCTTTTTTCCCACAAAATGCTATTCTTTTCTTATCCCCGTAAACGACAATTCATTTTTACATATTCATGAACAAAAGGATTATGTATGTCTTAGCGATCAGTATAGATAATTTAAATGCAAAACTCATCAAAAGGCACAACTACATGATCAAAAAATCCTTTATTCCATTATTCAAAATTTTGGTACGATTACATCAGCATAGGATGTTAGACGACTTCCCTTGTCAAGCCTACACCTACCTTCCTAAAAAAAACAAGCCCCACTACTCCTAAAACAACCCCTCCAAAATTATTTCCATAAAATAACTAAACACCATACAAAAAGCTTCACAAAATCCTACCCATAGCTACCGGAGGAACCATCCCCATCATCACCCGCATCCTTGGGTCCCCAAACCTCCCCTACCTAAATGGAGTGTCGCAGACACTGCATAGAGCGATAATCCTAGACTAGCTTGGGGAAAACCACAACACCTCCCTCCATGGTGTCAAATATGGAAAAACACCTTTACCCCATCTCTAGAACCAACATCTTGGCCACTACCTTCTTCCACAACCACTTCATGTAGTCCCCGAAGACATTCCAGACTCTACCCACGGATTGGGAGGGATGGATCGATAATGATTCTCCCACAGAGAACTAAGCCTCATGCACATACGCTCTATCAGGTCTTCCACAGGAAAGAAGTTCAGTGTTCACGGTGACACAACTTGTTCCCAACAACATTGGCACAACAGCCGCTAGGGAAAGTAGAAAGAGGTATGCATGAGGCCTACTAACCATACATATTGGTACTCCTCGAGTTCCATAATGGGAAACATCTCCCCCACCAAGGCACAAACCAGTGCAAGCCTAGAGCCCTATGCTCTACAAACCAGTTCCCCCAACTCTCAATGTCCAGACCTACACTAATAAAATAGCGTGAGAAGAATTTTGGAACCACCAAAAAAGGATACTCAAGTGGGACCACCATACGAAACCTCTCTGATAGTCATTTGAACAGGATTATAGGGCTACCCCTCATAAAGTTGGAACGACCTTCCCGCCAGGCATCCAGACCATTCAAAGTCTCCGCTAATATCACCGCCACATGATTGCAATGGTAAAAAATCCAAGAAATAATAGCTGCAAGTTGGGGTTCCACTAGCATTTTCCCAGTCACCAACAACACTTTTAAAATCAGGCCTAGAACAACGGCCCCAGCATAGCCGACATCGCCCACATACCGCGAATGCAAGGACTGCAGCACCACCGAAAGAGAAATCATTCCTCACATAACTAATAGCCTGGCTACCGAAGGTGAGATATGGAGAAGTCCATCCAATAATTCCCTAGGAGAACGGGAAAACTCAGGCAAAGCCGCAGCAACACTGGGATTTATCCCCAGCATGGAACAAAATTCCTCGTAGGTAAGACAAATTTCATCCAACCCGAAGCGAAAGAAATAATCCTTGGGATACCAGAACTCAACGCCCTCCATCGTCATATTCAAATCAATAGGCCGGTTGCGCTCAAAGAGACTCGCCGCATGTTGAAAGCGTCATAGTCAACGTTGTAGGAACACATCGCCTCCAAGGCTTCGAGGTAGTTGGAAAACTCAATGCTACCAGGGAAAGCCATTTTGCAAAACAAAGAGAGAATAAGAAAGTAAGAATGTGAGAAAGAAAGGAAATGAAAGTGTGAGGAGAAAAGCCCCATTCACACCCCTATTTATACTTGAAAACTCTCAAGTAAAGACAAGAAACCCTGTAAAAATCGAAGGAAAACTTGCCCCACCAAGTATCAAGTAATTGAAGAAAGTTTAATCAAAGCCTTGGGTTGATTGGACTAGAATGATGTGCCGATAGGCAGGACAAGGGTCATGTCGATCGACAACCCCCTATTTTGAGAAAATTCTCTTTTTCCTCTTTTGTCAAAATAAAAAAACCCAATAAAAATAATTTTTATCTTACGGGAATTTGAAATTTCCTTATGCTTTTACTTATCCCATTTTAAAATAAAATCCTTCTCAAATCAATTTTCAAATTCTTTTTACGATCTCATCAGCAAAGTGCACATTAATCACTAAAGTAGAAATTAATAAAAACTTAATTTTTATTTGCATATATTTTTATGTGTTACATTGATATCTTGCAGGAAAACAGAAAACAACGGGAGTCATCCCGAACCCAATTTTCTTTCTCTCTATCTAACCTAACTTTCTCTCCCTTATTTATCTCTAAGAACCTCCATCCCTATGGTATGCCCTCTTCCCCCTACCGCAAGATGATGTGCCACCACTTATAGAGCCCGACCCTTCCTCGGACGAGGCAGACGATACCAAACAAGGAGACGAAATGACATCCTTAATATGGGCAGTCGCTGAAGATATCCAATCTCTAATATCCCTCAGCCAAGTGGTGGAGACCCGGATGTGCTGTAAAAGAAAAATAGAAAAGAGCAAACCAGTCAATATGAGATAAGGAAAGAAATCAGGAAATCAAAAGATAAAGAGGCAAAAAGTATACCTCAGGTCGAAGGACCTCCTCTGTCAAGGCCAACTGCTTCGGGTCCATTTCATTACATCGGTTCAGCATACGCACCGACCCTCCATCAGCTTGCCGGATGTTGTAACCAGGTGAATACAGCTACACAATGGGAGACTTTTAAAACATCGTCTCCGCTGATGTCGTCGCACCGCCCACACTATGAGAGGACCCCGCCTGTAGACTCGAACTCGCGTGAGGAAGAGGCATCACATCGTATATACTAGGAGGAATCATCCATCTCGACATGAAATCTAAGTAGTCATACATCACCTTGGTGTGGGTATACAATGAATACGGCTCTCCCATCATCGTCGCCACTCGGGCATCCTCTGACATCTCTCGCACTCGCCTCATAAACATAGGGGGCTTTTCTGCCGACACCGCAACCTCATCCTCCCCTATCTGTCAGACTACCCTCTCCCCGAGGTACCAAGAATGGACAAACTCATGCTCCAGCCGACACCGCATCTATGCATGTATCCCAGTCATCCTAGTGTGCTGAATGGTCGTCCCCTGGGGATAAAGGTCACCTCCGAATCCCCAGTTCAAGCAAAAGATTAATATCAATAAAATATCAGCAAAGGAAAGGACAGCCTCAAGATAAAAGCAGGCTTACCCGCTCACTCGTCAGGCGATTCAAGACCTGACACAACGCCTTTGGAGAGAGAGACTTCTTCAGCTGTCAGTTGGACATCCTCCACCAGTGCATCAGACAGAATTCCCCAACAGACTCATCTTTCAAAGATATCAATTGGGTGTTAAATCTAATCACCTCATAAAACCATGTCTGCAAAGGACAACATTTAAGAAATCAAGAATAAAGTGCAAAAAGGAAAATGCGAATTCATAAAGAAAAAATGCAAAAAAACAAATAATACCTCCAGAAGATACGTTTCTCTAGTAAAAGACTGTCGGCAGTACGAGCTGAATGCATCAAGAGAATAATAAAGGGTCTCCAAAGTCAGGCGCCCACAATTATAAAGGCAGATGTCCGAGAACACCCTAAAAAATGGCAAAAATTGCAAGTGCACGACATCTTCACTCGCTGCCATCAGAAAACCTCCCAACACCAACAGAATAAACAAGCGGGCCATCTGACGCACCTGCTTCCCGTCGCTCTCATCGATCCTCCTCCTCAACAACAGATCCCTCGACAAAGATGAATAGAGATAGTCCCCAAAAACCACCCTCTCCACATCACCTAATACCGCCATCACCCTCAGCGTCCTATCCACCTCAATCTGCATACCCTTGAAATCCAGGCCCAGTAGTTGCTGCACATCAATGGGAGTCACTGTCATCTCCCTGAATCCAAGATTGAAGGTGTGTTTAGTTTCCCACCACCTATCCCCCATAGCACACAGAATAACTGTGGAATGGGGCATCTCATCCAGAACAGACGCCAGACTCCCAAAGCCGACTGATGATACCATCCAGTGCACCATAGGTGGAAGGTTCACCCAAACATACTTAAGACCCGTCATCGCTCAGGCACATATAATGGACATGGAGACGTCGAACTGCCGAAGAAACAAAGAAAACCATTGTCAAATTCAAGAAATAAAGAAATCTCTTCAAGAAAAAAGGAAAAGAATACCAAAGTTCGTTCAATACTTACATAGCCGCCAAGGTTCACCACCCTAGAAGAACAATGACATGAGGACTCACACATAAGAGTCTGATCATCTACCATCAACTTAAATGAATCAAATGAGTTCTCGCTGCCTAGTGCAAGGGGAACCCTAGCCCTCCACTCTAACCCTTCCCAATCATCGGCATTAAGACATGCCATGTGAGTGGCGCTGCTTAAGAAATTGGTCATTTTGAATGTTAGAACGATTTGCAGAAGTTAATTGCAGACGAAGGGAAGTCAGAAAGTTTTGAAAATGAGGAGAAACCGCCCCCTTTTTATAAGAGGCTAAGGGGAATGTCGATCGGCATCCCCCTACCAACCACTAATCGACACTGACCCTCCACCTGCTCGAGGCACCCCAAAAGACCGTGCCACTGCCATTTGGCACCCCTCCATCTATGCCGATTGGCAACCCTTTAAAGTTTCGTACAAAAAGTCCAAAAAAAATACCAGAAAATCCCAAAAAATCGCTAGAAAATTTCTAAAATTACAAGGTTAATTTTAGATCCTTTTTCACTAAGAAAAACATTTTTTTACATCCCCAGCAGAATTCTGGAAAATAGTTCTCCCCAGTAATGTCTCCAGAGAACACTCCAAAATTGCAAAAATTCCTCAACTAAAAACCCTCGGAGCATTCCCTCTTCCCCAGCGGAGCCTAACATCAAATGCTTCCGCAAATCCCCAAATAAAGATAACACATCCCTAATGGAGTCCCTAAATTTCTGAAAGGAAAACTAAGTCCTCAGAATTGGCTCAGACCCTCGGAATTGGTAACCCCAAATAAGCCCCCAGAATTGGTCACCCCTATCTTAAGCCCTCAAAATTGGTCACCCCAAATAAGCCCTCAGAATTGGCTTCGGCACTCATAATCAATCGTTTCAATCTTAAGCCCTCGAAATTGGATTTGACCCTCAGAATTGGTCACCCCCTATCTTAAGCCCTCTAAATTTACTTCGACCTTCAGAATTGGTCGCTTCTATCCTAAGCCAGCAGAATTGGCTTTGACCCACAGAATTGGTCACCTCGATCTTAAGCCCTCAGAATTAGCTTTGACCATCAGAATTGGTCGCCCCTATCTTAAGCCCTCGAAATTGTCTTCGACCCTCAGAATTCGTCACTTTTATCCATAGCCCACATAATTGGCTTTAACCCTCAGAATTGGTCACCCCAAATAAGCCCTAAGAATTGGCTTTGACCCTTATAATTGGTCACCCCTATCTTAAGCCCTCGGAATTGGCTTCAACCCTCAGAATTGGTCTCTTTTATCCTAAGCCCGCAGAATTGGCTTTGACCTATAGAATTGGTCACCCTAAAAAGCCCTCGGAATTCGCTTTGACCCTCAGAATTAGTCACCCCTATCTTAAGCCCTCGGAAATGGCATCGACCCTCAGAATTGGTCTCTTCTATCCCAAGTCAACATAATTGTCTTTGACCCACATAATTAGCCATCCCTATCTTAAGCCCTCAGAATTGGCTTCGACCCTCAGAATTGGTCTCTTCTATCCTAAGCCCGCAGAATTTGACCCTCAAAATTGGTCACCGCTATCTTAAGCCCTCAGAACTAGTTTCGACCCTCAGAATTGGTCGCTTATATCCTAAGTCCGTAGAATTGGAGTTAACGCGCATAATTGGTCACCCCTATCTTAAGTCCTAAGAATTGGCTTCGACCCTCAGAATTGGTCGCTTCTGTCTGAAGCGCTCAGAATTGTCGTTGACCCACAAAATTGGTCATCTCTATTATAAGCCCACTGAATTGGTCATCTCTACTTAAGACCACAAAATTGGATTTGACCGGTAAAATCGATCACCCCTATATTAAGCCCTCAGAATTGGTTTCTTCTACTTAAGCCCTCAGAATTGGCTTTGACCCACAAAATTAGCTTCGACCCACAGAATTGGTCGCTATAATTTAGATCTTGAGAACTAACCCCAACCCACAGAATTGGTCGCCTCCCTATTCATCACCTCCTTTAGGTCCTTGTGACACCCCGCCTAATTAAATACCGGGCAATCACTCCTTTATTAAATTAAAATCAAGGTGAACAGTTGATTCATTCTTAGCATCACTATCGTAAAAATAAATTTTCCAATTTAAACACCCTAATTAATTAAGCTAAGTGTCAAAACCATTTTTAAACATTACTTTCCAAATTTTATTTTAAAAATAAAGATTTAATTATTTACAACAATTCAATATTAAAGAATCACACCACAATAATCCTGGAACATATAATCCAAATAATTTAAACATTCACCAACTAAATCCCAACATTGAAAACTTAAAGTAAAACATCCAGACAGTAATAAATCACAAAGTGACAATACAAGAAATAACTGAATCACAAAGTCCAAATAAACAACTAAATAATGGAAAGGGCGACACATGCCCCACTAAATGAATATGCTAGGAGTGGAGTCAAATAAATGAAGTCGTCTAAGCAAGAGGCCTGCAACTCCCACCTAAGCTGTAGCGCATTCCTTTCAAGGGATCCTACGTAAGACGCCCATGTGACTGGGCACCTATAATATATACATATATATACAAGAGGGAAAGAGAAATAGAAACGGGTCAGAGCTCGATAGTATAAATTATTTAAAAATTTGTTTAGCAAGTATTTAAAATGTTTACAGGCTAATGCAACAACATATTAGTGCGACACTCTCTTGAGAAATTCTCACCTCTCTTCTAATGTGCACGCCTATCGTACTAACCTTCCCCACGGATCATCTTATCTTATATCGTACTAAACTTCCCAAATGGTTTAACTTATCTTAGGTTGCTCGTAAGATTTAAAACCAAACAATATAATTGTTTAAAAGGAAGATTTCATTTAATAACAAAGCTTTCATTCTAACTTTATTTATTAATAAAGTTTCCCAGTGTCATATTATACCTTTTCAAAACAAGTATTTCCAATTTAAATTCAAAATTCATTTCTTACTTACCATAGCACAGTAGGCAGTTCCAAATTTTAGAATTTCATATATATATATTAAATACTCGTATAATATATATATTCTAACAGCACCCCACATAAAAATTATGGTACGTGCATACTCTGCTATCCAATCCCCGTATCTCTCGTACTAAGGGAAATACAAGTTCGGAATCACTCTCGAACAGTATTAACACATACACAAACAATATTGAGGCGAAGCATAGATTCCAAGTCTCTAAGAGGATAGCACATGCCCCTACGTCTCTTAGGACCATCTGAACTATCGATTCGATAGCCTGTACCAAGGATTTCTATCTTCTAGGGTACAAGTCAATATCCCCCATAAAGGTCCCATCGAGATAAGACTGTCCCAGCGCGGTAACCTCAGGGATAGCAAGTAGCGCGGGCACGATTTCCACACATAGATAGTATATGCATAAACACAATCATATAACTATACGACTATTACCATATCAATTTAGGTACATCTCTAATCCCATAATTATGACATTTGTCCTTATTTCTCATTATTTAGTTATCACATATAACCGTTCATTTCTTACTTTAATTTGAGGGATCATTTCAACTTATTACGTAACACTCATAGACTTTATACTCTCAAGCGTAGAATTCAGTAGGTACTCATCTAATTTCCCACGTAACCATCTTATGCGTCTCTCCACTTAATACATAATTTCATCGTCCCTTATATGTAAATATACCAAAAATAAAACTCTTGTCTTACATTAAAGGCCCCATAATTATTTATAAGTCCTACTGGTCTTCTTTATCTCCCAAAACATTTTAATAAGGGTGTCCAAGGATTATTGCTCATTAAATTGAATTCAACTAATTTAAAAAGGAAAATATGAGTCTGCCAGAAGGGGTCGATAGATCGATGGCTGGGGCTCGATCGATCGAACCTTCGATCGATCAAAGCTCTTGGCTCGATCGATCGATCAAACAGGTATGGCGAATTCTGCAGTTAATCAGTTACGGGTTCTATCACATAACCTCCTCGAAATCCACACTTTTCATTCCCAATCGCCCGGAAATTTGTACTACTAACATTATAATCTCATTTTATGTATCTTCTACGTAAAGCATGTAAATTTTCGTCACTAATCATGGATTTATGGGCAAAAACTTCATAAAAATCTCAAGAACCCTAGAATCTCTTTAACATGGTTCTAATTAATCTTTTCCAGAATTTTATTCTTCTAAAACATCAAAATTTCGTGGTTTAGTCCTCTACATGTGAAGGGGTTACAAGATTTACATTCAAATCATTACTACATGCGATTTCCTATCTCAAATTTGGGTTTTCTTCCATAAACCTCATCCTAATCATCCCTAGACTAACATGAGTGATGCATTAACAAAAATAAGCAAGATAAACACTTGCCTGGAGTTTTTGGCGTTCTGATTTGTGGATGATTTTGGTGTGGTTGCGTTCCTCGTCGCGCGATCTACGCGTTGGTGGTGGTGGCGGTGCAAACGGATGGATTTTGGGCCTTGGATTGCTTTGGAAGCTCTCTCCTTTCCTCTCCTATGGCCGTCACTTGTCTTTGGTTGTTTTAACCCTAGAAGGAAACCTTAGACATCTAATATATCCCTTGAAATTTCGTGGGTTTAATTACCCAAAAATGTAAAATCTCCAAAATGCCCTCCCGGGGTACTAATTAAGCCTAAAAACGCCTTGAGACCAAAACTAAACCCCCGGGTACACTTTTCTGACTATCTCGACCCTTACGGACACTTTGGCGCACTCAAAATGACCATACGAGCAACTTATAATATATTCACTTTTATTCATCAATATTTAGTCCCGACGTGACACGGGCGCGTCCCGACTCAAATTTCCAAAATTGTCATTTTATTCACTCGTGACATTTAATATAACCAATACTATATATTAATTTGATCATTAGTAATATTCAACAAATTTCCCATAATTACTAACTCTCATCACATTAATAATTATAACATAATTAATTTCCAGATTTATATTAAATAATTAATTCACATTAAATTTAATAAATCCCCAAATTAATATAGCATAAAAATACGGGGTATTACAGTCCTCAGAATTGGTCGCCACCCTACTCATCACATCTTTTAGGTCCTCATAATTGGCTGCCCCCAACATCACTTTAGGTCATCAGCATTGACCTCGACCCTCTGAATCGATCATCCTCATCCCTTAGGTCCACAAAATCGACCTCTATCATTTGGTGTCTATTCGATGGATATCTCTTGTTCCAAGCTACCCTTTCGAGGGGATTTGTAGAAACCACATTCTAGGACCCTCTAAGTCTCCCCTAAGGTCCCTAGCACCTCCCCAGCTCACTGCAAACTCTAGGTCGTACTCTGAGTACCGATCTAGAGCCCACTAGGCACTCCTGCACCCCATTTGAATCCAATCAACTCTATGATCAGAGACAAATATATTTTAATATTTGAAGGGCTCTGAATACCCTTTCTAATGGTCCTCCCCGTGCATGAATCGACATAATGGTTCGGACGAATGTACCATTTTACTACTGAAAATCAATTCGGAGACCACAGGACACTCCTGGGACCCGAAGTGACCCCAATCAACTTCACCATTAGAGGGAAAGCTCTTTGAATCTTCAAAAGGCACTGAAACCCCTTTCCAACGGTCTGCACCATCCATAAAATGGCATAACCATTGGTACAAATGATTAGTTTTCCCTCAAAAATCATCCGGAGGCCACTTGGCTCTTTTGGGCCCCATTTGACCAAAGTCAACTCTTTAGCTCGAATGATACTAAATAAATCTCCGAAGGGCACTGAATACCCTTTCCAATGGTCTTTCCCCTGCACAATTTTGACCTATGGCACGGACAAACGATCCGCTTTACTTCAGGAGGTCCTCAAGTGATTTTGAGCACTGGTTCACCAAGGTTAACCTTCCGAACCAAGCGAAACTCTTTGTAATGTTGAATTACATCTACTAACCTTTCTAACGGTCTTTCCCGTGCACAATTCTGACTTACCATGATGATAAACGATCCATTTTCGTACGACGATCTCCCGTCCAAAAGATCGAAGTGCACTTTCGAGACACATTTGACCCAAAATCAAATCTCGGGCCCAGGAGTGATCCAAAAGACTCTTGAATGTCTATAAAGTACCTTTCTAACTCTATGCCCCGTGCATGATTCGTATCAATGATTTTTGTTCTACGACCATTTTTCCAGAAAAACTTGCACGAAACTGCCAATTGGCAGGTCCAAATCCCTGCCTATCGGCACAATGTCGAGGATCAACTATCGATAGGTACTCGCTGGGGTAGGTCGATTAGATGTAACCTGACCCTATAAAAGGAGGTCATGACCTCACTCCGACAGAGAAAAGATCCGTCAGCATTAGTGATCTCAGCAACATTACCTCGAAATCAGCGTAGTTCCTCATGTGAAGTTCCATTCAAACTAACATTCCCCTCTTTTTCATACCCAATTTGGCAAAATATCCTTCTGTTTCATCAACATTCATCAACACTCAGGGGAGTTCATCCAAGATCAAAGATTAAGCTTCAAAGAAGTTCCAATTCCTTCCCTCTCTCTTTAAATTCCTTGTTTTTGCATAATATACATTAGATTCACAATATAGTTTTTTACTTCGTTCATACCCATTAATATCTACACTTTTATTAATATATTTCACAAACTTTATTTTCTATAAAAATCACCCAAAAAAATAAAAGAGGGTTATACTTGTAAATTCTGAACGAAATTATCCATCACACCTTTTTCCAAAACCAAAAAACACATTTTTTACACATACACATATAATAAAATTCCATTCGAATCTATGGGATAAACCCCACCCCTATGATACATTCGAACTACGTGGACTTTGATGCCCCTATAGGCTACGTAGGCATCTCGGATTAAAATTCAATACTCGAGTCCAACTTTCCAATTTTCAAATTTTCTCAAATTCCCTAATTTTCTAAAAACCTTCACACACACACACACACACTATATATATATATATATATATATATATATATATATATATATATATATATATATATATATATATATATACAGAGAGAGAGAGAGAGAGAGAGAGAGAGAGAGGCAGGCTCCTGTGCACACTAAGTTTGCACACTAACTTTGCACATTACCTTTTAAAAGTGGTAAAAAAAATATTTTTGAGTTGATTTTTTTTGTGTGATATTTAAACATTTCAAGGAACCCATATAAAAAAAATCAGCTCAAAAAAACTTTTTTTACTATTTTTAAAAAATCGGTCAAACTTTCGTAGTTTTTAAGCCCTTTAAAAACTGCGAAAGTTTGACCGATTTTTTAAAAATAGCAAAAAAAGTTTTTTTGAGCTAATTTTTTTTATGTGAGTCCGTTGAAATGCTAAAATATCACATAAAAAAATTGGTGTGCGCCAGCACTAAGTTTGCACACTTTTAAAAGGTAATGTGCAAAGTTAGTGTGCAAAGTTAGTGTGCACAGGAGCCTGCCTCTCTCTCTCTCTCTATATATATATATATATATTATGCTTGTTTGTATTTCATAAAACACATATTATCACTCCCTAATAACGATCAATATCGTGACAAACGCACAAATCATATTTTCTATATATGTAATTTTGGGAACATTTCTATGGATGACCTCATTCTAGCTTGTCCATTGTATGAATTGAATGATTCAGATGTCCATTATATAAACATGCACACACACATCACGAGGATATAAAGAAAAATAATAACACTAGTCCATGAGAGATCTAAAGGGAGGAATGGGTGCCTAATACCTTTCCATTCCATAATTTAGCCCACGAACCTTCGAACTATTGGTTTCGTATGCAGCTTTCTGGAAGTGTCTACATGTTCTTTTGCCTGTTTTGTGCAAAATAGGCCGGTGAATCCATCTCTTCACATTTACCCCCACACCGACGATGGTCGAAGCACCTTTCAAAGAGGGGTGCGATAACGCGGTGCAATCTTCTCGAGGGATCTCTCCCCACGATGCCGCCCGAGATGGACACACATAGCTGGTGATAATCCGATCTCAAAACAATCTTTAAGAATTAGGAAGCCTCTCTCAAATGATTAGATAAGTAATCGATCCTCGGTAATGAATATTTATTCCGTATCGTGACCTTGTTCAGCTCCTTGTTATCCCCACACAAGCGAAGCGAACCATCCCTTTTTTCACAAGTAATACCGATGCACCCCGTGATGATGTACTCTGCTGAATGAACCCCTGACCAAAAAACTATTAATTTTTCTCTCTCAACTATTGCATCTTAGACGGTCCATGCAGTAAGGTTCTCAGGCAATCTATTTAGTACCCTGTGCTAGGTTAAGAACAAACTCGATCTCTCAACTGGGTGGTAACCCTGGTATCTCCTGAAATACGTCCTCAAAGTCCCTCATGATTGGAATTAAGTCTAACTGAATCACTATCTCCTTTGAGGTTTACTCCTCAATATAATTTAAGTGGGCATGTGACCCTCCCTCAAGAAGAGTCATCGCCACCAATAACATCTCCTGTCCTAGGTTGGAGAACACTGTGGTTCTCTCATAACAGTCTACCATCGCCCTATCTCCTGCCAACCAATCCATACCTAGAATCATATCGTACTGATCTATGACTAACACTAGAAGTTTTTTCGCTAAGCTCAATCTACCTATCATGATATCGACTCCTCTACAAATCAAGTGTATCAGTGAACCACTACCCATCGGTGACTTTACATACATAAGGATATTGTCAACGATCTCTAATAAATTGACAGCTCTAGAAAATATGGTCTTAATAAATGAATGAGATGCCCCAGTATAAAAAATAATCCTAACCTCAAGCCCATAAATAAGAAACATACCCTCTACTGCTGGAGGTGCCTGAGGTGCAGGTCGCATCGGTATGTCCCGGACATTATACACACGTCCGTAGTGCATTTGTCCCTGCTACTGCTGAGGGGCTAGTGGTGCCGTGCTGCAGGGGGTAAAGGATCCTGTTATCCTTGTTAGGCACCCTGTTATTATGCTCTGTCCTGCTGTGGTCAATATCTCCTATTGTTACCCTGCTAGCCATAGATGAATCGCTGCCCCAGAAACTATTTATCTCTGGCCCTGATGGCCTCCCCCATGGTTCCATTGACCCTGACGGCCCTGAGAAAGCTACTAGTGATTTTGTCCCTATTAACCCTATCTGTAACCCTACCCCTCTGGTCGTTACCCTTCGTGCCTGAATCTCTTGGCATTATTCCCCTATCGGGAATTCTACCCCTCTTTGTCTACTACTACAGTGCCCCGCTGTCATGGCCCCCATTTTCCATGCGCTGCTAGCTAGACTCCACAACTCTCTTGCTCCCTTTTGCTTGGAAGTGATGATCCTGAGAGTGTATAAGAGCGACATTGACGACATCAGTATATGTCACCAACGTGGGGTTACCTATCAAGTGCTACCTGATCTTCTAGGAAAAAGCATCCATAAACTTTTCATTCTTCCTCTCCTCATTTCTCACCTCATCTAGCATAAAATTTGACTGACGGTTGAACTCCTCCTCGTACTCAGTTATCGAGCAGTCACCTTGTGCTACTTCCCCAAACTTCTTCTGCATCTCTGACTCGAATACGTGCAAAAAGTATTTGTGATCAAACCGCACCCAAAACTCGATAATGGTCATCATATCTCTCTCCTTAATGGTGGTCACCGACTCCCACCACTGTAAGACTGCTCTAGCCAGTCTAAAAGTAGCTATCATTTGTTTTTGCATCTGAGTACACTACAAAATGCGTAGATGGCACTGAATATTCATCTTCCACTGACACGCCTCCACCACTTCAGAACTACCCTAAAAGTCGAGCGAGTGGCCCTTCTGGAAGGTCTCTTTGACTCTCTACCATGTAGATGGACCTGACTGCACCTGAATCACTAGTGCCACTCGACGAAGCAATGCCTGGAGCTGAGGAAAGTGAGCTACCATTACTGTCATAACCGTATTGACTGCCTGGGTCACTATCTCAGCCACCTGTGTAGTCGAAATCATCTACGATGATGGCTGTGGTAGCGTCGCCTGTGGTTCCTTTTGATCTTCCCTCAACCCGTTCCTAGCCTTTTCTCTCTCTGTTGTAGCCTATAACAAAAGATTGAATTTTATGAGTTCACAATCAATACAATATAAAATAGCAGAAGCACGTAAATCACAAAGACGTTATCAAGAATGCAACAATCTTAATAATATGGATCTATGTCAAATAAGGTTACGCTAAAATCATAGTAAGACGTACGAATCCTGTGGACACTATCACCTGATGCTCTGATAACATCTGTGACACCCCACCTAATTAAATACTGGGTGATCAGGACTTTGTTAAATTAAAACACAATTTACAAATGGGTTCATTTTCAACATCACTGTCGAAAACCAAATTAATTACTAATCATATATTAGTTAATTAATTCGGTGCCAAATTTTATCTTGCATTAAACAGATAAATAATAATATGCAAAAAAACTTAAGTACAACATTCACACAATACTACAGTCCAAAACATCTCAAGTAAATAAAGAAATAAAGTCTTCCCGAATAAACCATCGGCTAAAAAATTCCAAACCCAATAATGAATCCAACTAATAAGAATATCTGAATACAAGTCTGAACTAAAATGATGAATGAATAAAATCTCAAATGGGGCCAACGTACCGAAACTGAAATAGTGGAATAAATGCCTACGCTAGTAATGAAAAGATATATGTGTCTAATCAAAACTTTGCGAGCCTCCACAGCGCTGCAGCTATACGTCCCTGTAAGGAATCATAAAGTCTGGCGTCACTGTGGCTGGGCACCTAAAAGTTTTTGAAAAGATTTTATAGCAAGGGTTATAACCCAAAACATTTTGAAAATATTTACCAAGTATTTATCACAATTTAAAATCAGTTATTGATTACACATATTAGGCTCACGTACACTCTCTTGAGTTTCATCACCTCTCAACAATTGTGCACGCCTAATGTTTCTACTTATCCCACATAGCTATTGTACCAAAGCGAACTAGACTTAAGAATTTCTAAGTATGAACACGTCTTTGTTCCCATACCGCCTATATAGTATTTCACCCGTTAATTAACGTTTCTCATACGTTATAAGAGTTGAAATTACCATTTCAATTATATTCTCATCATTCAATTAATTAAGTTTCACTACTTAATTCAATCTTTAGATATATACTATCTAGCTATCTATTGTCACACGTAAGTAGAATATTCACATTGGTACACATGTTTTTATCTCGCTAATATAGATCATTACGATGTCTTTCAAAAGGACCATAGTGAAATATGGGCATACTCAACTATCAGTCCAAGTACCTCTCCTACTAAATAGGGACAAATGGTTAGGTATATCTCCTCGAACCCAAAATCAAATAATAAGAAGTGAAGATGAACATAGTTCTAAGCCTTTGGGCTATGCACATACCTAACGTACCCAAACGACATGCCAGACGCACTAATACACGACACATAGTGAGCCACTCTAAATTCTATGTTCTGGGGCACAAATCCAGACCTCCCTGGAATCGACAAGGTGGGATCGCCCACTGCGCGGGAACCTACGTGATAGCAGGTAGCGTAGGTATGTTAAAATATATCATCAATCATATAATAGGTACACCAACAACCTATAAATATTCATTAGGTATTCACACAACCTAGTTATTATCATTTGTACGTATTATATATCAATCTAATACTCACCGTACATTCAATTTACGATTATTCTCACTATCACATTTAATGAAGTATTATTCTCAACTCTAAGCGTCCTAGTTTCCCCTTGTTTTATTTCAGTATCTAAGTCTTCCTTAATTTACTAGTCCATACCATAAGCTCACTCACGCTTACCCATAATTATATTCTTATTCTCTCGAATTAATTAGATTATCGTTTAATCCCATTTAATCATCGTCTTAATTATCTCGATAGGACTTGATCCCTTAACCCTATCATGGCCTACTGCAATATAATAAATCCCTAATTATATTCTAACAATGTCTCAAAAGTTTTCCCGATAACTATTTAGGAGTTCTAGGCTTAAAGGGAAATTTTTCATGTTTTCTGGGAAACTAAATCGATTGGTCAGGAGGCATAATCGATTTGCCTCTTTGAAACTCAGCCAATTGGAACCTTACCACCGCCCATTAATAGGTTTTCGTGGTAAAAAGTTAAACCTCTTGGGACAGTCACGATGGAAGTGTTGTTTGGCACCTGACCGACAAACCGTACAGAGAAAACCCGCTTTTTCGTGATGGATAAAAACATTCAATCAACCTGTAACGTGATCTTCGGGCGGGTTGGGTTGAAGAAGTTTGAAGATATACCATAAATGGTCCATCAATAGATTAAATTTTTTACTCATTTTAGGGTAGGTGTTGTGGAAGGAGACCAAAAGGTGGCCAGAGAATGGTACTATTCTTCAGTCGAGCAAGAGGATTCGATTGAGTTGAAAAAGAAGACCACTGCTTATCAAGTGGACACCACTGAGCCTAACAGTGAATCTAAAGTTAAAACTGTAGATCCATGAGATGAGACATAATTAATCAAGGTATAGATTGTGGAAGTTACTAAAAACATTATCCTAGATGATGATAAACCAGAAAGAACAATGTAGATTGACTCAACATTGGATCCAATCCTTAAATAATAATTAATTATATTACTGAGGCAGTGGAGAAATTTATTTACATGGAATCAAGAGTATATGCCTAAAATTGATCCCAATTTCCTTTGTCATGAGCTAAACATCAATAAGGATGCCAAGTCGATTAAGCAAAGGCGCAAGGTTTTTAGTCCGGAGAAAAATCAAGCTATCCAAGAACAAGTCGAGAAACTTCAAAAAGACTAGTTTATTGGACAACGTTATGATGGTAAAGAAAAGGAATGATACATGGTGTATGTACGTGGATTTTACTGATTGAAATAAAGCATGCCCAAAAGACCACTTTCCCTTGCATAGAATTGATCAATTGGTTGATGCTACGTTAGGACATGAGCTTTTAAGCTTCATGGATGCCTATTCTGGGTATAACCAGATTAAGATGAAATCATAAGATAGGGAAAGAACAACTTTTATCACTAATCAAGGAACCTAGTGCTACAACATAATGCCCTTTGGGCTAAAAAATGCCGGAGTGACCTATCAGAGGTTGGTAAATAAGGTATTTGAAGAGTAGATAAGCAAAAACATGGAGGTTTATATGGATGATATGTTAACAAAAAGCAAGAAAGCCTCAAATCATATTAATGATCTTAGTTAAATGTTTGACCAACTAAAAAAGCACAAGATGAAGCTGAATTTGACCAAGTGTGTGTTCGGGGTCCAGGAAGGAATGTTCCTCAGCTTCATAGTCAACCAAAGGGGGATTGAAGATAATCTAGCAAAGATCAAACCTTTTATCAAAATGCAATCTTCATCTTGCAAAAACTATGTACAAAGGCTCACTAGAAGAGTGGAAACTTTAAACATATTTGTTTCTAAGGTAACATATAAATGTTTTGCCATTTTTTAAGATGTTGAGAAAGAAGTTCGAGTGGAATGCACAATGCGAATAAGCGTTCCAAGAATTGAAAAAATACTTAGGGCCACCTCCTTTGATATCTCGACCATTTTTGGGAGAGAAATTGTACTTATACCTGGGTATTTTTGAATCTGCAGTTAGCTCGGCCTTGGTTAGATTGGATAATGGGATCCAAAAATCAGTTTACCACACAAGCAAAGTGTTCAGGGGAGCTGAGATCAGGTATCCATGCTTGGAAAAATATGCTTTAACATTTATTGAAGTTTCGAGGTGTATGAAACCTTATTTTCAAGCACACACCATAGTTGCATATACTGATCTGCCTCTTCGGTAAACACTCCACAAGCCTAAGAAGTTAGGAAGATTGATGTACTGGGTAATATAGTTGGGAGAATATGAAATTGTCTATGAACCAACGTCTTCACTAAAAGGCCAAGCTTTAGCAAATTTTATTGTTGAATTCACTGATCCAGAGGTTCACGACCAACAGGACTTTACTGCCGAGAATAGTTCAAAAGAAGAGAGATCAACTCAAAAGTAAGCTAAAATTACTGCCAATCAACCTGAATCATCCAGAACCAAAGAACTAGCCCAAAAAATATAAAGAGGAGAGTATGAAAACATTCCATTATGCAGTTCTATCTCAAGAAAGTTTCAGTAATGATATCCCTTTATGGAATTTGTACGCCGATGGTTCTTTATGTGCGATTGGAAGTAGATTAGGTATAATAATCAATACTCCTAATAATATTGATGTTGAATATGCACTTAGGTTTAAATTCAAAGCATCAAACAACAAGGCAGAATATGAATCTTTGGTAATTGGGCTAGATTTAGCCCATTCACTAGGAATTGAGCAACTAGTGGTGCACAATGATTCAAAGTTGGTGGTCTACCAAGTGCTTCAGTTATATAGAGTCAAGCGAGAGTTTATGACCAGATACCTTACGAAAACTATGGAAGTTATTTCCAAGTTTCTAGTCGTACAAATGAATAGGATCCTAGAATAGCCAACGCCTGAGCAGATGCACTTGCTCGGTTAGCTTCAGCACCTAGAATTGAACTTCGGTGCACCATCCCAATAAATATCCTAGCTAATCGGAGCATTGACGAGGACTTAATGGTTAATTCCATTACCGTAGATTTAGGAACATCCTGTACGGACTCAATAAAAGCCAATATTGAAGATGGAATCCTACCAGTTGATCCCAAAAAGGCTAAGAAGCTCTGATATAAAGCAGAAAAATATGTGTTAGAGAAAGGGGTTTTATACAGAAGGGGATTGACTATCTCCTTATTGTGCTGTGTTCATCCAATGGAGGTGGAAGATTTGATCAAAGAAGTGCAAGAAGGTTCTTGTGGATCTCATTTCGGTGGTCGATCATTGCTCCAATGAATCAACACTCAGGGGTACTATTGGCTAACTATGAGGGAATATTGTACAACCTTTTCAAGAAAGTGTTACAAATTCCAGAAGTTCTCTGTAATTCATAAAATGCCCAATGCTACTCTAGCCTCCATAACTTCACCTTGGCCATTCGCTATTTGGGGAATTTACCTAGTCGGTCCACTGTCGACCACCACAGGCAGGTATAAATATTTAGTTATTGTTGTTAATTACTTCACTAAATGGGTGAGGGCAGAACCATTGATAAAGATGCCTTATGAGAATATGTATCAGTTCATTTGTAATAATATCGTATGCATATATGGGCTACCGTATGACTTCATTATGCATCACGAAACTCAATTTGATAATGATGAGTTTGAAGTATATTGTATCCAGTCTAAAATAAAAAAAAAACTGTATTATGCACCAGTCCATCCTCAAAGTAATGGTCAAACAGAAGTAACCAATCGTACTTTACTTAATGGACTAAAAAACAGGCTTGATGTTTCAAAGGACAGCTGGATTAATGAATTACATTTTGTTCTTTGGGCTTACAAAACAATGCTGAGAAGAGCAATAGAAGAGTCACCTTACATGCTCTCATTTTGGACTGAATCTATAGTTCTAGACTATATAGGTATACCTACCCATAGGGTTTGAATTTCGATACTCCAACAAGTGAATTAATGCGGCGAATAGATATAGACATGTTGGTGGAAGTTCAAGAAGATGCTTCCCTAAGAAACGCTGCATACCAACACAAGATTGCTCGCTTCTATAACAAAAAGGTCAAGACGACCAACTTCAAAGAAGGTAATTATGTACTTAAGAAATTTATCCAAAATAATAACAAGCCTGAAGCTAACTGGCATGGCCCATATCACATTTCAACTATCCTTCGACCAGGAATATATCAAATTGAAACATTAGAAGGAGAAGAATTAAAAAACCCTTGGAACGTCGAGCACCTCCAAAAGTATTATCAATAATTACAGGAATTGCTATTATTGTATTTATTTATGCTTAGAATAATTATTGTCCCAGGTTCAATAATTTTTTTTCCAGTCCCTTCAATTTTTTCAATTTTTTTGGAGTACGGGCGATATACATCCCCCAACACCAAGTATAATATCTACTGGTCTTCATCTCTTGTCGATCAATAGTATATACATACACATACATGTAATCAAGTTAAACTTATTTACAGATTTTCCAATTAGATGTCAATCAACAGAACATACTTAATCAGGTTGAATTTATCAAATTCCAGATGCACCAACAGCTTGAGGCACAATTAATCTTCAGATCAAGTACAAACTTCCTGTATGACTGCGTACAGACAAGTCAAGAACAAGAAGTAATTGTTACTTCGTGTGTGTCTTTGTATAAACAAGTAACGAACAATAATTATTATTATACTAAGTTCAAGAGCAATTTACTTCATGTATGACTTGGTCATTAACAAGTCAAGAACAAGAAGACTGTAAAACCTTATATACAAGTAAACAATTTACAAAAAAGTTTTACTCGACTAAGTTAAATTCTGGAAGACAGGTAAACATTACTACATATTGAAATACAAACATACATCCCTCATACTTGATCACCACTGATAACCAATACTAAATTTGGATTAATATATCTAAGTGCATTATTAGAATCTATGGCATTACAATCACAAGTTGACCGATTGATTAAAATAATCATAAGTTAACAATATAAATATATGTATTTTCATTCATATAAACTGTATTACACTCAAATTAATAACAAAATACGTAAGAATTATTCAACATGACGCTTTCCTTGAGCTTTGGAGGTCGGCTGAGCTGGCTACACTCTTTCCATTCCAGCAGGAGGACCATCCAAAGTATAGGGAGAATTAATAAAGTTAAAATCCCTTAACATTATTCTATTGCTACTACTCGGTACATTGATCAAATGAGGAGGACAGACTATCTCATGAACATCATGTAATCCAGAGTCTCCTAAGTATTTAGTGTTCAGGCATTGGGGAATAACATCAATAGGGATCCAAGAGATATTCAACTTTAAGGGAGGATTATTACAATCTAACTGACCAAGCTCTTTCCAATACCACAGTTGTCTATTACGATTATGTTTTAGCAAAGTCAAGCAATTAATCCAACAACATTTATAGCCTTTACAATGGGTCTGAGCAAGGTGATCATCTACATGGCCTAATTCTTTGTTGTAGCCTTCCATCCACACCTATCTGGGTTATTTCTGTAATTGAAAGGTTAACCTTTTAACTTAACGTTGAAGTTTCTTTAAAATACTATCCTTCACCTTTAACTATACAGATTAGTCGACATTGGCTTTGTCCTTAGCTTCGAGCTTTGTAGACATGTCGGCAATATCTTGACTATTTTCTTTTAGCTGGGCAGCCTGGTCAGTTAGGGTTTTCTTGGTCCCAGTTTCTTAAACAGTTGGTCGACTCGTCCTTTGTTGTCTGAAAGATTGCACAGGTTTGGATTTTTTTCAACGTTTCCAGTTCCTCCATTAAACTAGCATTTTGATTCTCTAAAAATGTGGCACCTTCATCGGCACAACTGACGGAAGATTATTTCAAATTTTCCAACTTATTCTGGAGTTTATTATTCTCTTCCTCTAGGAGCGTGGCGATCGTTCTGGATTCATCAACCTCATGGTTCAGTAAAAGCTCTTTTTTCCTATACGAAGAAGCATATGTTTCTAGTTTCTACTCAAAACCCTAGTCTTCACTCAATGCCTTGTACTTGGCATCATAGTTGGCATGCAGTAAAGCTTTGGTTTAATTATGGTCTGCCTGCAAGTCTTCAATCATCTCATAATAAATAACCTTATTTGCGATAGCCCAGCTCTGCAAACCATAGACATGAATAAATGCTTCTCTAGCTTGCTCAGGCACATCTACACCAAGTATGACGATCAAGTATTTTTTATATAAATCAATGTGGCCATATTTCAAAATCTCTCTACTCGTAGAAGTTGGTCGGATTCAGCGAAAACTATCACTTGCTTCCTAGAATTAAACTGAAAATTGCAAGTGTAAGTATGTGAGTATAATTACTGAGCAACTATAACACAAATATGGGAATTCATCCAACTAAGCAAAAAGAACAAAAAATATAACACAAATAGCAGGAAAGATCAAATGATTTCTTTAATAACCAAAATGGTATTACAACTTGTTCTGGTACCATTACATATCATAAAAACCAAAAAGAAAAAAAAAAGAAAAATAACGAAGGAATTAAACTTTCTCCTTGTCTTGAAAACTACTTCCAGAATGATGGTCGACAGAAGGAGAAGCTTCATCAATGATATTCAATATAAACCGAGAATACTGAAGGGAAGATTCCCCAGATCTTTCCTCATCATCAAATTCCTCTTCCCAATTGGGAGGAGAACCTGGATTATGCCTTATGAATAGCTCAGACTCAGTTGAAGTTCCAACCTCCTTAAGTGCTTCCGACCAACCATCTTTAAAGGATTCCTTCCTCACATTCTCAATCTGAGAAGAGGCCTCTTGAAAGTCTTTGTCCCAACCTTTGTTTAAGGAGTCATCCTTAAACTTCTTATTTTTGGCATTCTCTTCGATCAACTCAGAGGACAGACCAACAACTTTTTCCTTGGCAGCTTTCAAGAGACCCTCACTTGCAACTAATTTCTCCTCAACTGGAGTGACTTTCTTCTGAACAGACGATAAATTGTCCTCAGCTATAGCCAATTTATCTTGAGTAGTTGTCAAGCTGGTCTCTACATTAATTATCTTTCCCTTAACAAAAGTGGTTCTATTTATAGCCTTCTACATCTCCTCATCCAAAGTTTTTTTTCTTGGAGTCCAGCTGTTATTTGGAAGTCTCAATAGACTTCCTAAATCCCTCAAGGGCTTCTTCCACCTCTCCACCTAAAGAACGAATTTTCTCGTCCTTCTCAAGAATTTGAGTAAAATTTTCTAAAAACTTCATGAAGAACATCATAAAATCATAAGGATCATAAAATAGAAAGAGATGTTAAGAGGTGACTAATAAATAAGAAGTGATTACCATTTCTAAACTTTGGAAAGCATTCTCTGCCACCTTCAATCTTAACAGAGGGGAAATAGTTTCTCCGTCAATAGCACGGGTTCTAGTTTTAATAAGTTTCCTGACAACACCAGGATGAATAAATATGGAAGATGACTCAATAACTGCCAAATCTTCCTAGATCTTCTCGACTAAATTTTGGTCGGCAAAAGAACTTTTTTCAACTTGCTTCTCAGGCAAGCCTCTCTTCAACTTCTTAAATTGAGGAGCATCAATAGTTATGTCCTAAAAAATAATGAATTGGGGAACTTTCTCTTTATCAAAAACCTTG
Organism: Sambucus nigra; assembly: GCA_949130495.1. Taxonomy (NCBI): domain Eukaryota; kingdom Viridiplantae; phylum Streptophyta; class Magnoliopsida; order Dipsacales; family Adoxaceae; genus Sambucus; species Sambucus nigra. The sequence continues at coordinate 418,822,382 of OX422219.1, forward strand.
GGCACTTTTTTTAGGCTTCTTAGTTGTTATAGTAACTTTATTAGCAGGAGGAGACCAGGCTTCAGTGATCAAGTCAGGAATTTTCCTCTTTCCCATAGCAACAAGTGAAGAGGAGGGAATGGCATAAATGTCCAAAGATGAAGAGACTCCTAAATATATATCTGTACTAGCCAATTATTTAGTAGAGGAGGTCAAAATTAGCTCTTCCTTAAGATCAATGGGACCAATAATTGTTGAAGTGGTAGGCTGAGCAATGAATAAAGTTATAGAGCTCTTATATTACAGCAGATAAGAGGCATCTCTAGGGTGTTCCTCGCCAATTCGTTGGTGAATTCTATAAAGGAACTTCAATTCGTGATTGTTCACGTTCTCTTCCTCAGGACACTTTTTCTTTCTATCAACTGCGTAAAAAATAGAAACAAGACAATAAGTGAGTTATTAGAATATCATCAAACAATTGGTACATCAGGAATGGCGGAATATAGTTATAAAGATTGACAACTTATGCCATGACCTACTTGAGGGAATCTAGGCCCACCATACACTTCTCCATTTCGCAAAGGAGGATGTTACCAATTTTTATCAATGACTCCGGAATCAAAATAATCTTTATTAGACTCTGGAAAATTAATAACTAAGGACCTATTCACAAACCTAGTCTTCAAATAATATGTATTGTCACTGGTAATCCATTTGTAATAGTTATCAGTTCAGGTATACCAATATGGGTATTATAAATTTGATTCAGTTTATAAATCCCATTTACTACCCTCCAGGTATTGGGGGCTACCCAAGCAAGGACAGCGTCAAAGTATCGGCAAATTATAAGCAAAATCTGTTAGGGGAAATTTGAAACTACACTCAGCAATGAAAAGAGAAGGAATCCAATGACCTTCAGGTAATGACACCACATTGATAAGAGGACTAGGAATCTCTAAATCCACCCAGTCTGGAATATTTCATTCCCGCCTAAACTCATATAAGGAATCTCCATGTGCAATCTAAACTATGGCTACAGTATAGAAATAAATTAAAAATGAAATGAAAAGAAAGCTTATATAAAAGATGGAGACTGAAGTAAAGAAGGAACGCAAAGGAAGCTTAGAAACAAAGAACTTGGGAAAGAAGTTGACTTCGAAAGCTTGAAAGTATTTGGTAAAGAAAATTTGGTAAACTCTCACCTTTTATAGCTTACCTGGGAACTCGTGTAAAAAATGATTACTCTGTATCAACGATTGACATCTCGACGGCTTTCGCTATACAAAACATGTAAAATACCTTTTTACCCTTTGGTGGCTCGCTAATTTTTAAATTATTTACAAATAAGGCATTGAAAAATCAAAATATGGAAAATTTGTACAAGTCCCACATGTCAGAAAATGCCGACCAAATCTGAAGAAAATATACTCCATCCTTTCAGCAAAAACATCAAGAATGAAGTGTTGGGGGCTCTATTGATAAAAAAAATTACTCACCTACGTGGATCAATTAGAAGTGAACATTTGTCTTCTTACATGGCTGAAGTCCTAGTCAGCAAATGGTAGTTCGACAGGTATGCCGACCAACATGAAGAATGCCAACCATCAATACCAATGAAGTGTCACCACACCAAAAGTCTTACAACACTTGGTGAGCACAATCATCCATCACATTTGATGATGCTATAAACAACAACACCAATATGAGGTGTTGATAAGCTGAATCTAGCAATAACAATGGCAGAACAAGAGTAAATATCTAGTAGAAAGAGGTGAGGAGAAGAGGAAAAACACTGGTATGTAAGTGGCTCACCCAAATTTGGCCTTCGTCCACTGTGGGTGTGTGAGTAAGTTTCACTAGAATGAGGGCACTAATGGCCTATGATACAATCTCTCACTTTCTCTCTTTAATGTGTATACAAACAGAGTTTAAGCTAGGGTTATAATTGTTGATCCCCCACCAAGGTAGGAGAAGACACGTATTTATAGTGCTTGAGGAGTGTAGTGTGCCCCCCCCCCCAAGCATTCCACGAGCATGTGTGCGTTGAATACACTAATCATGGACACCTGGCTTTGACACATGTAAGGAATGATGACCAAATATTCCCTCACGTGAGAGGAATGATTTGGTTATAACTGATTTCCTCATGTGTTCCAAGTCTTCCATATGCTTACGTGTGTTTGGACTTGTGACATCATTTGTTGTAACCACGGCCTAGCCGAGTACGATGTTGGGAAGTCTGATAGTTTCTTTGTCCTGCCAATCATAAGTATGACCTCGACCTGCATGATTAGCCAAGTTTAGGTACGAGGTTGATTCTAATGTTGGCTGCTGCCCAGCTGAGGTTGAACCCCTAAGATGCTAATGGCAATATCTTGAACCCATAAGACACTGCAGACTGAGGTTTGCACAATGTGGAGCTGACCTTGAGAAGGACGACCTTTCTCATGGATGTTGTGTGCTTTTTGGAAACTCAGCTATAAGGAAAGCCGAGGTTAGTGACTCCGAGTACGAGGGTACACTTTAGGCATATCAATCACCCCTAGCCCTTAGTCTCATGTGTGAGTAGGTGGTTCAGGGGTATATGAGTTAGGTTAATGAAGAGATTTTTTTGGTGTCTTGGGGGTTGGAGTGATCCCTTGGACACATATCACTATTTGAAGTGGCTAACGTATTCCCCAAGGCATGACAACTCTGACGACGCCTTTTAGGTTATCTAGGGTAATGATGGGTGCCTTAAAAATTGTGCCCCTTCATTAGGGAACGTTTAAGTACTTTTTCTCTTTCCTCATTCTCTTTTTTCTCTCATTTTTCTCGCCATAGAGTTTTCACTGCTGAGATTTTTCCCAAATCTTCCTTAGAGAAAGCTCCACTCTCTCTCTAGTTCTCTAGTTGTCTTGGTTTTGTAAGTCCTCTCCTTTCATTCTTCGTTGCTCAGGTAACCATATTTCTCTTCGCTTCTTTAATTTCTAGCTTTATTTGCAATTTCCATTTTTTTGTGGGTTTTTTTGTTCTCCGAAGAGGGAAACCACCCTTATTTGGTGGTTTTACATGTGAGACAGTGGGCTATAGGAACTATTTCAAGCTCACTCACTCATCTTGGGGTTAGTTTAGGTCAGAGTTTGTGTTATAGGATTTTTCGGTTGATCACTGGTTACCTTCTTCAGTGAGATACTTTGCACCTGTTCTTGGTGTTCTTACCATAAACCTTTCAATTTCCAAACATTGATCTTTGATTTAAGTGCATAAGTTGTTCACTTATTTGCCTTTTGAGCTTTCTCCCCTAAGTGTAGTGTCGTCTGTCGGATGCTCAAACCCTTATATAAGATTTTTGAAGAGTTCCCAACTCTGCATGAGAGGACCTTTGAAAAGATTAGGCAAATAGAGTTAGCCCAGGAAAAGGCTCGTAGGCTGAGGTTTTTTCGCTCAGACCTATCTTTCCTTTACCATTAGCTACTATATACCTTGAGCCTGTAGAGGTTCCTGATCCTATGTCTGAGGACAACACTTCTTCAGACCCAATGTCAACGTCTGGCTAGCGAGTCTGTAGACTGCTTTCAAGAGGCTATGGATTATTGCCGAAGGCAAGGTGAGGTTTCAGAGGATGCCAAGGTTTCGAGTCGTGCTTCATCCAATAGAGGTGTTAACCCTTCACGTAGATCCTCTTCCATTGAAATCTTAGGTCCCAGTGTGGCAATTCCTCCTCCCATTGATGCCATTCCTCTATTAGCCTCCACCGGTGTTGAGTTTACAAAGAGGTTTCCTGGTGGTTCCCCTACGAGTGCACGTATCGAAGTTGTTAGGGATGGTGATGATGACGAAGGAAGTGAACTTGATACCTCTGTAGCTACAGAGTATGAGAGTACTGTAAATGAGCACGACCTTCTAGTCTTTAGACACCTATACTCTATTGATTCCTCAATCATCTTGAGGAAACCTCTAAAGGACGAAAGGGCCTTCGATGGCCGAGATGGTGAAATCTGCATTTATGAGCAGATGTTCAAGTTAGGTTTTCATCTTCCCATCCAACCAATTATCAGAGCCATACTCTCACACATAAATCTTGCCCTTTCCTAATTGTCCCCAAATTCTTGGAGGGTTATGATTGGGGCTATCGTCCTTTTGAAAGTTGTTCACCATTCAGACCTTCCAGTTAGAGTGTTTACTGGTTGCTATGTTCCCTCGTCTGCCAAAAATCACCCCGGCTACTACCACTTCTTAGCCAAGAAGTCTGACAAAAAGATGCTCTGGGTTACCCATACCTCCAATCATAATTGGAAGCCTCGTTATTTCTTTATTTTTGGGGCCTAGGAGTTTGGCTTAGACGAAGCTTGTGGAACATCGGTTCCAAGGACCCCTCTGAGATGGGTCAAAGTCTACCTCGTGACTAAAGTCGACCTTTGTCTTAGCTAGGATAATAACAAGAATGTTGAGGACCTTTGTAACCAAGGCGAGAAGGGTCATCTTGTTAATTATGAAGATATGATGACCCCCTATTATCTTTCTTAGGCAGGTTTTGGGGGTAGTCCTCTGGAAGAGCTTCGTAAGTCTCCAAATTTTTCCTACGAAGTGATGTCTCATACTTTTTTATCTATCTGACTTGCTAACTCAGAGACTTGTCTTTTTGCAGAGTGACCAACAAGCATTTCAGATAATTTTGGGAGATATCGGCTCCTAGCCTTGTAAAGCTCATAGAAAAATGGGATGGAAAGAATGTGCCCCCTCTTGACACAAACAATGGCGTCGGTACCTCTAAGGCCAATGCTACCAAGAAGAGGAACCCATTGACCCGAATCATACGATGCGAAGTAAGGCTCAAGCCAAAGACCGTGCCATATATATTTTAATCGACGACGCCTTAGCTGCTCGTCTATCTCAGCTCAAGATTAGAGATAGTGTGATCGGCCATAGTCTAAAAGCTGCCGATGCTATTGGCACCATAATAACTGAGGAGGATAAGAATTTTATTTGTGCCTTAGATGTCCCTTTATTGGCGTAGCTCACTCTTCACAAATCGGTTCAGGTATTAATTTTTTCTTCTAAGTGTTGTCTCTGCTATTTAGGAATTATTATTCATATACTCATATGTCTGATCTTCATCTGCAGAGTGTGGTGTTTCTTCATCACCTTGTTAAATATAACTTAAAGAAGCTACCCCTTATAGAAAAGGTCAAGGACGCTGAGAGAGCTGAGGCCACTCTGAAGGACGAGGTTGAAAAGATGAAAGGAACCTCAACGGGAGAGGTAACCAGATTACTCAGCTTAGGGAGGACGATGGCAAGTCCCTGAAAGCAAAAGATGATGTTCTTAAATCAAAGATCAATGCTTCTATCAAAGCTGGATTAGAAGATGCTGCAGAGAAATCCATTGAGGACTACAAAGTCTCTGATGATTTTGTCAGCTTCGACTTTGCATATCTCGAGAGGGGTATTAAAGTGACCAACCGATGGGCGTCCATGAAGCAAGGTGAGTCTGGGATCTTGATTGCCGAGGGTTTTATCGATCTCGGCTTTGGAGATCCTTAATTCGCCCAAGCTTTAAAGGAAGTAGAAGATAGTGATCATGCTCCAGCTGAGATGGCTCCTCTTGAGGTCACAGAGACAGACGACGGTGCTCGGCACGATGACGAGGTTGAAGTTACAAACATCAGCCTTGACCAGATGACTACAACTGATGGTGGGTCGGCTCCTATCGAGGCATAGGTTCAACTCTTAGGGCCTCTGCTGCTCATTAATAACTTTTTCCTATGAAGCTTCTTGATAGTTATAGTTTTGATGAACTTTGGTTAATGTTTTTTGTAATTCTTGTTTTGATGAACTTTGGTGATAGCTTCTTGATATTCTGATGTAATTATGAGCCCTCTTCATGTTACGAATATAAGCAGCTTGGATTTTTCTGATTCTATTATTTCATATGATGTTTTTTTGTTCTATAATTTTGATGATCCACATGTTCGCCAAAAATTTCAGCATAAGAATAGAAACATAATGAAGATGTTAAAGGTCCTAGGTCATATTTTCATCAAACTAATGATGTTAAAGGTCTGAGGTTAGCAAATTATGGTGTTTACCCTTATAATGATGTTTTACCTCATATTTTCACCAAATCAATGATGTTTAAGGCCCGAGGCCATCGAATTAATGATGTTTCACCTCATATTTTCACCCAGCTAATGATGTTTAAGGTTAGAGGTCACCAAATTAATGATGTTTCACCTCATATTTTCACCAAATCAATGATGTTTAAGATCTGAGGTCACCAAATTATGGTGTTTACTATAACACCTCGCGCGCCCGAAAAAGACACGCGACGTGCTACTACGATAACACTAAACTAAAACCATCAATAAAGACAAGGTATAGAGCATCTAACAAAACCCACAACAACACAAAAAGAGAAACCACTAATCTCAAACTCTTCAAATAAATATAACAATACTCTCTCGAATAAATACAACTAAAGAAAAATCTCCAATGCTCTATACATCAAAATAATTAAATACAATCTTCCAACTTGTATTAAAAATTCTTCCCAAATAATCCACGCTAAAAATCATCCCAATTGGTCCACAGCGTCCCAATCCACACTAACCTGCCAACTAAAAGAAAATATGGTGAAGTACACAATACGACATGAAAGATTATCAACAATATATATTAGCAATGAATAAAGCGTAACAACACGAGTACGAATATTAAAATCAAATGCAAATCTCAAAGCATTTATCAATAAATTTCTCAACAACACATTAATCGGGTCACCGGGCCTGACCCCATCTGCATATGCTTTATTAAGACATAGCCCGGGAGCCCAACCTCCGTGCCATATTAAAATCTCACGACAACGTGCTCAACAACAATATGAATAATACCACATGAATTAAAATAGTTCCAACAATTATTTTTCCAGATTTCAATGAATTTATTAATTCAAATATGAGTTCAATTAATAAGAAATCAGCGGAATAAACTCTCGCGAGATTTAAAGAGCATATTGTGTAAAACCCCATACCTTAAAATCATTGCATGAATCTCCACATAAATTCAGCCTCAAAATCTGATCGCACCATCACGTTCCTCTCGCAAAAATAATCAAATCATGTTCTAACGCCAACACTAGATAACACCAAATAGTCCTATTTTGAAAACCCAGAAAAATCAGATCCAAAAATTATTTGAATCGCCAATCAAACTTCATATTTGGATTCTAGACGAAAAATTGAGTCAGGTATGTGTTTTGAGTTTTTCTCAAATCTCATTCGAATGCACTCAAAAAGAAGATCTAAACATTCCAAATTGGCTCTTCTCATTCCACTCGTTTTTGCCTCTTTGGATTTCGTTTTTGGCCTCTCTTTTTCATCTCCCTTTCCTTATAATCACCTATAATATTCCCTATATAATCCCTCTCTCAAACTCTATCTTGGAGCCTAAGCTAACGCATATTACCATATTGCCCTCTAATTCAAAATTGTCAACTTTACATATTTAAACTATTACAAAATGTCCAAAAGCCAATTAAATTTGAATTTAAATATTCGATTCGTTTCAAATAAAAATACAGATAATATCAATATCCCAATAAATAAAATAATAATATTATTAAAATCTTATACAATATTCATAAATAAATCCCTCAAAATTATGGGGTATTTCATTTACCCTCATAATTTCACCAAATAAATTATGTTTAAGGTCTGAGATCACCAATTTATGATGTTTAATCTCATATTTTCACCAAATCAATGATGTTTAAGGTTTAAGGCCACCGAATTAATGGTTTAACCTCATATTTTCATCAAACTAATGATGTTAAGGTTAGAGGTCAACCAATTAACGATGTTCACCTCAAATTTTTACCAAATCAATGACGTTTAAGATCCGAGGTCACTAAATTATGATGTTTAATATCATATTTTCACAAATCAATGATGTTTAAGGTCTGAGTCCACCGAATTAATGGTTTAACCTCATATCTTCATCAAACTAATGATGTTAAGGTTAGAAGTCACCAAATTAATGATGTTTCACCTCATATTTTCATTAAACTAATGATGTTTAAGGTTAGAGATCACCAAATTAATGATGTTTCACCTCATATTTTCATCAAATCAATGATGTTTAAGATCCAAGGTCACCAAATTATGGTGTTTACCCTCATACTTTCACTAAATAGATGATGTTTAAGGTATGAGGTCACCAAATTATGATGTTTAATCTCATATTTTCACCAAACTAATGATGTTTAAGATCTGAGGTTACCAAGTTATGGTGTTTACCCTCATAATTTCACCAAATCAATGATGTTTAAACATATACATTGGAACAAAAAGTTGTTAACAGAACTTTGGTGTTTCTCATTCATACTCTCTTTGATGTATTTTGTATAAATTGATACATGTATTACAAAAAGATAAAACAACTGCAACATCATAAGTAATATTTCTTCAAGTGGTCGGCGTTCCAAGGATTTGATAAGGGCTCCCCTTCGAGATTTTCTAGCTGATAGGTACCAGGTAGAACCTCATTAATTACACTAGAAGGACGATGCCAATTCGGATGGAGCTTATTAGGTTTCTTCCATATCTTCTTCAGGATCAGATCTCCTATAACTATCGGCCTTAATTTCACTCTCTGATTATAGAAACTCGCAGTTCTTTATTGATAGATTGGTTGTCTTATCTAAGCATCTTCTCTTCTTTCCTAAATTAAGTCAATATCAAGTCTTCTCTCTTCCCCATTCTTTCGAGGGTCATATGTCTAAATTTTATGAGGGATCTCTATTGGGATAATAACCTCTAAGCTATGGGCTAACATAAATAGAGTTTCCCTTGTGGGCGTCCTCACTGTCATCCTATAAGCCCAAACCACAACGTATACCTCTTTTATTCATCTTCCTTTTGCCTTTCCAACTTTTTTTATCCCATCAGGGATTATTCAATTTGTGACCACAGCCTGACCATTTGCCTGGGGTCAGTGAGGAGAAGAATTACTTGATCCCTACTCATTCGCAGTACTTTACTAAGGAAACATTCTTGAATTGGGTTCCATTATTTGAGATGAGGGTGTTTGGAAGTCCATACTTGCATATGATGTTCTTCCAGATGAACTGGAAGGTCTGCTGCTTAGTGATTATGATCATTGGCTCGACTTCTACCCATTTGGAGAAATAATCAATTGCCACAATTAAATATCGATAGTTGTTTACATCCCTTGGCAAGGGTCCTACCAAATCAATACCCCATACTGCAAATGGCCAAGGGGAGATGATAGAAGTCAGAGGCTGGTGAAGCTTATAGGGAATGGTGGAGAACTTCTGGCACTTATCACATCTTCATATAAGTAGCTGCATCTTTGGCCAAGGTCGGCCACCAGTACCCCTGAGTGATTATCATTTTAGCCAACGACCTTCCTCCAATATGGCTTGAATAATATCCCTTATGCACATCTGGAAAGATGTATGGAACCTTTGAAGGATGAACGCATCTGAGAAGATGGAGTAGGAATCCCTTCTTGTAGAGGACATCTCCTAAAAAAGAGAATTTAGCATCTCTAAACCTCATCATTCTCCTTTCTAACTTTGACTCTGGAAGTTCTCCCTCTATGATGTATCAAATAATATGATCCATCCATGAGGCTCCCCTACGTAGATTTAGGCAAGGTCTAGCAACCTTTTCCTCTTTAATGGTCGGCTTGAGCAGAATCTCCACTGGTACTGTTCTCCTTATGTCTGTTCTTATTACGGAGGCCAACCTCGCGAGTGCATCAGCTCGACTGTTATCTATCCGTGGTATCCTCTTTATATTTAATTCCTTGAAGACTTTTAGCATCGATACCACCCTATTCAGATATCTGGCCATCATTTCATCTTTGGTTTCATATACCCTCGGATTTGGTTTATGACATATTTTGAGTCACTGTCAACTAGGATCTGGCCGACACTGAGGGATTTTGCCAAAGAGAGACTTGCTATTAATGCTTCATACTCTGACTCATTACTTGAGGCTTTAAAGTTGAACCTTAGCGCATACTCAATATCTGTACCATCTAGTGCCGATACTATCAGCCCTACTCCACTTTCATTTTCACAGGACGAACCATCAATGAAGAGGTTCTAGATGGTTTCATTTGAAGAAAATTTTCCCTATGAAAGGGTTCCCTGCTTGAAGAGGTATCTCTCTTATTCATTCTCAACTATTCTCTGTCTGGTTGTACTTGTCTAGGCCTCGTCCGAAGTTTGGCCAATATTTCTATCTCCTGGATCATCTGTAGCCTCATGACTCTTCTTAACCTCGACCTCATACCAGGTAAACTCGACCATAAAATCAGCGAGTGCTTGTCCTTTGATGTCAACCCTGGGTTAATAAACAATATCGTAATCCCCCAACTCAATTGCCCAGGTCATTAGCCTTCCTGACTTCTCAGTCTTATGGAGGACCTATCTGAGTGGGGAATCAGTGAGGATGACCATGGAATGAGCTTGGAAGTATGGCTTCATTTTCCTGGAAGCATGTATCAAATCATAGGCTAACTTTTCCATCCGAGGGTACCTATGTTCAGACCCTTGGAGTGCTTTGCTATTGATGTACACTGGTCTCTGCACTCCATCCTCTTCTTTTACTATTGCAGCATTGATGGTTGACTCTGAGACAGCTAAATATACACAACTTTTCACCTCGAATTGGACGAGATAGGAGTAGAGGGGATCCGAGGTAGGACTTAAGCTCTTTAAAATATTTGTCACGTTCTTCATTCCATTTGAAGGATTTTCTAAGAATTTGGAAAAATGGAAGACACTTATCTATAGATCTAGAGATGAACCTGTTAAGTACAACCACTCATCCGGTTAGCCTCTGAATGTCATTGATGGTTCTGGGTGTCTTTATTTCTAGCAAATCCTTGATCTTCTTCGGGTTGGCCTCTATCCCCCTTTGATTTACAATAAAGCCTAAAAACTTTCCATCTCTGACCCCGAAAACACACTTGGCCGGGTTGAGATTCATTCTGTATTTCTCCATGGGATCAAAAGTTCTTTCGAGATCGGCCACATGAGTGTCGGCCCTCAGACTCTTCGTTAGCATGTCGTTAATGTAGACTTCCATGGTTTTGCATATCTTATCCTCGAACATATTATTTACAAGACGTTGGCAAGTAGCCCCTGCATTCTTCAGTCTGAAGGGAATGACCTTATAACAATAGGTCCCCTTGTCTGTAATGAAGGATGTCTTCTCTCATTCAGCCGAGTCCATGAAGATCTGATTATACCCATAATATGCATCTATTAAGCTCATGAGCTCATGTCCTGCTGTGGCATCCACCATCTGATTTATACGAGGCAGGGGAAAACTGTACTTTGGGAAAGACTTATTTAAATCGGAGAAGTCTACACACATCCTCCACTTCCCATTAGCTTTAAGAACTATGGCCGCATTAGACAACCACTTAGGGTATATTGAAGGTCCCTATATAGATCACATCTAGGGTTTGCTTTTCGTGCTTTAGCTATATAGGACTTCATCTAGTTGGACGTGAATTTTGATAAAATATTTTTATAATCTAGGATTGCGTGTTCCCCTATCGACGCGTAAGCTCTCCTTGTTCATCTACATCAACTGAGCACTCGATTCAGTTCGCCCTCTCAGAAAAAAGGTACTTTTCATTTTTTATGGCTTATAGGAATTTTTATCACGTAGGACATGACACCACGTTGCATTTGCATTTTGTTTATCATATCTAATGATAGTGTTTGTTTTCGTCATAATAAAATTCTTTTTGAGTTCAAAAACTTTATTTGAAATTTTTATAAGAAAAATATTTCTTGGAAAATAAGTTTTGACTCTATATATTTTTTTTAATAAAAGTTGTAGAATATTTTTTTTGAAGTTCAAAATAATTTTTTTCATCATTTGCATGTGCGTGTTATATATATTTTTGCGTGTATGTTGTATGCGTGTATATATATGTTGGTATGTATATCTATATGAGCATATATTAGTATGTTTATGTGTATATTATATTAGCGTTAATTGTTGGTTTATATATTATTTACATATTACAATCATGCGAGTTGACCCACAACAGGTCATTAAGACCTAAGCTGCTCTCGCTTTTCTTGTTTAGACCATAAGTGGCATGCATAGCTTTATATATATATACATACTTGTAGCTTTTATATGATAATATATGTGTACAAATTGTAAGTGTGGAAACCTTTTATTTGTTTGTCTCATTACTGTTTCCATGCCATTAGTGCCACTGATTTGACCATAGCACGCAGGTCCTGTTATAGCCCTAGGCTTAGGTCTGTTATAATATATTTGTGCTACTTTTAACAGTTGGATTTGCTACTTTATTTAGATGATAAAGTTTTATATATATATATATATATATATATATATATATATATATATATGTTAATGTTTTGACTGTTATCTGTTAGCTAGCGATTTGGGGCCCTGTAGCGGGTAAGCAACCTGCTCGCGATTGGACTCGCACAGGTCATTCATTAGACATGACCGCCGCTAGTTTTTCTTTTACTACTCACGGTTTTATATTTTAAAAATCGAAACTAGGTTTTCTTTAAAAACGACACCGTGTGTCCCAATTTCAACGGTAATAATATTTTTCGCCTTAGTTATGCTATATTGGTTTACAGCTGGCTTTTAGAATTGTTTAAAATTATTGTGTTTTATAAAACTGAAGTTATGTTTTGATTCTTGATGAGTTAGTGTGTAATAGCTTGCACTACACGTGTCATATTTTTAACACAACACTTTGTGTTTCTTTGTGTGCCCTCAGATTATATTTTATCTACGGCTGGTGTGTATTCTTTGGTAATCCATGTGAACCTATTTTACACCAATCAACACACACTTGTGCACTCTATAAATAGTACCCTTTGTGTATCATTTTTGCAGAGCTGAGAAAATTAGTTTTGTAGTTAAACTCTGTCAAAATTTTTAGAGAGAGAGAGAGATTAAACCATAAATATTTTTGTGCCATCTTCAAGTGTTGAATTCTGTCAAAATGAAAATGAAGATTGAACTTCTCTCAATCTAAATCTGCACTTACGATTTTTCAAGAGTATTATTTTTGTAAGTGAGTTCTCTCATTTTTGTGTGTATTATTTAGATCAGTCTTTAGATATAATATTTGTTCACAACACACACTATTCACAAAATTAATTTTTGTGTGAATATTCGGTTTGTATCTTGTTTGTGAGATCTTGAATGTTTTTAAACATTTTGTTTTAAAATAGTCATACCACTGTTTTTACGACGTAAAATAAATACCTCTTGATTTACTTTACTAATTTGCTATATCTCACCTCATACGAAAAAGTAGGGTAAATACTAGAAACTCATCTAATTAATTGAATCATATATATCTGTTTTGACACCTAGTTAAATCAAGATAATAAATATGATTGTTAATTAACTTGGGGAACTAAAATCTGTTTTAGCTAAGTTAGAAATTCAAGAAAAGTTTGAATTGGTCCCCTCTTGAATAACATAGTTAACTCGTAGGTAATTGGAGTTTATTTCGGCAAATAGTTTACTTCCGCATATAAAGTCTTTTGCGCATCGCCTAGGTGGGCCCAACAAGTGGTATCAGAGCTAGACTTTAAAAAAATCATTTTTCAAAACTTTTGTCAAACTCGTTTTACCTTGTTTTCAATGGATGATTCAAGTCGATTACTTAGGTTTGAAAATTCTGAACCAAATTACCTTGCGTTTTTAAGAGAAGTTTATGATTGTTGTGGATATGTGTACTTAGGAGGAATGACTGATTCCAAAGATGATTCTCATTCTCATTCTGATTCTGATTCTGATGAAGTGCTTCATTTAATTGATGTTGCTAAATCTTTATTAGCTAGTCAACCGTTTGATGCTAAACGTGCCTTATGTGATACTAAATCTGATGATACCAACAATTCACACACGGACACAAATGAGCATGAAAATTTTGTTGCTATGATGATTACTCATAATTGTATGTCAGGACTTTGCAAAATAGGCAAGAATTATTGAATATGGTTAAAATGCTTAGTGAGACCTTAGAGAATCAATATAAGATTGTTCAACAAAATTCCATTGAAATGAACAATGTCAAAATTGATTTTGAAAAACAATCACTTGATTTTAAATTTCAGATTATGACTTTAAATGAAAAATTGTCTTCTTGTGAAGAAAAACATAATGAAGTGCTTTTTCAAGTTGAAAAATCCAAATAAGTTTGTGAAACAACTTTCAAAATGTGTCGTAGTCGTGATATAAAATGTTTCGACCTTGACAAATTGCTTGCTGACCAACGATATAAGGGTTCTACTAGAGGATTTGGATATGAGGGTCCTCTTGAAAAAGTTGATCCAAGTAGACTAGTCTTATTTGTAAAAGCCCAAGAAGAAATGGCTCTTCAGTTGGAAAGTAAGTTGTCTGAAAAGGATAAAGGAAAACAAGTTTGAATTGAAAGTGATTATGAAAGTGACATTGAATATTTCATAGAGAACTTTGTAGAACCGTCTACATCAAATTATTGCCCTCCTGCCAAGAGACTCTATAGACATCCTAAACCATTTATTCGCAATGAATCTATCAAGCTTGTAGAGGAAAAACACTACAAATCAGACCTACCTACTTCTAGTAAATTTTGTACTAGGTGTGATGTTTTTTGTCATCAAAACTGGGAATGCCTTGGTAATCGCAAGAAAGGTACTCATTTTAAAAGTCATAACCCAAATGTGAAGCGATTTACAAATTTTTGTAGGCAGCGCACTAATAATAATTGGAATCATTTCTTCAATAAGTCTAGTCCTCATGTTTACAAGAACACATTTTCGAAAAACAAATTTTATCCTAAATTTCCAAAGGCACAAAAACCTTTGAAAACTTTGCCTATTTGGATTAGGACTTGTGACTTGAGACCTCAAATGGATTTTTTAAAGTCAAAGAAATGTCCAATTAATGTATGTGACGCTTGCGAGAGTGAGAAAATCATTAAGTCTCCTCATAAGAAGGTTAAGGACTTAAACACCACCACTCCCTTAGATTTATTCAATGATGGGGGAGGTGAGTTTAAAAAAAGTGGAGTTACCAAGTATTGTGATGCTAATAGATATTCATACCAGTTTAATTCTCCAAAAACTCTTAAAAAAATTAAGGTAGTTCCTTCTATTGCTTATGATTTTCAGCTTGCTGATATGATTTCTATGCCGTATGATGACTCTTGTTTAGAAGTAACTTCAACATTTGATTGGAAAGATTGTACTTGAATGCTTTTCTTGTGTTTATTCTGCATACTTTGATTACTAGATCTCTGAGGTTTTAGGATAAAGATATCTACTAATAATCGGTATCTCTTAAAGCCATGTTTAATTTAGGAGACGCTTATTTTGCAGATAATGAACAGTTATTTTTCTTCTTCTTACCATTGTCTAATTTAGTCAAAATGGGGGAGAGTTGAGTACATATTATAGTCTTGTGTTGTTGAAATTCTTCATACATATCCTGTCTTATAATTTCCTGCACATTTAATTCTGTCATTTTAATATTTTTGTAGAGCAAATGCTACTAACTTGATTTCTTGGCAGCAAGTGTATTTAAGTTTTGCAGGTATTTTCCTCGGTCGTCGTGAGTTTTGATTTTTCATTTCTAGGATGGGGGGGGGGGGAGTTAGATACTCTTTTGTATAGGATGTATTAGGATTTTTTTTTTCAGTATATCATTTGATGTACTCAAGGGTTTTGTCAAAATTAGTCCAATGGGGGAGTTTGAAGGTCCCTATATAGAGCACATCTAGGGTTTGCTTTTCATGCTTTAGCTATATAGGACTTCATCTAGTTGGACGTGAATTTTGACAAAATATTTTTGTAATCTAGGATTACGTGTTCCCCTATCGACGCCAAGCTCTCCTTGTTCATCTACATCAAATGAGCACTCGATTCAGTCCGCCCTCTCAGAAAAAGGTATTTTCATTTTCTATGGCTCATAGGAATTTTTGTCACATAGGACACGACACCACGTTGCATTTGCCTTTTGTTTATCATATCTAATGATAGTGTTTGTTTTCGTCATAATAAAATTCTTTTTGAGTTCAAAAACTTTATTTGAAATTTTTATAAGAAAAATATTTCTTGGAAAATAAGTTTTGACACTAAATATTATTTTTAATAAAAGTTGGAGAATAATTTTTTTGAAGTTAAAAATAATTATTTTCATCATTTGCATGTGCGTGTTATATATATGTATGCGTGTATGTTGTATGCGTGTATATATATATGTTGGTATGTATATCTATATGAGCATATATTAGTATGTTTATATGTTATATTATATTAGCGTTAATTGTTGGTTTATATGTTATATACATATTACAATGCGAGTTGACCCACAACAGGTCATTAAGACCTAAGCTGCTCTCGGTTTTCTTGTTTAGGCCATAGGTGACATGCGTAGCTTTATATATATATATATATATATATATATATATATATATATATATATATATATATATATATATAGCTTTTATATGATAATATATGTGCATAAATTGTATGCGTGGAAACCTTTTGTTTGTTTGTCTCATTGTTGTTTCCATGCCATTAATGTCACCAATCTGACCATAGCACGCAGGTCCTGTTATAGCCCTAGGCTTTGGCGTGTTATATTATATTTGTGCTACTTTTAATAGTTGGGTTTCCTACTTTATTTATATGATAAAGTCTTATATATATATATATATATATATATATATATATATATATATATATATATATATATATATATATATGTTAATGTTTTAACTGTTATCTGTCAGCTGGCGATTTGTGGCCCTATAGCGTGTAAGCTACCTGCTCGCGATTGGACTCGCACAGGTCATTCATTAGACATGACTGTCACTAGTTTTTCTTTTACCGCCCACGATTTTATATTTTAAAATCCGAAACTGGGTTTTCTTTAAAAACAACACCGTATGTCCCTATTTTCAACGGTAATAATATTTTGCATCCTAGTTATGCTATATTGGTTTACAGTTGGCTTTTAGAATTGTTTAAAATGACTGTGTTTTATAAAACTGAAGTTATGTTTTGATTCTTGATGAGTTAGTGTGTAACAGCTTGCACTACACGTATCACATTTTTAACACAACACTTTGTGTTTCTTTGTGTGCCCTCAGATTATATTTTATCTACGGCTGGTGTGTCCTCTTTGGTAATCCATGTGAACCTATTTTACACCAATCGGCACACACTTGTGCACTCTATAAACAGTACCCTTTGTGTATCATTTTTGCAGAGCTGAGAAAATTATTTTTGTAGTTAAACTCGGTCAAAATTTTTAGATAGAGAGAGAGAGATTAAACCAGAAATATTTTTGTGCCATCTTCAAGTGTTGATTTCTGTCAAAACGAAAATGAAGATTGGACTTCTCTCATTCTAAATCTGCACTTACGATTTTTCAGGAATATTATTTTTGTTAGTGAGTTCTCTCATTTTTGTGTGTATTATTTAGATCAGTCTTTAGATCTAATATTTGTACACAACACACACTATTCACGAAATTAATTTTTGTGTGAATATTCTGTTTGTATCTTGTTTATGAGATCTTGAATGTTTTTAAACATTTTGGTTTAAAACACTCATACCACTGTTTTTGGGACGTAAAATAAATACCCCATGCTTTCCTTTACTAATTTGCTATATCTCACCTCATACGAAAAAGTAGGGTAAATACTAGAAACTCATCTAATTAATTTAATCATATTTTATATGTTTTAACACCTAGTTAAATAAGATAACAAATATGACTGTTAATTAACTTGGCGAACTAAAATCTGTTTTAGCTAAGTTAGCAATTCAAGAAAAGTTTGAATTGGTCCCCTCTTGAATAACATAGTTAACTCGTAGGTAACTGGAGTTTATTTCGGCAAATAGTTTACTTCCACGCCTAGGTGGCCCCAACATATATGACTTATCTAATAAACTCGACCTCTTTGAGCTTTCGAACCTCATCTATGATGAATTCGTACTTCTCTCTTGAGTATGTCCTTCTTTACTTTTTAATGGTCTTGGCATCCTCTACAATATTGAGTTTATGACACATAATCTTAGGATCAATACCTGGCATGTATGCATGGCTCCAGGCAAAGATACTCTACCTCTTCCTTTACAGCTTTATTAGCTCCTCCTTGATCTCAGGCTTTAGGGCTTTACCGACTTCGATGGTTTTTTTCGGCTCGTCCTTATTGAGGACGATGGATTCTACATCCTCCGTAGCCTCTCCCTTTTTGAGTTTTGTTTCGTCTCTAGGATCAAGGGTGTTAATGTTGTAAGTGGTTGTTTCCCTCTTATGAGCCTCTCTCTCTTCTGCAGAGTTGAAGTAGCATTCATGTGCCGACTGTGACACCCCGCCTAATAAAATACCTGGTGATCAGTCCTATACTAAATTAAAATAGGAATCCCAATTGGTTCACCCTTAGCATCACTCTTGAAATTTTTTTAAAACTTACTAACCACCAAGTATTCCGAAAGATGGTGCCAAATTTTAACTTTTTAATTAAACAAAATAGTACATGTGGAAATAAATATAAACCAGTCACACAACTGAATAAAACTCAACGGAATAAGTAATTTAAATAAATTTGCTGAATAAACCATCGGCTACCGAAGTGAAATCCAAAACATATATTCAACACCTGAATAGATACATCTGAAAACTGTACTGAGAAGTCTGGTCGACAAGCCTTAAATAAAACTGAAACTGAGACATGATTCTTACTCTAGGAATAAATGAACGATGCGTTTAATCCAAACTCCTGCTAGCATCCACATATGTCGCAGCTCCGTGTCTCTGGAATAGAATATCAATCATGGCGTCCATGTGGCTGGACACCTAAAATGTTTTGAAAATAGTTTTATAGCAAGGGTTAGAACCCAAAATATTTTGAAAATATTTAGCAAGTGAATTAACTGCAGTAATTTAAAATGCATGAATGCTCTTCATATATAAGTTAGTGTCGCACTCCCTTGTGGACATTCTCACCCTTCCACTAATGTGCACACCTAACGGTTACCTTGACCCCCACCTAGTTGTACTACCCCGTCCAACTAGTCCTGGTATAACCTCCCCTTTCCATACCACTCTAACCTGAGTATAATGATTCTTGACTATTATAAGTTATATCACAATTAACTTAATTAATTCCTTCTTAAATAGTAGCATATAATCGTGTCACAAGTTATATAAAGTAAATACATCACACACTGTATCATTACCCGCATATAATATTGAATACGATTATATATGTACCTTTACTAAAACATCCACACATATAACATACGTATATCCATCCCTCCGAGTATACCCTCGCCGGATGATTCCCTCTAAAGTGCTATCTCACTAGGTGTGCTCACATAATGTAGTTACCCAAGTTGGAATCGCTCACCAACCTGACCCAAAACATAAACGAAGTGGAGGCGGTCATATTCCTTCCCTCAAAGTGAGATAATCCCCTCACCCATATACCGGCTGCCATGACCTGGGGATATACTCACCCTACTCCTCAAGTTAGGGGATTCACCCACATCACGCAACCTCCCTTGATAGCACTAAAGTATATAAATTAAGTAAATATCTAATCACTGATATTTAGTAGCACACATAATACACACACACACACACACACACACACACACACACACATATATATATATATATATATATATATATATATATATATATATATATATATATATATATATACTATCACTACGTAGTATATATATATAAAATAAATCCTGGCTTCATCGTGTACTCACAACCCGTAACACTAGCCTGAAATTTCCCGAGTCTCTGGCCTGACTCAACTAAATAAATTTTCTCACTTTTTAAATTGTCGTTACCCCGAGTCTGTGGTCTGACTCATATATATTTAATTCACACCTCAATTAACTTATTACTTTCCCGAGTCTATAGTCTGAATCTAATTAAATTAATTAACACACCCATTAATTTAATACCTCCCCGAGTCTATCGTCCGACTCTCATTAAATTAATTAACACACATATTTAATTTAATACCTCCCCGATTCTATCGTCCCACTCTAATTAAATTAATTAACATATCAATTAATTCAATACCGATCCGAGCCTGTGGTCCGAATCCCAGTTAATTAATTTACACAATAATTAATTAACACCAATTCGAGTCTGTAGTCCGACCCTCATTTACTTAATTTACACATTAGTTAATTAACACAAATCCGGGTCTGTGGTCCGACACTATTATAATTAATACTCTACACGATAAGTTATTTGAAATTTGCCCGAGTCTATGATTCGACTCTTATTTAATTAATTTACACATTAATTAATTTAATACTTTTTCGAGTCTACCTTCCGACTCTACTTTCATTAATTAACACATCCATTAATTTAATAACTTGGTGTCACTCACCCATTATCCCTGGACTCTCTCACTTGGCCCATAACTTAATATTTCTCGAGTCTATGTTTCGACTCCAAATTAATTTACGCTCTCAATGATTAATTTAATACTTTGGTGTCACTAAACCAACATACCCGATCTCGCTCACATGGTCCATTTTTACATCTCAGAATTTCATTCCCACATATTCTCCCACAATGTGTCACACATTTATCCCCATTAAATTTCCCAATTATATATACCTATAATTATCAACATACCGGGACCCTCCCACTTGGTCCATAATTAAATTGAATATGTTTCACCCAAAATTCTCACTATAAGTCTCAACTCTTAACTTAGATTGTACATTCCTAATATCAATCTTTTTAGCCCCTAGCTATTATCTTCTCTATAATTTTTCACCAATTAAAATTATACCCAAAATAGAAAGAAAACAAGGCAAAGCATCAAACTACCCGACCTGCCAAGTTTTTCCCATCGTCGATCGATCGATGGCCCCCGATCCATCGATCGATCCTTTCGTGGCAGTTCTTCTTCCCCACTGAATTCCACCATTAACGACAATTCAAGGTTTATAAACCTTAATTTCAACCTCTAATCAAGTCATCCCACCACATAAACATATTGGACTTTGATCTTATACATCATATACACTTTCTAATATATGAATTTCTCAACTTATCTCACAATTCCCGAAATGGGTTTTTCCATAAATCTCCATTAACTTTGTTCTACAATTCCAAATTCCAGATTCAAATTCCACCATTTTATTTCCCAGTTTCTCATTCAAATCAGATATCTGTACTCAGAGATATACAACACAACTAATTCTTACTTTGAATCTCATTCAATAGTTCCACGAACAAAAACCCCATTTTGTACCCATTTATCCCCAAAACAAATTTTAGTTTACACATCACTAAAATATGAATTGGATATCACCATTTACACATTACAGTAAGTTAACCACTTGCCTGAAATCGTTCGTAGGGTCTGATTCCGTTGGTGTAGAGAATGGTTGATGAAGAACACCCCAAATTAGCCCCTTAATTTGGCTCCAAAAGACTCCCAATTGCTCTTGATTTGCTTTCCTCTGTGCCTCTCTCAAACCCTAGGTTTAGAGTGGCGTTCACTACCATTCCCTACTCTCAATTTGTATAAAACCCTTAATCCTATTTTTGGCCATCTGGGCCTAATTAAAATGGCCCAAATCACTTCGTGTGGGCCCAGCTATGCCCAAAAATACCCCGAGACTCAATTACTACCCCAGGGTACTCTTTTCTGACTATCTCGGCCCATCCGGACTCAACCGCGCATTCAGAATTTCCATTCGAAATATTTTTTTGTCATTTCCAAATTTTGACCTCAAAATGCGACACACATTAATTCGGACAATTAAACTTAAAGTCGCCAATTATACGTAATTCTTCCCACTCCAATAAATTCTCCAAATCATAAATTTAAGTTTCTCCTGTTTAAATATTTTTATAACTCCCAACAATAGTTAAATAATAAATCCTCAAAATTACGGGGTGTTACATACTCCCCCCCTTACAAAGGAATTTTGTCCTCGAAATTAACATGAGCGTAATGTTCCGTGCTTCGCATATCACTCTCTAGTCATGTGCCTCTAAGCCCGCTATATCTATCCCATCCGCTTCTAACCATAAGTTACACAAGTATGCATTTAAATTAACGAGGGCGCCCATACACCCTATAGCCATGCTTAACCGCACAAAATTTTCCTTAATTAACCCGGGGGCCCATACACCCTATCCCCATGCTTTACTTCACGAAAGTTACCCGACTATGCTAGTCGTAACCCATAATATAACTTCGAACCCGTAGTGCGTGGGACGTCTCGCAAAGCGAAATCCAAACAAGAAATCCCCCGATATACTACTACTTAACATTGTCGGTCGTTGAGATCCGTTAGAACCTCAGTCCATAGCAAGTACCCCTAAATACTTGTCTTTTAACACAAAAGTATATACGCCTACCCTCATGCTACCAAAGACAACATAAAATACCGCGCCCTTACTATCACTAGTCCTTGCGCAAAATAAACCCCGAGCTATGTCTCTTTGCTCGAACATAAATCTAACCACCCGTATTCGCTTTAGTAAACACCCCTACATACCGGGATAGAATGTGAGATCACAAGCCTCACTATGTGTCTATCGCACCACACGAATACAACATATATACACACATATAGGCTAGATGCCCTCTCTGGTGATACCTAGTACCACTCATATCGTGGTGTCGCGAACACCAACTTACCCCCACTATTTTCAATAATTCAAATCCGCTGTTATCCAGTCGATACTTGAGTAAATCATCAACCCTACTCCCAAAATTCTCGAAAGTAGTAACCCCTCGCATAATTCAAACCTTCTCTTAGTGTACACCCCCATTTGGTATTATTCCATCCTGCTTTATCCGACTGATTGGGTTCCACTCCCCTCTTGATTCGTCTCATGTGAAAACGATATTGCTGGCAGTGCAGGAGTGTTGCATTAACGACGTCCGTATAAGCTACTAAAGTGGAATTTCCAATCAAATGTTATTTGATCCTCCAGACTAACCCATCCATTAACTTTGACTTCTTTCTTTCTTCATCGCCTACCTCATCCGGTAAAAAATTTGCCAAACGAGTGAATTCTTCCTTATAATTGGCCACTGAACGGTCCCCTTGAGTCACCTCTCTAAATTTGCTCCTCATTTCGGTCTCAACTGGTGGTGGAAAATATTTGCGATCGAATCGCACCCAAAACTCGGTAATAGTCAATATATTCCTTTCCTCAACTTTGGTTATCGACTCCCACCACTGCAGCGCTGCTCCCACTAACCTAAAAGTGGCTAGCATTTGCTTCTGCACCTCATTGCAATCTACCATGCGTAGGTGACGTTGGACATCTCTCTTCCACTGACATGCCACTACCACATCTGAACCCCCTCGAAACTCTGGTGGATGGCCCTTTTGAAAGACCTCTCGTACTTGCCGCCACCCCTACGGCCCCGGGTGGGCCTGAACATCCGGTGCCACTAACACTTGTGGATTATCTGGTGGAAAGTACCTTACCATATCGATCATTGTTGTTTCAACTGCCTGCGCCACTAATTCAGCTACCTGTGTTGCCGAAATCATCTATGGCAGTTGCTGCAGTAAATCGTGCTCCTGATGAGCCTCTCTAGTCTCATCTCCCCTGCTGCCCTAGCTGCTCTCTCTCCCTTGGGCGGCATCTGAAATGAGAATCGAATCGTATGAGTTCACCCTCAAATAAAATAAATGGCAGAAGAACGTAAATGCGCGTACGTATAAGAATACAACAATCCTATGATAGGTCTCTATATCAAAGATTGCTAAGCTGAAATGTGAAAAGCCGCACAGATCCTAAGGACACTAGAACCTGATGCTCTGATACCATCCGTGACAACCCGCCTAATAAAATATCAGGTGATCAGTCCTATACAAAATTAAAATAGGAATCCCAGTTGGTTCACCCTTAGCATCACTGTCGAAAACTTTTTAAAACTTACTAACCACCTAGTATTTCAAAAGCTGGTGCCAAATTTTAACTTTTTAATTAAACAAAACAGTGCATACAGAAATAAATATAAACCATTCACACAACAGAATAAAACTCAACAGAATAATTAATTTAAATAAATTTTCCGAATAAACCATCGGGCACCAAAGTGAAATCCAATACAAATATTCAACACCTAAATAGATACATCTAAAAAGTGTACTGAGAAGTCTGGGCGACAAGCCCTAAATAAAACTGAAACTGAGACATGATTCCTACTCTAGGAATAAATGAACGATGCGTCAAATCCAAACTCCTGCTAGCATCCACATATGCCGCAGCTCCGTGTCCCTGGAATAGAATATCAATCATGGCGTCCCTGTGGCTGGACACCTAAAAGGTTTTGAAAATAGTTTTATAGCAAGGGTTAGAACCCAAAATATTTTGAAAATATTTAGCAAGTGAATTAACTACAGTAATTTAAAATACATGAATGCACTTCATATATAAGTTAGTGTCGCACTCCCTTGTGGACATTCTCACCCTTCCACTAATGTGCACACCTAATAGTTGACCCCCACCTAGTTGTACTACCCCTCCAACTAGTCCTGGTATAACCTCCCCTTTCCATACTAATCTAACCTGAGTATAATGATTCTTGAATATTATAAGTTATATCACAATTAACTTAATTAATTCCTTCTTAAATAGTAGCATATAACCGTGTCATAAGTTATATAAAGTAAATACATCACACACTGTATCATTACCCGCATATAATATTGAATACCATTATATACGTACCTTTATTAAAACATCCACACATATAACATACGTATATCCATCCCTCTTAGCCCCCGATTGATCGATTGATCCTTTCGTGGGAGTTCTTCTTCCCCACTGAATTCCACCATTAATGAAAATTCAAGGTTTGTAAACCTTAATTTCAACCTCTAATCAACTCATCCCACCACAAACATATTGGACTTTGATCTTATACATCATATACACTTTCTAATATATGAATTTCTCAACTTATCTCACAATTCCCGAAATGGGTTTTTCCATAAATCTCCATTAACTTTGTTCTACAATTCCAAAATCTAGATTCAAATTCCACCATTTTATTTTCCGATTTCTCATTCAAATCAGATATCTGTACTCAGAGATATACAACACAACTAATTCTTACTTTTAATCTCATTCAATAGTTCCATGAACAAAAACCCCATTTTGTACCCATTTTTCCCCGAAACGAATTTTAGTTTACACATCACTAAAATATGAATTGGATATCACCATTTTCACATTACAACAAGTTAACCACTTGCCTGAAATTGTTCATAGGGTTTGATTCCGTTGGTGTAGAGAATGGTTGATGAAGAACACCCCAAATTAGCCCCTTAATTTGTCTCCAAAAAACTCTCAATTGCTCTTGATTTGCTTTCCTCTGTGCCTCTCTCAAACCCTAGGTTTAGAGTGGCGTTCACTGCCATTCCCTAGTCTCTCAATTTGGTTAAAAACCCTTAATCCCGTTTTTGGCCATCTGGGCCTAATTAAAATGGCCCAAATCACTCCGTGTGGGCCCGACTATTCCTAAAAATACTCCGAGACCCAATTACTACCCCCGGGTACTCTTTTCTGACTATCTCGGCCCATCCGGACTCAACCGCTCACTCAGAATTGCCATCCGAAATATTTTTTTTGTCATTTCCAAATTTTGACCTCAAAATGCGACACGCATTCATTCGGACAATTAAACTTAAAGTCGCCAATTATACGTAATTCTTCCCACTCCAATAAATTCTCCAAATCATAAATTTAAGTTTCTCCAGTTTAAATATTTTTAAAATTCCCAACAATAGTTAAATAATAAATCCTCAAAATTATGGGGTGTTACACCGACGTTTGATCACCTTGCACTTACCCTACTCCATATGGAGTCGGGAATTTTAGCATATGGTGGACCGTTGAAGGCATGGCCTCAAATTCCTTGAGGGCCACTCGTCCTATGATGAGGGTGTATGCTGAGAAGACATTTTCATCCATCACAAAGAAATTGATTTTTGTGGTCAACCTCTAAGGCCATTTATCTCCCATTATCACGTCCATTTCATACATTCCCAATGGATGGACCTTCTCCTCACTAAAGCCAATCAAGGCGTGATGATAAGGGACAAGCCTTGCTCGGTTGAGACCCAAACTCTTGAAATAGGGAAAAAACATAATGTCTGCAGAACTTCCCCCATCCACAAGGATCCTCTTAACTTCACATCCATGCATCCTTGTGGTGATGACTAGAGGTTCCTCGTGGGGGGCTAAGATACCCTTGAAATCAAGTCGTGAGAAGCCAACAACGAGCGTGTACATGTCTACCTTTTTTCTTTTCTTAAGTTTAAGCTATGTTGAAGCCAAGTTCACAACCTCAACTGTGTTCACTGCTTCGCCTCTACCAAATGGGCCTTGCGATCAACTACCTCTGAGCCATCCCCTGCTAGTCCCCGCAGATAGTTCTCACACCAAAAGAGATCATGTTGACTCTCTTTACTGGGACATTGTCGTCCTTTGGTAGGAGGTCAGGGTCATCATCTGAGGCATCATCTTTCCCGACGGGGGCATCTTCCCGGCATTTATCATTTTTTTTCTTTCTAGGGTCGGCTTGGACACTCTTTGAGGCTCTTGTATCCACATACTTTCTCAGCCTTCCAGACTTCAGCATTTTTTCAATCTCGTCTTTCAGGGCGAAACATTTTCCAGTTAGATGGACGTGATCTTGATGGAACTCGCACCATAAATTCTTATTTCTCTTATATGGAGGAGCCTTCAGCTTCTATGACCATCTCAGAGACCTATCATTCTTTATTTCATTGAGGATGTGTTCACAGCTCATAGTTAAAGGAGTATATCCTACAAACTTATCATCCACAATCCTCTTATTTCCATCCTCTTTCTTCTAAAACTTCCCACTGCTACTTCCAATCTCATCCTCATATTTAGCAGCCATTACTTCCTCTGAGTTCATGACCTTTACAGTTGTTGCCAACAGCTCGGCCATAGACTTAGGGGGTCTTCAGCTAGCTTCTATAGAAGCTTTCTCTTCCGAAGTCCTCCAATGAGGGATGTCATGGCTATACTCTCTTCATAATCCTCTACCTCTATTTTTTCCTCATTGAACCTCGCGATATTGTCTCCGAGGCTTTTATTCTTTCTTTTCTTCACATAAAGCAAATGGGTCATCTTCTTTTAAGGTCTTACCCCAAAATAGAAATTATGAATGAATCACTCGGCCAACTGTATAAAATTTTCTATGGAGTTTTTAGGAAGAGAGGTAAACCACACATGTGCTGCCCCAGTCAAAGTGCTCGAGAAAGCTCGACACCTCATCTCATTAAGTATGGAGTAAATTTCCACTACAGGGTGGTACATATCAATATGGTGGGTTGGGTTGGTACTTCCATCGTACTTGGGTGATACCACTAGAGGTTTGAATTTGGTCGGGGTTGGAAAGCTAATAATCCTTGCCACAAAGGGAGAACCCTTTGAGTACCCCCTCTGTAAGGGGTCTCAGCTTCTTATGAGATCTCCAATCTTGTTTTTCAGCCTTTGGATAGATTCGTTCCAGGGCTTCGCATTGTCGGCCTGGCTGAGGTTGTCCCTAACCACCTCCAAAGGATGGACTGAGGGTTTCCTACCTGCCTCACGTCACCGGCTGTTGACCTCCCCCTGAATAAGTCTCGACCATGTGGGGGTCGGACATGATGAGGCCGCCAATCGCCACCCTCTCTTCGTGACCTAGTGATGCTTCTTGACTTGAACATCCTTTCTCACAGGTCATTAACTGGGTCGAGTCGTTCGACGGCTGAGCCTCTACCGATCAAAAGTTGAACCTCTTTTATGGGCATCGCAGTCTCGTCTTTCACCTTGACCTCAGCTCTACTGGATAGTACGTACAATGTTGTTTGAGATCTCATACTACTCCCAGTAGTGTGCTGGAGCATCCTCAGCCTCTATATCATCGTACCTGTCCTCTAGGCAAGGGTTTACTTACCTTCCCAGGCATAAATTCTTAGGGTCAGCAACATCCCTCCACTGTTGAGGAGGAGGTAGGTCTTTTCGCGGTGCCTGGGGTGGTCCTCTGGCCTCATGTTATCCCTGATCAGCTGTCGGAGTAATCATCCGGTGAGACCCTAGGTGGTCTCATTATTTTATTCTGACTTAGCTGGGCAAATTGCTCCTGCATTGCTTGTTGAGTAGCAGCTAAGGACTTCAAGGTTGTCGCCACCTCAGCCATGTCAGAATGGGGTGGTGCTTGGATGGAGCTGGGCCCTGCCACACCAGATGGTGGAGGTGGTAACTCGGGTGCCATATTAAAAGACTAGAGACCTTATAATGAAAATACTAGAGAACCCTGAGACCTTAAAAGGACCTCTTTCAATGGTGAAACACCTCCACGTAATGGGGATGGCTGGCTCACCACCAGAGTCTTCGGTGAGGTCAAAAAACAAAGGAGGAAGAGAAGAATCTTCTCGTTCCCATAGAAGGCGTCAAAATGACGATGCCGTAAACAACACCACCAGTATGAGGTGGTGATAAGCTAAATTTAGCAATAACAATGGCAACACAAGAGTAAATATCTAGTAGAAGGAGGTGAGGAGAAGAGGAGAAACACTGGTATGTGAGTGATTCAACCAAATTTGGCATACGTCCATGGTAAGTGTGTGAGTAAGTTTCACTAGAATGAGGGCACTAATGGCCTGTGATACAATCTCTCACTTTCTCTCTCTAGTGTGTACACAAACAGAGTTTAGGATAGGGTTACAGTTGTTAATCCCCCACCAAGGTAGGATAAGAGACGTATTTATAGTGCTTGGGGGGTGTAGTGTACCCCCCAACCATGCCATGAGCATGTGTGCCTTGAATAAACTAATCATAGGTGGACACCTGGCTGTGCCACATGTAAGGAATGATAACCAAATATTCCCTCACGTGAGGGGAATGATTTGGTTATAACTGATATTCTCACATGTTCCAAGTCTTCCACGTGCTTGCATGTGTTCATACTTGTGAAATCATATGTTGTAACCTCGGCCTAGTCGAGTACGATGTTGGGAAGTCTGATAGTTGCTTTGTCCCACAAATCATAAGTATAACCTCGGCCTGCATGATTAGCCGAGGTTAGGTACGAGGTTGGATCTAGTGTTGGCTGCTTCCCTGCCGAGATTAAAGCCCTAAGATACTGATGGAAGTAGCTTGAACCTATAACACGCTACAAAGCGAGGTTTACACAATGTGGAGCCGACCTTGAGAAGGACGATCTTTCTGATGGTTGTTGTGTTCTTCCTAGCAACTCGACTGTAAGGAAAGCCGAGGTTAGTGACTCTGAGTACGAGGGTACACTTTAGGCATATCAATATTCATTATGTACGGGTGTAAATGCTTAAATGTATAAAGGAATTCCATCCCTTAACATGCTAAACCTTGATCTTAGGGTCACTATAAATACATTGTATCCCTTTTAGCAAAGGCAAGAAAGAATGGATTTCATGTTAATCTTATTTACAAGAGTACCTAGCTTTCTGTAATATCTGAAATCAATACCATAACAGTGGACGTAGGCTTTCTTATATAGCCGAACCATTTTAAAATCCTGCGTCTCTCTTTTCTTATCTTATTATATTTCTATGTTTTAATTGTAATTATACATTTGGATCTAATCCATTTTTTTACATCAACAGACAGCGTTCTTACACGACCACTCTATTTTCACTCCATTCAGTGAGTGTAGAGGGGGCTTGAAATAAATCTTAAGATTAAGGATAATCCCCCCATTAGCAACAGTGTTTGGGATTAACACACCGAGGAAGCTCAAGCATGACAACTCAGTGAGGCATCTTAGCATGGCAACTCATACTTTAGCTTACTGTGTTGCTTATTCATATTGTATCTTTGTTTATACTGACTATAAGCTATAACGATTGAAATGATGTAAATAGAATAATGATTATGTGTGAGGTCAAACAGTACTCGCGAGAGACCAGGCTTGGCAGGGCCTGGGAGATCTTTCATGCTCTATCAAATGACCTCGCCGTGGGAACTTTGGAGGGACTTGGCTTGGAGGATTGAGAAGTGAGGCACCGTTGGGGCTTGTCCTGACCATCTTAGATACACCTGGTAAAACACAGAAAGACCCTTATCGTTGAACCTCGGGCGGAGCAGCTTGGATTTCCATTGGGCGTTGAGTTGTGAGCCAAATAACCCTCTAATTAATGTCACATCCACTTTATCTGATGGCACTAACTAGCTAGGCAATGTCGGACCTGCACTTGAGTGGACCATTGTGGTATTTGGGGCTGTCAGACAGTTGCTGAGCCACTTGTGTGACATCATCCCCCTGACACACAGTAGTTAGGCAAGAGGCATGTCTTGGCATTTATTGTTTATGACGTGGAGACAACTAGTGCATTAGGTATTTAATGTTTGTGACATAAAGTATGAGGGATGTCTTTCACAGGCATTAATGGCGGAGTTGCCTCGGAGATGGTGTGGGAGGCTATTTATGGACCCCAACCACCTCTGGGGAGAGGATGATCTTTTTAAGAGTTCAGAAGTTATTACTACAGATAATATACATCATAGAGAGTTATTGCGAACCAGAGAGTTTACTAACCCACTACTGTCATTTATTATGAAGCACTTAAGACTTGATAGAGATTCTTGAGGGTGGTTGGTGTGTTTGGCTTCCTGCCAAGGTGTATCTAGGGTGCTTACTTCTCTCTCCCTCTACCTAAGTTACTTCTAAGTTCATGACTACCTTCTGAGTTATATACGAGAGATTTGTGAGGTCAAACTGAATCTATCTTCATTGAGTCGTGTTTGCATGTCCCGTGATTAATCAATAGTGTCGCTATTTAACTTATCATTACTAAACTCAAAAAGGGGTTACGCCTCCATCTTATCTAAACTACCCTCTTACATTTGGCGACTCTGCTGGGGAGGCATTCTTCTAAGCCAGGAGTATGGCGTAAGATAACGTTAATAGAAGGCTCAACTTTGATGACATTGAACAAAATATAGATCAAGCGGCGAGAGAACTGGAGGCTTTAAGGGACGAGGGCCCTCGAATAGAGGTACCTCTAATTTAGGCAATGACAGGTGTTCTAGGGATGACACAAGATTCCACGAGTGTTGGGTTGGGACCAGCCCAGCTGTCACTCCTCATGAATAAGTTTTATAAGTTTTTGGAAACTCCGATAGCTTCAACGGTGTTGGAAGGATTTGATGCCAACTCCTGTGTAACACCAGGGGCAGCCCCAACGGCCCCACCAAGTGTAGGCATAACGGGAACAGTACCAGCACGTATATCCTCTATTGTGAATCCATCAGTGGGAACTTTGGGAGTATCAATGACTCCAACTGTGACAATTTCCCTAGCTGTAACGGGCACTCAGCAGATGGTCCCGTTGGTTGTTGCCCAAGTAGAATCACCTACGGACGAAATTAGGAAGGAGATGCAAAAAAAGATGTTGAAGTTCATGCAAGCCTCTTCGCAATCTGGTGGCGAGGTAGCTTCGGTTTATGATGAATTTCGAACACCATACCCTCCAGGAATAAAACGATGAGCCCTATCCAAAAGATTATATTCCTCTTATTTTTGAAAAATACACAAGGAAAGGTGGAAACCTGAAGGAGCACATTAAGCGCTTCGTTAAACAATTAGGGGTGCATTGTAATAATAAAAAATTCAGGTTGAGGGAGTTTCCTAAATACTTAACTGATAGATCATATACCTGGTATTCTTATTTGGCTCCCAATAGCGTTTTTACATGGGAGGAGATGCATGTTTTGTTTGTCCAGAAGTTCTTTCTGGCAGAGGAAGAGTTTACTTTGACCCAACTAGGGAGGGAGAAGCAACGAGCCGGGAAAGAAGTGGTGGAATACGTTCAAAGGTTCAGGGAAAGGTCCCTCGATGTGAGGGAGGAGGCTAAAGAATCCAAGTTATTGCAGATATGTGCGGAGGTGCTGCTTCCTGAGTACATCTGTTATCTCATTAATGAGACGCGCGAGGGGATTTTTTTGACGTTCTTAAAAACAATAAGAAATATCTCCTTGGTGGTGTGACCCAATCCAGTGGTGGTGCCCATGACGTTTAGGAAGACGATACAACCTGAGGAAGGGAGGTCTCAGCCCCCACGGGTATGGTACACCGAGGGAGCAGATGGGGGCAAGGCACCAAAGAAGGATAATAAGAGGAAGTTTGGAAGAGACAAGGAGGACCAACTACCATTGCCTTGTATAGTGGAGGAGGTTGTCAGCTATTACAATACAATGGTCCAAGGAGGAATGGTCTATGAACCAAAGGGCATTCTCGTGGGGAACCCGATGCGGCGACGAGGGTGAATCCTAAATATTTCTAGATTAACCGAAAGATCCAGCATCCAACAGAGAGCTGTATCATGCTGAGGAGAATCATCGATAAGTATGTAAAGGCAGGGACGTTGCAAATCCTTCCATAGAATGTTAACAATAACCCACTCCCAGCACATGGGGCCAATTTGGTGGTGGCCTATGATGAGGAAGCAGATAGAGAAGAAAGAAAGGCAACTACGAAGCAGGGAGAGTTCAAAGAATCCCTGGAAGATTGTATGAAGGGAATGGCTAATGTAGTACTAGCCTACGATGAGGCAAGTGCCAAAGACGTGGAGGGTGTATACAACGTTGAAGGTGGGGACGCAGACCCAGTCCTAGAGTACTGTGCAGTTTTAAAATCCCCAAAGTTCACCTAGTTCTTCGACCAAGTGGGGATACTGAAAGAGAGTAGGATAGAAATAACCCAGGTAATAATTGACATTGCGAGGAAGAACGCAGTCCCTTCGCTGAGATAGAAGGGACCCATGTCCAGGTTAGTAAGAAGGTTTCTGTCAGAAATAACTTTCAGTGATGTAGATAGGGCTGTAAGATTCCCTCATAATAGGCCATTGTATGTGACTGCCAGCGTTAATGGAATTAGTTTTGCAAGGACTCTTATGGATGGGGGAGCTTCCATCAATATTATGACAATCAACACTTTTCACGCATCTTATATTCCAGAGGAAAGGCTGGTCCCCATGCCTTTGGTGATTTTAGGATATGACAACCAGTCTTCTAAATCCATTGGGTATGTGAATGTTAGGATCATGATGGGAAATATGAGTTCCCATATCAAGTTCCACGTGATAGAGAGTGCAACTTCCTACCATCTTCTAATAGGAAGAGTGTGGATGCATAACCAAGGGCTAGTTCCCTCGACATACCACCAATGTGCTAAGGCGAATATCAAGGGAACGGAGGTGATCATTAGGGCTATGAAGAGGGCCTTCGCTGTCGAGGAAGCTCACTTGGTAGACGCGACATTCTACATAGAGTTGGAGGAGGATTTCCAGGTCCTAATGAGAAGAATAGAGGGAGCATGGGTTACCTCGATCAGAGAAAGGATGGGACCCTTGAATGAGAAGAATAAAGAGGTTTTAAGCAGCGCAAGAGTAATGACCGAAGAAGCTCACCAGATGGCCCCTCTGCCCCAAAACATCTCGAAGCAGCTTAAAGACAGGATGAGGCTCAGAGTGGATCCGATGGAACATGAGGTCCAACGATAAAGCGTGCTGAGCCGGTTCTCAGGAAAAAGATTGGTCGAGGCTTCTAAAGAGAAGAAGAGGAAGGCAGCTACAACTACCAACAGACAATGAAAAAAGGTCGTTACCGAAAAAGGAAAGGTGATATATCGATTATAATGGTGTGAACGGGTGGCTGAAGAATCTGACAATAAGTCTGACCCGATATAAGAGTGGTTTTTAGTGGATCAGTGGGGAAAATGTATGGTGATGGACAACTCCAATGTATAGTAATTTATGGAGGAAGTCATCGAGGAACCAGAATACATGGAGGATCAACCGAAATCGTAGGCATAAGAACTGGAGAAGTTGAACCTGGCGAAAGAAGAGGATGACCCAAGGCCTATTTTTATCGTGAAAGATCTCGCTAAGGATAAATGAGAGGCTTTGGTTAATTTAATTTGGGAGTTCATAGATTTTTTTGCTTGGAAATACACGGATATGGAAGGACTCGATGAAGGAGTCACCTGCCACAAATTAAACGTAATGCCTTCAGCCATCACAGTGAAATAAGCAATGAGAATGTACAAACCCAAGATAAAGTTAAGGATTAAGGAAGAAGTCCAACGGTTATTAGCGGTAGGATTCATCAAACCGATACAGCACCCACTTTAGCTGTCTAGCATTGTGCCGGTGGGAAAGAAAAATAAAAACTAGATAAGGATATGTGTGGACTTCAGATATTTGAACAGATCTTTCCCCAAAGACGAGTTCCCCTCTACCCTCCATCAATAGCTTGATAGATGCAACGGCTGGTCATGAGATGTATAACTTCATGGATGGGCATGTAGGGTACAACCAGATCAAGATGGACCCCATGGATGCAGAGAAAATGGTGTTTAGGACCCCGTTGGGAAATTTCATGTACAGAGTAATGCCGTTTGGACTCAAGAACGCTGGGGCTACTTACCAGAGAAAAATGATGGCCATTTTCCATGAATTCTTCCACAAATTTGTGGAATTATATATGGATGATTTGGTCATCAAATTAAGGAAGGAGGAGCCCTATTTGGGAGATTTTGAGGAAGGTGTTTGTCTGATGGAGGAAGTATAAATTAAGGATGAACCCACTGAAGTGCATATGTAGATTAATAAGTGGAAAATTTCTAGGCTTCGTGGTTGATTGTCAAAGGGTGCAGATGGACCAGGACAAACAGAGAGCGATCTTGGAGAAGCTAAAGTCCAAGAACGGTGAAGGAACTGAAGAGTTTCCTTGGTGTCTCATATCTTAGGAGATTTGTTCCTGGAATAGCCAAGATGACACATCCTTTGATGCAACTATTATGAAGGAACACAAAATTCAAGTGGGAGGAGGTCCACCAAGATTCACTAGCTAGGCTGAAGAGGCTGCTCATTTCAACACAAATCATGGTTCCCCCATAGGCAGAAATACCGTTGCAGCTATACCTCACATCTACCACGAGGTCCGCGGGAGCTTTGTTGGCACAGGAGATTGATGGGGAAGAACTACCGGTCTACTAACTCAACAGAATCATACATGGGCCAGATCTCAGATATAGTAGCTTGGAAATGCACTATTTAGCCTTAGTCTTTGTAGCACAAAAGCTTAGACATTATATGTTGTCTTTTACAATTCATATTGTAACTAGATGTGATCCTATTA
This sequence comes from Sambucus nigra, assembly GCA_949130495.1. Taxonomy (NCBI): domain Eukaryota; kingdom Viridiplantae; phylum Streptophyta; class Magnoliopsida; order Dipsacales; family Adoxaceae; genus Sambucus; species Sambucus nigra. The sequence continues at coordinate 418,857,609 of OX422219.1, forward strand.
AGTATTTGTTGGCAAGAACTATATTGATTGGTAGGGCAGCTAGGTGGTTCCTTATCCTCTTCGAATATGACTCGAAGTGTGTGGTTCCTCGCGTAATCAAAAGATAAGAGTACGCCGATTTGTTGGCAATCTTCCCCTCGGGAACATTTTAGCCACCTAAAGAAAGTATTTCGAGAGACGATTTGCAGGCCAATCACCTACACGCAACGAATGAGGAATGTATAATGCAGTTCGATGGATCTTCGATGGAAAAAAAAGGAGGATCATGGGTTATTCTTTCAAAAGGAATAGAGGAGATTTGCCTTTCCTACAAATTAGATTTCCCTTGTACTAATAACGAGGCGGAATATGAAGCACTGGTGCTGGGTTGCTAGAGGCACTTCGAAGGGGGATTCATTCACTTTGCATCAAAGGTGATTCAAATTTAGTGGTTTAGTAAGTGAATGGAGAGTACGTGTTAAAACACATGAGCCTGGCACCATACAGAACAATCATTCATAGGCTACTCTGCCAGTTCTATTAGACCAAGATCAATAGACAATCCAAAATGATAAATCATCACCCAGACGCTTATGCCACCATTGCCTAGAAGATGGTCATAAGGAACGATACAACTATCATCATGATCCAATGAAGAACAGCTCCTTTGATAGTACAGTCAATTTTATTGATGGAGGAGGACTCAGATTAAATGGGAGAGATTAGAGGGCAATTAGAATCTGGTGGAGGAGCGATGGGGCTGAGGGAATTAGCCCAATACTTCACGAACCAAGGAAACCTTTACTTTAGAAATGCAGGAGGATGGTTGTCGAGGTACATCGATCTAGAAGAGGCAGAGCAAAGATTGAAGAGAACACATGAAGAGCATTGCGAGACAACTAAAATACCCCTCTATCGAAGAATTCAAAGAGAGGGGTATTTTTGGCATAGAATGAAATAGGATGTGGTAGAGCTACAATGGAAGTGCGACAAATTCCCGTTATTCTTCTAAGAAGATGAATGTCATTTCGTGGAAGCTCAACCGGATTAGAGACAACTGTATATTGACTTAATCTGAGATGCAGTTGCCCCAACACATAAAATTAACACGATGGGACTCTGGTGATGGGCCTCGAGATTTTACATTTAGGAGGGGATGCTTTATCAAAGAGGCTACTTCAACAGGCCATTGCGTTGCATCATGAGGGAAGAAGAATTCAAAGTCCTCATACAGGAGCACACTCCAGCTCACATAGGAGGGGCCAAGTTATACGACCAGTTGATGATGTTGGGATACTATTGGCCAACAATGGAGAAAGATTCTGCTGAGTTTATTCAAAAGTGCAAGGATTTCCAACTTCATGGAAATATAATCCATGCCCCATAGATGGACCTACACTCCCTGGCAATGTCTTATCCTTTTCACACTTGGGCATTCGACCTTATAGGGGAAATACTCCCTTCGTCGAAGGGGAAGATATGGATACTAGTAGCAACAGAGTGCTTCACAAAGTGGGCTGAAGCGATACCACTGAGAAGGGAAACAATGGGGGTAGTGAGCAAATTCATCAGAGAATACATCATTTGCCGTTTTGGGATCCCAAAGGTTATCCTTTCAGATAATGGAACCCCTTTTGTTAATTCATAAGTAACGATCATCACAGACAAGTACTCCATTGTTCATCATACTTCGACGGTGGCATATCCAAAGGGAAATGGTTGGGTCGAAGCATCTAACAAAAATTTAGTTAATATCCTGGCTAAAACGATGGAGGATTTTCCAGGAGCGTGGGATGATACTATACTAGTTGTATTGTGGGCCTATCAAATAACTAAGAGGAAGCCTACAGGGTTTACTCCATTCTCCCTCGTTTATGGGGCTAAGGCAATCCTTCCAGTGTAGTTAAAAGTTCCCTCTGCTCGATATGCCTTACGAAGTAACATGCTCCCTCAGAGTAGACATGTGCAGGTTGAGGCGTTACATGAACCTAGAGATAATGCGATGCAACACTTTCGAATGCATACGAAATAAATTTCCAGGGCATATGATAACTTGGTAAGACCAAGGAAGTTCTTGGAAGGAGACCTCGTGTTGAAAGCATCAGTGAAGCACATCAGAGGGTTGCCCCCACCCAAGTTTGCAGCAAATTGGAAGGGACCTTTCATTGTAAAAGAAGCTCATGACTTAGGTTATTGCTTAATTTCTAGGATGGAAGAATATAAACCATTCAAGATTAACAATAAATGGTTGAAAGTCTATCATGTGTAAGCAATTAGGTCTGCATTATGGATATATCTAGCCATTGTTATGAATACACAACCTCTTTTTATGATAAGTATGCAAATTATTTTTATTATAACTCAAGCGATGATGAAATAATTATAGAACTTCATAATGTACACAAACAGCTGTAACACAAAGAAATGAGATGGAAAACATATATTTTTTCTTCATTCATAAACTTTGGGGCATTACAAAATTGGGAGTTATTGCCCAAGAATTACATAGAAAGAAGAAAAGAAAATATTTAAAATAAATAATTGACCTAAGAGGAACCAAAGATCTAGAGCAGAGAAAAAATCTTCAGGAAGTCCTGAAGAAGCTGCCAGGCAAGACTGTTGGGCATTTATAGAAACCTCCAACCTCGTTTGCACTTGTGTATGCTCGATGATGAGATTCTATCGCTTCGAATTTACCAAACGCAGAGCTTCTTCGAGGCCCCCACCTTTTTATCAACGTCTTCAAGAAGAGGTGCTAACTTAGCCAACTTAGCTTCCTTAGCCCGTTGATCCTCCTGATGCTTCCGGAGCAGCTCCCTCTGGCTATCCATTTGCTGGCTCTTCAAAATTTTCAAATGTGTGATAAGCTAATCAAAATGAAATCCATCATGACCCAACTCCTTCAGGTGGCCCAGGAATTGGTTGAGGAGGGCCTTGGTAACGTTTGAGGTTGGAGTACTGGAAATCTCAGCCACAACGGTAGCCATGCCCTGAAGCCTGAAACTCATCACAGAGATGTTGGAACAAAGGAAATCCATGGTGAATGTTTCAAGATGGTGGTTTGCAAGCTGCTCAACTACTAAGCGATGGATGGCAGGCATCTGAGGAGAACGCTGAAGCACCATCAGGAAGAAGGCATGAGGAGCCAAGTCGGGCAGAGGAAGTTCACAGCCAGATTCACTCTCAGCAGCAGCACCGGTCATGGAACCTTGATCGTTGTGACTGTTGTCTTCTGAAATAAAGGGTTCCCAATGGGGTGAGGAGGTAGGAAAAAGAACTGGTGGATAATCTTCTCGATCAACCTGAGAATAGTTAGAGGATATAATGAGTTTATGAAAAAATCTTAACAAGTGCTTTCGTTGTTAAGTCACCTATATAGGAGGAGTTTATGAAAAATATTAACAAGTGTTTTCGTTGTTAAGTTACCGATATAACTGGAGTTTATGATAAATCTTAACAAGTGTTTTCGTTTTTAAGTTACCGATATAGGTGGAGTTTATGAAAAATCTTAACAAGTGTTTTCGTTGTTAAGTTACCGGTATAGGTGGAGTTTATGAAAAATCTTAACAAGCGTTTTCGTTGTTAAGTCACCAACATAGGTGAAGCTTGAAAGACTGAGAAATGCAAAGAAATTCACTAAGTACCTCAGCAGTAGCAACAACAAGAATAGGAGACACCATGGAGGCCTCAATGTAGCCCCTAACTGAAGAAGCCTCAACGATCAGCAAAGATCCCTAGTCAATAAACGGTACCAAGGCCAACGAAGGAGTTTCGGTGAAAGAACACGAGGAACTTCCAAATGATGCCCTGGCATGGGCAGGCACCGAAGAACCACCACGCGTGGCAACAGCATCAACCTTGGCCTTAGAAAGAGAAAAGCCACTAAGGGGCAAAGGGTGGGGTAAGGCTTGGCGAAAGCTACAAATACGAAACCAAGTGTTAGACACAAGGAGCGAGTACATGAAAAAGGCAGGAATACATCTAAGTGTTACCCCAGTTATGGCACCAAAAAACGGAATGGTAGTTATAGATCTCGTTAGCATGGTGGGAAGAAGAAGGTGAGCAAACAAGGATGCCATTTCAACCTAAGGTGTCTCAACATATCAAAAGTTCAGCATGTTATACAGAAAGAAATGGGGTGGAAGAGAGAAAAAGATGTTAGACCTAACAAGTAGTAGATAGTATATTACTTGGGGGAACTTTACGCAGTTGGAACAAGGGGAAGAAGAACCTCGGGTTGAGGTGCTAATTCAGAAGAAGCTAGGGGAGTTATCTCCAGTTGGGAAGATACTCCAACAGATTCAATGGAAGCACCCCCTACAGTAGCATCTTTAGCCTATTGGGAGGAAAAAAGGCAAGAGTAGTTAAGACCTATCACAGGGGAATGGGGAAGAGTAGTATCGTCTTAAGAGACACCAAAATGCCCCCACGAAATTGCCCACAGGGGGACTGGGCCTATCTTCAACTCCCTGCACCAAAGTCATCAAAGAAATAAACAGATGCGTTTGCCTTAATAAAAGGGTAAAAAGAACAAAACATGCACACATACCTCATATTCGGAAGAAGAACGAGAAGATATAACCACTGGTAAAGATGGAGAGGAGGCAGCAACAAATGGAGATAGTGTGAGATGTATCTCGGGCATCCGTTTCTTCTAGGACTTGGTACCTAGATTTTTCTTCCTCGTGCCTGTTGCATCAGAACCTCAAACTTTTTCTCCTCTTTGCTGTTGGCTCAGTTGGATCAACTATGACCATGGTAAAGGCAACCTAAGGATGAACAACAAGGGCATGTTACTGAAACTCAGCATTTATTCGTTCTACCTCAGCCTAAACTTGCCTTCTCAATTCCTTGGTCATTTATGCAAACATGGGAGGAGGAACAAAGGTAATGGGGAACCCCTCCAATGGAGATTGGTCTTGGGATTTAGATTTCGAGGAAGTACCACCCTTGGACTTCCTGGTCTTTTTGACAAGTGGCTCGAAAGGCCCTTTGCTAGTAGCAACTTCGGTTGAGGGGGCAGGCGGTTTGGCAGTTGTAACGGCCTTGGGCTTCGAGGTGGCAGTAGGGATCATCTATAAATAAGGGGAAGCTCCTGGGGAGGTTCTTTAATGGTTTTACTCAAAGGAAACTCAACTCCAAGAACGGAGTTCCCCTTGAGACCCAGTTCAAAGGCAGAGAAGGAAAGAACTAGGGGATATTAGGGGGGACTTTGAACATACTCACGAATCCTGGTCAGCTGCACCAAACAAAACTTGGTGGCATAGGAGGTGGATATGTCCCCCTTACTAGTGGCACTGGGATGGGTGACTCGCCCATTGATGGTAGAAGTCATACCAAGCACCGCTGCGACAAGGTAGAAGGTGCAGGCTTCAGCAAAAGTGGCCTTTGTGTGGTTTTGTTGAAACACAGGTCGAGGGCCCCCCTGATCAAACCTAAACTTCCTGCTACGTCAATTAGTCTTGTAAGGTTCCGAGGTGTATCCCCATTCAGTATAGGAAGGAATAAACCTAGGGTTAAACACAAGCACCACGGCTTGTGAAGGATCTTCTACGACCGGGATGAATTTGACCATTGAGGCTGTAGAAGGAAAAAAATCCTAAGAATGGGCAAAAGTAGATTCGCTGTATGGCCTCATTATAAAGGAGTCAAAATGATAAAAAAAAATACCATTATCTCCTTTCGACTCTATTTTTTATGGAAACATAAGAGGCGTGGGGGCTTAATACTTTGGCTCACGGGGACAGAGATAGACTTGGCGACAATGGAAGGAAAACGGGTGTAAAGAAACCCCGTCAAGATAATGGTGTTGGCAAAATTGGCCAAGTTATAATGACCCACTGATCATGCCATATCGATATGAGTCGATCTAGCCAGCTTTAGAGGGACCCCAAGGTAATGCGGCCAGTGAAAGGTTGAAAACCCTGGACAAACTAATGGAAATATTTATAAGGTACCTCCTCGGCTGGTTATTGGGTTTTCATGTCATGCGGAAGCGTGAAAGCAACACAAGAATCTAGGCTGATAGTTCCAGAGATATACCTCTACCTTGGCCTGTTGCAGCAGTGACATCCTCTTCGGCATACAGGGCCTCATCATGGTATGCAAACTCACCCATGGGATCAAGCCCAAGTAGCTCGCAGACGTACTCCAACGTGATGGTGAACTCTCCCCATGAAGTAAAGAACATGTTAGTTGAAATGTTCTTCTCTGTATATGTGTGTGCCAGGCGGTAAAATGGGTTGGCGACCCCCCAGGTGCCTCGAAATCGATATGAGATTAGGGGAAGTCACCAAGATCCAACCAAAAACACAGAGTCCCCTTTTGGGGAAGATATCCCCACTTTGATGAATCCTCATCCTCATCACCCAACAGTAAAGGGTCATACTTGGTTGAGAAATGGCAAGTCTTACATGCATCATAGAATTCGTCATCTTCGCCGAAGATATGAGACCCACGGTAGAAGCTTAGTTGCTCTTGATGAGCAGCATTTAGGGCAGTGGCACTAGGGATATCAGCGGCACCAGAAGTGGCAAAAGGGGAGCTTGGCTGAGCAGCGGTGGTGGTAACCTTTGGGGCACTTGAAGAAGCCATATTAGAGTGGAGATGAATGAAATATCTTGGTAAGAAGGGATAGTAACAAAGAAGGAGGAGCACAACCACAGGCGGTGGCGTAAAAGATGATAGAAGGAAGAAACTGAGTAAAGAGACAATGGAGTTTTTGCACAAAGTTCTCTGTCTAAAGGAAGATGGGAGCTTCAAGAAGACAGAGGAAAGAGAAAGGGTTTGAAAAAAAAAAGATGTTTGGAACCTTTTAAGTAATCTGTCTATTGAGTTTCCCACCACCACACATGCAAGGCTGCCTATAATCTTTTCAAATGGACACGTGGCACTTCGGGAGGTGTCTTGATAGTTGAAAAGACAGAACCATGTCATTAATGAAGCGACGCTTGGGAAATAGAATGGGGTTTCCATCTTCAATAAGTTTGACTTTTAGCGCCAAAACTTTTGTCAGACATATCCAATAAACTCCCAATGAAAAAGATGTCCCAACGGTTAAAAAAAAACTACGATGTCCCATCACCATAAGTCCAAAAGTTGTTTAAATTGTGACTCGGCTACATCGTGGAGAATTTATGCTTTTTTGAACATAGCGAAGCGTTACAAGGGAAAATTTCAGAAGTCCCAATGACAGGGGCAGTCCTAACAAAAAATCACTACTCACAACTATACCCCATAATAGCATGAATGAGAGAATTTCACTTCCCCAGAGGAAAAATGAGTATTTGAGAAGGTTAGTAGGACTTCCGAGAGAATTTCAAATAGTAAAGTTAGAACGATTGAAGCTCATTGTAAGGAAAAAGTGGCGATGTCCCTTTGACAGTGCCCCAATAAGACGTAGCGCTTCGGTTCAGGTACATCGGGGAGAATTTTACTTTTTCCTGGAGATTTTAACGCGATTCTGTAACGAAGGAAAGGGTGCCAGAATTTTTAAACACAAAGGAGTTTCATCAAATTGAGAAGTTTTCGTGCAGACATTTCCTGTTACCACAATAAATATCTCCACGAAGGGGCAAATGTAGATGGGCTTCAAGGTAATCTTGAGATTAGGGATAATGCCCCCATTAGCACTAGTGTTTAGGATTAATACACTGAGGCAGCTTAGCGTGGCAACTCAGCGAGGCAGCTTAGCGTGGCAACTCATACTGTAGCTTACTGTGTTGCTTAGTCATATTGTATCTTTATTTATACTGACTATAAGCTATAACGATTGTAATGATGTAAAGATAATAATGATTATGTGTGAGGTCGAACAGTACTCGCAAGATACCAGGCTTGGCAGGCCCTGGGAGAGCTTTCATGCTCTATCGAACGACCTCACCGTAGGAACTTTGGAGGGACTTGGTTTGGCGGATTGAGAAGTGAGGCACCGTTGGGGCTTGTCCGGATCATCTTAGATACACCTACTAAAACATCGAAAGACCCTTTTCGTGGAACCTTGGGCGGAGTAGCTTGGAGTTCCATCGGGCATTGAGTTGTGAGCCAAACAACCCTCTACTTAATGTTATATCCACTTTATCTGACATCACTAACTAGCTAGGAAATGTCAAACCTGCACTTGAGTAAACCACCGTGGTATTTGGGGATGTCAGACAGTTGGTGAGACGCCTCTGTGACAATAGCCCCCTGACACATAGTGGTTAGGCAAAAGGCATGTCTTTGCATTTAATGTTTATGATGTGGAGATAACTAGTGCATCAGGTATTTAATGTTTGTGACATAAAGTATGAGGGATGTCTTTCACAGGCATTAATGGCAGAGTTTCCTCGGGGATGGTATGGGAGGCTATTTAAGGACCCCAACCACCTCTAGGGAAACGATGATCTTTCTAAGAGTTCAGAAGTTATTACTAGAGATAATATACATCAGAGAGAGTTATTACAAACCAGAGAGTTTACTCACCCACCATTGTCATTTATTACGAAGCTCTTAATACTTTATAAAGATTCTTGAGGGTGGTTGGTGTGGTTGGCTGCTTGCCAAGGTGTATCTAGGGTGCTTACTTCTCTCTCCCTCTAGCTAAGTTACTTCTAAGTTCATTACTATCTTCTGAGTTATATACGAGAGATTTGTGAGTTCAAACTGAGTCTATCTTCATTGATTTGTGTTTACATGTCCTGTGATTAATCAATAGTGTCGCTATTTAACTTATCTTTACTATACTAAAAAAGGGGTTACGTCTCCATCTTATCTAAACTACCCTCTTACAGTGTGCAACCTCACACACTCAAAATTATAAACGATGATAACCCCAAAGTGGAAGGTGGGATTATTATTTTGATGGCACCCATTTGTCCCATTCGGTCCTCATTTTTGCAAAATCTTAAACTAAAGGTTAATAAAGCCTCCGAGGAGGGTTTTCATGAACTCTTTAAACAAGTAAATATGAACATTCCCCTCCTCAGTCGAATTGAGCATGTAATGAATTATGCCAAGTTTCTGAAGGATTTGTGGACGGTGAAACAAAAATAACATGTGCACAAAAAGGCACACATGGTGGCACAAGTTAGTTAAATGATAATAAATGATATCTCTCCAAAGTTCAAAGACCAGAGTTGACCCACTATTTCATGCATAACTGGGGATTGCAAAAGCGATCTTCCCTTTTCGATTTTGGTACGAATGTGAATTTTATTCCTTATTTCGTGTACCTTTAGTTGAATCTCTGCAAGATTAAAGCGACGCCCATCACTTTACAATTGGTCGAGCATGTTATGAGGGAATTGTGGAGTATATTATAGTCCAAGTTAATTGTTTCTACCTTTTGATTGATTCTATTCTCTTGAACATGCAACACGTACCAAAGGGTAGTGCACAAATTCCAATAAATTTTTGGCCGACCATTCCTCACTAACATTAGTGAAAATAGTAATCTTAGGAATAAGATGATGAAATTATCCTTTGCTAACATGAGTTTGGAGGTAAATGGGTTTAACCTCCACATGCAACTCCAATATTATGATAAAAGTGAGGAGGGGGTTGAAATGACGGCATGTATAGACAAACTTTTTCAAAAGTACTTCGACTTCTCGCATTATAAAGACCCCTTAGAGTTGTGCATTGATAACCAATTGTATAGCGATTGGCTTCTCAAATATAAGGGATATGAAGATTCCATTTATGAAAATTCCTATTCACTGAATGGGGGTGTTTTGCACATGTGTAATTCCATTGATCACTTCGATATGGTGGATAGTGAAATTGACGATGGTAACAATTGTGAGGGATCACCAATGAGAAAAGTGAAGGGGTTATTTAAGATTCAGTGTGTATATCCCACTAAAATAAATTACCCCATATGACTCTTTTCCTTTTACCTCTAACGCATCGATGCCAAAAAGTGAGATTAAAACCTTTCCAAAGGAGCTTAAGTATGTTTTTCTTAGTGATGATAATACATTTCCCGTAATCATTGCGTCGAACCTTGATATATTTTAAGAGAAGGTGTTGTTAAAGGTGTTGAGAAAACATAAGAATGATATTGGGTGGTTCATATCCTATTTTAAATGTATTAATCCCTCCATTTTCATCAATAGCATTTACTTGGAGAACGACACCAAGATGACCTGTCAAATGCAATGATGATTGAGTCTGAATATGAGTAATTTAGTGAAGGTGTAAGTGATAAAGTTGTTAGATGTGGGGATAAAATACGCCATTTTCGATAGTGAATGGGTGAGCAAGACTCAAGTAGTACCTAAAATGTCGGGTATAATGGTGATTGAGAACGCGGATGGTGAATATTTTCCCTCTCGTGTTCCAACTAGCTATCGCGTTTGTATAGATTATATGAAGTTTATCGCGCTCACAAGGAAAGACCACTTTACTTTATCCTTCCTTGACCAAGTTCTTGAGAGGGTAGCTGGAGATAAGTATTAATATTTTTTTAATGGGTATTAGGGGTACAATAAAATTGTAATATCCCCCAAAGATCAAGAAAACACCACGTTCACTTGCACGTATGGAACCTTTTCCTTTCGAAGGATGCCTTTTGGGTTTTGCAATGCAGCAAAAAATTTCCAACGGTGAATGCTTCAAATTTTTAATGACATTGTCGAGGAAATCATTGAAGTTTTCATGGATAACTTTAGCATGTTCGGAAATTCTTATGAAGCATGTCCAGTAAGTTTTGAAAGGGCCCTAGACAAATGCATTGAGAAAAATCTCATTCTTAAATGGGAGAAGTGTAACTTTATGGTGACGTACGGGATTTTCTCGGCCCATATTATCTTAAACGATGGAATTCAATTAGACAAGTCCAAGATTGATGTAATTGCCAATCTTCCCACTTCCCAAAGACTCAAAGAGGTAAGGTCTTTTCTTGGTCACGCCGATTTTTACTGATGTTTTATTCAAGACTTTATCTCGATCGCTTGCCCAATGTGTGGTATCCTTGACAAAGATGATCCATTTCTATGGAAGGATGCATGACATGAATAATTTAATAAGTTGGAATTCATGTTGGCCACGACCCCTATCATGAAATTTCTTAGTTTGATCCTTCCATCTCATGTGCGATGCTAGTGATTATGTCATATGGGAGGTTTTCAAGTCAATGTTGGTATAAAAATACTCATGTGATATCTTACACTATCCACGTTCTTGATAGCATACAAATGAAATACTCATTACGGAGAAGGATCTTCTCACTTTAATGTTCGCATTGGATAAATTTCGAGTTTACTTGGTAGGATAGCCCATTGTGTGATATACAGACCATGTCATTCTTTAGTACCTTCTTTTCAATAAGGATGCTAAGAGTAAACTAATTTGATGGTTCTTATCCTCCAAGAATTTAACCTCTCAATTAAGGATAAAAAAAGGGTGTGGAGAATGTCATTGCGGATCATTTATCCCAATTAACATTCGATCACTAAAATATAGACCCTATCCCCATTCGTGAGTATTTCCTGAACGAACAACTCATGTCCATTTTAATTTGACCTGGTTTTTTATATAGAAAAGGATTATAGAAAAGATCATAGGCCCTTTGACCAAGGATTTGTCATATAGTCTAAGTGACGTTCTTTGGGAGTACCGAACGAATTATAAGATACACTTTGGGATGCCTTATGGGAAAGCATGTCATTTATATTTGAACTTGAAATATAGGCATATTGGGATGTCAAAATTCCCAATTTCGATATCACCGAAGGCGGAGACCTTCAAAAATTCCAACTAAATGAATTAAAAGAGTTGAGGAACAATTTATACGAGAGTTCACGTATTTTCAATTCCAGAACCAAGGAATTTTATAATAAAAGGATTGTGATCAAGCACTTTGAGGTAGGAAACATTATCCAACTTTACAATTCGTGCCTACACCTTTTTCTCAAGAAGTTGCAATCCCAATGGATTAGATCAATTGTTGTTAATAAAGTATACGACCATGGTGCTGTAACACCCCGCCTAATTAAATATCGGTTGACCAGTCCTTTATTAAACTAACATCAAGGTGAACGGTTGGTTCATTCTCAACATCACTGTCATAAAATAATTATTACCAATATAAACACCCTAAATAATTAAGCTACGTGTCAAAACCATTTAAAGTCTCATTTTTCCTTTCTTAAATACCAATATAAAAACCATTTTAATACCCAAAAGTTAAGAATCACATAAATACTAAGGATGGCAATTTACACACAAGAATTAAACCATCTATATAATCCAAACCAAGTATAAGAACCATAAATGAAATAATTCTAACAAGAGTTAACTCCCAAGGAGTATTGAATACCGAAAATATAAATGAACATAAATCTTTGACAAGATCTAAACGGAATAGGATATCGGGCGACACATGCCCTAACTATGAAGATCTAAAGTAGGAACTGATTCAATGATGAAGTCATCTAAAGCAAGGGCCTGCAACTCCCACATAGGATGCAGCACGTCCAATCCAAAGAACCTAAGCATGACACCCCTGTGGCTGGGCACCTGTAATACATACATATATATACAAGAGAGAAATAAATGACAGAAAACGGGTCAGAGCCCGAGTGTAAAACAATTTTAAAATAGTTTAGCAAGTATTTAAAATGCTTACCGGCTAATATCACAACCATGATAGTATGCGACACTCTCTTGAGAATCCTCACCTCTCATCTAGTGTGCACTCCTACCTTACCTCTAGAACAACCTAGTTATAGTTCCCACGCTAACTAGATTAACCACATGTATCCATTCTTTATAGCCCAAATTATTCCCACGTATTAACCTTATAATACATATAATGATGTTATAAACATATATATATCCATTTAGATTCAACATAGATAAGTCCCTTATTAATTCAATTCAACTAAGTGTTTTCATACATAACTATCTTACATTTCTACTTTAGCCACATAGTAGATATTATCACATGTATATATATATATATATATATATATATTCACTATATTATATATATACTATACTGCACCCCGAGACACAGCTGTCGTGCTGCATTACTCAGCTATCTTGTCCAAATACATCACGTCGTTTTATAGGGGACTACAGGTTCGGTAAAGATTCCTCGAACCATAATATCAACACAAAAATTGGAGGCGGACATAGTTCTCATACCCACGGGTCACGCACATACCTACGTTCCCACAGTCAGTGGACTTATCAACTCACCGATAAGTCTTTCATAGTCCTATGTTCTCGAGCGACAAATAAAAAATCCCATGGATTCATCAGGATATGACTGCCCTCACGCGCAAACCTCCTATCGATAGCAGGTAAGCTAGGTATGTCATACACCGATACATAATATATGCACAATCACAAAGTCATACATATAAATATTCATATGTTCCAAATTAGGTTCACCCATGACCCATAATTATTATTATCCATTCTCAACACAAATTTTACTCAATTATTTCTCATAACGGATTCTTCTCTTTTATTCTCATTTATTATTTACTTCGTTCTTAATTCTCATCTCTTAAAGTATTATTTCTCACTAAGTATAAATTTCAATAGGTATACCCTCACTTACCTTTTAGTCTAAATCTTTCACGAGTCTCAATCTTTTAGTAAACGTATACACAATTCCCAAAGTATAAATAACTCCCCGTTAACCCAAAATTTCATCTCATATTAATTTCACTCAACTGAGTCTACTTAGACCCTATTGGTCATCTTCATAACCCATTATACTATATCAATGATAATCAAGGGTTCCTAAGCATTTTAACTGGACTAAACAAAAAGGGAAAAAATATGCAGTTTTCCAGGAGGGGTCGATCGATCAAGGAAAGGGGGTCGATCGATCGATCAAGCAGTTCTTACCCAATTTTCTGCAATATTCAACCTACGGGTTCAACCATTTTAACCCCTCCAAACCTCTATAATTTCATCCCAAATTCCCATCAAAGTAAACCAAGTGTATAAGCAATGTACATAAACAAGTTTTAACGTAACGATATCAATGAATCCTCAACGAATTAATCAAAAAGGGGTTAAATCTCAAGTCTCTATATAAAACCAAATTTTGCATGAATAATCACCACCCTCTATTTTAATCAAGATTTTCTTCCCAAAAATCATAATAAATTCATGGGTAATCCTCTACATATGATCAAGATTTTTTACTAAATGGGTTCTCTCTACAACACATATAATTTCTCTTCCAAAATATATAATTCTTCCATTAAAACATATGATTTTTATTCCTCGACTAACATGGAAGGTATATTAACTTGAAAATTAGCAAGATAGATACTTGCCTCGTATTCAAGGATATGATTTGTTGATGAAAATTATATGGATGTGTTCCTCGTTATGCGATCTACGTTTTGGTGGTGGTGGCGGTGCAATCGGGTGAGTTCTAGGCCTTGGATTGCTTGAAGACTCTTCACCTTCTTCTCAAATGTCTTCACCTTCTTCTCTAATCACATCACCATCTTCTCTTATGGTTGGCTTAGGCTTTTTGTTTGTTAACCCCAAGATACAACTCTAAATGGATAGTAAATACTAAGAAAATTCGTGGGTTTAATTACCCCAAAATACAAAATGTCTAAAATACCCTCCCGGGGTGTCAATTAGGCCTAAAAATGCCCCGAGACCCAAACTAAACCCCCGAGTACACTTTTCTGACTATCTCGACCCTTTCGGACACTTTGGGGCACTCAAAACAACTATACAGATGACTTATAATTTATTCACTTTAATAATAATATTATAGTCCTGACATGACACAGGCTCGTCCCGAATTAAATTTCCATAATTGCCATTTTATTCATTCGTGACAATTTTAATAAAATCAATCTCATATATTACTTTACTCATCCAGTAATATTCCACAAATTTCCAATAATTACTAACTCGCATCATGCTAGTAAAAATAAAAAAATAATTTACGGATTAATATTAAATTAATACCTCAAATTAACTTTAATAAATCCCTAATTTTAAAAGCCATAAAAATACGGGTATTACAGGTGCCATTAAGATTTCAAATCCGAGTATCAAAACCTTATTCAAGGAGAATGAAAAAGGGATCAATACTTACCTCAAGGGACTCCATCTCGAGTTCACCAAAAATTCTCTTGAAGACCCTCCCACGGTCCCTACTTTCGGTGCCATGTAGGCTCATTCCATGCCATTCCATTTTCTGTGATTCCCATTTTAGATTGTTAACGTTCGCATTCTTAGCCATCATGATCATTCGCACAACTATGTTTTTGTATATATTTTTATCTTTATATACATCATACTCTTATTTCCCCACCACCATTTGTTTTCCCATATCATGATAAGAAAATGAGGTAGAAAGAAGGGGACCCCAAAATCCCATTCATCGATGGATTGATCAAATACATTGATCAATCGATCCCTAAAAGTTTGGTAAATTTGTATTCTGGAGGGGAGAATACGAAAATATATTTGATTGGAATTGCCAATTAAATATTAAACTTAACCAAATTAGCCCAGAGTTAGATGTTGCATCGATATTAAACAAGTTGCGATTAAATTGATTTTATCTTAAACGCAAGCTGTAGACACCCCATTCTAACACCCCCAACCTCTCGTTAGGTTCCCCAGAACCTCCCCTCATCTCAAGAAACCTAAGGCATTCCCCCGAGTACTGACCTAAAGGCCATCATGCACTCCCAGGATCCGTTTGACCAAAAGCCAAACTCTTCTGCTCGACCGAGACTGAATGAATCTTCGAAGGGAACTAAAACCTCTTTCCAATGGTCCATCTCGTATGCAATTCTGACTTACGATGTGGACGAATGACCCATTTTCCACCGAAACTTGATCAAGAGGTCACTAGACGCTTCCAGGCTCCGTTTGACCTATGTCAACTCTTTAGATCGACCGAGACTGAATGAATCTTCGAAGGGACCTGAAAGAGAGTGCCAAACGGAAGGTCCCAAACCCTTCCTATCGGTAGTGTGCTCAAACACACCTGCCGATTGGGAGGACCAGGGCTATGTCGATTGACAATTCCCTGGGCTTATAAAAAGAAGGGCCTAACCCCCTTCCAAAAGGACTGAAGATCTGAAATTCACCACTCTCAACAAACTCAGAAAACCTCTGTCGAAGTCAGCGTGATTTCCACATCCAAATCCATTTCTAACCTTCAAATTTCATCACCTTTTTCATCAAACTTGGTGAATTAAGTATACTTCATCATCACCCAATTGCAAGGGCTACTCTCTAACATCCAAGATCAAGATCAAGATCTTCAAGAAGGTCTAACTTTCTCAACTCTCTCTTTAAGTTCTCCTAAATTCGCATTAACTTTTTTTATTACTTAGCACTTTTGTTCCGTCATCTCACATATCTTAATATACTTTTTATCTAGTATTATTGTACATCTCTTATTTTGATATAAATAAAACCCAAAAAATAAGAAAAGGAGGGTTTGCTCATAAATTCCAAACGGGAATTCTCATATTTTCCTCACAACTAAAACACCTTTTTACACACATAAATAAGAGAAGTCCCCGATTGGATTTATGGGATAAACCCCACCCTTCATTTTGTATACGAACTACGTGGACTTTGATGCCTCTATGGGCTACATAGGCGTCTTGGGATAAATCCCGAGACTCGAGTCCTATTTTTACTTTTCTCCCATTTTTTATTTTGTCTATATTATTTAAACTTAACTCTCTTAGATTCTACATATTTAAATATACATATACTTGTTCCTAGTGGCGTATTATTCTGTATGCGTTATCGTCCCATTATAACGATTGACGTAAGGATAATCGCGTAACTCCTATTTTTTAATATTACTTTTAGGGATATTCATATGGATGACTCGTTTTATCTCTTCCATGATACAAGTCGATGATTCCTATCTCCACTACATATACACATGCACACATATCACGGGGAAATAAAGGAAAATATCAATAACCCATGAGAGACCGCAAGGACGGAATATTTGCCTAACACCTTCCCATTTCGTAACTTAGCCTCCGACCACTTTTTGAATCATTTTTGGTTTCGTTTGTATCAGTATGTCTTTGGATGCTATCCATCGGGATGGATCCCTTTTCTTTTGTCTGTTTTGAGTAAAATAGACTGGAGACTCCATCTCTCTACATTTTTCACCTCATCACCGACGCCGACCGAAGCGCTCCTGAGAGAGATGCTCGGGACCAATATCCTCCTGACAAGAAGAAGACCCTCCATCTTCTTCGTCTCTCCCGCCTTGAGGATCGGGGATGGACACAGTGGCGACTCCGCTGGGGATTTCATTTTGAGGGCTAGTCTCTATTTACATGGGTGTTTTATTCTCTTGTATATCCCCCTATTTGCATGCCCCCTTTACTATTCATGTGTATCTCATGTTTGTCCTTCTATTCACACACTTGTAGAAGATTCTCCATGTACACTTCACACCATGTGCACCTAGGATCACATACGTCCACATGTTGCACGCATCACCCATCCATACTTGGTATACCATTGGTACTTGTACTTTGCCCCCTGTTGGGCATGATCAAGAAAGATACTCTCTCATAAGACACTAATAAGAGAATTATGCATGATTCACACAACATCACCAAAGAGCATTGGTATTGACCAAATTTTATCCAGTTACTGGAGGGTCACTTCGTGATGGGCACTAGTCCAGCAGGGCGCAGTTAGCCTAAGCGATATGAACCGATATGACTCTCACCTTCTATTAGCCAATCACCTTTGATGTATATCGAATGGTTCTCCCATATCGTACCGCTTAAACGAGGTCATGATGGGAGGTTTATCGGAGGGAACTCGTTCATGTACGACTTGTATATTGAATTCTCTCTCACAGGTACCATCCCCATGAGGTATATAGTGAGGCAATTCACGTACACTCAGGTATATCAAATGGCTTGTCCACACGTACAAATTTCCCTCAAAAGCAAGACATATATCGTGGAAGCCACGCCAAAGGGGGGAACCCTTTCCGATTCACCAAACTAACTGCATACCCACATATAGATGTCAAGCCTAGGACATATGTTAGATTTTCGATTTCGACCCGAAACTCTATCAAAATTTTGGGTCGGTCTGCTGCCCAAATTTTCGTGCATTTTTAAAACGGGACCCTCCCCGTGAGCCTGGTTACAAGTCCAACCATAGCTTTGCATATGTTACAAACCCAATTTTTCTAGGCTCGGGTCCTGTCTGGCATTTCATTTTGCATTTAGGATAATTTAATACAAGTGAGAACATAATAACAATAATCATGCTGAGACCTGTCTCAAAAAAATATTTCTCCTTTCTTTATCAAAAATCCAAAAGCATTTTTTCTTTCTTTATCAAAAATCCAAAAATAATATTTCTTTCTTTATCAAAAATCCAAAAACATTTCTCTCTTATTTATCAAAAATCAAAAAATATTTTGTCCTTCAATCTCAAAAAGAAAAAAATATCAAAATTATTTGCATTCTTTTCTCAAAAATAAATCCCATTTTATGCCTTCTCAGGTCGATCGCATGCCCTGGGCCTGGCTCCCTACTGGCTTCGGTCTTCAGTCAAATCACCCCGGAGTTCCTTCTGTTCCCCTTCTACTTCTTCCGAATCCATCTGCTTTCCATGGAGAGCACATATTAAGTACCAGTTGTGCAGCCAGATCTAACAACAATTTTAGCTCAGCTCGTGTCCAAGATTGACAACCTTCGGACAGAGGTCTGAGAGATGCAAGGAAACCAGGTTCCTATTCCTCAAGATCCCAAGGCCCTATTCCCTCATGATATGTGTCAACCCGAGCCTATCTAGATTCCCGAAGAGTATCAGCACGCTCCATGTGCCCCTCCTGTTAATGGATCGTCGCCTACTCAGCTACCTATGCAAACCTTGCCTAGCCTGGGGTTAACTTGCCTATGATCATTGACCCGAAAGAGGAACAGTTAAATAAGGTCAAAGAATATCTCAAGATGCTAACTAAGAAGTTCGACCAAGCCAGAATCTCTGGGAATTACATGGACTACACCTACATGTCTCCTTATTCTAAAGCGAGGTTACTCGAGAAGTTCAAGATGCCAAATATTAAGAAATTCGGAGGAAGTGGACCCTCAATTGTTCATCTTCGCAGTTATCCCCATTCTAGGACTCTTCTAGGGGCTTCTGAAGAAGTGATGGCCCAATTATTTCAGCAAACTTTGAAGGATAGCGCCCTACGATGGTTTTTATCTCTCGAGGAGTCTAGAATTCGTAGCTGGGAGGATGTAGCCCATGAATTCATATCGTAGTAAAATTACAATGAAGAGCTTGAGGTCACCCACCGTGATTTAGAGATGCTCAAACAAAACTCTGGGGAATCAGTCAGTAACTTCATAGCCCGATGGAGGGAAAAAGCAGCCACCATGACTAATCTGCCATCTGAGGAAGAACAAGTCAACATAGTGAAGAAGAATTTCTTACCCCATGTCCGAACAGCCATGGGAGGATAATATTATCCCCATTTCTGAGCTCTCAGAGAAGCAGGAGTATGAATCGAAGAAGGTTTTGCTAAGATAGATGTTGATCCAAAGAAAGTGTCCGAACAGTTTACCCCCAGAAAATATGACAAACCTATCAATACTGCAATCTCAACCATCAATAACATCTCTTAACCAACCACCTCGTGGACACTAGAAAGCCTCCCTGTCCTAGTTCGAAAG
This sequence comes from Sambucus nigra, assembly GCA_949130495.1. Classification (NCBI taxonomy): domain Eukaryota; kingdom Viridiplantae; phylum Streptophyta; class Magnoliopsida; order Dipsacales; family Adoxaceae; genus Sambucus; species Sambucus nigra. The sequence goes on from OX422219.1 coordinate 418,877,255, forward strand.
GAATACATCAAGATCCATGCTCCCCTCTCCAAAGTTTATCCATCTCTGTTAATTCGAAACCTTATCAAACCCTTATACCCCCATCCACTACCGAATCCACTCCCAAGAAACTTCAAGGCAGATGCCCATTGTGCCTTTCACCAAACTGCTGGCCATGCCACCGACCAATGCTTTCACATTTGAAACATAATCCAAGGTCTAATTGACAGGGGTACCATTGCCCCACCAGTCAATCCTAAGGCAAACACTACTCACAATCCACTCCCAAATCATACCAATGCTATCTTCCTAGAAGAGAACCCCAAGTTTGATCCCTCAACTTAAATAACACCCATATACTCTCCCAAACAACTCAAAACTTGCCCATATTTTCTCCTACACCCTGTTGGCCTCGCTGATCAGGCATTGCCACTCCTTACCAGAGCATGCATCGTTGTCCATACCTATTCCCAAAATGGAGGTATGGAATTATCATAAGTGTTAAACCAACTCCTAGAGCTCAGGCTGAAATTGCCCTCGGAGATGATCATTGATTACCAGAGGTTTGGTAAACTATTCTTGGAATCACGAAAATGGGCCGAGAGTCAGATAGTTGGGTGGTACCAACCGTTGAAGTCAATTTAGATGATGTGGTCTAGATCATGGATGAATTATTCAAGCAAATCGATGATATTTACAGTATGACCGAGTTACTTGATACTATGAAGCTACAAGGATGCCTGGTCCCTTCAGCCTTACATATCCGCACAGAATGGGAAGACATGTATGAAGAAGCCATTGAAGTTGTGGAATTCATTTTACTTTACATGGAAAGATAAAATTGTTGCCACCAGATGGGGGGAAGAATTCAAAGATTCGAATAAAGAGAAAGCTTTCGAGAAAACTGGCCCAGTAGCCAACATGTGTGGAATGATATCATTTGAGGATCTCCTTGGAGAAATAAACAAGGTGGGAGAATAACCCGAGATTGATGAGGAAAGATGGTGTATATTCTTCTTTTCTTCAGTAAATCACATGACCATATCATGGGGGCATTACCAGATCCCAAACTTACTACCAGCCAATGACAAAGGGAAGGGCGTTGAAGACCTTTCTATGCTAGAAATGACACTCAAGTAGAGCAAGATCCTCAATCAACTGAAAAAAACTCAAGCTAATATCACTCTATGGGGGCTTTTCATGTCTTCCCAGCTATAGATAAATTCTTTGATCAAGTTGTTCACTGGACCCACAGTTCCTCCTTCCACCACACCAGAAGAAGTGGTAAATCTAGTCGGATCCCTAACCTCTACCCGAATTCTATCCTTTTTCGAAGAAAAAATCCCCAGAATTAGGCCAAACCATAATCATGCACTCAACATCTCCGTCAAAGTTATGGGGAAGATTGTACCACTCTCTCTTATCGATAATGGATCCGCCTTGAATGTCTGCCCATTAAGAACCTTCAAATTCTTGGGACTAAAGGAAAGAGACCTCGCTCCAACCTCCACTACTGTACGTGCCTATGATAATACCCTTCAGGAGGTGATAGGATCCGTAAAGCTTGTAATAGGGTATGGCCCTATAACCCCTGTCGTTGGATTCCAAGTTATCGATATCCCATCTTATTTCAACCAGTTGCTCAGACGACCTTGGCTCCACAGTATCAAGGGTGGGTCTTCCTCACTCCATCAAAAATTGAAGTTATTTTCCGATGGACGAGTCATCACCATTTTGGGCGACGATGATAATCCTGAGGGTGTAAGTACCAGCAATCCAATCCTTGAGATACAACATGGGTAAAATGATATTCTCCTATTAGGATTTCGAGTTTATCCACTTCTACTCTCGATAGGGGACGATTTCAAAGAAAGGGTTTTTTCGAAATACGACCCTCATGGCAACGTTAATGTGACTCAGATATTCAGAAATATGTACTTCATGCCTGGACTAGGGCTAGGACAAAGACAGCAAGGGATACTTGAGACCATTGAACTGAAGAAAGATTTCCCTCCTTATGGATTAGGGTATTAACCATCAGAATAAGAGCTCAGAATGATCCGCTAATCTTGACCAAAGAGAAGATTAGACTACATTCAGACTATCCCAGGTGACTCCTTGAATGGACGATTCATCAAAGAAGGCGAGAACTTCCCGTTTTACGGCTTTCCAGGACCATGATATGACCATACAGACAAGAAGATGAAGCCTGGAATGGAGATATTTTTCCAAGACAACTACCCATAGGCCGAAAGTTCCCAACACCATGTATAAGCGCTCATCAAAGATACCGAAGAAACTAATTATAGTGACTCTGAGGACTCGTTCAACTTACAGACATTGGGGCTGACACTCTGCATGGTTCATTCAAGCACTACATCACTGGATCCATCCCACTTGGTTAAAGTTGATGATATACGTCTCCTCAACTGGCATGATGCGCCAGTTTTACCTGTTGAAATCCCACTTAACCCCAATGTTTACCCAATCTCTTCTTATGTTGTCTATCCTTGCTCAAATATACTCGAGACCTCCTTTGATGAGGTTCTCAAATATGTTTTTCCTATCAATGAAATAAACGAAGATTTTGAGTAACTTGTTGTGCCTTACATTATTTGCATAGATTCCAATCAAACTTTTGATGATGACGATTTTGCAAATGAAAAATTATTAATTGATCTAAATAAGATTAATAACAAACAACATAACCGCATTCAAGTAAATGAAGAAGAGATTATCATTATTTACCTCGGTTCTAGTAGCCAACTGCGCGAGATTAGGATAGGGGCTACCCTTGACGAGCGTGAGCATGCACAACTAAAAGAATTATTGAAGGAATTCATAGATGTCTTCGCATGGTCCTATGACAATATGCCCAACAGTGATCCTGAAATAGCTCAGTGTGAGATCTCCACTCTTCCAGATTACAAGTTGGTTAAATAAAAGATAAGAAAGCTTCGCAACGAATGGTTGCTCAAAGTAAAAAAAGGTAATCAAATAGGTGAACGTGGGCTTCATTTCTGTGATCGAATATCCCACATGGCTAGCCAACATAGTGCCTGCGCCGAAATTAGGAGGGAACATTCGAATGTGTGTATATTATCAGGACTTGAACAAAGCCTCTCCAAAGGATGATTACCCACTACCTAATATCGACATGATCGTGGACAACACAAACATCCATGCTCTCAAGTCGTTCGTCGTTGGGTTTGTCGGGTATAACGAAATCTAAATGCACCCAGATTATCAAGAAAAATCACGTTCATCACACCATGGGGAACGTTTTGCTACACTGTTATGCCATTTGGTCTCAAGAATGCTAGGGCTACCTACCATAGGGCTTCCACAAGCATCCTGCTTGATCTAATTTATAAAGAGGTCGAGGTCGAGGTCTATGTGTATGATATGATTATCAAATCCAAAACTAGAGATAGTCATGTCCCCACTCTCCGAAAGTTTTTTGAATGACTGTGACGATATCATATGAGACTCAATCCATAGAAATGTGTCTTCAGCGTTACAAAGGGGAAACTCTTGGGATTCATGGTTAGTGAAAGAGGGATAGAAGCATATCCTGCCAAACTGAAAGCCATACTTGATATGTCACCTCCCCAAACAGAGAAAGAAGTTTGAGGTTTCCTTGGGAAATTGTAATAGATCTGTCGGTTCATCAGCCAACTCACCTCCATCTACGAACATATCTTCAAACTACTCCGAAAGGATTCAACCAAGGTTGGGAATGAGGCCTGCTAAAAATCTTTTGACCAAATCAAACAATACCCAACCCAACCTCCGGTACTTATGCCACCACATCCTGGTCTCCCCTTGCTCCTATACCTAACCATAACCAGCACTGTAGCTGGGGATTTTCTAGCCCAATACCTTGAAGATTCCTGCAAATAAAGATCCATCTATTACGTCAGTCACAAATTGGCTGGCTACGAAGTCAACTACACTGCTTTGGAAAAAGCATGCGTTGCACTTGTTTGGGTCAGCCAAAAGTTACGACATTACATGCTCTCCTTCCCCATTAAACTTGTATCCCCAATGGACCCCATCAAGTACCTACTTGAGAAACCCGCCTTATCCAGTAAAATGGCCCAATAGTTGATGCTCTTAGCCAAGTTTGATATCGTGTATGTCACGTAGAAATCCATGAAAGGAAGATCCATCTCTGACTACCTCGCTGACTACCCCATGGAAGAAGCTGATGTTTGGGTCTCCGAATTCCTAGATGAAAACATCATCTTCACTGCTCAAGATAACCTTTGATGGAAAATGTTTATTGACGGCACTGCCAACAAAAAAGGATATGGCATTGGGATACTTCTGATCGCCCCTGATGACTCCTACACTCCCATCGCCAATAAATTAGATTTCCCCTATACCAACAACATGACTGAATACGAGGCATGTATGGGTGGGCTCAAGGTTGATCTCAAGAAAGGTATTCAATGCCTAGATATCTACAGGGATTCTTCCCTCATCATTGGTCAAGTGATCAGAAAATGGAAAGTCAAGGACGAGAAGCTCCAACCCTTCCATGCCCAATTAGAAGAACTTCTAAGATATCACCTTCAACTATCTACTGAGAGAAAAAAATAACCTAACTGATGCCCTTGCTACCCTATCCTCCATGGTCGACATTCCGGAAGGAATAAGAATGGCCCCCTTCCTAGTTCAAAAGTAAGACAAACCAACCCATTGCTACCATATTCAGATCATCACCATAGAAGATCCCGGGCTAGCCAATTACTGGTACCATGATATTTAGCACCTCGTCAAGTATGGTAAGAATCCCGAGGGTTCCAATAAGAAGGACCGATGAACTCTTTAAAGACTGGCCACCTAGTACATTATCTGTCATAAAGCACTGTTTAAGAGAAACCTCGATGGAACCCATCTACACTGCATTGTAGGGGCTAACATTGAAGAGGTAATGCAGAGAATCCACAGCGGGGAATGCAGACCCCACATGAACGGTCAGATGCTTGCCAAGAAGATCATTTGACAAGGCTATTACTGGACCACCATAATCCAGGATTGCTCTACCTAGGTTCGGATATGCCTCAAATGCCAACAGTTCTCTAACCTTGAACACTTGCCTCCACGAGAATTGTACAACATGACTTCTCCCTAGTTGTTCTCCACCTAGGGCATCAACATCATAGGGAAGGTTACACCCAAGGCCTCCAATGGGCATGAGTTCATCCTACTTGCCATTTATTACTTCACCAAATGGGTCAAAGCCGAGTAATACGCTGTCCTGAACGCCAAGAAAGTGGCACAATTCATTAAGAAAAACATTATCTATCAATATGGGGTCCCGCATGAGCTAGTGTCAGATAGTAGGTTACATTTTGAGGCAGAAGTCACAGAAGTGGTCAACTAATATCGGATTCAGAGGCAAAAATCTTCTCACTACCAACCTCAGATCAATGGTGCGGTCAAAGCAGCTAACAAGAACCTCAAATCCTTCATCAGTAAGATGATCGAAAGCTATTGAGATTGTGCCGACCGAATCCCATACGCCCTCTAGGGCTATCGAACCTCAATCCGAACCTCTACTGGGTCTACCCCTTACTCTCTAGTCTATCGCATGGAAGCAGTCTTACCCGTGGAGATGGAAATACCCTCGTTACACATCATGCTTTAAAGCAAGGTCAGTGAGGAGGACTAGCATCAAAGCTGTCTCGACAAGCTGTCACTCCTGAAGAAAGGAGACTGAAGTCGTTGTATCACATACAAGGGTACCATTGTCGAATAGAGAGATCATTCAATGTGAGAGTCAAGGATCGCGGTGCCCGAGAAGGGGATTTAGCCCTCAAAGAAATAGTATAGCCCATCTGGGACCCTAGAGGGAAGTTCAAGCCCAATTGGAGCGGCCTATACATCGTCAAAAAGATCTTGTCTGGTGGTGCCTCCATGCTCATCGACTTAGATGGAGAAGAGATGGCTCGTCCTATCAACCTGGACCGTCTCAATAAATTTTACCCCTAGTCCAAAATCTCGGAGTGCTATGACTCTTCTCATCTCCCTTCTATTTTTTAAAAAAAATCTCCATTTCCCTCTACCCAGAACTAAGTGGTCCTGATCCTCTACAAAACCATTTTCAAAAAAATTAAAACTTTTCAAAAACCCCAGAGGTACGTAGGCAACTCATACATCTTACATGAGTGCAACCCTTTTTTCACAAAAATTATTCTTTTCTTATCTTCGAGAACGACAGTTTACTCTAACATATACTTGAACAAAAGGATTATGCATGCCTTAGCGAACAGTATAGATAATTCAAGAATAAAAAATTCATCAAAAGGCACAGTTGAATGATAAAAACTTGTTTATTTCACTAATAAGAAGTTACAGTGCAATTACATAAGAAAAGGAACGGATAACTCCCTTCCCCGCTTACCTTCCTAAAAGCAAAATAAAATTCTCAAATTTATTCCCCATTACAAAAATAAATTCCCCAAGAGTCCTACACACATCTACCAGAGGAGAGATCTCCATCATCATTATTTATATCCCGGGGTCCCCAAGATTCTCCTTCCTGAATAGAGTGTCGCAGACGCTCCATGGACCGATAAGTTCGAACCAGCTTCGGAAAAACTACCACACCTCCCTCCATGGTATCGGATAAGACAAGTCACCTTTATCCGATCTCCACTACCAACATTTGGATGACTACTCTCCTCCACAACCACTTCATATAATCCCCAGGGATGTGCCAGACTCTCCCAACAAACTGAAAGGGATGGGTCAACGGACGCCGACTCTCCCACAAAGTGCCAAGTCGCATGTGCAGACGCTCTGTCGGATCTTTTACCGGAAAGAAATCTAGTGTCCGAGGTGGCACGATCTACTCCCAACCAAATTGATGCAGAAGCCGCCAAGGGAAATAGAAAGAGGTCTGTTTGAGACCAACTAACCGAACATAGGGGTATTCTCCGAGCTCCAAAATAGGCAGCAACTTTCCCCACCAAGGCACTGACTAGTACAGATTTAGAGCCCGATGCTCCACAAACCAGTTCTCCAAGCTCTTAATGTCCAGACCCACACTGATGAAATGGCGCGAAAAGAAGTTGGGTACAACTGACAAAGTATATTTCAGAGGAGTCACCAAGCGAAATATTTCAAACAACCGCATGAACAGCATCACTGGGCTACCCCTCAAAAAGTCAGAACGACCTTCTCGACAAGCATCCAGGCCATTTAGAGTCTCCGACAGTATCACTGTTGCGGGATTGCAATGGTAGGACATCCATGAAGTAATAGCTACAAGTTGTGGGTCCACCAGTAGCTCCCCAGCAGCAATTTTGAAACCAATCCCAGAACGATGGCTCCGGTATATCCAGCATCACTAACCTCCTACAAATGCATGAACCGCAGCACCGCTAGAAGAGAAATCATTCCTCCAGTAACCAAGGATCTACCCACCGAGGGTAAGACCTGGATAAGACCAACCAAAAGCTCCCGAGGATATCGATAAAACTTAGGCATAACAGCCGCCACACTACTATTTACCCCCAATATGGAAGAAAATTCCACATAAGGCAGATATATTTCTTCCAAGTCATAGCGAACACATGGTATTCGGGGTACCAAAATTGTACCTCCGCCATCAGTATGTTCCACTCTATGGGACGATTACGCCATAAAGAGACTCGACGCATGTTGAAAGCATCATAGTCGACATTATAGGAGCACATTGCCTCTAAAGTCTCGAGGTAGTTGGCAAACTCAACACTACCAGGGAGAGCCATCTCATAGAATAAGAAAGATAGAATATGAAGGTGTGATGCAAGCACTCCACCCTTACCCATTTTTATACTTGAATACCGCCACAAAAGGACGTAACCCCTGTAGAAATCAGAGGAAACACTGCCCCATAAGGTACCAAAGGCTGAAGGAGGTACCAATCAAAGCTTTGAAATGATGGGACTGGACTGACTTGCCGATAGGCAGGACATGGTGCTTACCGATCAACAACCCCCAATTTTTAGAAACTTACCTTTTTCCTCTTTTGTCAAAATCAGAAAACTCAATAAAAATAAATTGATATTCTCAACAGAATTTCAAAAATCCACTTTTCACCATTATATAACTCCTCATTGTGAATAAAACTTTCATTTAAATCCCAAAAATATTTCTTTTTACGGTCTCAGCAGCAAAGTAAAAAGCACATGTGCATGCATTCATTAATTCATCATTAACAGAAGATAATAAAAAAACTCCATTGCATTGCATAGATATGTCTCTGTGTTACATCAATCTTGCAGGAAATAAAGAAAAACAGTGGGACTCATACCGAACCCTCATTCTCTCTCTCTCTCTCTCTCTCTCTCTCTCTCTCTCTCTCTTTCTCTCTCTCTCTCTCTCTCTTCTAAGATCTCCCACCCCTGCGACACGCTCTCTTTCACCTGTGGCGGGATGACGCACCACTTCTACCCGAACCAGACTCCTCCCCGAATGAGGCAGACGGCACCAAGCAAGAAGGAACAGGAACTGCATCCCGAATATGGGCAGTCACAGAAGATATCCAATTCCCAGTGTCCCTCAACCAAGTGGTGTACACCCGGACTTACTACAAAAAGGGAAAAATTAGTATAAAGCACAGAAGATCGAAAGAGAAGAACAAAAAAGATATACCTCAGGACGAAGGACCTCCTCTGTCAAGCCCAACTCCTCTGAATCCATTGCATGAGGACAATGCAACATAGGCATCATCCCTCCATCAGACCTCTGGATGTTGTACGAAGGGGTATGCAACCTCACAAAGGGAACTCTGAGGTCTCCATCGCCGCAGATGTCGATGGACCAACACCACTGTGGGAGGACCCCACTGGATGACTCGAACCCGTAGGAGGGAAAAGCAGTTCATGATATATGCTGGGAGCCATCAGCCACCTCGTCATGAAGTCCATATAATCATACGGTACAGCCATATCGGTGTATAGCAGGTAGGACTCACCAATCATCATCGCGATCCTCGCATCCACCGACAGCAACCGCTCCCGCCTCACAGACATAGGGGGCCTCGCAGGTGGCACCACCACCTCCTCCTCGATAATCTGTCGAACTACCCTCTCCCCGAGATACCAAGAGTGGCCAAACTCATGCGCCAACAAATACCTCATATGCGTATTCACCCCAGTCAACCCCATGTCCTGAACGGTCGTCCCCCAAGGGTAAAAATTCACCTGAAAAAACCCTAACAGATATAAGGCATCGCAGAATCAGAGCACACAAATACTAGGACTGAAGAAAGGAAAAGTCTTACTCTATCTCTAGTCAGGCCATTCAAGACTTGACGCACCGCCTCCAGAGAGAGGGACCTCCACACCATGCCGATCGGCACTCCCCTTTATTTTCGTACAGAAACTCCCAAAAAATACCAGAAAACCCTAAAACATCCTCAAAAAATTCCTAAAAATCTCAAAAAGGATTTAGAACATTTTTCACCAAGAAAATTTCGCACTCCCTCAAGTGAAACCCCTATTTACCCATCCTAACTCTCAAAAACCAAGTGAATCTCCTCCCGGCAATGTCCCCATAGGACCTCTAAAGTATCCCAATTTCCCCAAAGGTCTCAGGCCTCCCCGAGCAAAGCATGGACCACGTAATCATTTCCCCACTGGAATTTACAGCATCAAATTGGCAATTACATGGAAAAATATTTAGAAGACACGAAAATTTTTCCATCCATCATCTCCCCAACTCCAATCAAAATCACGAGGTAATTTCCCTAGAAGAGTTCCCCCTAAACATCTCAACTTAAGCCCACGGAATTGGCTTCGACTAACAGAATTGGTCATAACAACTTAAGCCCGCAGAATTGGTCATGTCAACTTAAGTTCGCATAATTGGCTTCGACCCGCAGAATTGGTCACCTCAATTTAATCCCTCAGAATTAGATTCGACTTGCAGAATTGGTCACCTCAACTAAAGCCTGCAGAATTGGCTCTGACCCGTAGAATTGGTCACCTCATCTTTAAGCCCTTAGAATTGTCTTCGACCCGTAAAATTGGTCATCACAACTTAAGCCCACGGAATTGGCTCCGACCCGCAGAATTGGTCACCTCATCTTCAAGCCCTCAGAATTGGCTTCGACCCGTAGAATTGGTCACCCTCATCTTTAAACCCACAGAACTAGCTCCAACCCGAAGAATTGGTCACCTCAAATATAAGCCCGCAGAATTGGCTTCTATATGTAAAATTGGTCATCCCAACTTAATCCCTCAGAATTGGCTTCGACCCACAGAATTGGTCATCTCAACTTAAGCCCGCAGAATTGGCTTCGACCCATAGAATTGTTCATCCCAACTTAAGCCCGTAGAATTCGATTCGACCCACAGAATCAGTCATCCTTATACCCAAGCCCTTAGAATTGACTTCGACTCACAGAATTGGTCATCCCACTTAATCCCTCAGAATTGGATTCGACCCGCAGAATTGGACATCATAATTTAAGCCCTCAAAATTGGCTTTGACTCGCAGAATCGATCATCCTCATCCCCAGGTCCTCAGAATCGGCCTCGACCATATGAACTAGTCATCTTCTTTTAAAAGGCATCATGTGGTGTCTATTCGATGGCTATCGTTTGTTCCAAACTCACCCGTTGAGGGGATCTATAGACACCCTATTCTAACACCCCTAACCTCTTCGTAGGTTCCCTAGAACCTCCCCTCATCGCTATAAACCTAAGGCATACCTCAAGTACTGACCTAAAGGCCATTGGTCACTCCCAGACTCTGTTTGACCAAAAGTTAAACTCTTTAACTCGATCGAGACTGATTGATTCTTCAAAGGTCACTAAAACCCCTTTCCAATGGTCCATCCCGTGCACGATTCTGACTTACGGTGCGAACGAATGACCCATTTTCCCCTAAAACTTAATCTAGAGGTTACCGGATGCTTCCAGGCTCCGTTTGACCTAAGTCAACTCTTCAAATCCATTGAGACTGAATGAATCTTCAAAGGGCATTAAAACCCCTTTCCAACGATCTAACCCGTGCACAATTCTGACTTACGGTACGAACAAACAATCCATTTTACTCCGAAAGGTCACCGAACGTTTCCAGGCCCCAGTTGACAGAAGTCAACCCCCCAAACTGAGCCAAACTCTTTGGAAGGTCGAATTACATATCCTAAAATTTCCAACGATCTGCCCCGTGTGAGATTCTGACTTACCATGTAGACAAATGATCCATGTGCGTCTGATGATTCCATGTCTAAAGGACTGACGAGCGCTTTTGAGCCATATTTGAGCCAAAGTCAACTCCTGGACTCGGGAGAATTCCAAAATACTTTCAAAGGTCTTCAAATTACCTTTCCAACAGTTTTCCCCATGTGCTATTCGGATCAACGATTTGCGCTCTACGGCTGATTTTCCGAAGGGACCTCAAAGAGACTGCCAAACGGCAGGTCCCAAACCCTGCCTATCGGCAGTGTGCCCAAACACATCTGCCGATTGGCAGGACCATGGTTATGCGGATCAGCAATTTCCTGGGCCTATAAAAAGAAGGACATAACCCCCTTCCAAAAGGACCGAATATCTGAAATCCATCACTCTCAGCAAACTCAGAAAACCTCTCTTGAAGTCAGCGTGATTTCCATATCCAAATCCCTTTCCAACCTGCACCTTTCATCACCTTTTTCCTCAAAATTAGTGAATTAAGTATCCTCCATCATCACTCAAGTGCAAGGGATGCTCTCCAATATCCAAGATCAAGCTCAAGATCTTCAAGAAGGTCCAACTTTCTCAACTCTCTCTTTAAGTTCTCCTAAATTCGCATTAAATTATTTTATTACTTAGCGCTTTTGTTCACTCATCTCACATATCTTAATATACATTCTATCTAGTATTATTGCACATCTCTTATTTTCATATAAATAAAACCCAAAAAATAAGAAAAAGAGGGTTTGCTCATAAATTCCAAACGGTGACTCTCACATTTTTCTCACAACAAAAACACATTTTTACACACACACACACACACATAAATAAGAGAAGTACTCGATTGGATTTATGGGATAAACCCCACCCCTCGTTTTGTATACGAACTACGTGGACTTTGATGCCTCTATAGGCTACGTAGGCGTCTTGGGATAAAACCTGAGACTAGATTCCTATTTCTACTTTTCTCCCATTTTCTATTTTTTCTATATTCTTTAAACTTAAATCTCTTAGATTCTACATATTTACATATACATATACCTGTTCCTAGTGGCGTATTATTCCGTATGCGTTATCGTTCAATCATAACGATTGACGTAAGGATAATCGCCTAAATCCTATTTTCTAATATTAGTTTTAGGGATATTCCTATGGATGACTCCCTTTATCTCTTCCATGATACAAGTCGATGATTACTATCTCCACTACATATACATATGCACACTGGTCACGGGGAAATAACGGAATGTAGCAATAAACCATGAGAGACCGTAAGGGCGGAATGTGTTCCTAACACCTTCCCATTTCGTAACTTAGCCTCCGACCCCTTTTTGAATCATTTTTGGTTTTGTATGTATTAGTATGTCTTTGGATGTTGTCCTTCGGGATGGCTCCCTTTTATTTTGTCTATTTTGAGTAAAATAGACTAGTGACTCCATCTCTCTACATTTTTCACCTCATCACCGATGCCGGCCAAAGCGCTCCCTAGAGGGATGCGCGGGACCAAGATCCTCTCGATAAGAAGAAGACCCCCATCTTCTTTGTGCCTCCCATCGTAAGGATAGGGTATGCCCACACACGCATGCATCTAGGTGAGTATTGCAAGAAAAAGTAAATCAACCACAATGCTCGATGTACAAGAAAAACCCAAATGGGAAAAACCTCAGATGGCCTAGCCACACAACATCCACTAAGTACGGAATCACAAAAGGATACAATATCAGACTTACAACACAGACTCGACACCCTAAAAAATCTTAATGCTCTTCGTTCCTTCAACCTCTTCTCAGTGACATGGAGTCCACACGTAAAGCTGCAATAACGTGTGAGTCTGCATACGCCCCAAAATCCATCGATAAGGCTCAATAACCGTCGCGCACATGGAGTCTACAGTATGTAAATTAATGATCATGGAACATGCCACAAGAAAAAAATCTAACCAAGATGTAGAGAATAAACTATGGTGCCAAAATACAATCTCAAATCATATTTAAGATGAATCTTGGATCGTAAAAGAGTTGGGTGTAAACTAGGGTTTGTGTTTGGAAAAATTTATCATAAATGATTAACTCAACTTCATGAATTTTTTGGAAGACCTTTTGATCACTAAATCATGGAAAAAATCCCCTTATTAATTGCTATCCCATACTCCTTAAAATGGTGGGAAACCTGCGAACATAGGAGTAGTGGAAAATGTTATTTTTGAAAAACGCACCAAGTCATTCAAATGACACGGTACCTCGAATGACATGCCCTTTCTCGTTCAAACAGTAATCGAACGAGTTTGAAATTTTTTCTCTATACCTCATTTGATCTTTATTCGAACGAGGGTACTAATATCATTAGAACAACCTTCTAACTAGTTATTTAATGAGATTACAGAAAGACCAAATATTTTTGAAAACTAACCTCATTTGATATCTCATTTGAATGAGATAGGAACCTCGTCCGAAAAACAATTGAAAAATCGTTCTAATGACCTTGCAAAAAATGAATTTTTTTGCTCTAAAAAATGTAAATTCATTTTTAAAACATTTTAGAATAATCCTAACACCCAATAATAAATTCTAAAGTCTCAACATAGATATGCATTCATACCTGAGAGATCCTTGGAATGTTGATGGCAAAATGTGGCACGAAACACATCATGATGATGTGTTCTCTTTGTCTTGGACGATATGTCTTCAACAAACATGTCATGAGATTGAAAGGTTAATAACTCAAGCCCTAACCTATGACTCAAAATGTTTTGTCCAAAATTAAGCCAATACATACAAATTGACTCAACCGGAAATTTGTCTTCACAAGTGTCCTTATTTGGCTATTCGGGGACAAAACCAAAATAAAAACACTTATAGGCCTCAAATATCTCTAAAATACTCAATCCCTAACACCAAAAGGACAAAGTATAGATGCTCGATAGACACATATTATGAGTAGCTTTGGTTGCTTGAAAACTTTGCAACATCATTGCAAACCTGCACAACTAAAAACACCTTCAAATGAAAAAAAACATACCAATATAAATATGTATGAGAATAATCCTCCCCAATTGACTAATTATCAATATATACATAATTTAGTACGTCTACCCCTAAGGAAAAAACCTCCCCCAGACTAGAAAGATGAGATACGATTTCTCCCTCTTTTTTTGTTGAGGAATACATAAAGATTAAAGCGCATAAAATAATTAATTTCTCCCAAATTAAACCAATTATCCCCCTAAATGAAACAAAGGATAAGAATTACAAGTGTATCATCAAATTATGTACATTGAGACAGGAGATAACAAACCAACTTGGCAACCCAAGTAAAACTAATCCAAGCAGTGAAAAATGGAAACCAAATTTCATGTAATAATATTTTATACCAACTATAATGAACTAAGTGAAGCATAGGATGTAACACCCTGACCCAGATTTATGGGTTACTCGTAGTCAATCCTGTCCGACCTGAGAGTTGGGTGTGAAGTGCAATGAAATAACCTATATAATGTTGCTAGTCCAACTTTATTTTTAATTAACATTTCACTTGTTTAGCACGCGATTCCAGATTCAAAATAAACTACGTGAGGGATCCATGGGGGACACCCTAAATTCCAAGTATATAGAGATACTAACGTAAATAAAAGAGAGTACTTACCTCTATAATGCTCTCCAAATACGAAACCTCTCCCAACCTTCCTTAACAAAGCGAGGGTGTGAGCCTATGCTCAGTGGGAATTATACAAATGAAGTGTAGAATTGAACGACATAAAGGAGACTTAAACACGTTATGTCTGGGTGCACATGAAAATACATTGTATACAAATATGTATACGTACATATACATATGCCCTATGCATGAAACTAATTTACTTTTGAAAACCTTATTTATCCAGATTAATTTACCTTAATCTTATAAAACTCCATTTTTACTCATTTCAGCATTTCTTGCTTTATTTAACACAATCGGTCAACACTTGAAACCACTACATTTGATTTAATCCAAACATATTTTTACCGAAATCATCCTTTTTATTTTATCCAACACACTTTAGTATTTTTCATTGAAACCCACCCTTCAACACACATGAACACAATGTTAGAAAATATTTATTTAACCTTTGAGAACCTTTTACAACACGTTCTTGAGTTAATTATGGGTTTAACCACTTAGGCTGCTTAATCACCCATTTACCCAGTTACTTTACCTTTTTCCTTACTTTATGGCCATTAATTAATTACACATTTACTTGTCCATTTATATTTTTATCGGAAGATTTATTACTTAATTCAAGTTAGGTTGTATTAACACATTTCACCGCACAACCCATTTCTTGACATCTTCCTTATTTCTTTTTTTCTAAAAATCTTCCAAATACCGCATACTTTAACGGGCTCCACACCGTCGGCTATGCGTACCATATGCTTTGGCTAGTGATTTTGGGCTTTTCAACCTAGGGATTGGAGCCCTTCTTGCTTATCCCGGTGTCATCCGAGTTCCTTTTATTATGTTTTACCATTTTTGGGAATGTCTACATTACCCACTTTTCCTTTTACTCGATCGAATCCTAAACCCGGGGTTACACTCCAACTTGTGCTACACTTTGAAATTTTACCATTTCATGTCCTTTACATTATAACCTTGATTTTAATTCCGAAAATCATACTCATTTAGGACCACTTTGTGTAACACCTTTCCAATATTTTTATTTCATAAAAATATTCCACTTTAAGTAAAATTAGAAATTTATCCATTTGTTTCCAAAATCCCTTTTTACTCCATTTTCACAGTGTTAATTTCCCCCAAACACTATTAAGTCATCCACACTAACATCTGAAGTATTTTAACACATTAACACCCTTTTAAACCTTGGAATAATATTGTTCTTAATTAAAAATATCTTTATTCCATTATTTCCTTTCCAATTTCATAAGTGTTCATTCTTTACAACATCACTAAGTTGTACACACTAAGTTTCCCATGTTTGACAATTATCACTTACTCAATAACTTTATTAACAATTTCCTAAGTAACATATCTCTTTACTTTCTTCATCTAAAAACCCATTTACACTTAAGACTACTTTTACAAGAAAATACCATTTCCATTATTTTACATGTAGTCTTACACTTTATCTTTGTCATATTTTTAACCCTTATTTCACACGCTAGAATTTCCACCTTTTTTCATTCCATGTTTAAGCCCAACTAGTTCTTCTTTAAACTTGTTTATACACTTAGTGTCAAAATAATACAAGTTCATATGCACGAGAAGATGGATTTTAAATACTAAAATCCTACGAAATGGTTTAAACATATTTTTCATTCTATTAATTCATCATACTTGAAAAAATATATTATCTTAAGAATAAAAGACATTTAATTCCTTCAAACTCACAAAATGTCTCCATTTTTCCTAAAATATTCATTTTTTGCAAGAGATTGTAAAAATTATTTCACTAACATTTAACAAGGCAATCATCATTTCCAAACATTTTATTTTATTAAATATTTTACACCATTCTTTCTAGAAAATACATTGTTTTCACAAAATACCAACTTTTAATATTCCAAAACCTTGAAATATTTATTTATTCTTTATTTTCAACAAAACATCAATTTTCCAACATTTTTATTTCATAAAAATGTTTATTAATTCTACATATTCATTCCACCATTTATTCAAATGCACCCTAGTCATGTAATCTAACTATAAGACTACAAATATGGAAATATAATCTTAATACTAAGAGTAAGGTGTTTTCACCTTAAATGGGACTCCAAGATCAAATAAGAAGGCAACCTTACACCTCCTAAGGTGGCCTCAAGGAGTTTAGCCCACTCTAAAAACATGCTCCATCAAGATTCCAAGCAAGAACCTCCTTCAACTCCATGAAAACCCACATTCATCTTCTCCAAAAATCCCCCCAACACTACTTCAAAATTCGTAGCTCTTCATCTACAATGATGGAAATGGGTATTTTAGTTTTCAATATGGAGGAATACTACACAAATGGTGGTGGGAGGGTGGTGGGAGGAGGTGGAAGACCTCCCACCTCTCTCTCTCTCTCTCTCTCTCTCTCTCTCTCTCTCTCTCTCTCTCTCTCTCTCTCTCTCTCTCACACACACACACACACACACACACACACACTCTCTTCCATTCCTCTTTAAAAATAAATCCAAATATCCAAACAATCCCTTAATAAAATCCTCCCAAAGGTCAAACCCCATTTTGCCCCTTTTGGACTGATTTGAGCTTAACAGCTCAAAGATCAAATCGTGACGATGCACAAGGGCAAGTCTCGCTCAAATGACAAGCCTTGGTCATTTGAAAGACTTCTCCATCTTATTCAAACTACAAATTCCATGACCTTTCACACGACCTGCCACTGTAAAGCCATAGCATGTCGCTTGAAGGCCTGATTCTTGCGATCTTCGCGCGAGATCTCCAAGTCTCATCTAACGACATCCCCTTATCGTTAGAACAACCCCTTTTCATTTTCTTATATTTCTCAAATTTTACCCACAATTCTTCTATAATTATCATTAACTCTAGTTCAACATAATTTATATAAAATTTAATTGAATTATTGGGATAGGGTATTACATATAGGATATCAATGTAAAAAAACAACAAGAGAGATACATATATGAACATATAGCATACTAATATGAAATCTAGCATTAAACCGATGGCATACATGAATCGGATGCAACTGTAAAAACTCAAAACAAACGATACCACATATCTAAATATGATAAAGATATCCACAAAGCATAGGCACATATATATAGGTATAAACACCATACAAGACACTAAACACAATACGTTTTCCATACTCGTATGGCTTAAATTTGTTTAAATAAACATATGGTAAACAGAGTGAAGGGGTGTGGACTAGATATAAAAGGGTTATGGACAAATCACTTAAACATGTCTAAGGAGTTATACTTGACCGTAAAACTTTATCAAACTAAGATTTATCCTCAATTGACTGATATGGTGAACTCAAAGAACAAAACAGTACAATGCATACAAGCCTAGAATTTTAATGATTCTACAAATTAATAGCTTCATAACATGTTAAACATAACTAGGATTCATTGTGGAAACCCATTGATCTTCAACATTATCACCCTTAAAAACTAAACATATATCATTTTCAACTCAAATCTTTTGAATATACCAATATTGATGATCCATATTAAAAACATGGCCTTGGAAATTTATTCTTTTATTTTGCCTCTTAATTTTTAGGCTCTTCCTAAAGGTGGCCTTTCATGCAAGGAATATTGTTTACTTTTGTAACGCTTTCTCGTGCACACTCATATTTTTCAATAAAAATCAAACTTACGGGAAATAATTATTACTTGCACAATTACCCCATTGGGAAAAGATATGTAGATAACAAGATCGATGTGAGAACATTTCACTTATCTCAAATATAACATATGAAGTTAAAGTTCAAAAGAGCTCATGCATGTCTGTGAGGAAGCATTTTCAATGTGACTCCATTAAGAAAATCAAAGTGAAATTATTCACTACAAGCATGATTAAGAACAATTTAAGCATTTAACATCATAACCAAAAGTTCTACTTACATGGATACATGGAGTGAACTAGATTCATAAAGAAGGATATGCCACACAAAATGTGTAAAACTATACTACACAAAAAAAATTCCTTTTGAGTTTTTAAACGTTTTAAACCAATTTTAAAACAAAGGCAACTCAAAAGAAAAAAAATTCTTTTTGTATTTTTCTATAAGACTCAATAAATAAATCAAAATAAAAAGACCCAAACCACATGCAACAATCAAACACATATATCATGAAGTACAAAAGCTGGTGTGTGTAAACATACAAACACACTTAGCCATTAGGTTTAGCATGGAAAGTATCATGTGGAAGCATTAGAGAATAGATAAGTCTATCACGTAAAGCCTCCAAATCAAATTTCATAATCTACATAGGAAAAACATTATTCTCTCAGGCTATGGGAGCCTAGGTGACTCTATACTTAGATTTCCTAGGACCATTTTTTCGATCAATGCAACACTGCCTAAGGTGACCCTTCCTATGAAAATGTGTGCATGTAAAGACATGAGGAACGTTACCTAAGGGTTGACCTCTTCTAACCTTCCTACCAATAATTGAATCTCTCAAAATCATGGTTTTGGCTTTAGTAGTGGAAGAATTTAGAATATCGAAGCCAATCCCATACTTGTCATCTTTGATTTAGATGGTGCCTAACATCTTATCAAGATTTTCTGACCTAGATTCCAAATCAAATTTTACGTGACTCGAGTCTATCAATATCTCTCCTAGCTCCAGTATCCTAGACTCGAATAAATAACTAGACTCTTGAAAAATAACTTAATCCTTCTTTAAATTTTCGATTAATCCCCCAAGGTTATATAACTCCCCCTCAAGAAATGCAAGTTTCTCCCTAAGAGTCTTCTCATGTACCCTAAGATCCTCAATCAAAACATCGTCATCATTATCTAAGGCGCATTATTTTAACTTAGTTTCTAATTTCAACTTTTCCTTTTTTAATTATTTTTGTATATAACTCACGGAAGGCAACTTGGAGTTCACTCTCCTCCTCGTATGCGTTATCTTATTCTCCACTCTCTTCACCATCACTTACTTGGGAGAAACAAATAATGGCCTCAGAAGTGTCTTGCTTAGAATTATCTTCATGGGATTTTTTTTATCAAGGCTCACATGACTCGCATACGGTAAATTTGTGCTCAACGAGGGAATTAGGTCCCTCTTCCAGCTCACTATCACAAAAGGTGGCATTGTATACCTTTGGTTTCTTGCCCTCTTTCCTTAGTTTAGTGGGACACTCAGTTGCGCTATGGCCATAACCCTCCCATGTAAAGAATATATCTAACTCATAACTCTCATAATTATCACTATAACTTTTAGGGAAATGATAAGACTTATTTTTCTCAAACTTCTTCACATCTTTTGATTATTTTTAAAACTTGAGAAATTTTCTAAGATTCTTTACAAACATGGCCATATCATCGGAATCGACGTTAGACTCATCGTTCAAAATTGTTGTCTCATTCTTCCGGGAATTTAAATCAATTCCCTCTCCCAAGTTAAAGTGTCTAAGGAAGTCAAAACCGTCACGTTTTAATTAAATCTTTTAGGCAAGGAACTTAAGATTTTCTTAATTACTCGGTTTTTAGGTATTCTCTCTCCCAAGTTAAAATACGAGCTCATAATATCACACAATCTATCATAGAACTCCTCGAAGGTTTCATTCTCTTTAATCTTAATGCCTTCGAATTAAATGGCGAGGTTTTGGAGTTTGTAAGCCTGAACAACACTAATACCTTCACTGGTGAGTTGGAGTATGTCCCAAGCCTCTTTAGACGTTTCACATATCATAATGCGACCAAAACCCTCTAGGGTGACGACACAGAATAAAGCATTCAAACCACGTGAATTATAGTTACATAACTTATTCTTGTTCTTACTCCATCTATCAATGGATTTAGGAACATAAACTTCACATACTAAAGTCATAAGTGGGGACCAGTCTCTAATAACTTCTGGCCAAACCCTCTCATGTAACAACTTCAGTGTCATTTTCATATGCACTTTCCAATATGCGTAGATAGATCCATCAAAAACTTAAAACCTCAAAAATTATAGAATTCTATATTCAAGTATAAAAAAGATCTAAAACGATAGATCGGTGTACTCGGTTTGATACTAACTTTAAGGGGTTAATACGAAAAGATATTTGATAGGAATCACCTATTAAATATTAAACTAAACCAAATTAACCCAAAGTTAAACCCTATGCTGATATTAAATTAGTTGTGATTAAACTGATTTTATCTTAAACTTAAGCATGCATTTACGTGAGCATTGCAAGATAAAATAAATCAACCACAACGCTCAATATATAAGGAAAAAAATGGGAAAAACCTCGAACGGTCCAGCCACACAAAATCCACTATGTACGACATTAAAAAAGGACCCTACAGAAGAATTACAACATATACTCGACACCCTCGCAAGCTTGACGCCCTTTATTTCTTCGACGTCTGCTTAGTGACACATATGAGTCCACTCACAAAGTTGCAATAACATGTGAGTAAACACACACCTTGAAATCCACAGATAAGCCTCACTAACCGTTGTGCACATGGAGTCCACCGTATATAAACCAATGATCACGGAATCCACCACAAGAAAAAATTCTAGCCAAGATATAGAGAATAAACTATGATCAAAAAGCATATCTAAGATGAATCTCATAAATGAATTGGATGTAAAGTAGAGTTTATGTTTGGAAAATTATTAATAAATGATTAACTCAACTTCATGAAATTTTGGAAGAGGTTTTGGGCTCTAAATCATGGAAAAAGTCTCTCTCTTAACTGTTGTCCCGTACTCCTTAAAAAGGTGGAAAATCTTAGAACATGGGAGTAGTGGGAAGAACTGTTATTTTTTTGAAAAATGCGTCAGGTCATTCGAATGACATGGTAACTCGTTCGAACGATGTACTGTTTCTCATTCTAATTGTAGTCGAAGAGCTATCAAATAAGTCTAAAAAATGTTTGATGCACCTTGTTTTAAGTTCTATCGAATGAGGCTACCAATTTCATTGGAACGACCTTCGAATGAGTTATCTAACGAGATTATAGGGAGACCAAGGCTTTAGAAAATTAACCACAATTGATATCTCATTCAAACAAAATAGGAACCTCGTCCCAATGACATATGAACAATTATTCTAATGACCTTGCAAAAAATAAATATTTTTCTCCAAAAAATATCAAGTTATTTTAAAAACATTTTAAAATAATACTGACCCCAGAAAGAAAAGAAATGATAAATGCTGGGAAGATGCCCCCTTCGAGAAAGATGATGCCTCAGATGATGAAGATGATGACCCTGACCTCCTACTAAAGGATAAAAATGTCCCAGTAAAGAGAGTCAACATGATCTCTTTTGGTGTGAGAACTATTTGCGGGGATTAGCATGGGATGGCTCAGAGGTAGCTGATCGCAAGGCCCATTTGGTAGAGGCGAAAGCAGTGAACAAAGTCGACGTTGTGAACTTGGCTTCAACATAGCTTAAAATTAAGAAAAGAAAAAAGGTAGACATGGAAACACTCGTAGTTGGCTTCTCACGACTTGATTTCAAGGGTATCTTAGTCCCCCACGAGGACCCTCTAGTCATCACCACAAGGATGCATGGATGTGAAGTTCAGAGGATCCTTGTGGATGGGGGAAGTTCTGAAGACATTATGTTTTTGCCCTGTTTCAAGAGCTTGGGTCTCAACCGAGCAAGACTTATCCCTTATCATCACACCTTGATTGGCTTTAGTGAGGAGAAGGTCCATCCATTGGGAATGTATGAAATGGACGTGATAATGGGAGATGAATGGCCTAAGAGGTTGACCACAAAAATTAATTTCTTTGTGATGGATGAAAATGTCTTCTCAGCATACACCCTCATCATGGGATGAGTGTCCCTCAAGGAATTTGAGGTCGTGCCTTCAACGGTCCACCAGATGCTAAAATTCCCGACTCCATATGGAGTAGGGTAAGTGCAAGGTGATCAAACATCGGTGTAACACCCCGCAATTTTGAGGATTTATTATTTAACTATTGTTGGTAATTATAAAAATATTTAAATTGGAGAAACTTAAATTTATGATTTGGAGAATTTATTGGAGTGGGAAGAATTACGCATAATTCGCGACTTTAAGTTTAATTGTCCGAATTAATGCGTGTCGCATTTTGAGGTCGAAATTTGGAAATGACAAAAAAATATTTCGGATGGCAATTCTGAGTGCGCGGTTGAGTCCAGATGGGCCGAGATAGTCAGAAAAGAGTACCCGGGGTGTAGTAATTTGGTCTCGGGGTATTTTTGGACATAGACGGGCCCACATGGAGTGATTTGGGCCATTTTAATTAGGCCCAGATGGCCAAAAACGAGATTAATGGTTTTTAACCAAATTGAGAGACTAGGGAACGACCGTGAACGCCACTCTAAACCTAGGGTTTGAGAGAGGCACAGAGGAAATAAAATCAAGAGCAATTGAGAGTTTTTTGGAGCCAAATTAAGGGGATAATTTGGGGTGTTCTTCATCAACCATTCTCTACACCAACGGAGTCAGACCCTACGAATGATTTCAGGCAAGTGGTTAACTTGCTGTAATGTGTAAATGGTGATATCCAATTCATATTTTAGTGATGTGTAAACTAAAATTCGTTTTGGGGATAAATGGGTACAAAATGGGGTTTTTGTTCATGGAACTATTGAATGAGATTCAAAGTAAGAATTAGCTGTGTTGTATATCTCTGAGTACAGATATCTGATTTGAATCAGAAATCAGAAAATAAAATGGTGGAATTTGAATCTAGAATTTGGAATTGTAGAATAAAGTTAATGGAGATTTATGGAAAAACCCATTTCGAGAATTGTGAGATAAGTTGAGAAATTCATATATTAGAAAGTGTATATGATGTATAAGATCAAAGTCTAATATGTTTATGTGGTGGGATGACTTGATTAGAGGTTGAAATTAAGGTTTACAAACCTTGAATTTTCGTTAATGGTGGAATTCAGTGGGGAAGAAGAACTACCACGAAAGGATCGATCGATCAATCGGGGGCCATCGATCAATCGACGATGGGAAAACCATGGCAGGTCGGGCAGTTTCATGCTTTGCCTTGGTTTCTTTCTATTTTGGGTATAATTTTAATTGGTGAAAAATTATAGAGAAGATAATAGCTAGGGTCTCAAAAGATAGCTATTAGGAATGTGCAATCTAAGTTAAGAGTTGAGACTTAAAGTGCGAATTTTGGGTGAAACATATTCAATTTAATTATGGACCAAGTGGGCGGGTTCGGGTATGTTGATAATATTAGGTATATATAATTGGGAAATTTGATGAAGATAAATGTGTGACACATTGTGGACGAATCTGTGGGAATGAAATTCTGAGATGTAAAAATGGTCCAAGTGAGCGAGTTCGGGTATGTTGGTTAAGTGACACCAAAGTATTAAATTAATCATTGAGAGAGTAAATTAATTTGGAGTCGGAACATAGACTCGAGAAATATTATGTTATGGGCCAAGTGAGAGAGTCCGGGGATAACGGGTGAGTGACACGAAGTTATTAAATTAATGGATGTGTTAATTAATGAAAGTAGAGTCGGAAGGTAGACTCGGAAAAGTA
Source organism: Sambucus nigra (assembly GCA_949130495.1). Classification (NCBI taxonomy): domain Eukaryota; kingdom Viridiplantae; phylum Streptophyta; class Magnoliopsida; order Dipsacales; family Adoxaceae; genus Sambucus; species Sambucus nigra. The sequence goes on from OX422219.1 coordinate 418,901,614, forward strand.
TTAAATTAATTAATGTGTAAATTAATTAAATAAGAGTCGAATCATAGACTCAGGCAAATTTCATATAACTTATCGTGTAGAGTATTAATTATAATAGAGTCGGACCACAGACACGGATTTGTGTTAATTACTTAATGTGTAAATTAATTAAATGAGGGTCGGACTACAGACTCGTATTGGTGTTAATTAATTAATGTGTAAATTAATTAACTGGGATTCGGACCACAGACTCGGATCGGTATTGAATTAATTGATATGTTAATTAATTTAATTAGAGTCAGACGATAGACTCAGGGAGGTATTAAATAGGTGTGTTAATTAATTTAAATAGGTGTGTTAATTAATTTAATCAGAGTCGGACGATAGACTCGGAGAGGTATTAAATTAATGGGTGTGTTAATTAATTTAATTAGAGTCAAACTATAGACTTGGGAAAGTAATAAGTTAATTGAGGTGTGAATTAAATATATATGAGTCGGACCACAGACCCGGGGTAACGACAATTTAGGAAGTGAGAAAATTTATTTAGTTGAGTCAGGCCAGAGACTCAGGAAATTTCAGGCTAGTGTTACGGGTTATGAGTACACGGTGAAGCCAGGATTTATTTTATATATATATATATATATATATATATATATATATATATATATATATATATATATATATATATACGGCGTAGTGATAGTATATATATGTGTGTGTATATATTATGTGTGCTATTAAATATCAGTGATTAGATATTTACTTAATTTATATACTCTAGTGCTATCAAGGAAGGTTGCGTGATGTGGGTGAATCACCTAGCTTGAGGAGTAGGGTGAGTATATCCCCAGGTCATAGCGTCCGGTATATGGGTGAGGGGATTATCTCACTTTCAGGGAAGGAATATGACTGCCTCCACTTCGTTTATGTTTTGGGCCAGGTTGGTGAAGCATCCTAACTTGGGTAACTACGTTATGTGAGCACACCTAGTGAGATAGCACTTTAGAGGGAATCATCCGGCGAGGGTATACTCGGAGGGATGGATATACGTATGTTATATGTGTGGATGTTTTAGTAAAGGTACGTATATAATTGTATTCAATATTATATGCGGGTAATGATACAGTGTGTGATGTATCTACTTTATATAACTTGTGACACGATTATATGATACTATTTAAGAAGGAATTAATTAAGTTAATTGTGATATAACTTATAATATTCAAGATTCATTATACTCAGGTAAGAGTAGTATGGAAAGATGAGGTTATACCAGGACTAGTTGGACGGGGTAGTACAACTAGGTGGGGGTCAAGGTAACCGTTAGGTGTGCACATTAGTGGAAGGGTGAGAATGTCCACAAGGGAGTGCGACACTAACTTATATATGAAGCGCATTCATGCATTTTAAATTACTGCAGTTAATTCACTTGCTAAATATTTTCAAAATGTTTTGGGTTTTAACCCTTGCTATAAAACTATTTTTAAAACCTTTTAGGTGTCCAACCATAGGGACGCCATGATTGATATTCCATTCCAGGGAGCTGCGACATATGTGGATGCTAGCAGGAGTTTGGATTAGACGCATCGGTCATTTATTCCTAGAGTAGGAATCATGTCTCAGTTTCAATTTTATTTAGGGGTTGTCGCCCAGATTTCTCAGTACAATTTTCAAATGTATCTATTCAGGCATTGAATATTTGTATTGGATTTCACTTTGGTGGCCGATGGTTTATTCGGATAATTTATTTAAATTAATTATTCTATTGAGTTTTATTCAGTTGTGTGAATGGTTTATATTTATTTCTGCATGCACTGTTTTGTTTAATTAAAAAAGTTAAAATTTGGCACCAGCTTTTGGAATACTAGGTGGTTAGTAAGTTTTAAAAAGTTTTCGACAGTGATGCTAAGGTTGAAATAACTGGGATTCCTATTTTAATTTGGTATAGGACTGATCACCCTATATTTTATTAGGCGGGGTGTCACAGATGGTATCAGAGCATCTGGTTCTAGTGTCCTTAGGATCTATGCGTCTTTTCACGTTTCGGCTTTGCAATCTTTGATATAGAGACCTATCATAGGATGGTTGTATTCTTATACATATGCGCATTTACGTTCTTCTGCCATTTATTTTATTTGAGGGTGAACTCATACGATTCGATTCTCATTTCAGATGCCGCCCAAGAGAGAGAAAGCAGCTAGGGCAGCAAGGGGAGATGGGACTAGAGAGGCTCCTCAGGAGCACGAGTTATAGCAGCAACTGCGAGAGATGATTTTGGTAGCACAGGTAGCTGAATTAGTGGTGCAGGCAGTTGAAACAATAATGATCACTATGGTAACGTACTTTCCACGAGATCAGTCACAAGTGTTAGTGGCACCGAATGTTCAAGCCCACCCGGGGCCGTCGGGGTGGCAGCAAGTACGAGAGGTCTTTTAAAAGGGCCATCCACCAGAGTTTCGAGGGGGTTCGGATGTGGTACTGACATGTCAGTGGAAGAGATATATCCAGCATCACCTACTCATGGTAGATTGCAATGAGGTGCAGAAGTAAATGCTAGCCACTTTTAGGTTAGTGGGAGCAGCGCTATAGTGGTGGGAGTCGATCACCATAGTTGAGGAAAGGGATACATTGACTATTACTGAGTTTTGGGTGCGGTTCGACCGCAATATTTTCCACCACCAGTTGAGATCGAAATGAGGAGAAAATTCAGAGAGGTGACTCAAGGGGACCGTTCAGTGGCCGATTATGAGGAATAATTCACTCGTTTGGCAAATTTTGTACCAGATGAGGTAGGCGATGAAGAAAGAAAGAAATCAAAGTTAATGGATGGGTTAGTATGGAGGATCAAACAACATTTGATTGGAAATCCCACTTTAGTAGCTTATACGGACGTCGTTAATGCAACACTCCTGCACTGCCAACAATATCGCTTTCACATGAGAGGAAGCAAGAGGAGAATGGAACCCAATCAGTCGAATAAAGCAGGAGGGAATAATACCAAATGGGTATCCCAACAGCAGACAGGGGGACATCTGGGACAGGATTCCCGACAGAGGAATCAGACCAAGCGATTTAGGTCTGGAGGCTATCGACAGGATGGCCAGGACTTTCGACAAGGACAGCAAGGAAGAGATCAGCGGCAGGGTGAATTTATTAGGAGGTGTTTCGTTTGTGGGGAAGCGGGTTACGTGAAGAGAGATAGTCCTCAGTGAGGAGGGGGTCAACTACAGGATGAGGTCCTGGATGTACTGCCACTACAACAAGTCATGGGTGTGCTAGGGCAGGGGGAAGCTACTCAAGACCCCGAGGATCAGTCATTCCTGCTAGAGTATGGAGGTAACTATCTTTTTATCGTATGGGAATGGGGTATACTTTGTGTGACAGTAAGGGTGTCACAATATAAGAATTATTTTCACTAGAGTTCGCGAGTAAGTCGAATTTAGCGGGTGCGCTGGCTATAGCAACCATATTATATATATGTATATATTTTTCGTGGGGTAGCGGAGTTCTTTGGTGTTATCCACGAGAGAGTGGGGGTGTACACTAAGAGAAGGTTTGACTTATGCGAGGGGTTACTACTTTAGAGAATTTTGGGAGTAGGGTTGATGATTTACTCAAGTATCGACTGGATAACAGCGGATTTGGATTATTGTAAATAGTGGGGGTAAGTTGGTGTTCACGACACCAGGGTATGAGTGGTACTAGGTATCACCAGAGAGGGAATCTAACCTATATGTGTGTATATATGTTGTATTCGTGTGGTGCGATAGACACATGGTGAGGTCTTGTGATCTCACAATCTATCCCAGTAAGTAGGGGTGTTTACTAAAGCGAATCAGGGTGGTTAGATTTATGTTCGAGCAAAGAGACATAACTCGGGGTTTATTTTGCACAAGGACTGGTGATAGTAAGGGCGCGGTATTTTATGTTGTCTTTGGTAGCATGAGGGTAGCCGTATATACTTTTGTGTTAAAAGACAAGTATTTACGGGTACGTGCTATGGACTGAGGTTCTAACGGATCTCAACGACCGACAATGTTAACTAGTAGTATATCGGGGGGTTCCTTGTTTAGATTTTGCTTTGTGAGACGTCCCACGCATGAAACTTATCGCAACGTGGGAAAGTGGGGAGATGTTTGGTCGTTAGTCCATGGGTTGGTACCCTGGGCAGTATATATATGTGTGTGTGTGTGTGTGTGTGTGTGTGATATGACTACGGGTTCGAAGTTATATTACGGGTTACGACTAGAATAGTCGGGTAACTTTCGTGCGGTAAAGCACGGGGATAGGGTGTATGGGCACCCAAGTTAATTAAGAAAAATTTTGTGCTATTAAGCACGGGTATAGGGTGTATGGGCGCCCTGGTTAATTTAAATGCATACTTGTGTAACTTATGGTTAGAAGCGGATGTGATAGATATAGCGGGCTTAGAGGCACATGACAAGAGAGTGATATGCGAAGCCCGTAACATTACGCTCATCTTAATTTCGAGGACAAAATTCCTTTGTAAGGGGGGGAGTATGTAATACCCCGTAATTTTGAGGATTTATTATTTAACTATTGTTGGGAGTTATAAAAATATTTAAATAGGAAAAACTTAAATTTATGATTTGGAGAATTTATTGGAGTGGGAAGAATTACGTATAATTGTCGACTTTAAGTTTAATCATCCGAATTAATGGGTGTCGCATTTTGAGGTCGAAATTTGGAAATGACAAAACAATATTTTGGATGGTAATTCTGAATGCGCGGTTGAGTTCGGATGGGCCAAGATAGTCAGAAAAGAGTACCCGGGGGTAGTAATTGAGTCTCGGGGTATTTTTGGGCATAGTTGGGCCCACACGAAGTGATTTGGGCCATTTTAATTAGACCCAAATGGCCAAAAATAGGATTAAGGGTTTCAACCAAATTGAGAGACTAGGGAACGGCAGTGAACGCCACTCTAAACATAGGGTTTGAGAGAGGAACAGAGGAAAACAAATCAAGAGCAATTGGGAGTCTTTTGGAGCCAAATTAAGGGGCTAATTTGGGGAGTTCTTCATCAACCATTCTCTACACCAACGTAATCAGACCCTACGAACGATTTCAGGCAAGTGGTTAACTTGATGTAATGTGTAAATGGTGATATCCAATTCATATTTTAGTGATGTGTAAACTAAAATTCATTTTGGGGATAAATGGGTACAAAATGGGGTTTTTATTCATGGAACTATTGAATGAGATTCAAAGTAAGAATTAGTTGTGTTGTATATCTTTGAGTACAGATATCTAATTTGAATGAGAAACCAGAAAATAAAATGGTGGAATTTGAATCTGGAATTTGGAATTGTAGAACAAAGTTAATGGAGATTTATGTAAAAACCCATTTCGGGAATTGTGAGATAAGTTGAGAAATTCATATATTAGAAAGTCTATATGATGTATAAGATCAAAGTCCAATATGTTTATGTGGTGGGATGACTTGATTAGAGGTTGAAATTAAGGTTTACAAACCTTGAATTTTCGTTAATGGTGGAATTCAGTGGGGAAGAAGAACTGCCACGAAAGGATCGATCGATCGATCGATCGATCGGGGGACATCGATCGATCGACGATGGGAAAAACTTGGCAGGTCGTGTAGTTTGATGCTTTGCCTTGTTTTCTTTCTATTTTGGTTATAATTTTAATTGGTGAAAAATTATAGAGAAGATAATAGCTAGGGGCTCAAAAGATAGATATTAGGAATGTACAATCTAAGTTCAGAGTTGAGACTTAAAGTGAGAATTTTGGGTGAAACATTTTCAATTTAATTATATACCAAGTGGGAGGGTTCGGGTATGTTGATAATTATAAGTATATATAATTGGGAAATTTGATGGGGATAAATGTGTGACACATTGTAGGAGAATATGTGGGAATGAAATTCTGAGATGTAAAAATGGACCAAGTGAGCGAGTCCGGGTATGTTGGTTAAGTGACACCAAAGTATTAAATTAATCATTGAGAGAGTAAATTAATTTGGAGTCGGAACATATACTCGGGAAATATTAAGTTATGGGCCAAGTGAGAGAGTCCGGTGATAATGGGTGAGTGACACCAAGTTATTAAATTAATGGATGTGTTAATTAATGAAAGTAGAGTGGGAAGGTAGACTCGGAAAAGTATTAAATTAATTAATGTGTAAATTAATTAAATAAGAGTCGAATCATAGACTCGAGAAAATTTCAAATAACTTATCGTGTAGAGTATTAATTATAATAGAGTCAGACCACAGACTCAGATTTGTGTTAATTAATTAATGTGTAAATTAATTAAATGAGGGTCGGACTACAGACTCGAATTGGTGTTAATTAATTAACTGGGATTTGGACCGCAGACTCGGATCGGTATTGAATTAATTGATATGTTAGTTAATTTAATTAGGGTCGGACGATAGACTCAGGGAGGTATTAAATTAAATATGTGTGTTAATTAATTTGATGAGAGTCGGACGATAGACTCGGGGAGGTATTAAATTAATGGGTATGTTAATTAATTTAATTAGATTCGGCTATAGACTCGGGAAAGTAATTAGTTAATTGAGGTGTGAATTAAATATATATGTTTCGGACCACAAACTCTGGGTGACAATAATTTAATAAGTGAGAAAATTTATTTAGTTGAGTCAGGCCGGAGACTCAGGAAATTTCAGGCTAGTGTTACGGGTTGTGAGTACACGGTGAAGCCATAATTTATTTTATATATATATATACGGCATAGTGATAGTATGTATATATATATATATATGTGTGTGTGTGTGTGTGTGTGTATTATGTGTGCTACTAAATATCAGTGATTAGATATATACTTAATTTATATACTCTAGTGCTATCAAGGGAGGTTGCGTGATGTGGGTGAATCCCCTAACTTGAGGAGTAGGGTGAGTATATCCCCAGGTCATAGCGTCCAGTATAAGGGTGAGGGGATTATCTCACTTTCAGGGAAGGAATATGACCGCCTCCACTTCATTTATGTTTTGGGCCAGGATGGTGAGCAATTCCAACTTGGGTAACTACGTTATGTGAGCACACCTAGTGAGATAGCACTTTAGAGGGAATCATCCGGTAAGGATATACTCGGAGGGATGGATATACGTATGTTATATGTGTGGATGTTTTAGTAAAGGTACATATATAATGGTATTCAATATTATATGCTGGTAATGATACAGTGTGTGATGTATTTACTTTATAGAACTTGTGAAACGATTATATGCTACTATTTAAGAAGGAATTAATTAAGTTGATTGGGATATAACTTATAATATTCAAGAATCATTATACTCAGGTTAGAGTGGTATGGAAAGGGAAGGTTATACCAGGTCTATTTGGACGGGGTAGTACAACTAGGTGAGGGTCAAGGTAACCGTTAGGTGTGCACATTAGTGGAAGGGTGAGAATGTCGACAAGGGAGTGCGACACTAACTTATATGTGAAGCGCATTCATGCATTTTAAATTACTGCAGTTAATTCACTTGCTAAATATTTTCAAAATGTTTTGGATTCTAACCCTTGCTATAAAACTATTTTCAAAACCTTTTAGGTGTCCAGCCACAGGGACGCCATGATTGATATTCTATTCTATGGACACGGAGCTGCGGCATATGTGAATGCTAGCAGGAGTTTGGATTAGATGCATCGTTCATTTATTCCTAGAGTAGGAATCATGTCTCAGTTTTATTTTTATTTAGGGTTTGTTGCCCAGATTTCTCAGTACAGTTTTCAGATGTATCTATTCAGGTGTTGAATATTTGTATTGGATTTCACTTCGGTGGCCGATGGTTTATTCGGCAAATTTATTTAAAGTACTTATTCCATTGAGTTTTATTCAGTTGTGTGAATGGTTTATATTTATTTCCGTATGTACTGTTTTGTTTAATTAAAAAGTTAAAATTTGGCACCATCTTTTGGAATACTAGGTGGTTAGTAAGTTTTAAAAAGTTTTCGATAGTGATGCTAAGGATGAACCAATTGGGATTCCTATTTTAATTTGGTATAAGACTGATCACCCGGTATTTTATTAGGCGTGGTGTCACAGTCGGCACATGAATGCTACTTCAACGCTAAAGAAGAGAGAGAGGCTCATAAGATGGAAACAACCTCTTACAACATTAACACCCTTGATCATAGAGACGAAACAAAGCTCAAAAAGGGAGTAGATACGGAGGAGGTAGAATCCATCGTCCTCAATAAGGACGAGCCGAAAAAAACCATCGAAGTCGGTAAAGCCCTAAAGCCTGAGATCAAGGAGGAGCTAATAAAGGTGTAAAGGAAGAGGTAGAGTATCTTTGCCTGGAGCCAGGCAAACATGCCAGGTATTGATCCTGAGATTATATGTCATAAACTCAATGATGCAGAGGATGCCAAGACCATTAAAAAGAAAAGAAGGGTATACTCAAGAGAGAAGTATGAAGTCATCAGAGATGAGGTTCGAAAGCTCAAAGAGGTCGAGTTTATTAGAGAAGTCATATATGTTGGGGCCACCTAGGCGCGGAAGTAAACTATTTGCTGAAATAAACTCCAGTTACCTACGAGTTATCTATGTTATTCAAGAGGGGACCAATTCAAACTTTTCTTGAATTGCTAACTTAGCTAAAACAGATTTTAGTTCGCCAAGTTAATTAACAGTCATATTTATTATCTTGATTTAACTAGGTGTTAAAATAGATAATATATGATTCAATTAATTAGATGAGTTTCTAGTATTTACCCTACTTTTTCGTATGAGGTGAGATATAGCAAATTAGTAAAGTAAAGCACGAGGTATTTATTTTACGTCCCAAAAATAGTGGTATGACTATTTTAAAACAAAATGGTTAAAAACATTCAAGATCTAACAAAACAAGATATAAATAGAATATTCACACAAAAATTAATTTCGTGAATAGTGTGTGTTGTGTACAAATATTAGATCTAAACACTGATCTAAATAATGCACACAAAAATGAGAGAACTCACTTAAAAAAATAATACTCTTGAAAAATGGCAAGTGCAGATTTAGAATGAGAGAAGTCCAATCTTCATTTTCGTTTTGACAGAAATCAACACTTGAAGATGGCACAAAAATATTTCTGGTTTAATCTCTCTCTCTCTCTAAAAATTTTAACTGAGTTTAACTACAAAAATAATTTTCTCAGCTCTGCAAAAATGATACACAAAGGGTACTATTTATAGAGTGCACAAGTGTGTGTTGATTGGTGTAAAATAGGTTCACATGGATTACCAAAGAATACACACTAGCCGTAGATAAAATATAATCTGAGGGCACACAAAGTGTTGTGTTAAAAATGTGACATGTGTGGTGCAAGCTGTTACACACTAACTCATCAAGAATCACAACATAACTTCAGTTTTATAAAACATGGTCATTTCAAACAATTCTAAAAGCCAACTGTAAACCAATATAGCATAACTAAGATGCAAAATATTATTACCGTTGAAAATAGGGACATACGGTGTCGTTTTTAAATAAAACCCAGTTTCGATTTTTAAAATATAAAATCGTGAGCAGTAAAAGAAAAACTAGTGGCAGTCATGTCTAATGAATGACCTGTGCGATTCCAATCGCGAGAAGGTAGCTTACATGCTATAGGGCCACAAATCGCCAGCTAACAGATAACGGTCGAAACATTAACATATACATATAATATAAGACTTTATCATATAAATAAAGTAGGAAATCTAACTGTTAAAAGTAGCACAAATATAGTATAACACGCCTAAGCCTAGGGCTATAACAGGACCTGCGTGTTATGGTCAAATCGGTGGCATTAATGGCATGAAAACAGCAATGAGACAAACAAACAAAAGGTTGCCACGCATACAATTTATACACATATATTATCATATGAAAGCTACAAGTATGTATATATATATATATATATATATATATATAAAGCTACGCATGTCACCTATGGCCTAAACAAGAAAACCGAGAGCAGCTTAGGTCTTAATGACCTCTTGTGGGTCAACTCACATGATTGTAATATGTATATAATATATAAACCAACAATTAAGGCTAATATAATATAACATATAAACATACTAATATATGCTCATATAGATATACATACCAACATATATATACACGCATACAACATACACGTATACATATATATAACACGCACATGCAAATGATGAAAAAAATTATTTTAACTTCAAAAAAAATATTCTCCAACTTTTATTAAAAAAATATTTAGTGCCCAAAATTATTTTTCAAGAAATATTTTTCTTATAAAAATTTCAAATAAAGTTTTTGAACTCAAAAAGAATTTTATTATGACGAAAACAAACACTATCATTAGATATGATAAAGAAAATGCAAATGCAACGTGGTGTCGTGTCCTACGTGACAAAAATTCCTATGAGCCATAGAAAATGAAAATACCTTTTTCTGAGAGGGCGGACTGAATCGAGTGCTCATTTGATGTAGATGAACAAGGAGATCTTGGCGTCGATAGGGGAACAGACAATCCTAGATTACTAAAATATTTTGTTAAAATTCACGTCCAACTAGATGAAATCCTATATAGCTAAAGTACGAAAAGCAAACCCTAGATGTGCTCTATATAGGGACCTTCAAACTCCCCCATTAGACCAATTTTGACAAAATCCTTGAGTACATCAAATAACATACTGAGGAAAAATAAATCCTAATACATCCTATACAAAAGAGTATCTAACTACCCACCCATCCTAGAAATGAAAAATCACAACTCACAACGACCGACGAAGATTCCTACAAAGCATAAATACACTTGCTGCCAAGAAATCAAGTTAGTAGCATTTTCTCTACCAAAATATTAAAATGACAGAATTAAATGTGCAGGAAATTATAAGACAGGATATGTATGAAGAATATCAACAACACAAGACTAGAATATGTACTCAACTCTCCCCCATTTTGACTAAATTATACAATGGTAAGAAGAAAAAAAAATAACTGTTCATTATCTGCAAAATAAACGTCTCCTAAATTAAACATGGCTTTAAGAGATACCGATTATTATTAGATATCTTTATCCTAAAACCTCGGAGATCTAGTAATCAAAGTGTGCAGAATAAACACAAGAAAAACATTCAAGTACAATCTTTCCAATCAAATGTTGAAGTTACTTCTAAACAAGAGTCATCATACGGCATAGAAAGCATATCAGCAAGCTGAAAATCATAAGCAATAGAAGGAACTACCTTAATTTTTTTAAGAGTTTTTGGAGCATTAAACTGGTATGAATATCTATTAGCATCACAATACTTGGTAACTCCACTTTATTTAAACCCACCTCCCCCATCATTGAATAAATCTAAGGGAGTGGTGGTGTTTAAGTCCTTAACGTTCTTGTGAGGAGACTTAATGATTTTCTCACTCTCGCAAGCGTCACATACATTAGTTGGACATTTCTTTGACTTTAAAAAATCCATTTGAGGTCTCAAGTAACAAGTCCTAATCCAAATAGGCAAAGTTTTCAAAGGTTTTTGTGCCTTTGGAAATTTAGGATAAAATTTATTTTTCAAAAATGTGTTCTTGTAAACATGAGGACTAGACTTATTGAAGAAATGATTCCAATTATTATTAGTGCGCTGCCTACAAAAATTTGTAAATCGTTTCACATTTGGATTATGACTTTTAAAATGAGTACCTTTCTTGCGATTACCAAGGCATTCCCAGTTTTGATGACAAAAAACATCACACATAGTACAAAATTTACTTGAAGTAGGTAGGTCTGATTTGTAGTGTTTTGCCTCAACAAGCCTGACAGATTCATTGCGAATAAATGGTTTAGGAGGTCTATAGAGTCTCTTGCCAGGAGGGAAATAATTTGATGTAAACGGTTCTACAAAGTTCTCTATGAAATATTCAATGTCACTTTCATAATCACTTTCAATTCAAACTTGTTTTCCTTTATCCTTTTCAGACAACTTACTTTCCAACTGAAGAGCCATTTCTTCTTGGGCTTTTACAAATAAGATTGGTCTACTTGGATCAACTTTTTCAAGAGGACCCTCATATCCAAATCCTCTAGTATCACCCTTATATCGTTGGTCAGCAATCAATTTGTCAAGGTCGAAACATTTTATATCACGACTACGACACATTTTGAAAGATGTTTCACAAACTTATTTGGATTTTTCAACTTGCAAAAGCACATCATTATATTTTTCTTCACAAGAAGACAATTTTTCATTTAAAGTCATAATCTGAAATTTAAAATCAAGTGATTGTTTTTCAAAATCAATTTTGACATTGTTCATTTCAATGGAATTTTGTTGAACAATCTTATATTGATTCTTTAAGGTCTCACTAAGCATTTTAACCATATTCGATAATTCTTGCCTATTTTGCAAAGTCTTGACATACAATTCTGAGTAATCATCATAGCCAACAAAATTTTCATGCTCATTTGTGTCCGTGTGTGAATTGTTGGTATCATCAGATTTAGTATCACATAAGGCACGTTTAGCATCAAACGGAGCAGTTATTTCAAGCATAGTAGGTTGACTAGCTAATAAAGATTTAGCAACATCAATTAAATGAAGCACTTCATCAGAATCAGAATGAGAATGAGAATCATCTTTGGAATTAGTCATTCCTGCTAAGTACACATCTCCACAACAATCATAAACTTCTCCTAAAAACGCAAGGTAATTTGGTTCAGAATTTTCAAACCTAAGTAATCGACTTGAATCATCCATTGAAAACAAGGTAAAACGAGTTTGACAAAAGTTTTGGAAAATGATCTTTTTAAAGTCTAGCTCTGATACCACTTTTTGGGCCCACCTAGGCGATGCGCAAAAGACTTTATATGCGGAAGTAAACTATTTGCTGAAATAAACTCCAATTACCTACGAGTTAACTATGTTATTCAAGAGGGGGCCAATTCAAACTTTTCTTGAATTGCTAACTTAGCTAAAACAGATTTTAGTTCGCCAAGTTAATTAACAATCCTATTTATTATCTTGATTTAACTAGGTGTCAAAACAGATAATATATGATTCAATTAATTAGATGAGTTTCTAGTATTTACCCTACTTTTTCGTATGAGGTGATATATAGCAAATTAGTAAAGTAAATCACGAGGTATTTATTTTACGTCGTAAAAACAGTGGTATGACTATTTTAAAACAAAATGTTTAAAAACATTCAAGATCTCACAAACAAGATACAAACAGAATATTCACACAAAAATTCATTTCGTGAATAGTGTGTGTTGTGAACAAATATTATATCTAAAGACTGATCTAAATAATACACACAAAAATGAGAGAACTCACTTACAAAAATAATACTCTTGAAAAATCGTAAGTGCAGATTTAGAATGAGAGAAGTCCAATCTTCATTTTCGTTTTGACAGAATTCAACACTTGAAGATGGCACAAAAATATTTATGGTTTAATCTCTCTCTCTCTCTAAAAATTTTGACAGAGTTTAACTACAAAAATAATTTTCTCAGATCTGCGAAAATGATACACAAAGGGTACTATTTATATAGTGCACAAGTGTGTGTTGATTGGTGTAAAATAGGTTCACATGGATTACCAAAGAATACACACCAGCCGTAGATAGAATATATTCTGAGGGCACACAAAGAAACACAAAGTGTTGTGTTAAAAATGTGACACGTGTAGTGAAAGCTGTTACCCACTAACTCATCAAGAATCAAAACACAACTTCACTTTTATAAAACACAATCATTTTAAACAATTCTAAAAGACAACTGTAAACCAATATAGCATAACTAAGACACAAAATATTATTACCGTTGAAAATAGGGACACACGGTGTCATTTTTAAAGAAAACCTAGTTTCAATTTTTAAAATGTAATACCATGAGCAATAAAAGAAACACTAGCGGCGGTCATGTCTAATGAATGACCTGTGCGAGTCCAATCGCAAGCAGATAGCTTACACGCTATAGGGCCCCAAATCGCCAGCTAACATATAACAGTCAAAACATTAACATATATATAATATAAAACTTTATCATATAAATAAAGTAGCAAATCAAACTGTTAAAAGTGGCACAAATATATTATAACACACCTAAGCCTACGGCTATAACAGGACCTGCGTGCTATGGTCAAATCAGTGGCACTAATGGCATGGAAGCAGCAATGAGATAAACAAATAAAAGGTTGCCACACATACAATTTATACACATATATTATCATATAAAAGCTACAAGTATGTATATATATATAAAGCTACGCATGCCACCTATAGCCTAAACAAGAAAACCGAGAGCAACTTAGGTCTTAATGACCTGTTGTGGGTCAACTCGCATGATTGTAATATGTATATAGTATATAAACCAACAATTAACGTTAATATACATACTTGACATACTAATATATGCTCATATAGATATACATACCAACATATATATACACGCATACAACATACACGCATACATATATATAACACGCACATGCAAATGATGAAAAAAATTTATTTCTAACTTCAAAAAAATATTCTCCAACTTTTATTAAAAAAATATTTAGTGTCAAAAGTTATTTTCCAAGAAATATTTTTCTTATAAATATTTCAAATAAAGTTTTTGAACTCAAAAAGAATTTTATTATGACGAAAACAAACACTATCATTAGATATGATAAACAAAATGCAAATGCAATGTGGTGTCGTGTCCTACATGACAAAAATTCCTATGAGCCATAGAAAATGGAAAGTACCTTTTTCTGAGAGGGCAGACTGAATCGAGTGATCATTTGATGTAGATGAACAAGGAGAGCTTGGCGTCGATAGGGGAACACGCAATCCTAGATTATGAAAATATTTTTTCAAAATTCACGTCCAACTAGATGAAGTCCTATATAGCTAAAGCACGAAAAACAAACCCTAGATGTGCTCTATATAGGGACCTTCAATATACCCTAAGTGGTTGTCCAATGCGGTCATAGTTCTTAAAGCTAATGGGAAGTGGAGGATGTGTGTAGACTTCTCCGATTTGAACAAGTCTTGCCCAAAGGACAGTTTTCCCCTGTCTCGTATAAATCAGATGCTGGATGCCACAGCAGGACATGAGCTCATGAGCTTAATAGATGCATACTCTGGGTATAATCAGATCTTCATGAACTCGGCTGACTCAGAGAAGACATCCTTCATTACAGACATGGGGACCTACTGTTATAAGGTCATTCCCTTCAGACTGAAGAATGCATGGGCTACTTGCCAACATCTTATAAATAATATTTTAGAGGATAAGATATGCAAAACCATGGAAGTCTACATTAACGACATGCTGATGAAGAGTCCGAGGGCCGACACTGATGTGGTCGACCTCGAAAGAACTTTTGATCCCATGGAGAAATACAGAATGAAGCTCAACCCGGCCAAGTGTGTCTTCGGGGTCAGAGATGGAAAGTTTTTAGGCTTCATTATAAATCAAAGGGGGATAGAGGACAACCCGAAGAAGATCAAGGCTTTCCTAGAAATGAAGACACCCAGAATCATCAAAGACATTCAGAGGCTAACCAAACGAGTGGATGTACTTAATAGGTTCGTCTCTAGATCTATAGATAAGTGTCTTCCATTTTTCCAAATTCTTAAAAAATCCTTCAAATGGAATGAGGAATGTGACAAAGATTTTAAAGAGCTTAAGTTTTACCTCGGATCCCCTCTACTCCTATCTCGGCCAATTCGGGGTGAGAAGCTGTGTATATTTAGTTGTCTCAGAGCCAACCATCAATGCTGCAATAATAAGAGAAGAGGATGGAGTGTAGAGACCAGTGTACTTCAATAGCAAGGCACTCCGAGGGTCTGAACATAGGTACCCTCAAATGGAAAAGTTATCCTATGCTTTGATACATGCTTCTAGGAAAATGAAGCCATACTTCCAAGCTCATTCCATGGTCATCCTCACTGATTCCCCACTCAGATAGGCCCTCCATAAGCCTGAGAAGTCAGGAAGGCTAATGACCTGGGCAATTGAGTTGGGGGAGTATGATATTGTTTATTAACCCAGGGTTGACAACAAAGGACAAGCACTCATAGATTTTGTGGTCGAGTTTACCTGGTATGAGGTCGAGGTTAAGAAGAGTCATGAGGCTACAGATGATCCAGGAGAGAGAAATATCGGCCAAACTTCGGATGAGGCCGAGACAAGTACAGCCGAACAGAGAATAGTTGAGAATGAATAAGAGAGATACCTCTTCAAGCAGGGAACCCTTTCATAGGGAAAATTTTCTTCAAATGAAACCATCTGGAACCTCTTCGTTGATGGTTCGTCCTGCGAAAATGAAAGTGGAGAAGGGCTGATAGTATCGACACCAGATGGTACAGATATTGAGTATGCACCGAGGTTCAACTTTAAAGCCTCAGGCAATGAGTCAGAGTATGAAGCATTAATAGCAGGTCTCTCTTTGGCAAAATCCCTTAGTGTCGGCCAGATCCTAGTTGACAGTGACTCAAGATAGGTCATAAACCAAATCTGAGGGTATATGTAACCAAAGATGAAATGATGGCTAGATATCTGAATAGGGTGGGATCGATGCTAAAAGGCTTCAAGAAATTAAAGATAAAGAGGATACCACGGCTAGATAACAGTCGAGCTGATGCACTCGCGAGGTTGGCCTCCGTAATAAGAAGAGACATAAGGAGAACAGTACCAGTGGAGATTCTGCTCAAGCCGACCATTAAAGAGGAAAAGGTTGCTAGACCTTGCCTTAATCTACATAGGGGAGCCTCATGGATGGATCATATTATTAGATACATAATAGAGGGAGAACTTCCAGAGTCAAAGTTAAAAAGGAGAAATATGAGGTTCAGAGATGCTAAATTCTCTATTTTGGGAGATGTCTTGTACAAGAAGGGATTCCTACTCCCTCTTCTCAGATGCGTTCATCCTTCAAAGGTTCCATACATCTTGCAAGATGTGCATGAGGGATATTGTTCAAGCCACATTGGAGGAAGGTCGTTGGCTAAAATGATAATCACTTAGGGGTACTGGTGGCCGACCTTGGCCAAAGATGCAGCTACTTATATGAAGATGTGACAAGTGCCAGAAGTTCTCCACCATTCCCCATCAGCCTCACCAGCCTCTGACTTCTATCAGCTCCCCTTGTCCATTTGCAGTATGGGGTATTGATTTGGTAGGATCCTTTCCAAGGGATGTAAACAACTATCGATATTTAATTGTGGCAAATGATTATTTCTCCAAATGGGTAGAAGTCGAGCCAATGATCATAATCACTAAGCAGCAGACCTTTTAGTTCATCTGGAAGAACATCATATGCAATTTTGGACTTCCAAACACCCTTATCTCAGATAATGGAACCCAATTCAATAACGTTTCCTTAGTAAAGTACTACGAAAAAGTAGGGATCAAGCAATTCTTCTCTTCTCCTCATTGACCCCAGGCAAATGGTCAGGCTGAGGTCACAAATCGAATAATACCTGATGGGATAAAAAAAGTTGGAAAGGCAAAACAAAGATGGATAAAAGAGGTATACGTTGTGGTTTGGGCTTATAGGATGACAATGAGGATGCCCACAAGGGAAACTCCATTTATGTTAGCACATAGCTTAGAGGCTATTATCCTAACAGAGATAGGGCTTCCCACTCATAGAATTTAGACGTATGACCCTCGAAAGAATGGGGAAGAGAGAAGACTTGATCTTGATTTAATTTAGGAAGGAAGAGAATATGCTTAGATAAGACAAGCAACCTATCAATAAAGAACTGCGAGTTTCTACAATCAGAGAGTGAAATTAAGGCCAATAGTTATAGGAGATCTGGTCCTGAAGAAGATATGGAAGAAACCTAATAAGCTCCATCCGAATTGGTATCGTCCTTATAGGGTAATTGATGAGGTTTTACCTAGTACCTATCATCTAGAAAATCTCGAAGGGGAGCCCTTATCAAATCCTTGGAACGCCGACCACTTGAAGAAATATTACTTATGATGTTGCAGTTGTTTATCTTTTTATAATACATGTATCAATTTATACAAAAGACATCAAAGAGAGTATGAATGAGAAACACCAAAGCTCTGTTATCAACTTTTGTTCCAATGTATATGTTTAAACATCATTGATTTGGTGAAATTATGAGGGAAACACCATAACTTGGTAACCTCGGATCTTAAACATCATTAGTTTGGTGAAAATATGAGATTAAACATCATAATTTGGTGACCTCAGACCTTAAACATCATTTATTTGGTGAAATTATGAGGGTAAACATCATAATTTGGTGACTTCTAACCTTAACATCATTAGTTTGATGAAAATATGAGGTTAAGCCATTAATTTGGCGGCCTCAGACCTTAAACATCATTGGTTTGTGAAAATATGATATTAAACACCATAATTTAGTGACCTTGGATCTTAAACGTCATTGATTTGGTGAAAATATGAGGTGAAGATCGTTAATTTGTTGACCTCTAACCTTAACATCATTAGTTTGATGAAAATATAAGGTTAAACCATTAATTCGGTGGCCTCAAACCTTAAACATCATTGATTTGGTGAAAATATGAGATTAAACATCATAAATTGGTGACCTCAGACCTTGAACATCATTTAATTGGTGAAATTATGAGGGTAAATGTAATACCCCATAATTTTGAGGGCTTTATTTATGAATATTGTATAAGATTTTAATAATATTATTATTTTATTAATTGGGATATTGATATTATATGTATTTTTATTTGAAATGAATCGAATATTAAAATTAAAATTTAATTGGCTTTTGGACATTTTGTAATAGTTTAAATATGTAAAGTTGACAATTTTGAATTAGAGAGCAATATGGTAATATGCGTTAGCTTAGGCTCCAAGCTAGGGTTTGAGAGAGGGATTATATAGGGAATATTAAAGGTGATTATAAGGAAAGGGAGATGAAAAAGAGAGGCCAAAAACGAAATCCAAAGAGGCAAAAACGAGTGGAATGAGAAGATCTAATTTGGAATGTTTAGATCTTCTTTTTGAGTGCATTCGAATGAGATTTGAGAAAAACTCAAAACACATACTTGACTCAATTTTTCGTCTAGAATCCAAATCTGAAGTCGGATTAGCGATTCAAATAATTTTTGGATCTGATTTTTCTGGGTTTTCAAAATAGGACTATTTGGGGTTATCTCGTGTTGGCGTTAGAACATGATTTGATTATTTTTGCAAGAGGAACGTGTTGGTGCGATCAAATTTTGAGGCTGAATTTATGTGGAGATTCATTCAACGATTTTAAGGTATGGAGTTTTACACAATATGCTCTTTAAATCTCTCGAGAGTTTATTCCGTTGATTTCTTATTAATTGAACTCATATTTGAATTAATAAATTCATTGAAATCTGGAAAAATAATTGTTGGAACTATTTTAATTCATGTGGTATTAATCATGTTGTTGTTGATCACGTTGTCATGAGATTTTAATATGGCACGGAGGTTGGGCTCTTGGGCTATGTCTTGATAAAGCATATGCAGATGGGGTGAGTCCTGATGACCCGGTTAATGTGTTGTTGAGAAATTGATTGATAAATGCTTTGAGATTTGCATTTGATTTGAATATTCATACTCGTGTTGTTACGCTTTATTCATTGCAAATATATATTGTTGAGAATCTTTCCTGTCGTATTTTGTACTTCCCCATATTTCCTTTTAGTTGGCAGGTTAGTGTGGATTGGGACGCTGTGGACCAATTGTGATGATTTTTAGCGTGGATTATTTGGGAAGAATTTTTAATACAAGTTGGAAGATTGTATTTAATTATTTTGATGTATAGAGCATTGGAGATTTTTCTTTAGTTGTATTTATTCGAGAGAGTATTGTTATATTTATTTGAAGAGTTTGAGATTAGTGGTTTCTCTTTTTGTGTTGTTGTGGGTTTTGTTAGATGCTCTATACCTTGTCTTTATTGATGGTTTTAGTTTAGTGTTATCGTAGTAGCACGCCGCGTGTCTTTTTCGGGCGCGCGAGGTGTTATAGTAAACACCATAATTTGGTGACCTCAGATCTTAAACATCATTGATTTGGTGAAAATATGAGGTGAAACATCATTAATTTGGTGACCTCTAACCTTAAACATCATTAGCTGGGTGAAAATATGAGGTGAAACATCATTAATTCGATGGCCTCAGGCCTTAAACATCATTGATTTGGTGAAAATATGAGGTAAAACATCATTATAAGGGTAAACACCATAATTTGCTAACCTCAGACCTTTAACATCATTAGTTTGATGAAAATATGACCTGGGACCTTTAACATCTTCATTATGTTTCTATTCTTATGCTGAAATTTTTGGCGAACATGTGGATCATCACAATTATAGAACAAAAAAACATCATATGAAATAATAGAATCAGAAAAATCCAAGCTGCTTATATTCGTAACATGAAGAGGGTTCATAATTACATTTAGAATATCAAGAAGCTATCACCAGAGTTCATCAAAATAAGAATTACAAAAAACGTTAACCAAAGTTCATCAAAACTATAACTATCAAGAAACTTCATAGGAAAAAGTTATTAATGAGCAGGAGAGGCCCTAAGAGTTGAGCCTATGCCTCGATAGGAGCCGACCCACAATCATTTGTAGTCATCTGGTCAAGGCTGATGTTTGTATCTTCAACTTCGTCATCGTGCCGAGCACCGTCGTCTGTCTCTGTGACCTCAAGAGGAGCCATCTCAGTTGGAGAATGATCACTCTCTTTTACTTCCTTTAAAGCTTGGGCAAATTAAGGATCTCCAAAGCCGAGATCGATAAAATCATCGGCATTCAAGCTCCCAGACTCACCTTGCTTCATAGACGCCCATCGGTTGGTCACTTTAACACCCCTCCCGAGATATGAAAAGTCGAAGCTGACAAAATCATCAGAGAGTTTGTAGTCCTCAATGGCTTTCTCTGCAGCATCTTCTAATGCATATTTGACAGCAGCATTGATCTTTGATTTAAGAACATCATCTTTTTCTTTCAGGGACTTGTCGTCGTCCTCCCTAAGCTGAGTAATATGCTTGTCTCTCCTGTTGAGGTTTCCTTTCAGCTTTTCAACCTCGGCCTTTAGAGTGGCCTCAGCTCTCTCAGCTTCCTTGCCTTTTTCTATAAGGGTTAGCTTCTTTAAGGTACATTTAACAAGGTGATGAAGAAACACCACACTCTGAAAATGAAGATCAGACATATGAGTATATGAATAATAATTCCTAAATAGCAGAGACAACACTTAGAAGAAAAAAATTAATACCTGAACCGATTTGTGAAGAGTGAGCTAGGCCAATAAAGGGACATCTAAGGCACAAAGAAAATTCTTGCCCTCCTCAGTTATTATGGTGCTAATAGCATCGGTAACTTTTGGACTATGGCCGATCACACTATCTCTAATCTTGAGTTGAGATAGACGAGCAACTAAGGCATCGTCGGTTAAAATATATATGGCACGGTCTTTGGCTTGAGTCTTACTCGGCCTCGTATGATTAGGGTCAATGGGTTCCTCTTTTTGGTAGCATCAGCCTTAGAGGTGCCGACACTATTCTTTGTGGAAAGAGGGGGCACATTCTTGCCATCCCATTTTTCCATGAGCTTTACAAGGCTAGGAGCCGATATCTCCCAAAAGTTATCTGAAATGCCTGTTGGTCACTCTGCAAAAAGACAAGTATCTGAGTTAGCAAGTCAGATAGATAAAAAATTATGAGAAGTCACTTGGTAGGAAAAATGTGGAGACTTACGAAGCTCTTCCATAGGACCACCCCCCAAACCTGCCTGAGAAAGTTAATAGGGGGTCATCATATCTTCATAATTAACAAGATGACCCTTCTCGCCTTGGTTACAAAGGTCGACGTTAGTCACGAGCTAGACTTTGACCCATCTCAGAGGGGTCCTTGGAATCGACGTTCCACAAGCTTCGTCTAAGCCAAACTCCTAGGCCCCGAAATAAATAAATAATGAGGCTTCCAATTATTATTGGAGGTATGGGTAACCAAGAGCATCACTTCCTGGCTAAGAAGTGGTAATAGCCGGGGTGATTTTTGGCAGACGAGGGAATGTAGCAACCATTAAACACTCTAACTGGAAGGTCTGAATGGTGAACAACTTTCATAAGGACGATAGCCCCAATCATAACCCTCCAAGAATTTGGGGACAATTAGGAAAGGGCAAGATTTATGTGTGAGAGTATGGCTCTGATAATTGGTTAGATGGGAAGATGAAAACCCAACTTGAACATCTGCTCATAAATGCAGATTTCACCATCTCGGCCATCGAAGGCCCTTTCGTCCTTCAGAGGTTTCCTCAAGATGATTGAGGAATCAATGGAGTATAGGTGTCTAAAGACTAGAAGGTCGTGCTCATTTACAGTACTCTCATACTCTGTAGCTACAGAGGTATCAAGTTCACTCCCTTCGTCATCATCACCATCCCCAACAACTTCGATCTATGCACTCATAGGGGAACCACCAGGAAACCTCTTTGTAAACTCAACACCGGTGGAGGCTAATAGAGGAATGACATCAAGGGGAGGAGGAATTGCCACACTGGGCCCTAAGATTTCAATGGAAGAGGATATACATGAAGGGTTAACACCTCTGTTGGATGAAGCACAACTCGAAACCTCGGTGTCCTCTGAAACCTCACCTTGCCTTGGGCAATAATCCATAGCCTCTTGAAAGCAGTCTTACAGACTCTCCAGCCAAACGTTGACATTGGGTCTGAAGAAGTGTTATCCTCAGACATGGGATCAGGAACCTCTGCAGGCTCAGGGTATATGATAGCTAATGGTGAAGGAAAGATAGGTCTGAGCGAAAAAGCCTCAGCCCTACGAGCCTCTTCCTGGGCTAACTCTATCTGCCTAATCTTTTCAAAGGTCCTCTCATACAGAGTTGGGAACACTTCAAAAATATTATATAAAGGTTTGAGCATCCGACAGACGACACTAAACTTAGGGGAGAAAGCTCAAAAGGCAAACAAGTGAACAACTTATGCACTTAAATCAAAGATCAATGTTTGGAAATTGAAAGGTTTCTAGTAAGAACACCAAGAATAGGTGCAAAGTAGCTCACTGAAGAAGGTAACCAGTGATCAACCGAAAAATCCTATAACATAAACTCTGACCTAAAATAACCCCGAGATGACTAAGTGAGATTGAAATAGTTCCTATAGCCCACTGTCTCGCATGTAAAACCACCAAACAGGGGTGGTTTCCCTCTTCAGAGAACAAAAAAACCCCACCGAAAAAAATAGAAATTGCAAATAAAGCCAGAAATTTAAGAAGCAAAGAGAAAGATGGTTACCTGAGCAACGAAGAATGAAAGGCGAGGAGTTACAAAACCAAGACAACTTGATAACTAGAGAGAGAGTGGATCTTTCTCTATGGAAGATTTAGGAAAAATCTTAGCAGTGAAAACTCTATGGAGAGAAAAATGAGAGAAGAAAGAGAATGAGGAAAGAGAAAAAATACTTAAACCTTCCCTAACGACGGGGCACAATTTTTAAGGCACCCATTATTACCCTAGAGAACCTAAAAGGTGCCATTAGAGTTGTCATGCCTTGGGGAGTACGTTAGCCACTTCAAAGAGTGACATGTGTCTAAGGGATCACTCTAAACCCCAAGACACCAAAAAAATCTCTTCATTAACCTAACTCATATACCCCTCAACCACCTACTCACACATGAGACTAAGGGCTAGGGGTGATTGATATGCCTAAAGTGTACCCTCGTACTCGGAGTCACTAACCTCGACTTTCCTTAAAGCTGAGTTTCCAGGACGCACACAACATCCATGAGAAAGGTCGTCCTTCTCAAGGTAGGCTCCACATTGTGCAAACCTCAAGCTGCAGCGTCTTATGGGTTCAAGATTTTGCCATTATCATCTTAGGGGTTCAACCTCAGCTGGGCAGCAACCAACATTAGAATTAACCTCGTACTTAACCTTGGCTAATCATACAGGTCGAGTTCATACTTATGATTGGCAGGACAAAGCAACTATCAGACTTCCCAACATTGTACTCGGCTAGGCCGAGGTTATAATAAATGATGTCACAAGTCCAAACACACGCAAGCATATGGAAGACTTGGAACACATGAGAAAATAAATTATAACCAAATCATTCCCCTCACGTGAGGGAACATTTGGTCATCATTCCTTACATGTGTCATAGCTAAGTGTCCACCTATGTTATTGTATTCAATGCACACATGCTCATGGCATGCTTGGGGGGGGGGGGTACACTACACTCCCCAAGCACTATAAATACGTGTCTTCTCCTACCTTAGTGGGGTATCAACAATTCTAACCCTAGCCTAAACTCTGTTTGTAAACACATTAAAGAGAGAAAGTGAGAGATTGTATAATAGGCCATTAGTGCCCTCATTCTAGTGAAACTTACTCACACACTCACAGTGGACGAAGGCCAAATTTGGGTGAGCCACTTACATACCAGTGTTTTTCCTCTTCTCCTCACCTCCTTCTACTAGATATTTACTCTTGTTCCACCACTGTTATTGCTAGATTGAGCTTATCAACACCTCATATTGGTGTTGTTGTTTGTAGAATCATCAAATGTGATGGATGATTGTGCTCACCACGTGTTGTAAGACTTTTGGTGTGGTGACACTTCATTGGTATTGATGGTTGGCATTCTTCATGTTGGTCGGCATACCTGTCGAACTACCATTTGCTGACTAGGACTTCAGCCATGTAAGAAGACTAGTGTTCACTTCTAATTGATCCACGTAGGTGAGTAATTTTTTGTATCAATAGATCCCCCAACACTTCATTCTTGATGTTTTTGCTGAAAGGATGGAGTATATTTTCTTCAGATTTGGTCGGCATTTTTCGACATGTAGGACTTGTACAAATTTTCCATACTTTGATTTTGCAATGCCATATTTGTCAATAATTTAAAAATTAGCGAGCCACCAAAGGGTAAAAGTGTATTTTACATGTTTTGTATACCGAAAGCCGTCGGGATGTCAATCGTTGATACAAGGTAATAATTTTTTACACGAGTTCCCAGGTAAGCTATAAAAGGTGAGAGTTTACCAAATTTTCTTGACCAAATCCTTTCAAGCTTTGGAAGTCTACTTCTTTCCGAAGTTCTCTATTTCTAAGCTTCCTTTGCGTTCCTTCTTCACTTCAGTCTCCATCTTTTATATAAGCTTTCTTTTCATTTCATTTTTAATTTATTTCTATACTGTAGCCATAGTTTATATTGTACATGGAGATTCCTTAGATGAGTTTAGGCGGGAAAGAAATATTCCAGACTGGGTGGATTTAGGGGTTCCTAATCCTCTTATCAACGTGGTGTCATTACCTGAAGGTCATTGGATTCCTTCTCTTTTCATTGCTGAGTGTAGTTTCACATTTCCCCCTAACAAATTTTGCTTATAATTTTGCCGATACTTTGACGTCGTCCTTGCTTGGGTAGCCCCCAATAGTTGGAGGGTAGTAAATGGGATTTATAAACTGAATCAAATTTATAAGACCCATATTGGTATCCCTGAACTGATAACTATTACAAATGGATTACCAGTGACAAATGATATTATTTGAAGACTAGGTTTGTGAATATGGCCTTAGTTATTAATTTGCCTGATTCTAATAAAGATTATTTTGATTCCGGAGTCATTGATAAAAATTGGAAACATGCTCCTTTGCAAAATGGAGAAGTGTATGGTGGGCCTAGATGACCTCAAGTAGGTCATGGCATAAGTTGTCAATCTTTATAACTATATTCCGCCATTCCTGATGTACCAATTGTTTGATGATATTCTAATAACTCACTTATTGTCTTGTTTCTATTTTTTACGCAGTTGATAGAAAGAAAAAGTGTCCTGAGGAAGAGAACGTGAACAATCACGAATTGAAGTTCCTTTATAGCATTCACCAACGAATTGGAAAGGAACACCCTAGAGATGCCTCTTATCTGATGTAATATAAGAGCTCTATAACTTTATTCATTGCTCATCCCACTACTTCAACAATTATTGGTCCCATTTATCTTAAGGAAGAGCTAATTTTGACCTCCTCTACTGAATAATCTGCTAGTACATAAATATATTTAGGAGTCTCTTCATCTTTGGACATTTATGACATTCCCTCATCTTCACTTATTGCTATGGGAAAGAGGAAAATTCCTGACTTGATCACTGAAGCCTGGTCTTCTCCTGCCAATAAAGTTACTATAACAACTAAGAAGCCTAAAAAAGTGCCCAAGGTTTTTGATAAAGAGAAAGTTCCCCAAGTCATTATTTTTTAGGACATAACTACTGATGCTCCTCAATTTAAGAAGTTGAAGAGAGGATTCCCTGAGAAGCAAGTTGAAAAAAGTTCTTTTACCGACCAAAATTTGGTCGAGAAGATCTAGGAAGATTTGATAATTGTTGAGTCATCTTCCATATCTATTCATCCTGGTGTTGTCAGGAAACTTATTAAAACTAGAACCCGTGCTGTTGACAGAGCAACTCTTTCCGCTCTATTAAGATTGAAGGTGGCAGAGAATTCTTTCCGAAGTTTGGAAATGGTAATCACTTATTATTTATTAGTCACCTCTTGACATCTCTTTCTATTTTATGCTCATTATGATTTGATGATGTTCTTCATGCAGTTTTTAGCAAATTTTACTCAAATTCTTGAGAAGGACGAGAAAATTCGTTCTTTAGGTGGTGAGGTGGAAGAAGCCCTTGAGGGTTTTGGGAAGTCTATTAAGACTTCCAAATAACTGCTGGACTCCAAGAAAAAAAACTTGGGATGAGGAGATATAGAAGGCTATAAATAGAGCCACTTTTGCTGTGGGAAAGATAATTACTGTAGAGACCAGCTTGAAAACTACTCAAGATAAATTGGTTACAGCTGAGGCTAATTTATCATCTATTCAGAAGAAAGTCGCTCCAGTTGAGGAGAAATTAGTTGCAAGTGAGGGTCTCCTGAAAGCTGCCAAGGAAAAATTTGTTGGTCTGTCCTCTGAGTTGATCACAGAGAAGGCCAAAAATAAGAAGTTTAAGGATGACTCCTTCAACAAAGGTTGGGATAAAGACTTTCAAGATTCCTCTTCTCAGATTGAGAATGTGAGGAAGGAATCCTTTAAAGATGGTTGGTCGAAAGCACATAAGGAGGTGGGAACTTCAACTGAGTCTGAGCTATTTTTAAGGCATAATCCAGGTTCTCCTTCCAATTGGGAAGAGGAATTTGATGATGAGGAAGGATCTGGGGAATCTTCCCTTCAGTCTTCTCGATCTATATTGAAGATCATCGATGAAGCTTCTCCTTTTGTCGACCATCATTCTGGAAGTAGTTTTCAAGACAAGGAGAAAGTTTAACTACTTTGTTATTTTTCTTTTTTTTTTCTTTTTGGTTTTTATGATATGTAATGGTACCGGAACAAGTTGTAATACCATTTTGGTTATTAAAGAAATCATTTGATCTTTCCTGCTATTTGTGTTATATTTTCTATTCTTTTTGCTTAGTTGGATGAATTCCCATATATGTGTTATAGTTGCTCAGTAATTATACTCACATACTTACACTTGCAATTTTCAGTTTAATTCTAGGAAGCATAGTTTCCGCTGAATCCGACCTACTTAGGAGAGTAGAGAGCTTTTGAAAGATGGCCACGTTGATTTATATAAAAAATACTTGATCGTCATACTTTGTGTAGATTTGCCTGATCAAGCTAGAGAAGCATTTACTCATGTCTATGGTTTGCAGAGCGGGGCTATGGCAAATAATATTTCTCATTATTAGATGATTGAAGACTTGCAGGCAGATCATAATTAAACCAAAGCTTTACTACATGCCGACTATGATGCCAAGTACAAGGCATTGAGTGAAGTCTGGGGTTTTGAGTAGAAACTAGAAACATATGCTTCTTCGTATAGGAAAAAAGAGCTTTTGCTGAGGTTGATGAATCCAGAGAGATCGCCACGCTCCTAGAGGAAGAGAATAATAAACTCCAGAATGAGTTGGAAAATTTGAAATAATCTTCTATCAATTGTGCCGATGAAGGTGCCTCCTTTTTGGAGAATCAGAATGCTAGTTTAATGGAGGAACTGGAAACGTTGAAAAAAATCCAAACCTGTGCAATCTTTCAGACAACAAAGGACGAGCTGCCCAACTGTTGAAGAAACTGGGACCAAGAAAACCCTAGCTGACCAGGCTGCCCAGCTAAAAGAAAATAGTCAAGATATTGCCGACATGTCTACAAAGCTCGAATCTAAGGACAAAGCCACTGTCGACTAATATGTATAGTTAAAGGTGAAGGATAATGTTTTAA
This sequence comes from Sambucus nigra, assembly GCA_949130495.1. Lineage (NCBI taxonomy): Eukaryota > Viridiplantae > Streptophyta > Magnoliopsida > Dipsacales > Adoxaceae > Sambucus > Sambucus nigra. The sequence goes on from OX422219.1 coordinate 418,929,831, forward strand.
AGAAACTATAATGTCAAGTTGAAAGGTTAACCTTTCAATTTCACAAATAACCCAGATAAGTGTGGATGGAAGGCTACAACAAAGCATTAGGCCATGTAGATGATCACCTTGCTCAGACCCATTGCGAAGGCTATAAATGTTGTTGGATTAATTGCTTGACTTTGCTGAAACATGATCGTAATAGCCAACTGTGGTATTGGAAATAGCTTGGTCAGTTAGATTGTAATAATCCTCCCTTCAAGTTGAATATCTCTTGGATCCCTATTGATGTTATTCCCCAATGCCTGAACACTAAATACTTAGGAGACTCTGGATTACATGATGTTCATGAGATAGTATGTCCTCCTCATTTGATCAATGTACCGAGTAGTAGAAATAGAATAATGTTAAGGGATTTTAACTTTATTAATTCTCCATATGCTTTGGATGGTCCTCCTGCTGGAATGGAAAGAGTGCATCCAGCTCAGCCGACCTCCAAAGCTCAAGGAAAGCGTCATGTTGAATAATTCTTACATATTTTGTTATTAATTTGAGTGTAATACAATTTATATGAATGAAAATACATATATTTATATTGTTAACTTATGATTATTTTAATCAATCAGTCAACTTGTGATTGTAATGCCATAGATTCTAATAATGCACTTAGATATATTAATCCAAATTTAGTATTGGTTATCAGTGGTGATCAAGTGTATGAGGGATGTATGTTTGTATTGTCAATATTTAGTAATGTTTACCTATCTTCCAGAATTTAACTTAGTCGGGTAAAACTTGTTTGTAAATTGTTTAGTTGTATATGAAGTTTTACAGTCTTCTTGTTCTTGACTTGTTAATGACGAAGTCATACATGAAGTAAATTGCTCTTGAACTTAGTATAATAATAATTATTGTTCGTTACTTGTTTATACAAAGACACACACGAAGTAACAATTACTTTTTGTTCTTAACTTATCTGTACGCAGTCATCAGGAAGTTTGTACTTGATCTGAAGATTAATTGTGCCTCAAGCTGTTGGTGCATCTAGAATTTGATAAATTCAACCTGATTAAGTATGTTCTGTTGATCGACAGCTAATCGGAAAATCTGTAAATAAGTTTAACTTGATTAAGTGTATATGTATGTATGTACTATTGATCGACAAGAGATGAAGACCAGGAGATATTATACTTGGTGTTGGGGGATGTATATCGCCCGTACTCCGAAAAAATTGAAAAATTGAAGGGACTGAAAAAAAATTATTGAACCTGGGACAATAATTATTCTGAGCATAAATAAATACAATAATAGCAATTCCTAGAATTATTGATAATACTTTTGGAGGTGCTCGGCGTTCCAAGGGTTTTTTAATTCTTCTCCTTCTAATGTTTCAATTTGATATATTCCTGGTCGAAGGATAGTTGAAATATGATATGGGCCATGCCAATTAGCTTCAAGCTTGTTATTATTTTGGATAACTTTCTTACGGACATAATAACCTTCTTTGAAGTTGGTCGACTTGACCTTTTTGTTATAGAAACAAGCAATCATGTGTTGGTACGCAGCGTTTCTTAGGGCAGCATCTTCTCGAACTTACTCCAACATGTCTATATCTATTCGCCGCATTAATTAACTTGTTGGAGAATCAAAATTCAAACCCTATGGGTAGGTAGACCTATATCGGCTAGAACTATAGATTCAGTCCCAAATGAGAGCATGTAAGGTGACTCTCCTATTGCTCTTCTCAGCATTGTTTCGTAAGCCCAAAGAACAAAATGCAAAATATTAATCCATCTCCATTGAGTAAAGTACGATTGGTTACTTCTGTTTGACCATTACTTTGAGGATGGACTGGTGCATAATACATTTTTTTTATTTTAGACTGGATACAATATGCTTCAAACTCATCGTTATCAAATTGAGTTCCGTGATGTATAATGAAGTCATACTGTAGCCCATATATGCATATGATATTCTTCCAAATGAACTGATACATATTCTCATAAGGCATCTCTATCAATGGTTCTGCCTTCACTCATTTAGTGAAGTAATTAACAGCAATAACTAAATATTTATACCTGCCTTTGGTGGTCGACAGTGGACCGACTAGGTAAATTCCCCAGATAGAGAATGGCCAAGGTGAAGTTATGGAGGCTAGAGTAGCATTGGGCATTTAATGAATTACAGAGACCTTGTGGAATTTGTAACACTTTCTTGAAAAGGTTGTACAATATTCCCTCATAGTTAGACAATAGTACCCCTGACTGTTGATTCATTGGAGCAATGATCGACCACCCAAATGAGCTCCACAAGAACCTTCGTGCACTTATTTGATCAAATCTTCCACCTCCATTGGATGAACACAACGCAATAAGGATATAGTAAATCCCCTTCTGTATAAAAGCCCTTTGTCTAACACATATTTTGTTGCTTTATATCAGAGCTTCTTAGCCTTTTTGGGATCAACTGGTAGGATTCCATCTTCAATATAGGCTTTTATTGAGTCCATACAGGAAGTTCCCAAATCTATGGTAATGGAATTAACCATTAAGTCCTCGTCAATGCTCCGATTAGCTAGGATATCTATTCGGATGGTGCACTGAAGTTTAATTCGGGGTGCTGAAGCCAACCGAGCAAGTGCATCTGCTCGGGCGTTGGCTATTTTGGGGATCCTATTCATTTGTACGGCTAGAAACTTGGAAATAACTTCCATACTTTTGGTAAGGTATGTGGTCATCAACTCTCACTTGACTCTATATAACTGAAGCACTTGGTAGACCACCAACTGTGAATCATTATGCACCACTAGTTGCTCAATGCCTAGTGAATGGTCTAAATCTAGCCCAATTACAAAAGATTCATATTCTTCCTTGTTGTTTGATGCTTTGAATTTAAACCTAAGTGCATATTCAACATCAATATCATTAGGAGTATTGATTATTATACCTACTCTACTTCTAGTCTCACATGAAGGACCATCGACGTACAAATTCCATAAAGGGATATCATTACTGAAACTTTCTTCAGATAGAAATACATAATGGAATATTTTCATACTCTCCTCTTTATATTTTTGGTCTAGTTCTTGGGTTCTGGATGATTCAGGTAGATCGACTGTAATTTTAGCTTACTTTTGAGTTGATCTCTCTTGTTTTGAAGTCTTCTCGGTAGGCAAGTCCTGTTGGTCGTGAAACTCTGGATGAGTGAATTCAACAATAAAATTTGTAAAAGCTTGGCCTTTTAGTGAAGACATTGGTTCATAGGCAATTTCATATTCTCCCAACTCTATTACCCAGTACATCAATCTTCCTAACTTCTTAGGCTTGTGGAGTGTTTACCGAAGAGGCAGATCAGTATATGCAACTATGGTGTGTGCTTGAAAATAAGGTTTCAAACACCTCGAAGGTTCAATAAATCCTAAACAATATTTTTCCAAGCGTGGATACCTGATCTCAGATCCCCTGAACACTTTGCTTGTGTTGTAAACTGATTTTTGGATCCCATTATCCAATTTAACTAAGGTCGAGCTAACTGCAGATTCAGAAATACCCAGGTATAAGTACAATTTCTCTCCCAAAATTGGTCGAGATATCAAAGGAGGTGACCCCAAGTATTTTTTTAATTCTTGGAACGCTTATTCGCATTGTGAATTCCACTCGAAAGTCTTTCTCAAAATCTTAAAAAATGGCAAACATCTATCTGTTACCTTAGAAACAAATATGTTTAAAGTTTCCACTCTTCTAGTGAGCCTTTGGACATATTTTTTGCAAGATGGAGATTGCATTTTGATAAAAGGTTTGATATTTGCTAGATTATCTTCAATCCCCCTTTGGTTGACTATAAAGCCGAGGAACATTCCTTCCTGGACCCCGAACACACACTTGGTCAAATTCAACTTCATCTGATGCTTTTTCAGCTGGTCAAACATTTAACTAAGATCATTAATATGATTTGAGGCTTTCTTGCTTTTTGTTAACATATCATCCATATAAACCTCCATGTTTTTGCTTATCTACTCTTCAAATACCTTATTTACCAACCTCTTATAGGTCACTCCAGCATTTTTGATCCCAAAGGGCATTATGTTGTAGCACTAGGTTCCTTGATTAGTGATAAAAGTTGTGCTTTCCCTATCTTATGATTTTATCTTAATCTGGTTATACCCAGAATAGGCATCCATGAAGCTTAAAAGCTCATGTCCTAACGTAGCATCAACCAATTGATCAATTCTATGCAAGGGAAAGTGGTCTTTTGGGCAGGATTTATTTCAATCAGTGAAATCCACGTACATACACCATTTATCATTCCTTTTCTTGACCATCACAACGTTGTCCAATAAACTAGTCTTTTTGAAGTTTCTCGACTTCTTCTTGGATAGCTTGATTCTTCTCTGGACTGAAAACCTTGCGCCTTTGCTTAATCGACTTGGCATCCTTATTGATGTTGAGCTCATGACAAAAGAAATTGGGATCAATTCCAGGCATATCCTCATGATTCCACATAAATACATTTCTCCATTGCCTCAGTAATATAATTAATTCTTGTTTAAGGATTGGATCTAGTGTTGAGTCAATATACGTTGTTCTTTCTAGTTTATCATCATCTAGGATAATGTTTTTAGTAGCTTCCACAATCTATACCTTGATTAATTATGTCTCATCTCGTGGATCTACAGTTTTAACTTCAGATTCACTGTTAGGCTCAGTGGTGTCCACTTGATAAGCAGTGGTCTTCTTTTTCAACTCAATCGAATCCTCTTGCTCGACTGAAGAATAGTAACATTCTCTGGCCACCTTTTGGTCTCCTTTCACAACACCTACCCTAAAATGAGTCAAAAATTTAATGTATTGATGGACCATTGATGGTTTATCTTCAAACTTCTTTAACCCAACCCGCCCGAATATCACGTTACAGGAAGATTGAATGTTTTTATCCATCACGAAAAAGCATGTTTTCTCTGTACGGCTTGTCGTCCAGGTGACAAACAATACTTCCATCGTGACTGTCCCAAGAGGTTTAACTTTTTACCACAAAAACCTATTAATGGCCGGTGATAAGGTTCCAATTGGCTGAGTTTCAAAGAGGCAAATCGATTATGCCTCCTGACCAATCGATTTAGTTTCCCAAAAAACATGAAAAATTTCCCTTTAAGACTAGAACTCCTAAATAGTTATCAGGAAAACTTTAGAGACATTGTTAGAATATAATGAGGGATTTATTATATTGCAGTAGGCCATGATAGGGTTAAGGGATCAAGTCCTATCGAGATAATTAAGACGATGATTAAATGGGATTAAACGATAATCTAATTAATTCGAGAGAATAAGAATATAATTATGGGTAAGCGTGAGTGAGATTATGGTATGGACCAGTAAAGTAAGGAAGACTTAGATACTGAAATAAAACAAGGGGCAACTAGGACACTTAGATTTGAGAATAATACTTCATTAAATGCGATAGTGAGAATAATCGTAAATTGAATGTACGGTGAGTATTAGAGTGATATATACTACGTACAAATGATAATAACTAGGTTGTGTGAATACCTAATGAATATTTATAGGTTGTTGGTGTACCTATTATATGATTGATGATATATTTTAACATACCTACGCTACCGGCTATCACGTAGGTTCCCGCGCAGTGGGCGATCCCACCTTGCCGATTCCAGGGAGGTCTAGATTTGTTCCCCAGAACATAGAATTTAGAGTGGCTCACTATGTGTCGTGTATTAGTGCGTCTGGCATGTCGTTTGGGTACGTTAGGTATGTGAGTAGCCCAAAGGCTTAGAACTATGTTTATCTCCACTTCTTGTTATTTGATTTTGGGTTCGAGGAGATATACCTAACCATTTGTCCCTATTTAGTACGAGAGGTACTTGGACTGATAGTTGAGTATGCCCATATTTCACTATGGTCCTTTTGAAAGACATCGTAATGATCTTTATTAGCGAGATAAAAACATGTGTACCAATGTGAATATTCTACTTACGTGTGACAGTAGACAGTTAGATAGTATATATCTAAAGATTGAATTAAGTAGTGAAACTTTATTAATTGAATTAAGTAGTGAAACTTAATTAATTGAATGATGAGAATACATTTAAGAGAAACACTTATCCATAGACAACTAAAATGAGAGAGTTTTAATCTAGAGGATGACAAACTAGGATTAAAATAGGTCTTGGAGTATTCCCCCAACTCGAACTATCCTGACTAAAATGGCCCTTGCGATTAATCAGAATCAATAGGGTATAATTTGTTGTTTTCAACAAATAAGCATGAAAGATGTCAACCCAACAATACAAAATGAACAATTCAATAAATTACCGAACAAATGCTTTGATGTTAGAGTGAAGTCTAAAATAAAACTTTACATGATAATAGAAGTTAATAAACCATGATAATTTAATATCAACACATACACCCAATGATTGGATTCAAACTAGAAACTAACAAATAAGTGCAATCATCCAAGGTGGGTTTATGATCTCAAACCAATTAAAATAGATACTCATGATAATAACAATACAGAGATTCAAAGTAGTATTAACTAAATGAAAGAAATCCATTACATGCTAGGGTTCAAACAAAATAACTATATTAATGCAAAAAAGTGTATTAATTGCCAATAAAGTCAACAAAACCAAGCTTAACAAACTTATAAATAAGTAAATGGAGAGAGAGAGTGAAAAAATGTAATACACCCTAGGAGAGATAGGAGAGTAAATTCTTATAAACTATCTCTCCTATAATATTTTATATATATATATATATATATATATATATATATATATATATATATACCTCCATATGAAAAGTCCAATTTATAGTAAGTGGAATGAAATACGAAGAAAGCAAAAAAAAGAAGAACAAATTTCTAAAATCTCGTTGGTTCGATTGTTCGATGACCCTAAAATCAACATATTGTCTTCCATTACTTTGAAAAACCAAGAAAGATTGATTGATCTCTGGGTATCCAATTGATTTTCTATTTTCAGAAATTCTTCCAAAAGGTTTCAAGTACTAAAGAGCATCGATCGAATGACAGCATCTCACTCATACAAAATCGTAATGACGTGCCGTTGGTAACCACATGAAGCTAATTCAATCAAATATGATTTTATGGAATTTCGACAATAGGAACACGAAGTCTGAATATAGGAAAATTCCCCTGAAGTTTCATCTTATGATGAAACTTTCCCAAAATGGATCCAAATGCTCTGCTAAGCATTCCCACACTTGTTAAATATCAAATAAACTTTGCACACATAATATATTATATACAATATAAGATCATAAATATAGAGGGTGAATAGGAATGGGAATGCTAGAATGCGTAAATAAAAAGGGGGATTTCATGTAGCGTTCATGAATAATCACACCCATAACTTACACATTGCTAGTACATAGTGATGAACCGTAAGAGAACTAACCTAAGATAGAGAGATAGATAAATAGAGAGAGAGAGAGAGAGAGGAATAATAAAGATATGTGCAAAAAAATATTCCACTTTCGTGGGTGCACAGTTTCATCTAGAAAATGCAACAGGTCATTCAACCCCTAGGTTAACCTAGTGAATGGGTGTTGTTTCGTGAGGGTTTATGGATGAAAACAAAAAGCATATAATTTACTCACAAATTTTCACCCCAAAATCCAATGCCAAACTCAACAACAATATAAATTTCAATAAGTTATTAGCAATGAAAATGAAATTTCACCCAATAGTCCATAATTATAAACATTGGTAGAATAACATCGTTACAATTGAAACTTTAAAATGCGTATGATGAGGGAGCATAAGTGAATGTTTTTATTTGGAAAATTTTATATAACCCGAATAAATAATAAAATGTACAATGATATCAAACCTCTCAGTGATTGTGCTTAATAAATAAAGGTCTCTGAATGGGTTGTAACACACTTGGGAGAAGCGGGCGTAATGAGTAAATGTAAAAGCAAGAAAATACACGCATATATCATCGATGAAGAACGCTATATATAAAATAAAAATTATAATCTCAATGAATGGATATCACTCATTAAAAGAGGTGAAACGTGCTTTAACATATTATTTCCCTTATTATGAATTTCGAATCACATTCGTCCTAGGACCATATAGGAATTTATAGGGTTGTAAAATGAATATTTATAGATTCAAAGGGTTTGTGGAGAAAGGCTTGGTATAATGGAACGTGAGTGTAATAACTAAAAATGGAAAATACAAGTGGAGTATGACTTCTTATTTTTACAAATAAACACTTGCAATTAATACTTTTTTTAGAATACCTTCAGTTTATTTTATTTCCTTTTATTGTCTTTTAAGGTAAACTCAATGCAAAAATATAACCACATAACATGAACATCATAACAACCCAATTTAGCACCTAAACCAAAGCTAATAAAGGTATGAAATGGGTGAAAACTCCAATGTGGATTTGTTTATAGGATTAAGGTGATGAAACGAAGGTTTATATTTAGGCTGAATGGGGATAACTTGGGAAATAGGTAGGGTAAGGTCAGGGTCAATATGGGTTAATTAACAAAGAGGGCCTACGATACTTTCCTAAAGCTTACTTGATTCATGAGTCAAAACAGCGTTGAAAATCATGCTCAAGTAACATATTTCATATGAACTCAATTATTAAAAGATTAAAAAAAGAATAATGAGATTACTACAACTTTAACATTTTCAAGCAGAAGTAGAGGGAGAGTAAATTGTATAAACACTCGCAATTGAAACAAAGCATAAATTTTGCTCGACATGTGTATAGAATTCAACATAAGATCGCCGAGTTATAAAAAATTTAAACTGAATCATTAAAAACAAAAAATAAGTGAACATGCATCATTGTAAAGGAAATTCTATAGGGAATTAATTGATTGATTAGTAGAAAAAGTGTAAGAGTCCTAAAGGAGAAAAATAATGAAAGAAAAATAGTTTTTAATTTTTTAAATAAATAAATATATACATGGCTCACAATTTATAAAAAACAAGATGATAAATCACACCCCTAACTTTAATCATACATCGTCCTCAATGTAATTAAAGACACTGTGAAAAAGAAAGATAGAAATAGATTACCCTAATTTGGAGCGATCCTAGAGATATAAATCATGACCCTGGACAACAAAATGAGAAGAAATAAGAAGACTTATTCAAAATAAGGATTAAGTTTGAGAAATCATGTCATAAGTCACGAAAACATAGAGGGGAAAAATAGTAATGCTTAGATAAATAAATGTCCTAAAAAAGACTTCATAAATATGAAAATTTGAAGAACATCAAGATCTAATAAAATAACTAAAAACTACATTACCATTTTTAATTTCATAATTCCACCAAAACAAACTCAAACAATTAACAAAAAGTCAAACCATACTAAAAGACAAAGATAATGAAATAATATCCCAACTTCAAAAAAGAAATAAAGAAAAATCTAAAAACCAAAACCACCAGAAGGTCGTGGTGCCTTTGGATCATGGGATGAATAAGGATCGATAAAATATTCTCGTACTGGTGCATCCTGACCTCTTTGAAAATTATAGAGGTCTCTCATCATCATTTACATCACGCCAAAGTCGTGGTGCTAGTCATTTGTGTCCTGGCCATATTGTATCTTAAATGCCTCCCACATTTGATCAGAGCGTGTCGTGAACTGTGTAAAGTGGGCATCGAGGGACAATGACGCCTCATTATCTAGACCCACCTACTCAACCCAACGAATTTTAGCCTCCCCTTTTGAATCATCCTCCACTATATTTATTTATTTGCTTGGTTCCCCCAAAAGTGACCGAGGAACTTCTTGATGTTATATTTAGTGAAGCGCTTCTCCAGATTTCTTTTCGATCAATACCAAAGTCAGGGTAGCCAAAATCCATGCGTATTTTTTTAATGAGGGCTAGAAATAGGAAGGAATTTCTCCATGCATTTATAATGGAAATAGCATACATGATATCCAAGAAAACCTTGGGCAAATTAAAACTACCTATGTAGTTCATCAAAGTGTGAAAGAACGTCACATGCTTATATCGCTCCAGAGACCGATTTCATGTGATCATGAATGAGTGTAAGTTTATGTAATATGGAGATTGGGGAGAATCCTTCATGAAAATTGCCCCAAATTTCTTCTTCTCCAAAATTTGGCCAGGTCCTAAATACTCGGTTAAAAGTTCCTATCCAAAGGTATTCATGTCACTCAACGTCACAAACGTCTCAAGATCTGCCACACCATTAATATATCGATCAAGGTCCTTACAACTGAATGACATCTTTACAACTCTCACCATTGCCACATAATATATCTTCATCCCTTTTACGATCATAAATAAAGCGTATAACATCCTCACAAACTCCTCGTTAGCACGACCATTTACTGACGAAAACCTCCCATTTATATCTTTGTAGGAGGGTGAGGGATTTGATGAGAATCATCTCAATTACCCATGCATACTTTTATACCAAGGGGATTTTTTCCTTCAAAGTATGCTTGATAGCAATCACGCTCTCTTTCGCATCGAAATCCTTCAAAACCCATTATTGGAACACACTTATTTGACTTATATTTTTTTATATCGGTCATATCAACCTAAAAAACAGTAATCATGCAAAACAATAACAATTTATAAAGATAATTATGGAATCAAGATATAAATAATTAGAAATTGTGTGTGTCGGTCGATCGACATGCCAATGTGTGTGACATAGAGTGAAAAATATGCATCTTCATGATAAACTTGAACACTAAATACATTTTAGATAATTCATCAAGCACCTAGTGTGTAGACTGCGTAAATGGTAGTGGGGTGAAATTTTAACCAAAATCCAACCCTTACCCATGAACAATTTCAATAACATGTCATATTGAGTGTTCATGAGTGATTTTTTACAAGAATATTTCATTTAAATTAAGTTGGAACAATGTTTGAAAGTGTGAATTCAAAAACACCACTAAAACTATCATCATGCATGCTAATAAACCCAAATGAGTGTTTCAACAACCACAAAATACATCATAATAACATAATCAATAACAAAATGTGTGCACATGGTGATAATCATGGATAAAACAAACAAGCTTTCATGGAATATTTGTATTTAGACAAGTTTTTTATACCTACACCAACAAGCCCTAGAACTATGAAAATAGCCAACAAAATCCAAAAAATCAAATTATATGAGAAAAATCATACTTTTTATTTTAGAAAATGGGATTGAAGCAGTTAATATGGGTAAGAGATGGAAATTGAGAACTAGGTCTTGGAATTGGAGAGTTCGGGCAAGGGAGAAATAAAAGGGTGTGCGAGAAATGAGGGAACATAAGTGTTTAAGAGGGAAAAATATAGGACAACCAATTGATCAATGGATCAATAACATGGGATACTAAAAAGTAAGTGGGATATAAAAATGGATAATCTATTGATTGATAGAGGATCGATCGATCGATGAGGCCAGAACTATAAGTTTTTATGATAAATCGATCGATCGATGGAGGATCATTTGATCGATTGAGGGAAATCTTTACTATTAGAATATGTAAGGACAAATTTTTAATTGTTTCAATTTGTATGCATTGGCTTAATTTCGAACAAAACATTTTGAATTGTAGGTTAGGACTTGGGTTTTTGACCTTTCAAGCCTCTGGCATGTTTGTTGAAGATATAATGACCAAGCTAAAGAGAATACATCATCATTTCGTATTGCGTGTTGCGTTTCATCATCAATGTTACAAGTATCTCTCATGTATGAATGAAGATTTATGTTGAGCCTTAAATATTATATTTTTCGGGGTTCGGCTTGGACACTCTTTGAGGCTCTTGTATCCACATACTTTCTCAGACTTCCAGACTTCAGCATTTTTTCAATCTCGTCCTTCAGGGCGAAACATTTGCCAGTTAGATGGACGTGATCTTGATGGAACTCGCACCATAAATTCTTATTTCTCTTATATGTAGGATCCTTCAGCTTCATCGGCCATCTCATAGACCTATCATTCTTTACTTCATTGAGGATGTGTTCATAGCTCATAGTTAAAGGAGTATATCCTGCAAACTTATCGTCCACAATCCTCTTCTTTCCATCCTGTTTCTTCAAAAAGTTCCCACTGCTACTTCCAATCTCATCCTCATATTTAGCAACCATTACTTCATCTGAGTTCATGACCTTTCCAGTTGTTGCCAACAGCTCGGCCATAGACTTAGGGGGTCTTCAGCTAGATTCTATAGATACTTTCCCTTCCGAAGTCCTCCAGTGAGGGATGTCATGGCTATACTCTCTTCATAATCCTCTACCTCTAATTTTTCCTTATTGAACCTCGCGATATAGTATCTGAGGCTTTCATTCTTTCCTTTCTTTACATAAAGCAAATGGGTCATCTTCTTTTAAGGTCTTACCCCAAAATAGAAATTATGAATGAATCGCTTGGACAACTGTATAAAGTTTCCTATGGAATTTTTAAGAAGAGAGGTAAACCACACATGTGTTTCCCCAGTCAAAGTGCCCGAGAAAGCTCGGCACCTCATCTTATCAAGTATGGAGTAGATGTTCACTGCAGAGTGTTACATCTCAATATGGTGGGTTGGGTTAGTACTTCCATCGTACTTGGGTGATACCACTGGAGGATTGAATTTGGTCGGGTTGGAAAGCTAATAATCCTTGGCACAAAGGGAGAACCCTTTGAGTAACCCCTCTGTAAGGGGTCTCACCTTCTTATGAGATCTCCAATCTTGTTTTTCAGCCTTTGGATAGAGTCGTTCCAGGGCTTAGCATTATCGGCCTGGACGAGGTTGTCCCCAACCACCTCCAAAGGGTGGACTGAGGGTTTCCTACCTGCCTCACATTGCCAGCTGTTGACCTCCCCCTGAATAAGTCTCGGCCATGTGGGGGTCGACCATGATGAGGCCGACAGTCGCCACCCTCTCTTCGTGAGCCAGTGATGCTTCTTGACTTGAACATCCTTTCTCACAGGTCATTAACTGGGTCAAGTTGTTCGAAGGCTGACCCTCTACCGATCAAAAGTTGAACCTATTTTATGGGCATCGCAGTCTCGTCTTTCACCTTGACCTCAGCTCTATTGGATAGTACGTACAATGTTGTTTGAGATCTCATACTACTCCCAGCAGTGTGCTGGAGCATCCTCAGCCTCTATATCATCATACCTGTCCTCTAGGCAAGGGTTTACTTGCCTCCCTAGGCATAAATTCCTAGGGTCAACAACATCCCTCCACCGTTGAGTAGGAGGTAGGTCTTTTTGCGGTGCCTGGGGTGGTCCTCTAGCCTCATGTTGTCCCTGATCAGCTGCCGGAGTAATCATCTTCGGTGAGACCCCAGGTGGTCTCATTATCATATTCTGATTTAGCTGGCCAAATTTCTCCTGCATTGCTTGTTGAGTAGCATCTAAGGACTTCAAGGTTATCGCCACCTCAGCCATGTCAGAATGGGGTGGTGCTAAAATGGAGTTATGCCCTCCAACACCAGATGGTGGAGGTGGTAACTCGGGTGCCATATTAAAAGACTAGAGAGCTTGTAATGAAAAATACTAGAGAATCCTGATACCTTAAAGGACCTCTTTCAATGGTGAAACACCTCCACGTAAGGGGGAGGGATGGCTCACCACCAAAGTCTCCGGTGAGGTCAAACAACAAAGTAGGAAGAGAAGAATCTTCTCGTTCCCACAGAAGGCGCCAAAATGAGTAAACAACACCACCAGCATGAGGTGGTGATAAGCTCAATTTATCAATAACAATGGCAATACAAGAGTAAATATCTAGTAGAAGGAGGTGAGGAGAAGAGGAGAAACACTGGTATGTGAGTGATTCAGCCAAATTTGGTCTACATCCATGGTAAGTGTGTGAGTAAGTTTCACTAGAATGAGGGCACTATTGGCCTGTGATACAATCTCTCACTTTCTCTCTCTATTGTGTACACAAACAGAGTTTAGTATAGGGTTACAATTGTTAATCCCCCACCCAGGTAGGATAAGACAAGTATTTATAGTGCTTGGGGGGTGTAGTGTACCCCCCAACCATGCCACGAGCATGTGTGCCTTGAATAAACTAATCATAGGTGGACACCTGGCTGTGCCACATGTAAGGAATGATGACCAAATATTCCCTCACGTGAGGGTAATGATTTAGTTATAATTGATTTTCTCACATGTTCCAAGTCTTCCACATGCTTGCATGTGTTCATACTTGTGACATCATCTGTTGTAACCTCGGCCTAGCCGAGTACGATGTTGGGAAGTCTGATAGTTGCTTTGTCCTAAAAATCATAATTATGACCTCGACCTGCATGATTAGCCGAGGTTAGGTACGAGGTTGGATCTAGTGTTGGCTACTTCCCCGCCGAGCTTAAAGCCCTAAGATACTTATGGAAGTAGCTTGAACCCATAACACGCTAAAGATCTAGGTTTGCATAATGTGGAGCCGACCATGAGAAGGACGACCTTTTTGATGGTTGTTGTGTGCTTCCTAGCAACTCGACTGTAAGGAAATCCGAGGTTAGTGACTCTGAGTATGAGGGTACACTTTAGGAATATCAACATTCATTATGTATGAGTGTAAATGCTTAAATGTATAAAGGCATTCAATCCCTTAACATGCTAACCCTTGATCTTAGGGTAACTATAAATACATCGTATCCCTTTCGGTAAAGGCAAGAAAGAACGGATTTCAGGTTAATCTTATTTACAAGAGTACCTAGCTTTCTGTAATCTCTGAAATCAATACCATAACAGTGGACGTAGGCTTTCTTACATAGCCTAACCACTTTAAAACCATGTGTCTCTCTTTTCTTATCTTATTATATTGCTATATTTTATTTGTAATTATAAATTTGGATCAAATCCATTTTTTGACATCAACAGTCAGCGTTCTTACACGACCACTCTATTTTCACTCCAGTTAGTGATTGTAGAGGGGGCTTGAAGGTAATCTTGAGATTAGGGATAATCCCCCCATTAGCAACAGTGTTTGGGATTAACACACCGAGGCAGCTCAAGTGTGGCAACTCTGTGAGGCAGCTTGGCGTGGCAACTCATACTTTAGCTTACTGTGTTGCTTAGTCATATTGTATCTTTGTTTATAATGACTATAAGCTATGACGATTGTAATGATATAAATAGAATAATGATTATGTGTGAGGTCAAACAGTACTCACGAGAGACCAGGCTTGGCAGGGCCTGGGAGATCTTTCATGCTCTATCGAATGACCTCACCATGGGAACTTTGGAGGGACTTGGTTTGGAGGATTGATAAGTGAGGCACCGTTGGGGCTTGTCTAGACCATCTTAGATACACCTGGTAAAACACAGAAAGACCCTTACCATGGAACCTCGGGCGGAGCAGCTTGGAGTTCCATCGGGTGTTGAGTTGTGAGCCAAAAAACCCTATACTTAATGTCACATCCACTTTATCTGATGTCACTAACTAGCTAGGCAATGTCAGACCTGCACTTGAGTTGACCATTATGGTATTTGGGGTTGTCAGATAGTTGGTGAGCCACTTGTGTGACAACATCCCCCTGACACACAGTGGTTAGGCAAAAGGCATGTCTTGGCATTTAATGTTTATGACGTGGAGACAACTAGTGCATTGGGTATTTAATGTTTGTGACATAAAGTATAAGGGATGTCTTTCACAGGCATTAATGGCAGAGTTGCCTCAAAGATGGTGTGGGAGGCTATTTAAGGACCCCAACCACCTCTGGGGAGAGGATGATCTTTTTAAGAGTTCAGAAGTTATTACTAGAGATAATATACATCATAGAGAGTTATTGCAAACTAGAGAGTATACTCACCCACTACTGTCATTTATTACGAAGCACTTAATACTTGACAGAGATTCTTGAGGGTGGTTGGTGTGTTTGGCTGCCTGCCAAGGTATATCTAGGGTGCTTACTTCTCTCTCCCTCTACCTAAGTTACTTCTAAGTTCATTACTACCTTCTGAGTTATATACGAGAGATTTGTGAGTTCAAACTGAATCTATCTTCATTGAGTGGTGTTTGCATGTCGTGTGATTAATCAATAATGTCACTATTTAACTTATCATTACTAAACTCAAAAAGGGATTACGCCTCCATCTTATCTAAACTACCCTCTTACATTTGGCGACTCCGCTGGGAGGCATTCTTCTAAGCAAGGAGTATGGCGCAAGATAACGTTAATCGAAGACTCAACTTTGATGACATTCAACAAAATGAAGATCAAGCAGAGAATTGGAGGTTTTAAGGGATGAGGGACCTTGAATAGAGGTACCTCTAGTTCAGGCAATGGCAGGTGTTCTAGGGATGACACAAGATTCCATGAGTGTTGGGTTGGGACCAGCCCATCTGTCACTCCTCATGAATAAGTTTTATGAGTTTTTGTAAACTTCGGTAGCTTCAACGGTATTGGAAGGATTTGGGTCCTACTCCTTCGTAACACCAGGGGAAGCCCCAACGGCCCCTCCAAGTGAAGGCATAACGGGAACAGTCCCACCAAGTATATCATCTATTGTGAATCCATTAGTGGGAACTTTGGGAGTATCAATGACTCCAACTGTGACAATTTCCCTAGCTATAACGGGCATTCAGCCCAAGGTCCCATTGGTTGTTGCCCCAGTAGCATCACATATGGAGGAAATGAGGAAGGAGATGCAAAAAGAGATGTTGAACTTCATGCAAGCCTCCTCGCAATCTGCTGGCGAGGTAGCTTCGGTTTATGATGAATTTCGAACACCTTACCCCCCAGGAATAAAATGATGAGCCCTATACAAAAGATTATATTCCTCTTATTTTTGAAAAATACACAGGGAAAGGTGGAAACCCAAAGGAGTACATTAAGTGCTTCGTTAAACACTTAGGGGCGCATTGTAATAATTAAAATCTCAGGTTGAGGGAGTTTTCTAAATACTTAACCGATAAATCATATACCTGGTATTCTTATTTGGCTCCCAATAGCGTTTCTACATGGGAGGAGATGCATGATTTGTTAGTCCGGAAGTTCTTTCTGGCGGAGGATGAGTTTACTTTGACCCAACTAGGGAGGGAGAAGAAACGACCCGGGAAAGAAGTGGTGGAATACTTTCGAAGGTTCAGGGAAAGGCCCCTCGATATGAGGGAAGAGGCCAAAGAATCCAAGTTATTACAGATCTGTGTGGAGGTGCTTCTTCCTGAGTACATCTGTTATCTCATTAATGAGACGCGCGAGGGGACTTTTTTGACGTTCTTAAAAGCAGTAAGAAATATCTCCTTGGTGGTGAGACCCAATCCAGTGGTGGTGCCTATGACGTTTAGGAAGACGATACAACATGTGGAAGGGAGGTCTTAGCCCCCACGGGTAGGCTACACCGAGGGAGCAGATGGGGCAAGGCGCCAAAGAAGGACAATAAGAGGAAGTTTGGAAGAGACAAGGAGGAACCACCACCTTTGCCTTGTACAGTGGAGGAGGCTGTCAGCTATTACAATACAATGGTCCAAGGAGGAACAGTCTACGAACCAAAGGGAATTCTCATGGGGGAACTCGATGCGGCGACGAGGGTGGATCCTAAATATTTCTAGATTTACCGAAAGATCCAGCATCCAATAGAGAGCTGTTTCACTCTGAGGAGAATCATCGATAAGTATGTAAAGGTAGGGACATTGCAAATCCCTCCATAGAATGTTAACAATAACCCACTCCCAGCACATGGGGACAATTTGGTGGTGGCCTATGATGAGGAAGCAGATAGAGAAGAAAAAAAGACAACTACGAAGCAGGGAGAGTCCAAAGAAGCCCTAAAAGATTGTATGAAGGGAATGACTAATGTAGTACTAGCCTACGATGAGGAAAGTGCCAAAGACGTGGAGGGTGTATACAGCGTTGAAGGTGTTGAATCAAACCCAGTCCTAGAGTACTGTGCAGTTTCGAAATCCCCTCACCTAGTTCTTTGACCAAGTGGGGATACCGAAAGAGAGTAGGCTAGAAATAACCAAGGAAATAATTAACATTGTGAGGTAGAACGCAGTCCCTTCGCTGAGATGGAAGGTACCCATGGCCAGGTTAGTAAGAAGGTTTCTATCAGAAGTAACTTTCAACGATGTAGATAGGGCTGTAAGATTCCCTCATAATAGGCCATTATATGTGACTGCCAGCGTTAATGGAATTAGTTTTGCAAGGACTCTTATGGATGGGGGAGCTTCCATCAATATTATGACAATCAACTCTTTTCACGTATCTAATATTCCAGAGGAAAGGTTGGTCCCCATGCCTTTGGTGATTTCAGGATATGACAACCAGTCTTCTAAATCCATTGGGTATGTGAATGTTGGGATCGTGATGGGAAATCTTAGGTCCCATATTAAGTTCCACGTGATAGAGAATGCAACTTCCTACCATCTGTTAATAGGAAGAGTGTGGATGCATAACCAAGGGCTAGTTCCCTCGATATACCACCAATGTGCTAAGTCAAATATCAAGGGAACGGAGGTGATCATTAGGGCTATGAAGAGGGCCTTCGCTGTCGAGGAAGCTCACTTGATAGACGCGACATTCTACATAGAGTTGGAGGAGGATGTCCGGGCCCAAATGAGAAGAATAGAGGGAGCATAGGTTCCCTCGATCAGAGAAAGGATGGGACCCTTGAATGAGAAGAATAAAGAGGTTACAAGCAGCGCAAGAGTAATGACCGAAGAAGCTCACCAGATGACCCCTCTGACCCAAAACATCTCGAAGTAGCTTAAAGACATGATGAGGCCCAGAGTGGATCCGATGGAACATGAGGTCCAACGATAAAGCGTGCTGGACTGGTTCTCAGGAAAAAGATTGGCCGAGGCTTCTAAAGAGAAGAAGAGGAAGGCATCTACAACTACCAGTAGACAGTGCAAAAAGGTCGTTATCGAAGAAGGAAAGGTGATATATCGATTATAATGGTGTGAACAGGTGGCTGAAGAAGCTGACAATAAGTCTAACTTAATATATGAGTGATTTTTAGTGGATTAGTGGGGACAATGTATGGTAATAGACAACTCCAATGTATAGGAATTTATGGAGGAAGTCGCCGAGGAACCAGAATACATGGAGGATCAACCAAAATCGTAGGCATAAGAACTGGAGCAGTTGAACCTGGAGAAAGAAGAGGATGACCCAAGGCCTATTTTTATCGTGAAAGATCTGAGTAAGGAGAAATGAGAGGCTTTGGTTAAGTTAATTCAGGAGTTCATAGATTTTATTGCTTGGAAATACATGGAGATGGAAGGACTGGATGAAGGAGTCAGTTGCCATAAATTAAACGTAATGCCTTCAGCCATCACGGTGAAATAAGCAACGAGAATGTACAAACCCAAGCTAAAATTGAAGATAAAGGAATAAGTCCAACGGTTATTAGCGGTAGGATTCATCAAACCGATACAGCACCCACTTTAGTTGTCTATCATTGTGCCGGTGGGAAAGAAAGATAAAAACTAGATAAGGATCTGTGTGGACTTCAGAGATTTGAACAGATCTTTCCCCAAAGACGAGTTCCCTCTACCCTCCATCGATAGCTTGATAGATGCAACGACTGATCATGAGATGTATAGCTTCATAGATGGGCATGTAGGGTATAACCAAATCAAGATGGACCCCAAGGATGCAGAGAAAACAGTGTTTAGGACCCCGTTGGCCAATTTCATGTACAGAGTAATGCCGTTTGGACTCAAGAACGCTGGGGCTACTTACCAGAGAACAATGATGGCCATTTTCCATAAATTCTTCCACAAATTTATGGAATTATATATGGATTATTTGGTCATCAAATTAAGGAATGCGGAATCCTATTTGGGCGATTTGAGGAAGGTGTTTGTCTGATGCAGTAAGTATAAATTAAGGATGAACCCACTGAAGTGCATATTTAGATTAACAAGTGGGAAATTTCTAGGCTTCGTGGTTGATCGGCAAGGGGTGAAGATGGACCAGGACAAGCAGCGAGCGATCTTGGAGATGCTAAGTCCAAGAACGGTGAAGGAACTGAAGAGTTTCCTTGGTAAAGTCTCATATCTTAGTAGATTTGTGCCTGGAATAGCTAAGATGACACATCCGTTGATGCAGCTATTATGAAGGAACACAAAATTCAAGTGGGAAGAGGTCCACCAAGATTCACTAGCTGGGCTGAAGAGGCTGCTCATTTCACCACAAATCATGGTTCCCCCACAGGCAGAAATACTGTCGCAGCTATACCTCACATCTAACACGAGGTCCGCGGGAGCTTTGTTGGCACAGGAGATTGATGGGGAAGAACGACTGATTTACTACCTCAACAGAATCATACATGGGCTAGAGCTTAGATATAGTAGCTTAGAAATGCATTGTTTAGCCTTAGTCTTTGTAGCACAAAAGCTTAGACATTGTATGTTGTCTTTTATAATTCATATTGTAACTAGATGTGATCCTATTAAGTATTTGTTGGAAATAACTATATTGATTGGTAGGGCAGCTAGGTGGTTCCTTATCCTCTCCGAATATGACTCAAAGTGTGTGGTTCCTCGCGCAATCAAAAGACAAGAGTACGCCGATTTGCTGGCAATTTTCCCCTCGGGAACATTTTAGCCACCTAAAGAAAGTATTTCAGGAGAGGATTTGCAGGCCAATCACCTAGACGCAACGGATGAGGAATGGATAATGCAGTTCGATGGATCTTCGATGGAAAAAAAAGGAGGAGCTGGGGTTATTCTTTCAAAAGGAATGGAGGAGATTTGCCTTTCCTACAAATTAGATTTCCCTTGTTCTAACAACGAGGCGGAATATGAAGCATTGGTGCTTGGTTTCTAGAGGCTCTTCGAAGGGGGATTCATTCACTTTGCATCAAAGGTGATTCAAATTTGGTGGTTTAGTAAGTGAATGGAGAGTACGTGTTAAAACACATGAGCCTGGCACCATACAGAACAATCATTCATAGGCTCCTCTGCCAGTTCTATTAGACTAAGATCAAGAGACAGCCCAGAACGATAAATCATCACCCAGACGCCTATGACACCATTGCCCATAAGATGGTCATAAGGAACGATACAACTATTATCGTGATCCAATGAAGAACAGACCCTTCGATAGTACAGTTAATTCTATTGATGGAGGAGGACTCAGATTAGAGGGGAGAGATTAGAGGGCAATTAGAATCTGGTGGAGGAGCGATGGGGCTGAGGGAATTAGCCCAATACTTCACGAACCAAGGAAACCTTGACTTTAGGAATGCAGGAGGATGGTTGTCGAGGTGCATCAGTCCAAAAGAGGCATAGCGAAGATTAAAGAGAACACATGAAGGGCATTGCGAGACAACTAAAATACCCCTTTATCGAAGAATTTAAAGAGAGGGGTATTTTTCGCATAGAATGAAATAGGATGCGGCAGAGCTACAATGGAAGTGCGATAAATGCCAGTTATTCTTCGAAGCAGCTGAATGTCATTTCGTGGAAGCTCAACCTGATTGGAGACAACTTTATATTGACTTTATCAAAGATGGAGTTGCCCCAACACAAAAAATTAACACGATGGACTCCAGTGATGGGCTCCAAGATTTTACATTCATGAGGGGATGCTTTATCAAAGAGGCTACTTCAACAGGCCATTGGATTGCATCATGAGGGAAGAAGAATTCGAAGTCCTCATATAGGCACACACTCCAGCTCACATAGGAGGGCCAAGTTATACGAGCAGTTGATAATGTTGGGATACAATTGGCCAACAATGGAGAAAGATTCTACTGAGTTTATTTGAAAGTGAAAGGCTTGCCAACTTCATGGAAATATAATCCATGCCCCATCGATGGACCTACACTCCCTGACAATGCCTTATCCTTTTCACACTTAGGCATTCGACCTTATAGGGGAAATACACCCTTCATCGAATGGGAAGATATGGGTACTAGTAGCAACAGAGTGCTTCACAAAGTGGGCTGAAGCGATACCACTGAGAAGGTAAACAACGGGGGTGGTGATCAAATTCATCAGAGAATACATCATTTGCCATTTTGGGATCCAAAAGGTTATCCTTTCAGACAATGGAACCCCTTTCGTCAATTCATAAGTAACGATCATCACAAACAAGTACTCCATTATTCATCATACTTCGATGGTGGCATATCCAAAGGGAAATGGTCGGGTCGAAGCATCTAATAAAACTTTAGTTAATATCTTGGCTAAAAACGATGGAGGATTTCCCAGGAGCGTGGGATGATAAGATACCAGCTATATTGTGGGCCTATCGAACAACTAAGAGGAAACCTACAGGGTATACTCCGTTCTCCCTCGTTTATGGGGCTGAGGCAATCCTTCCAGTGTAGTTAAAAGTTACCTCTGCTCGATATGCCTTGCGAAGTAGCATGCTCCCTCAAAGTAGACATGTGCAGCTGGAGGCGTTAGATGAACCTAGAGATAATGCGATGCAACACTTTCAAATGTATACGAAACAACTTTCCAGGGCATATGATAACTTGGTAAGACCAAGGAAGTTCTTGGAAGGAGACCTCGTGTTGAAAGCAGCAGTGAAGCACATCAGAGGGTTGCCCCCACCCAAGTTTGCAGCGAATTGGGAGGGACCTTTCATTGTAAAAGAAGCTCATGACTCAGGTTATTGCTTAATTTCTAGGATGGAAGAATATAAATCATTAAAGATTAACAATAAATGGTTGAAAGTCTATCATGTGTAAGCAATTAGGTCTGCACCACTGATGTATCTAGCCATTGTTATGAATACACAACCTCTTTTTATGATAAGTATGTAAATTCTTTTTATTATAACTCAAGTGAAGATGAAATAATTATAGAACTTCATAATGTACACAAACAGTTGTAACACAAAGAAATGACATGGAAAACATATATTTTTTCTTCATTCGTAAACTTTGGGGCATTACAAAATTGGGAGCTATTGCCTAAGAATTACATAGAAAGAAGAAAAGAAAATATTTAAAACAAATAATTGACCTAAGAGGAACCAAAGATCTAGAGCAGAGAAAAATCTTCAGGAAGGCCCGAAGAAGCTGGCAGGCAAGACTGTTGGGCATTTATAGAAACCTCCAACCTCGTTTGCACTTGTGTATTCTCGATGATGAGATTCTCTCGCTTCGACTTTGCCAAACGCAGAGCTTCTTCAAGCCCCCAACCTCTTTGTCAACGTCTTCAAGAAGAGGTTTTAACTCAGCCAACTTAGCTTCGTCAACCCGTTGATCCTCCTGATGCTTCTGGAGCAGCTCCCTCTGGCTATCCATTCGCTGGCTCTTCAAAATTTTCAAATGTGTGATAAGATAATCAAAACGAAATCCATCATGACCCAACTCCTTCAGGTGGCCCAGGAATTGGTTGAGGAGGGCCCTGGTAACTTTTGAGGTTAGAGTACTGGAAATCTCAGCCACAACGGTATCCATGCCCTGAAGCCTGAAACTCATCACAGAGATGTTGGAACAAAGGAAATCCATGGTGAATGTTTTAGGATGGTGGTTTACAAGCTGCTCAACTACTAAGCGATGGATGGAAGGCATCTAAGGAGAACGCTGAAGCACCATCAGGCAGAAGGCATGAGGAGCCAAGTCGGGCAGAGGAAGTTCACAACCAGATTCACTTTCAGTAGCATCACCGGTCATGGAACCTTGATCGTTGTGACTGGAGTCTTCTGAAATAACGGGTTCCCAATGGGGTGAGGAGGTAGGCAAAAGAACTGGTGGATAATCCTCTCGATCAACCTGAGAACAGTTAGAGGAAATAATGAGTTTATGAAAAAAAATTAATAAGTGTTTTCGTTATTAAGTCACCTATATAGGCGGAGTTTATGAAAAATCTTAACAAGTGCTTTCGTTGTTAAGTCACCGATATAACTGGAGTTTATGAAAAATATTAACAAGTGTTTTCGTTGTTAAGTTACTGATATAGGTGGAGTTTATGAAACATCTTAACAAGTGTTTTCGTTGTTAAGTCACCGATATAGGTGGAGTTTATGAAAAATCTTAACAAGTGTTTTCGTTGTTAAGTCATAAATATAGGTGGAGTTTATGAAAAGTCTTCACAAGTGTTTTCGTTGTTAAGTCACCAACATAGGTGAAGCTTGAAAGACTGAGAAATGCAGAGAAATTCGTGAAGTACCTCAATAGTAGTAGAAACAAGAATAGGAGACACCGTGGAGGACTCAATGAAGCCCCTAACTGAAGAAGCCTCAACGATCAGCAAAGCTCCCTCGTCAATAAATGGTACCAAGGCCAACGAAGGATTTTCGCTGAAAGAACACGAGGAACTTCCAAATGATGCGCTAGAATGGGCAGGCACCGAAGAACCACCACGCGGGGCAGCAGCATCAACCTTGGCCTTAGAAAGAGAAAAACCACTAAGGGCAAAGGGTGGGGTAAGGCTTGGCAAAAGCTAAAAATACGAAACCAAGTGTTAGACACAAGGAGCGAGTACATGAAAAAGGCAGGAGTACATCTAAGTGTTACTTACCCCCATTATGGCACCAAAAAGAGAAACGGTAGTTATGGATCTCGACAGCATGGTGGGAAGAAGAAGGTGAGCAAACAAGGATGCCCTTTCAACCTAAGGTGTCTCAACATATCAAAAGTTCAGCATGTTATAGAGAAAGAAAATGGGTGAAAGAGAGAAAAATATGTTAGACCTATCAAGTAGTAGATAGTATGTTACTTGGGGGAACTTTTCGCAGTTGGAACAAGGGGCAGAAGAACCTCGAGTTGAGGTGCTAATTCAGAAGAAGCTGGGGGAGTTATCTCCGGTTGGGAAGATACTCCAACAGATTCAACGGAAGCACCCCTACAGCAGCATCTTTAGCCCATTGGGAGGACAAAAGGCAAGAGTAGTTAAGACCTATCACAGGGGAACGGGGAAGAGTAGTATTGGCTTAAGAGACACCGAAATGCCCCCACAAAATGGCCCACAGTGGGACTGGGCCTTTCTTCAAATCCCTGCACCAAAGTCATCAAAGAAATAAACCGATGCGGCATGCCTTAAGAAAAAGGGAATAAGAACGAAACATGCACACATACCTCAGATTCGGAAGAAGAACGAGAAGATATAACCACTAGTAAAGATGGAGAGGAGGCAGCAGCAAAAGGAGATGGGGCGAGATGTATCTCGGGCATCCGTTTCTTCTAGGACTTGGTACCTAGAGTTTTCTTCCTCGTGCCTGTTGCATCAGCACCTTGAGGTATCCTCGAACTTTTTCTCCCCTTTACCGTTGGCTCAGTTGGATCAACTATGACCATGGTAAACGCAGCCGAAGGATGAACAACAGGGGCATGTCACTGAAACTCAGCATTTATTCGTTCTACCTCAAACTGAACTTACCTTCTCAATTCCTCGACCATTTATTCAGACATGGGATGAGTAACAAAGGCAATAGGGAACCCCTCCAATGAAGATTGGGCTTGGTATTTAGATTTTGAGGAATTACCACCCTTGTACTTCCTGGTATTTTTAGCTAGTGGCTGGGAAGGCCCTTTGCCAGTAGCAGCTTCGGTTGAGGGGGCAAGCGGTTTGGCAGTTGTAATGGCCTTGGGCTTCGAGGTGGCAGTAGGGATCATCAGGAAATAAGGGGAAACTCCTGGGGAGGTTCTTTAATGTCTTTACTCAAAGGAAACTCAACTCCAAGAACAGAGTTACCCTTGAGACCCAGTTCAAAGGCAGAGAAAGAAAGAACTAGGGGATATTAGGGGGGACTTTGAACATACTCACGAATCCTGCTCAGCTGCACCAAACAAAACTTGGTGGAATAGGAGGTGAATACGTCCCCCTTACTAGTGGCACTAGGAAGGGTGACTCGCCCATCGATGGTAGAAGTCATACCAATCACCGCTGCAACAAGGTAGAAGGTGCAGGCTTCAGCAAAAGTGGCCCTTGTGTGGTTTTGTTAAAACACATGTCGAGGGCCCCATGATCAAACCTAGACTTCCTGCTACATTTATTAGTCTTGTAAGGTTTCGAGGTGTATCCCCATTCAGTATAGGAAGGAATAAAACTAGGGTTAAACACAAGCACCATGGCCTGCGAAGGATCTTCTACAACCGGGATGAATTTGACCATTGAGGCTGTAGAAGGAAAAAAATCCTAAGAATGGGCAAAAGTTGATTCGCTGTATGGCCTCATTATAAAGGAGTCAAAATGATAAAAAAATCCCATTATCTCCTTTCGACTCTATTTTTTATGGAAACATAAGAGGCGTGGGGGCTTAATACTTTGGCTCATGAGGAGAGAGATAGACTTGGGGACAATGGTAGAAAAACGGGTGTAAAGAAACCCCGTCAAGATAATGGTGTTGGCAAAATTGTCCAAGTTATAATGACCCAGTGATCGTGCCATATCGATATGAGTCGATCTAGCCATCTTTAGAGGGACCCCAAGGTAATGCGGCCAGTGGAAGGTTAAAACACCTGGCCAAACTAATGGAAATATTTATGAGGTACCTCCTCGGCTGGTTATTAGGTTTTCCTGTCATGCGGAAGCGTGAAAGCAACACAAGAATGTAGGCTGATAGTTCCAGAGATGTACCTCTACCTTGGCCCGTTGCAGCAGTAACATCCTCTTCGGCATCCAGGGCCTCATCATGGTATGAAAACTCACCCATGGGCTCAAGCCCAAGTAGCTCGCAGACGTACTCCACCGTGATGGTGAACTCTCCCCATGCAGTAAAGAACATGTGAGTTGAAACATTCTGCTCTGCATATATGTGTGCCAGGCAGTAAAATGGGCTGGCGATCCCCCAGGTGCCTCGAAATCGATATGAGAATAGGGGAAGTCACCACGGTCCAACCAAACACACGGAGTCCACTTTTGGGGAAGATAGCCCCACTTTGACGAATCCTCATCCTCATCACCCAACAGTAAAGGGTCATACTTAGCTGAGAAATGGCAAGTCTTACATGCATCATAGAATTCGTCATCTTCGCCAAAGATGGGAGACCCACGGTAGAAGCTTAGTTTCTCTTGATGAGCAGCATTCAGGGCAGTGGCACTAGGGATAACAGCGGCACCAGAAGTGACAGAAGGGGAGCTTGGCTGAGCAGCGGTGGTGGTAACCTTTGAGGCACATGAAGAAGCCATATTAGAGTGGAGATGAATGAAATATCTTGGTAAGAAGGGATAGTAACAAAGAGGGAGAAGCACAACCACAGGCGGTGGCGTAAAAGATGAGAGAAGGAAGAAACTGAGTAAAGAGACAATGGAGTTTTCGCACAAAGTTCTCTGTCTAAAGGAAGACGAGAGCTTAAAGAAAACAGAGGAAAGAGAAGGGTTTTGAAAAAAAAAGACATGTTTGGAACCTTTTAAGGAATCTGTCTATTGAGTTTCCCACCACCACACATGCAAGGCCGCCTATAATCGTTTCAAATGGATACATGGCACTTCGGGAGGTGTCTTGATAGTTGAAAAGACAGCACCACATCATTAATGAAGCGACGCTTGGGAAATATAATGGGTCTTGCCTTCTTCAATAAGTTTGACTTTTGGTGCCAAAATTTTTGTCAGACATATCCAATAAACTCCCAATGAAAAAGATCTCCCAACGGTTCAAAAAAATTACGATGTCCCATCGCCATAAGTCCAAACGTTGTTTAAATTGTGACTCGGCTACATTATGGAGAATTTATGATTTTTCGAACATAGAGAACCGTTACAAGGGAAAATTTCAGAAGTCCCAATGACAGGGGCAGTCCTAACAAAAAATCACTACTCACAACTATACCCCACAATAGTATGAATGAGATAATTTCACTTCCCCGGAGAAAAAATGAGTATTTGAGAAGGTTAGTAGGACTTCCGGGAGAATTTAAAATAGTAAAGTTAGAACGATTGAAGCTCATTATAAGGAAAAAGAGGCGATGTCCCTTCGACAAATCCCCAATAAGATGTAGCGCTTTGATTCAGGTACATCGAGGAGAATTTTACTTTTCCTCGAGATTCTAACGCGGTGCTGTAACGAAGAAAGGATGCCAAAATTTTTACACACAGAGGAGTTTCATCAAATTGAGAAGTTTTCGTGCAGACATTTCATGTTACCACAACAAATCTCTCCACGAAGGGGCAAATGTAGACGGGGCTTGAAGGTAATCTTGAGATTAGGGATAATCCCCCCATTAGCACCAGTGTTTAGGATTAATACACTGAGACAGCTTAGCGTGGCAGCTCAAGCATGGCAACTCATACTTTAGCTTGTTGTGTTGCTTAGTCATATTGTATCTTTATTTATACTGACTATAAGCTATAACGATTGTAATGATGTAAATATAATAATAATTATGTGTGAGGTCGAACGGTACTCGCGAGAGACCAGGCTTGGTAGGGCCTGGGAGAGCTTTCATGCTCTATCTAACGACCTCACCGTAGGAACTTTGGAGGGACTTGCTTTGGAGGATTGAGAAGTGAGGCATCATTGGGGCTTGTCCGGACCATCTTCGATACACCTACTAAAACATTGAAAGACCCTTATCGTGGAACCTTGGGCAGAACATCTTGGAGTTCCATCGGGCATTGAGTTGTGAGCCAAACAACCCTCTACTTAATGTTACATCAACTTTATCTTATATCACTAACTAGCTCGGAAATGTCAGACCTGCACTTGAGTAAACCACCATGGTATTTGGGGATGTCAGATAGTTGTTGAGTCGCCTCTGTGACAACAGCCCCCTGACACACAGTGGTGAGGCAAAAGGCATGTCTTTGCATTTAATGTTTATGACATGGAGACAACTAGTGCATCAGGTATATAATGTTTGTGACATAAAGTATGAGGGATGTCTTTCACAGGCATTAATGGCAGAGTTTCCTCGGGGATGGTGCGAGAGGCTATTTAAGGACCCCAACCACCTCTGGGGAGACTATGATCTTTTTAAGAGTTCAGAAGTTATTACTAGAGATAATATACATCAGAGAGAGTTATTGCAAACTAGCGAGTTTGCAAACTAGAGAGTTTACTCTACACCATTGTCATTTATTACGAAGCTCTTAATACTTGATAAAGATTCTTAAGGGTGGTTGGTGTGTTTGGTTGCTTGCCAAGGTGTATCTAGGGTGCTTACTTCTCTCTCCCTCTAGCTAAGTTACATCTAAGTTCATTACTACCTTCTGAGTTATATACGAGAGATTTGTGAGTTCAAACTGAGTCTATCTTCATTGAGTCGTGTTTGTATGTCCTGTGATTAATCAATAGTGTCGCTATTTAACTTATCATTACTATACTCAAAAAGGGATTACGTCTCCATCTTATCTAAACTACCCTCTTACAGTGTGCAACCTCATACACTCAAAATTATAAACGATGATAACCCCAAAGTGGAAGGTGGGATTATTATTTTGATGGCCCCATTTGTCCCATTCGGTCCTCATTTTTGCAAAATCTTAAACTAAAGGTTAATAAAGCCTCCGAGGAAGGTTTTCGTGAACTCTTTAAACAAGTAAATATGAACATTCCCCTCCTCAGTGGAATTGAGCGTGTAATGAATTATGCCAAGTTTATGAAGGATTTGTGGACGGTGAAACAAAAATAACATGTGCACAAAAAGGCACACATGGTGGCACAAGTTAGTTAAATGATAATAAATTATCTATCTCCAAAGTTCAAAGACCAGAGTTGACCCACTATTTCATGCATAACTGGGGATTGCAAAAGTGATCGTCCCCTTTTCGATTTTGGTACGAATGTGAATTTTATTACTTATTTCGTGTACCTTGAGTTGAATCTCTGCAAGATTAAAGCGACGCCCATCACTTTACAATTGGTCGAGCATGTTATGAGGGAATTGTGGAGTATATTATAGTCCAAGTTAATTGTTTCTACCTTTTGATTGATTCTATTCTCTTGAACATGTAACACGTACCAAAGGGTAGTGCACAAATTCCAATAAATTTTTGGCCGACCATTCCTCACTAACATTAGTGAAAATAGTAATGTTAGGAATAAGATGATGACATTATCCTTTGGTAACATGAGTTTGGAGGTAAATGGGTTTAACCTCCATATTCAACTCCAATATTATGATAAAAGTGAGGAGGGGGTTGAAATGACGTCATGTATAGACAAACTTTTTCAAAAGTACTTCGACTTCTCTCATTATAGAGACCCCTTAGAGTTGTGCATTGATAACCAATGGTATAGTGATTGGATTCTCAAATATAAGGGATATGAAGATTCCATTTATGAAAATTCCTATTCTCTGAATGGGGGTGTTTTGCACATGCGTAATTCCATTGATTACTTCGATATGGTGGATAGTGAAATTGACGGTGGTAACAATAGTGAGGGATCACCAATCAGAAAAGTATAGGGGTTATTCAAGATTCATTGTGTATATCCCACTAAAACAAATTACCCCACATGACTCTTTTCCTTTTATCTCTAATGCATCGATGCCGAAACGTGAGATTAAAACCTTTCCAAAGGAGCTTAAGTATGTTTTTCTTAGTGATGATAATACATTTCCCGTAATCATTGCGTCAAACCTTGATATATTTCAAGAGAAGGTGTTGTTAAAGGTTTTGAGAAAACATAAGAATGTTATTGGGTGGTTCATATCCTATTTTAAAGGTATCAATCCCTCCATTTTTAGCAATAGCATTTACTTGGAGAATGACACCAAGATGGCCTGTCAAATGCAATGACGATTGAGTCTGAATATGAGTAATTTAGTGAAGGTGTAAGTGATAAAGTTGTTAGATGTGGGGATAAAATATGCCATTTTCGATAGTGAATGGGTGAGCAAGACTCAAGTAGTACCTAAAATGTCGGGTGTAATGGTGATTGAGAACGCGGACGGTGAATATTTTCCCTCTCATGTTCCAACCAGCTATCGCGTTTGTATAGATTATATGAAGTTTATCGCGCTCACAAGGAAAGACCACTTTCCTTTATCCTTCCTTGACCAAATTCTTGAGAGGGTATCTGGAGATAAGTATTAATATTTTGTTAATGGGTATTAGGGGTACAATCAAATTGTAATATCCCCCAAAGATCAAGAAAACACCACGTTCGTTTGCACGTATGGAACCTTTGCCTTTCGAAGGATGCCTTTTGGATTTTGCAACGCACCGGAAAATTTCCAACAGTGAATGCTTCGAATTTTTAATGACATTGTCGAGGAAATCATTGAAGTTTTCATGGATAACTTTAGCATGTTCGAAAATTCTTATGAAGTATGTCCAGGAAGTTTTGAAAGGGCCCTAGACAAATGCATTGAGAAAAATCTCATTCTTAAATCGGAGAAGTGTAACTTTATGGTGACGTACGAGATTTTCTTGGGTCATAGTATCTCCAACGATGGAATTCAATTAGACAAGTCCAAGATTGATGTAATTTCCAATCTTCCCACTTCCCAAATACTCAAAGAGGTGAGGTCATTCCTTGGTCACGCCGATTTTTACTGATGTTTTATTCAAGACTTTATCTCGATCGCTTGCCCAATGTGTGGTATCCTTGACAAAGATGATCCATTTCTATGGAAGGATGCATGACATGAATAATTTGATAAGTTGGAATTCATGTTGACCACGACCCCTATCATGAAATTTCTTAGTTTGATCCTTCCATTTGATCTCATGTGCGATGCTAGTGATTATGTCATATGGGCGGTTTTCAGGTCAATGTTGGTATAAAAATACTCATGTGATATCTTACACTATCCACGTTCTTTAGAGCATACAAATGAAATACTCATTACAGAGAAGGATCTTATCACTTTAATGTTCGCATTAGATAAATTTTGAGTTCACTTGGTAGGATATCCCATTGTGTGATATACAGACCATGTCATTCTTTAGTACCTTCTTTTCAATAAGGATGCTAAGAGTAAACTAATTTGATGTTTCTTATCTTACAAGAATTTAACCTCTCAATTAATGATCAAAAAAGGGTGTGGAGAATGTCATTGTGGATCATTTATCCCAATTAACATTCGATCACTACAATATAGACCCTATCCCCATTCGTGAGTATTTCTTGAACGAACAACTCATGTCCATTTTAATTTGCCATGTTTTTTTTATATAGAGAAGGATTCTAGAAAAGATCATAGGCCCTTTGACCAAGGATTTGTCATATAGTCTAAGTGACGTTCTTTGGGAGTACCGAACGAATTATAAGATACAGTTTGGGATGTCTTATGGGAAAGCATGTCATTTATATTTGAACTTGAAATATAGGCGTATTGGGCCATCAAAATTCCCAATTTCGATATCACCGAAGGCGGAGACCTTCACAAGTTCCAACAAAACGAATTAAGAGAGTTGAGGAACAATTTATACGAGAGTTATCTTATTTTTAGTTCCAAAACCAAGGCATTTTATAACAAAAGGATTGTGAGCAAGCACTTTGAGGTAGGAAACATTATCCTACTTTACAATTCGTGCCGACACCTTTTTATCAAGAAGTTGCAATCCCAATGGATTAGATCGATTGTTGTTAATAAAGTATACGACCATGGTGCTGTAACACCCCACCTAATTAAACACCGGGTGATCAGTCCTTTATTAAATTAACATCAAGGTGAACGGTTGGTTCATTCTCAACATCACTGTCATAAAATAATTATTACCAATATAAACACCCTAAATAATTAAGCAAAGTGTCAAAACCATTTAAAGTCTCATTTTGCCTTTCTTAAATACCAATATAAAAACCATTTTAATACCCAAAAGTTAAGAATCACATAAATACTAAGGATGGCAATTTACACACAAGAATTAAACCATCTATATGATCCAAACCAAGTATAAGAACCATAAATGAAATCATTCTGACAAGAGTTAACTCCCAAGGAGTATTAAATACCGAAAATATAAATGAACATAAATCTTTGACAAGATCTAAACAGAATAGGATATCGGGCGACACATGCCCTAACTATGAATATCTAAAGTAGGAACTGATTCAATGACGAAATCATCTAAAGCAAGATCCTGCAACTCCCACATAAGCTGTAACATGTCCAATACAAAGAACCTAAGCATGACGCCCCTGTGGATGGGCACCTGTAATACATACATATATATACAAGAGAGAAATAAATGACAGAAAACGGGTCAGAGCCCGAGTGCAAAACAGTTTTAAAATAGTTTAGCAAGTATTTAAAATGCTTATCGGCTAATATCACAACCATGATAGTATGTGACACTCTCTTGAGAATCCTCACCTCTCATCTAGTGTGCACTCCTACCGTACCTCTAGAACATCCTAGTTATAGTTCCCACGCTAACTAGATTAACCACATGTATTCATTCTTTATAGACCAAATTATTCCCACGTATTAACCTTATAATACATATAATGATGTTATAAACATATATATATATATATATATATATATATATATATATATATATATATATATATATATATATATATATATATATCCATTTAGATTCAACATAGATAAGTCCCTTATTAATTCAATTCAACTAAGTGTTTTCATACATAACTATCTTACATTTCTACTTTAGTCACATAGTAGATATCATCACATGTATATATATATATATATATATATATATATATATATATATATATATATATTCACTATATTATATATATATACTATAATGCACCCCGAGACACAGCTCCGGTGCTGCATTACTCTGCTATCTTGTCCCAATACATCACGTCGTTGTATAGGGGACTATAGGTTCGGTAAAGATTCCTCGAACCACAAATATCAACACAAAAATTGGAGGCGAACATAGTTCTCATACCCACGGGTCACGCACATACCTACGTTCCCACAGTCAGCGGACTTATCAACTCACCAATAAGTGTTTCATAGTCCTATGTTCTAGAGCAACAAATAAAAAATCCCATGGATTCATCAGGATATGACTGCCCTCACGCGCAAACCTCCTATCGATAGCAAGTAAGCTAGGTATGTCATATACCGATACATAATATAAGCACAATCACAAAGTCATACATATAAATATTCATATGTTCCAAATTAGGTTCACCCACGACCCATAATTGTTATTATCCATTCTCATTACAAATTTTACTCAATTATTTCTCATAACGGATTCATCTGTTTTATTCTAATTTATTATTTACTTCGTTCTTACTTCTCATCTCTTGAAGTATTCTTTCTCACTAAGTATACATTTCAATAGGTATACCCTCACTTACCTTCTAGTCTAAATCTTTCACGAGTATCAATCTTTTAGTAAACGTACGCACAATTCCCAAAGTATAAATAACTTCCCGTTAACCCAAAATTTCATCTCATATTAATTTCACTCAACTGAGTCTACTTAGACCCTATTGGTCATCTTCAGAACCCATTATAATCTATCAATGATAATCAAGGGTTCCTAAGCATTTTAACTGGACTAAACAAAAAGGGAAAAAATATGTAGTTTTCCAGGGTGGGTCGATCGATCGAGGAAAGGGGTCGATCGATCGATCAAGCAGTTCTTACCCAATTTTCTGCAATATTCAACCTACGGGTTCAACCATTTTAACCCCTCCAAACTTCTATAATTTCATCCCAAATTCCCATCAAAGTAAACCAAGTGTATAAGCAATGTACATAAACAAGTTTTAACGTAACGACATTAATGAATCCTCAACGAATTAATCAAAAAGGGGTTAAATCTCAAGTCTCTTTATAAAACCAAATTTTGCATGAATAATCACCACCCTCTATTTTAATCAAGATTTTCTTCCCAAACATCATAATAAATTCATGGGTAATCCTCTACATATGATCAAGATTTTTGACTACATGGGTTCTCCATACAACACATATAATTTATCTTCCAAAATATATAATTCTTCCATTAAAACGTATGATTTTTATTCCAAGACTAACATGGAAGGTATATTAACTTGAAAATTAGCAAGATAGATACTTGCCTCAGATTCAAGGATATGATTTGTTGATGAAAATTATACGAATGCATTCCTCGTCATGCGATCTACATTTTGGTGGTGGTGGCGGTGCAATCGGGTGAGTTTTAGGCCTTGGATTGCTTGAAGACTCTTCACCTTCTTCTCAAATCTCTTCACCTTCTTCTCAAATCACTTCACATTCTTCTCTAATCACTTCACCTTCTTCTCTAATGGATGTCTTAGGCTTTGTGTTTGTTAACCCCAAGAGACAACTCTAAATGGATAATAAATACTAAGAAAATTCGTGGATTTAATTACCCCAAAATACAAAATGTCTAAAATACCCTCCTGGGGTGTCAATTAGGCCTAAAAATGCCCCGAGACCCAAACTAAACCTCCGAGTACACTTTTCTGACTATCTCGAACCTTTCAAAAACTGTGGCGCACTCAAAACGACTATACGGATGATTTACAATTTATTCACTTTAATAATAATAATATAGTCCTGACACGATACAGGCGCGTCCCGAATTAAATTTCCATAATTGCCATTTTATTCACTCGTGAAAATTTTAATAAAATCAATCTCATATATTACTTTACTCATCCAGTAATATTAAACAAATTTCCAATAATTACTAACTCACATCATGCTAGTAAAAATAAAAAAAATAATTTTCGGATTAATACCTCAAATTAACTTTAATAAATCCCCAATTTTAAAAGCCATAAACATACGGGGTATTACAGGTGCCATTAAGATTTCAAATCCGAGTATCAAAACCTTATTCAAGGAGAATGAAAAAGGCTCAATACTTACCTCAAGGAACTCCATCTCGAGTTCACTAAAAATTCTCTTGAAGACCCTCCCACGGTCCCTACTTTGGGTGCCATGTAGGCTCATTCCATGCCATTCCATTTTTTGTGATTCCCATTTTAGATTGTTAACTTTCGCATTCTTAGCCATCATGATCATTCGCATAACTATATCTTTGTATATATTTTTATCTTTATATACATCATACTCTTATTTCCCCACCACCATTTGTTTTCCCACATCATGATAAGAAAATGAGGTAGAAAGAAGGGGACCCCAAAATCCCATTCATCGATAGATTGATCAAATACATTGACCAATCGATCCCTACAAGTTTGGTAATTTTGTATTCTGTAGGGGAGAATACGGAAAGATATTTGATTGGAATCACCAATTAAATATTAAACTTAACAAAATTAGCCCAGAGTTAGACGTTGCATCGATATTAAACAAGTTGCGATTAAATTGATTTTATCTTAAACGCAAGCTGTAGACACCCCATTCTAACACCCCCAAGCTCTCTGTAGGTTCCCCAGCACCTCCCCTCATCTCTACAAACCTAAGGCATACCTCGGGTACTGACCTAAAGGCCATCAGGCACTCCCAGGATCCATTTGACCAAAAGTCAAACTCTTAAGCTCGACCGAGACTGAATAAATCTTCGAAGGGCACTAAAACCTCTTTCCAATGGTCCATCCCGTGTGCAATTTTGACTTACGGTGTGGACGAACGACCCATTTTACCCCGAAACTTTATCAAGAGGTCAGCGGATGCTTCCAGGCTCCGTTTGGCCTATGTCAACTCTTTAGATCGACGAAGACCGGATGAATCTTCTAAGGGACCTGAAAGAAATTTCCAAACGACAGGTCCCAAACCTTGCCTATCGGTAGTGTGCCCAAATACACCTGACGATTGGGAGGACCAGGGCTATGTCGATCGACAATTCCCTGGGCCTATAAAAAAAGGGCATAACCCCCTTCCAAAAGGACCGAAGATCGGAAATTCGTCACTCTTAACAAACTCAGAAAACCTCTGTCAAAGTCAGCATGATTTCCACATCCAAATCCATTTCCAACCTTCAACTTTCATCACCTTTTTCATCAAACTTGGTGAATTAAGTATCCTCCATCATCACCCAATTGCAAGGGATAATCTCTAACATCCAATATCAATATCAAGATCTTCAAGAAGGTCTAACTTTCTCAACTCTCTCTTTAAGTTCTCCAAAATCCGCATAAACTTTTTTTATTACTTAGCACTTTTGTTCCCTCATCTCACATATCTTAATATACTTTTTATCTAGTATTATTGTACATCTCTTATTTTCATATAAATAAAACCCAAAAAATAAGAAAAATAGGGTTTGCTCATAAATTCCAAATGAGAATTCTCATATTTTCCTCACAACTAAAACACCTTTTTACACACATAAATAAGAGAAGTCCCGATTGGATTTATGGGATAAACCCCACCCCTCGTTTTGTATACGAACTACGTGGACTTTGATGCCTCTATGGGCTACGTAGGCATCTTGGGATAAACCCCGAGACTTGAGTCCTATTTTTACTTTTCTCTCATTTTTTATTTTGTCTATATTATTTAAACTTAACTCTCTTAGATTCTACATATTTACATATACATATACTTGTTCCTAGTGGCGTATTATTCTGTATACGTTATCGTCCCATCATAACGATCGACGTAAGGATAATCGTGTAACTCCTATTTTTTAATATTACTTTTAGGGATATTCCTATGGATGACTCGCTTTATCTCTTCCATCATACAAGTCGATGATTCCTATCTCCACTACATATACACATGCACACATATCACGGGGAAATAAAGGAAAATATCAATAACCCATGAGAGACCGCAAGGGCGGAATGGGTGCCTAACACCTTCCCATTTCGTAACTTAGCCTCCGACCACTTTTTGAATCATTTTTGGTTTCGTATGTATCAGTATGTCTTTAGATGCTATCCATCGGGATGGCTCCCTTTTCTTTTGTCTGTTTTGAGTAAAATAGACTAAAGACTCCATCTCTCTACATTTTTCACCTCATCATCGACGCCGACCGAAGCGCTCCCGAGAGAGATGCTCGGGACCAAGATCCTCCTGACAAGAAGAAGACCCTCCATCTTCTCCGTCTCTCCCACCACGAGGATCGAGGATGGCCACAGTGGCGACTCCACTGGGGATTTCATTTTGAGGGCTAGTCTCTATTTACATGGGTGTTTTATTCTCTTGTATATCCCCCTATTTGCATGCCCCCTTTACTATTCATGTGTACCTCATGCTTGTGCTTCTATTCACACACTTGTAGAAGATTCTCCATGTACAATTCACACCACGTGCACCTAGGATCACATATGTCCACATGTTGCACGCATCGCCCATCCATACTTCGTATACCATTGGTACTTGTACTTTGCCCCCTGTTGGGCATGATCAAGAAAGATACTCTCTCATAAGACACTAATAAGAGAATTATGAATGATTCACACAACATCACCAAAGAGCATTGGTATTGACTAAATTTTATCCAGTAACTGGAGGGTCACTTCGTGATGGGCACTAGTCCAGTAGGGCATAGTTAGCCTAAGTGATATGAACCGATATGACTCTCACCTTCCATTGGCCAAGTACCTTTGACGTATATCGAACGGTTCTCCCGCATCGTACCTCTTAAACGAAGTCATGACGGGAGGTTTATCGCAGGGAACTCGTTAATGTACGACTTGTATATTGAATTCTCTCTCACACGTACCATCCCCATGAGGTATATAGTGAGGCAATTCACGTACACTCAGGTATATCAAATGGCTTGTCCACACGTACCAATTGCCCTCAAAAGAAAGACATATATCGTGGAAGCCACACCAAAGGGGGGAACCCTTTCCAATTCACCAAACCAACTGCATACCCAAATATAGATGTCAAGCCTAGGAAACATGTTAGATTTTCGGTTTCGACCCGAAACTCTATCAAAATTTTGGGTTGGTCTGCCGCCCAAATTTTCGTGCATTTTTAAAACGGGACCCTTCCCGTGAGCTTGGTTACAAGTCCAACCATATCTTTGCATATGTTACAAACCTAATTTTTCCAGGCTCGGGTCCCGTTCGGCATTTTATTTTGCATTTAGGAGAATTTAATACAAGTGAGAACATAAAAATAATAACCATGCTGAGACCCGTCTCCAAAAAATATTTCTCCTTTCTTTATCAAAAATCAAAAAACAATATTTCTTTCTTTATCAAAAATCCAAAAACATTTCTCTCTTATTTATCAAAAATCAAAAAATATTTTGTCCTTCAATCTCAAAAAGAAAAAAATATCAAAATTATTTTCATTCTTTTTCTAAAAAATAAATCCCATTTTACGCCTTCTCAGGTCGATCGCACGCCCCAGGCCTGGCTCCCTACTGGCTTCGATCTTCAGTCAAATCACCCCGAAGTTCCGTCCGTTCCCCTTCTACTTCTTCCGAATCCATCTGCTTTCCATGGAGAGCACATAACAAGTACCAGTTGTGCAGCCAAATCTGACAGCAATTTTAGCTCAGCTCGTGTCCAAGATTGACAACCTTCAGATAGAGGTCTGAGAGATGCAACGAAACCAGGTTACTGTTCCTCAAGATCCCGAGGCCCTATTCCCTCATGATATGTGTCCACCCGAGCCTATCTAAATTTCTGAAGAGTATCAACACGCTCCACGTGCCCCTTCTATTAATGGGTCACCGCCTGCTCAGCTACCTATGCCAAACCTTGCCTAGCCTGGGGTTAACTTGCCTACGATCATTGAACCGAAAGAGGAACAGTTGAACAAGGTCAAAGAATATCTCAAGATGCTAACTAAGAAGTTCGACCAAGTCTGAATCTCTGGGAATTACATGGACTACGCCCACATGTCTCCTTATTCTAAAGAGAGGTTACTCGAGAAGTTCAAGATGCCAAATATCAAGAAATTCGGAGGAAGTGGACCCCCGATTGTTCATCTTCGCAGTTATCACCATTATATGACTCTCCTAGGGGCTTCTAAAGAAGTGATGGCCCAATTATTTTAGCAAACTTTGAAGGATAGCACCCTACGAAGTTTTTGTCTCTCGAGGAGTCTAGAATTCGTAGCTAGGAGGATGTAGCCCATGAATTCATATCGTAGTAAAAATACAATGAAGAGCTTAAGGTCACCCATCGTGATTTAGAGTTGCTCAAACAGAACTCTGGGGAATCAGTCAGTAACTTCATATCCCGATGGAGGGAAAAAGCATCAACCATGACCAATCGGCCATCCGAGGAAGAATAAGTCAACATTGTGAAGAAGAATTTCTTACCCCATGTCCGAACAACCATGGGAGGACAATATTATCCCCATTTCTGAGCTCTCAGAGAAGCAGGAGTATGAATCGAAGAAGGTTTTGCTAAGATAGAGGTTGAGCCAAAGAAAGTGTCCGGATAGTTTACCCTCAGAAAATATGACAAACCTATCAATACTGCAGTCTCAACCATCAATAACATCTCTTAACCAACCACCTCGTGGACACCAGAAAGCCGCTCTGTCCCAGTTCGCAAGGAATACACCAAGCTCCATGCTCCCCTCTCCAAAGTTTATCCAACTCTGTTAAGCCGAAACCTTATCAAACCCTTATACCCCCGTCCATTACCGAATCCACTCCCAAGAAACTTCAAGGCAGATGCCCATTGTGCCTTTCACCAAACTGCTGGCCATGCCACCGACTAATGCTTTCACATTCGAAACATAATCCAAGGTCTAATTGACTGGGGTACCATTGCCCCTCCAGCCAATCCTAAGGCAAACACTACTCACAACCCACTCCCAAATCATACCAATGTTATCTTCCTAGAAGAGAACCCCAAGTTTGATCCCTCAACTCAAATCACACACATATACTCTCCCAAACCTCTCAAAACTTGCCCATATTTTCTCCTACACCCTGTTAGCCTCGCTGATCAGGCATTGCCACTCCTTACCAGAGCATGCATCATTGTCCATACCTATTCCCAAAATGGAGGTATGGAATCATCATAAGTGTTAAACCAACTCCTAGAGTTCAGGCTAAAATTGCCCTCAGAGATGATCATTGATTGCCAGAGGTTCAGTACGCTATTCTTGGAAGCATGAAAATGGGTCGAGAGTCAAATAGTTGGGTGGTAGCAA
Organism: Sambucus nigra; assembly: GCA_949130495.1. Classification (NCBI taxonomy): domain Eukaryota; kingdom Viridiplantae; phylum Streptophyta; class Magnoliopsida; order Dipsacales; family Adoxaceae; genus Sambucus; species Sambucus nigra. Next base: position 418,970,590 of record OX422219.1, read on the forward strand.
CCGTTGAAGTCAACTTAGATGATGTGGTCTAGATCATGGATGAATTATTCAAGAAAATCGATGATATTTGCAGTATGACCGAGTTACTTGATACTATGAAGCTATAAGAATGCCTGGTCCCTTCACCCTTACATATCTCCACAGAATGGGAAGACATGTATGAAGAAGCCATTGAAGTTGTGGAATTCATTGATTTTACATGGAAAGACAAATTTATTGCCACCAGATGGGGGGAAAAATTCAAATATTCGAATAAAAAGCAAGATTTTGAGAAAACTGACCCAGTAGCCTACATGTGTGGAATGATATCATTTGAGGAGCTCCTTGGAGAAATAAATAAGGTGGGAGAACAACTCGAGATTGACGAGGAAACATGGTTTATATTCTTCCCTTTTTCAGTAAATAACATGACCATATCAGGGGGCATTACCAGATCCCAAACTTACTCTAGCCAATGACAAAGGGAAGGGCATTGAAAACCTTTCTATGCTATAAATGACCCTCGAGTAGAGCAAGATCCTCGATCAACTGAAGAAAATTCAAGCTAATATCACTCTATGGGGGCTTTTCATGTCTTCCCAGCTACACATAAATGCTTTGATCAAGTTGTTCACTGGACCCACAGTTCCTCCTTCTACCACACCAGAAGAAGTTGTAAATCTAGTCGGATCCCTAACCTCTAACCGAATTCTATCCTTTTTCGAAGAAGAAATCCCCAGAATTGGGCCAAACCACAATTATGCACTCAACATCTCCGTCGAAGTTATGGGGAAGATTGTACCACTCTCTCTTATCGATAATGGATCCGCCTTGAATGTCTGACCATTAAGAACCTTCAAATTCCTGGGACTAAAGGAAAGTGACCTCGCTCCAACCTCCACTGCTATACGTGCCTATGATAATACCCTTCGGGAGGTGATAGGATCCATAAAGCTTGTAATAGGGAATGGCCCTATAAACCCTATCATTGAATTCCAAGTTATCGATATCCCATCTTGTTTCAACCTGTTGCTCAGACGAACTTGGCTCCACAGTATCAAGGGTGGGTCTTCCTCACTCCATCAAAAATTGAAGTTATTTTCCGATGGATGAGTCATCACCATTTTGGGCGATGACGATAATACCGAGGGTGTAAGTACCAGCAATCCAATCCTTAAGATACAACATGGGTCAAATGATATGCTCTTATCAGGATTTCGAGTTGATCCACTTCTACTCTCGACAGGGGATGATTTCAAAGAAAGGGTTATTCTGAAATATGACCCTCATGGCAACATTAATGTGATTCAGATATTCAAAAATATGCACTTCATGCCCGGATTAGGGCTAGGACAAAAACAGCAAGGGATACTTGAGACCATTGAACTGAAGAAAGCTTTCCCTCCTTATGGTTTGGGGTATTAACCATCAGAATAAGAGCTCAGAATGATCCGTTAATCTCGACCAAAGAGAAGATTAGACTACATTCAGACTATCCCAGGTGACTCCTTGAATGGACGATTCATCAAAGAGGGCGAGAACTTCCCATTTTACGGCTTTCCAAAACCATGATATGACCATACAGACAAGAAGATGAAGCCTGGAATAGAGATATTTTTCCAAGACAGCTACCCATAGGCCGAAAGTTCCCAACACCATGTACAAGCGCTTATTAAAGATATCGAAGAAACTAAGGAAAGTGATTTTGAGGACTCGTTCAACTTACAGACATTGGGGCTGACACTCTGCATGGTTCATTCAAGCACTACATCACTGATCCATCCCACTTGATTAAAGTTGCTGATATACATCTCCTCAACTGGCATGATGCGCCAGTTTTACCTGTCGAAATCCTACCTAACCCTAATGTTTACCCAATCTCTTCTTTTGTTGTCTATCCTTGCTCAAATATAATCGATACCTCCTTTAATGAGGTTCTCAAATATGTTTTTCCTATCAATGAAATAAAAAAAGATTTTGAGTAACTTGTTATGCCTTACATTATTTGCTTAGATTCCAATCAAACTTTTGATGATGATGATTTTGCAAATGAAAAATTATTAACTGATCTAAATAAGATTAATAACAAACAACATAAACGCATTCAAGTTAATGAAGAAGAGACTGTCATTGTTTACCTCGGTTCTAGTAGCCAACTGCGTGAGATTAGGATAGGGGCTACCCTTGACGAGCGTGAGCGCGCACAACTAGAAGAATTATTGAAGGAATTCATAGATGTCTTCGCATGGTCCTATGACGATATGCTCGACATTGATCCTGAAATAGCTCAGCATGAGATCCCCACTCTTCCAGATTACAAGATGGTTAAACAAAAGCTGAGAAAGCTTCGCACCGAATGGTCGCTCAAAGTAAAAAAAAAAGGTAATCAAATAGTTGAACGTGGGCTTCATTCGTGTGATCGAATATCCCACATGGCTATCCAACATAGTCCCTGGGCCGAAATTAGGAGGGAACATTCGGATGTGTGTATACTATCGGGACTAGAATCAAGCCTCTCCAAAGGATGATTACCCACTACCCAATATCGGCATGATCATGGAAAACACAGCCAGTCATGCTCTCAAGTCGTTCGTCGTCGGGTTTACCGGGTACAACCAAATCAAAATGCACCTAAATTATCAAGAAAAAACAGCGTTCATCACACCATAGGGAATGTTTTGCTACACTGTTATGCCATTTGGTCTCAAGAATGATAGGGCTACCTACCATAGGGCTGCCACAAGCATCCTGCATGATATAATTCACAAAGAGGTCGAGGTCTATGTGTATGATATGATTATCAAATCGAAAACTAGAGACAATCATGTCCCCACTCTCCGAAAGTTTTTTGAACGAATGTGACGATATCAGATGAGACTCAATCCATAGAAATGTGTCTTTAGAGTTACAAAGGGGAAACTCTTGGGATTCATGGTCAATGAAAGAGGGATAGAAGCATATCCTGCCAAACTGAAATCCATACTTGAGATGTCACCTCCCCAAACAGAGAAAGAAGTTCGAGGTTTCCTTGGGAAATTGCAATACATCAGCCGGTTCATCAGCCAACTCACATCCATCTACGAACATATCTTCAAACTACTCCGAAAGGATTCAACCAAGGTTTAGAATGTGTCCTGCTAAAAATCTTTTGACCGAATCAAATAATACCTAACCCAACCTCCGGTCCTTATGCCACCATAGCCTAGTCTCCCCTTTACTACACCAAAACTGGCGATTGGTCACGGCCAAAATCCCTGACCAAGACTGTGGGTAGCGGACTTTGGCCGTGACCATTTCGGGAGTGACCAATTTCGTGGGTCGTGGCCTAAGTCCGTGACCAAAAAATGGTCACGGCCCGCAGGGGGTCACGACAGATGGTCGCGGACTTGAACCGTGACCCATGCCGTGACGGGTCGCGGTCCTTGTCCGTGACCCACAACCGTGACAAAATGGTCGCGGCCCAAGTCCGCGACCCACAACCGTGACAAAAAAAAAGAAAAAAATGGTCGCGGCCCAAGTCCGTGACCCACAACCGTGACAAATTGGTCGCGGACTTTGACCGCGACCCACAACCGTGAAAAAAAAAGATAAAAAATGGTCGCGGACCAAGTTCGTGACCCACAACCGTGACAAAAAAAAAAGAAAAAATGGTCGCGGCCCAAATTCGTAACCCACAACCGTGACCAAAAATGGTCGCGGCCAAAGTCCGTGACCGACACCGTGACAAAAAAAATGGAAAAAATGGTCGCGGACTTTGACCGCGACCGTTTTTGGTCACAGTTGGGGGTCATGGACTTTGACCGCGGCCATTTTTATGCGCGACGGAAAAAATAAAAATGGTCATGGACAAAGTCCATGACCATATTTAACTATAATTAAAAAAAATGTCTTTTTTTTGTCCAATACTAAAATTGGGGGTCCTGTGAGTGTACTGTCGGTTGCTACGTGTAACACTGGACGCGTACGATGTGTTACAAAGATTTATTATTGGCAAAACAATAAAAAAAAATCAAAAATTGTGAATCGAGAACGTTGTTAATAAACTAATATATAGACAAACTTAAAAATATTACACGTCTTAATAATTCACAGACCCAAAAAAAATTGGGCAGAGTTTCCTCTATTTTCGGGACATTCCAAACCCTGTAAATGTAAAACCTGCTTATAATAAAGCCCGCACGACCATAAAATTCATCAATCAAATTAAAAAAGCCCGCACGGCCATAAAACTAAGTAATAAAAGCCCGCACGGCTATAACACATAAAAAACATAACCCTGAATGTCCACAACATTATATAAACAATCTTCATGTCGTAAACCATTGCCTCCTTCATTTGTTCCACGTGAAAAAATCCTACAAATGATAGCATACAAAAAAATGATATTAGTAACCAAGCAGTTTTACAAAAAATTATTCAAGCTGAAAAATTGCATATATGAGTTATAATTATCAACATAATAATGTTTTTATGCCTAAGTCTATATATATGAAAATTATCAGTGTATTCTCAAACCGGGAGTCCCATGATCGCACGGTAAGTTCTTACGAGTTACATTGGTCCCATGGGAGGTGTTGGTGCCACCCACGGGCCCGTTCGAGGGCTGTTTCGAGTTCTCAGCCTCTAACGCCATGTTTTTAAGCCTAAGTCTAGAAATAAGCAAATTATCGTCGTATTGTCAAACCGGGAGCCCCACGACTGCGGGGTCAGTTCCTACGAGTTACATTGGTCCCGTAGGGGGTGTTGGTGCCACCCACGGGGCCGTTCGTGGGCTATTTCGAGTTTTTACCCTCTAACGCCATGTTTTTAAGCCTAACTATAGAAATATGTAAATTACCATCGTATTCTCAAACCGGGAGTCCCGCGGCAGCGGGGTCAGTTCCTACGAGTTACATTGGTCCCGTGGGAGGTGTTGATGCCACCCACAGGGCCGTTGGAGGGCTGTTTCGAGTTTTCACCCTCTAATGCCATGTTTTTAAGCCTAAGTCACGAAATATGCAAATTATCATCGTATTCTCAAATCGGGAGTCCCACGGCTGTGGGGTCAGTTCCTACGAGTTACATTGGTCCCGTGGGAGGTGTTGGTGCCACCCACGGGGACATTCGGGGGCTGTTTCGAGTTTTCACCCTCTAACGCCATGTTTTGATTAAGTCTAGAAAGATGCAAATTAACGTCGTACTCTCAAACCGCGAGACCCGCGGTTGTGAGGTGAGTTCCTACGAGTTACATTGGTCCCGTGGGAGGTGTTGGTGCCACCGACAGGGCCGTTCGGGCGCTGTTTCGAGTTCTCACCCTCTAACGCCATGATTTTAAGCCTAAGTCTAGAAATATGCAAATTACCTTCGTATTCTCAAACCGAGAGTTCCGCGGCTGCAGGGCCAGTTCCTACGAGTCACATTGGTCCCGTGGGAGGTGTTAGTACCACCCACGGGGACGTTCGGGGGCTGTTTCGAGTTCTCAGCCTCTAACGCCATGTTTTTAAGCCTAAGTCTAGAGATATGCAAATTATCAACGTATTCTCAAACCGGGAGTCCCGCGGCTGCGGGGTCAGTTCCTACGAGTTACATTAGTCCCGTGTGAGGTTTTGGTGCCACCCACGGCGATGTTCGGGGCTGTTTCGAGTTCTCACCCTCCAACGCCATGTTTTTAAGCCTAAGTCTAGAAATATGCAAATTATCGTCGTATTCTCAAACCGGGAGTCCCACGGCTACGGTGTCAGTTCCTACGAGTTACATTGGTCCCGTGGGAGGTATTGGTGCCACCCACAGGGACGTTCGGGGGCTTTTTTGAGTTCTCACCCTCTAACGCCATGTTTTGCTTAAGTCTATAAATATGAAAATTACGGTCGTACTCTCAAACTGGGAGACCCGCGGCTGTGGGGTCTGTTCCTACAAGTTATATTGGTCCTGTGGGTGGTGTTGGTGCCACCCACGGGGCCGTTCGGGGGCTGTTTCGAGTTCTCACCCTCTAACGCCATGTTTTTAAGCCTAAGTCAAGAAATATGCAAATTATCGTCGTATTCTCAAACCGGGAGCCCCGCGGCTGCGGGGTCAGTTCGTACGAGTTACATTGGTCCCGTAGGGGGTGTTAGTGCCACCCACGGGGCCGTTCGGGGGCTGTTTTGAGTTTTCACCCTCTAACGCCATGTTTTTAAGCCTAAGTCTAGAAATACGCAAATTATCGTCTTATTCTCAAATCGGCAGTCTCGCGGTTGCGGGGTCAGTTCCTACGAGTTACATTGATCCTGTGGGAGGTGTTGGTGCCACCCACATGGCCGTTAGAGGGTTGTTTCGAGTTTTCACCCTCTAATGCCATGTTTTTAAGCCTAAGTCAATAAATATGATAATTATCATCGTATTCTCAAATCGGGACTCCCACGGCTGTGGGGTCAGTTCCTATGAGTTACATTGGTCCCGTGGGAGGTGTTGGTGCCACCCACGGGGCCAATCGGGGGTTGTTTCGAGTTTTCACCCTCTAACGTCATGTTTTGATTAAGTCTAGAAATATGCAAATTAACGTCGTACCCTCAAACCGGGAGACCCGCGGCTGTGGGATCAGTTCCTACGAGTTACATTGGTCCTGTGGGAGGTGATGGTGCCACCCACGGAGACGTTCGTGGGCAGTTTCGAATTCTCACCCTCTAACGCCATGTTTTTAAGCCTACGTGTAGAAATATGCAAATTACCTTCGTATTCTCAAACCGGGAGTCCTGCGGCTGCGGGGTCAGTTCCTACGAGTTACATTAGTCCCGTGGGAGGTATTGGTGCCACCCACGGGGACGTTCGTGGGCTGTTTCGAGTTCTCACCCTCTAACGCCATGTTTTTAAGCCTAAGTCCAGAAATATGAATATTATTGTCGTATTCTAAAACCGGGAGTCCCGCGGCTACGGTGTCAGTTCCTACGAGTTATATTGGTCCCGTGGGAGGTGTTGGTGCCACCCACGGGGACGTTCGGGGGTTGTTTAGAGTTCTCACCCTCTAACGTCATGTTTTGCTTAAGTCTAGAAATATGAAAATTATCGTTGTACTCTCAAACCGGGAGACCCGCGGCTGTGGGGTCAGTTCCTACGAGTTACATTGGTCCCGTGGGAGGTGTTGGTGCCACCCACGGGCCCGTTCGAGGGCTGTTTCGAGTTCTCACCCTCTAACGCCATGTTTTTAAGCCTAATTCTAGAAATATGCAAATTATCGTCGTATTGTCAAACCGGGAGCCCCGCGACTGCGGGGTCAGTTCCTACGAGTTACATTGGTCCCGTAGGGGGTGTTGGTGCCACCCACGGGGCCGTTCGGGGGATGTTTCGAGTTTTCACCCTCTAACGCCATGTTTTTAAGCCTAAGTCTAGAAATATACAAATTATCGTCGTATTCTCAAACTGGGAGTCCTGCGACTGCAGGGTCAGTTCCTACGAGTTACATTGGTCCCATGGGAGGTGTTGGTGCCACCCACAGGGACGTTAGAGGGCTGTTTCTTGTTTTCACCCTCTAATACCATGTTTGTAAGCCTAAGTCAAGAAATATGTAAATTATCATCGTATTCTCAAATCGGGAGTCCCACGGCTGTGGGGTCAGTTCCTAGGAGTTACATTGGTCCCGTGGGAGGTCTTTGTGCCACCCACGGGGACGTTCGGAGGCTGTTTCAAGTTTTCACCCTCTAACGCCATGTTTTGATTAAGTCTAGAAATATGCAAATTAATGTCGTACTCTCAAACCGGGAGACCCGCGGCTGTGGGGTCAGTTCCTACGAGTCACATTGGTCCCGTGGGAGGTGCTGGAGCCACCCACGGGGTCGTTCGGGGGCTTTTTCGCGTTCTCACCCTCTAACGCCATGTTTTTAATCCTAAGTCTAGAAATATGCAAATTACCTTCGTATTCTCAAATCGGGAGTCCCGCGGCTGCGGTGTCAGTTCCTACGAGTCACATTGGTCCCGTGGGAGGTGTTAGTGCCACCCACGGGGATGTTCGGGGGCTGTTTCGAGTTCTCAGCCTCTAACGCCATGTTTTTAAGCCTAAGTCTATAAATATGAAAATTACCAACGTATTCTCAAACTGGGAGTCCCCCGGCTGCGGGGTCAGTTCCAACGAGTTACATTAGTCCCGTGGGAGGTGTTGGTTCCACCCACGGGGACGTTCGGGGGCTGTTCCGAGTTCTCACCCTGTAACGCCATGTTTTGATTAAGTCTAGAAATATGCAAATTAACGTCGTAATCTCAAACCGGCAGACCTGCGGCTATGGGGTCAGTTCCTCCGAGTTACATTGGTCCCGTGGGAGGTGTTGGTACCACCCACGGGGCCGTTCGGGGGCTGTTTCGAGTTCTCACCCTCTAACGCCATGTTTTTAAACCTAAGTCTAGAAATATGCAAATTACCTTCGTATTCTCAAATCGGGAGTCCCGCGGCTGCAGAGTCAGTTCCTCGAGTTACATTGGTCCCGTGGGAGGTGTTGGAGCCACCCACGGGGTCGTTCGGGGGCTTTTTCGTGTTCTCACCCTTTAACACCATGTTTTTAAGCCTAAGTCTAGAAATATGCAAATTACCTTTGTATTCTCAAATCGGGAGTCCCGCGGCTGCGGGGTCAGTTACTACGAGTCACATTGGTCCCGTGGGAGGTGTTAGTGCCACCCACGGGGACGTTCGGGGGCTGTTTCGAGTTCTCAGCCTCTAACGCCATGTTTTTATGCCTAAGTCTATAAATATGAAAATTACCAACGTATTCTCAGACTGGGAGTCCCCCGGCTGCGGGGTCAATTCCAACGAGTTACATTAGTCCCGTGGGAGGTGTTGGTGCCACCCACGGGGACGTTCGGGGGCTGTTCCGAGTTCTCACCCTCTAACGCCATGTTTTGATTAAGTCTAGAAATATGCAAATTAACGTCGTAATCTCAAACCAGGAGACCCGCGGCTATGGGGTCAGTTCCTCCGAGTTACATTGGTCCCGTGGGAGGTTTTGGTACCACCCACGGGGCCGTTCGGGGGCTGTTTCGAGTTCTCACCCTCTAACGCCATGTTTTTAAACCTAAGTCTAGAAATGTGCAAATTACCTTCGTATTCTCAAACCGGTAGTCCCGCATCTGCGGAGTCAGTTCCTCGAGTTACATTAGTCCCGTGGGAGGTGTTAGTGCCACCCACGGGGATGTTCGGGCGCTGTTTCGAGTTCTCAGCCTCTAACGCCATGTTTTTAAGCCTAAGTCTAGAAATATGAAAATTACCAATGTATTCTCAAACCGGGAGTCCCGCGGCTGCGGGGTCAGTTCCTACGAGTTACATTAGTCCCGTGCGAGGTGTTGGTACCACTCACGGGGAAGTTCGGGGGCTGTTTCCAGTTCTCACCCTCTAACACCATGTTTTTAAGCCTAAGTCTAGAAATATGCAAATTATCGTCGTATTCTCAAATCGGGAGTCCCGCGGCTACGGTGTCAATTCCTACGAGTTACATTGGTCCCGTGGGAGGTGTTGGTGCCACCCCCGGGGACGTTTGGGGGATGTTTCGAGTTCTCACCCTCTAATGCCATGTTTTCCTTAATTCTAAAAATATGCAAATTACCATAGTACTCTCAAACCGGGAGACCCGCGGTTGTGGGGTTAGTACCTACGAGTTACATTGGTCCCGTGGGAGGTGTTGGTGCCACCAACGGGGCCGTTCGGGGGCAGTTTCGAGTTTCTACCCTCTAACGCTATGTTTTTAAGCCTAAGTCTAAAAATATGCAAATTACCATCGTATTCTAAAACCGGGAGTCCCGCGGCTGCGGGGTCGGTTCCTACGAGTTACGTTGGTCCCGTGGGAGGTGTTGGTGCCACCCACGGTGCCGTTCGGGGTTTGTTTCGAGTTCTCACCCTCTAACGCCATATTTTTAACCCTAAGTCTTTATATATGTAAATTACCGCCGTATTCTCAAACCGGGAGTCCCGCGGCTGCGGGCTCAGTTCCTACGAGTTACATTGGTCCCGTGGGAGGTGTTGGTGCCACCCATGGGGATGTTCGGGGGCAGTTTCGAGATCTCACCTTATAACGCCATGTTTTAATGCCTAAGTCTCTAAATATGAAAATTACCGTCGTATTCTCAAACCGGGAGTCCCGCGACTGCGAAGTCAGTTCCTCAGAGTTATATTGGTCCCGTGGGAGGTGACGGTGCCACCCACGGGGCCGTTCAGGGGAAGTTTCGAGTTCCCACCCACTAATGCCATGTTTTTAAGCCAAAGTCTACAAATATGAAAATTATCATCGTATTCTAAAACCGGGAGTACCGCGACTGCGGGGTCAGTTCCTACGAGTTACATTCGTCCTGTGGGAGGTGTTGGTACCACCCACAGCGCCGTTCGGGGGCAGTTTTGAGTTCCCACCCTCTAACGCCTTGTTTTTAATCCTAAGCCTAGAAATATGCAAATTACCGTCGTATTCTGAAGCTGGGAGTCCCACGGCTGCGGGGTCAGTTCCTACGAGTTACATTGGTCCCGAGGGAGGTGTTGGTGCCACCCACGGGGCCATTCGGGGGCTGTTTTGAGTTCTCACCCTCTAACGCCATGTTTTTAAGCCTAAGACTACAAATATGCAAATTATCGTCGTATTCTCAAACCGGGAGTCCCGCGGATGCGGGGTCAGTTCCTGAGAGTTACATTGGTCCCGTGGGAGGTGTTGGTTCCACCCACGGGGCCATTCAGGTGCGATTTCGAGTTTTCACCCTCTAACGCCATGTTTTTAAGCCTAAGTCTAGAAATATGCAAATTACCGTCGTATTCTAAAATCGGGAGTCCCGCGGCTGCGGGGTCAATTCCTACGAGTTACATTGGTCCCGTGGGAGGTGTTGGTGCCACCCACGGGGTTGTTCGGGGGCTGTTTCGAGTTCTCACCCTCTAACGCCATGTTTTTAAGCCTAAGTCTAGAAATATTCAAATTATCGTCGTATTCTCAAACCGGGAGTACCGCGGCTGCGGGGTCAGTTTCTACGAGTTACATTGGTCCCGTGGGAACTATTGGTGCCACCCACGGGGTAGTTCGGGGGCTGTTTTGAGTTCTCACCCTCTAACGCCATGTTTTTAAGCCTAAGTCTATAAATATGAAATTACTGTCGTATTCTCAAACCGGGAGTCCCGCGGCTGTAGGGTCAGTTCCTACGAGTTACATTGGTCCCGTGGGAGGTGTTGGTGCCACCCACGGGGCCGTTCGGGGGCAGTTTCGAGTTCCCACCCTCTAACGCCATGTTTTTAAGCCTAAGTCTAAAAATATGCAAATTACCGTCGTATACTAAAACCGGGAGACCCACGGCTGTGGGGTTAGTTCCTACGAGTTACATTGGTCCCGTGGGAGGTGTTGGTGCCACCCACGAGGCCGTTCGGGGGCTGTTTTGAGTTCTCACCCTCTAACGCCATGTTTTTAAGCCAAAGTCTAGATATATGAAATTACCGTCGTATTCTCAACCCGGGAGTCCCGCGGCTGCGGGGTCAGTTCGTACGAGTTACATTGGTCCCGTGGGAGGTGTTGGTGCCACCCACGAGGCCGTTCGGGGGCCGTTTCGAGTTCGCATCCTCTAACACCATGTTTTTAAGCCTAAGTCTAAAAATATGCAAATTACCGTCGCATTCTCAAATCGAGAGTCCCGCGGCTGCGGGGTCAGTTCCTACGTGTTACATTGGTCCCGTGGGAGGTGTTGGTGCCACCCACGACGCCGTTCGGAGGCTGTTTCGAATTCTCACCCTCTAACGCCATGTTTTTAAGCCTAGGTCTAGAAATATGCAAATTATTGTCGTATTCCAAAATTGGGAGTCCCACGGCTGCGGGGTCAGTTCCTACGAGTTACATTGGTCCCGGGGGAGGTGTTGGTGCCACCCACGGGGCCGTTCGGGGGATGTTTTGAGTTCTCACCCTCTAACGCCATGTTTTTAAGCCTAAGTCTATAAATATGCAAATTATCGTCGTATAATCAAACCGGGAGTCCTGCGGCTACGGTGTCAGATCGTACGAGTTACATTGGTCCCGTGGGAGGTGTTAGTGCCACCCACGGGGACGTTCGGGGGTTGTTTCGAGTTCTCACCCTCTAACGCCATGTTTTTAAGCCAAAGTCTACAAATATACAAATTATCATCGTATTCTAAAACCGGGAGTCCCGCGGTTGCGGGGTCGATTCCTACGAGTTACATTGGTCCCGTTGGAGGTGTTGGTGCCACCCACGGGGCCGTTCGCGGTTTGTTTCGAGTTCTCATCCACTAACACCATGTTTTTAACCCTAAGTCTATATATATTCAAATCACCGCTGTATTCTCAAACCGGGAGTCCCGCGGCTGCGGGGCCAGTTCCTACGAGTTACATTCGTCCCGTGGGAGGTGTTGGTGCCACCCATGGGGATATTCTGTGGAAGTTTTGAGATCTCACCCTCTAACGCCATGTTTTTAAGCCTAAGTCTATAAATAGGAAAATTACCATCGTATTCTCAAACCGGGAGTCTCGCGCCTGCGGAGTCAGTTCATCAGAGTTATATTGGTCCCGTGGGAGGTGATGGTGCCACCCACGGGGACGTTCAGGGGCAGTTTCGAGTTCCCACCCTCTAACGCCATGTTTTTAAGCCTAAGTCTAGAAATTTGAAAATTATCATCGTATTCTAAAACCGGGAGTCACGTGACTGCAAGGTCAGTTCCTACGAGTTACATTGGTCACGTGGGAGGTGTTGGTGCCACCCACGGGGCCGTTCTGGGGCAGTTTCGAGTTCCCCCTCTAACGCCTTGTTTTTAATCCTAAGTCTAGAAATATACAAATTACCGTCGTATTCCAAAACCGAGAGTCCCACAGCTGCGGTGTCAGTTCCTACGAGTTACATTGGTCCCGTGGGAGGTGTTGGTGCCACCCATCGGGCCGTTCGGGGGATGTTTCGAGTTCTCACCCTATAACGCCATATTTTTAAGCCTAAGTCTATAAATATGGAAATTATCATCGTATTCTCAAACTGGGAGTCCTGCGGCTGCGGGGTCAGTTCCTACGAGTTACATTGGTCCCGTGGGAGGTGTTGGTGCCACCCACGGGGCCATTCAGGTGCGATTTCGAGTTTTCACCCTATAACGCCATGTTTTTAAGCCTAAGTCTAGAAATATTCAAATTACCGTCGTATTCTAAAACCGAAAGTCCCGCGGCTGCGGGGTCAATTCCTACGAGTTACATTGGTCCCGTGGGAGGTGTTGGTGCCACCCACGGGGTCGTTCGGGGGCTGTTTCGAGTTCTCACCCTCTAACGCCATGTTTTTAAGCCTAAGTCTAGAAATATTCAAATTATTGTCGTATTCTCCAACCGGGAGTACCGCGGCTGCGGGGTCAGTTCCTACGAGTTACATTGGTCCCGTGGGAACTATTGGTGCCACCCACGGGGTAGTTCGGGGGTCGTTTTGAGTTCTCACCCTCTAACGCCATGTTTTTAAGCCTAAGTCTAGAAATATGAAATTACTGTCGTATTCTCAAATCGGGAGTCCCGCGGCTGCAGGGTCAGTTCCTACGAGTTACATTGGTCCCGTGGGAGGTGTTGGTGCCACCCACGGGGCCGTTCGGGGGCAGTTTCGAGTTACCACCCTCTAACGCCATGTTTTTAAGCCTAAGTCTAAAAATATACAAATTACCGTCGTATTCTAAAACCGGGAGACCCACGGCTATGGGGTTAGTTTCTACGAGTTACATTGGTTCCGTGGGAGGTGTTGGTGCCACCCACGAGGCCGTTCGGGGGCTGTTTTAAGTTCTCACCCTTTAACGCCATGTTTTTAAGCCTAAGTCTAGATATATGAAATTACCGTCGTATTCTCAAACCGGGAGTCCCGTGGCTGTGGGGTCAGTTCCTACGAGTTACATTGGTCCCGTGGGAGGTGTTGGTGCCACCCACGAGGCCGTTCGGGGGCAGTTTCGAGTTCCCACCTTCTAACACCATGTTTTTAAGCCTAAGTCTAAAAATATGTAAATTACCGTCGCATTCTCAAATCGAGAGTCCCGCGGCTGCGGTGTCAGTTCCTACGAGTTACATTGGTCCCGTGGGAGGTGTTGGTGCCACCCACGACGCCGTTCGGAGGCTGTTTCGAGTTCTCACCCTCTAACGCCATGTTTTTAAGCCTAGGTCTAGAAATATGCAAATTATTGTCGTATTCTAAAATTGGGAGTCCCGCGGCTGCGGGGTCAGTTCCTACGAGTTACATTGGTCCCGTGGGAGGTGTTGGTGCCACCCACGGGGCCGTTCGGGGGATGTTTTGAGTTCTCACCCTCTAACGCCATGTTTTTAAGCCTAAGTCTATAAATATGCAAATTATCGTCGTATTATCAAACCGGGAGTCCTGCGGCTACGGTGTCAGATCGTACGAGTTACATTGGTCCTGTGGGAGGTGTTGGTGCCACCCACGGGGACGTTCGGGGGTTATTTCGAGTTCTCACCCTCTAACGCCATGTTTTTAAGCCAAAGTCTACAAATATACAAATTATCATCGTATTCTAAAACCGGGAGTCCCGCGGCTGCGGGGTCGGTTACTACGAGTTACATTGGTCCCGTTGGAGGTGTTGGTGCCACCCACGGGGCCGTTCGCGGTTTGTTTCGTGTTCTCATCCACTACACCATTTTTTTAACCCTAAGTGTATATATATTCAAATTACCGCTGTATTCTCAAACCGGGAGTCCCGCGGCTGCGGGGCCATTTCCTACGAGTTACATCCGTCCCGTGGGAGGTGTTGGTGCCACCCATGGGGATATTCTGTGGAAGTTTTGAGATCTCATCCTCTAACGCCATGTTTTTAAGCCTAAGTCTATAAATAGGAAAATTACCATCATATTCTCAAACCGGGAGTCTCGCGGCTGCGAAGTCAGTTCATCAGAGTTATATTGGTCCCGTGGGAGGTGATGGTGCCACCCACGGGGACGTTCAGGGGCAGTTTCGAGTTTCCACCCTCTAACGCCATGTTTTTAATCCTAAGTCTAGAAATTTGAAAATTATCATCGTATTCTAAAACCGGGAGTCCCGCGACTGCAAGGTCAGTTCCTACGAGTTACATTGGTCACGTGGGAGGTGTTGGTGCCACCCACGGGGCCGTTCTGGGGCAGTTTCGAGTTCCCCCTCTAACGCCTTGTTTTTAATCCTAAGTCTAGAAATATACAAATTACCGTCGTATTCCAAAACCGAGAGTCCCACGGCTGCGGTGTCAGTTCCTACGAGTTACATTGGTCCCGTGGGAGGTGTTGGTGCCACCCATCGGGCCGTTCGGGGGATGTTTCGAGTTCTCACCCTCTAACGCCATGTTTTTAAGCCTAAGTCTATAAATATGGAAATTATCATCATATTCTCAAACCGGGAGTCCTGCGGCTGCGGAGTCAGTTCCTACGAGTTACATTGATCCCGTGGGAGGTGTTGGTGCCACCCACGGGGCCATTCGGGGGCTGTTTTGAGTTTTCACCCTCTAACGCCATGTTTTTAAGCCTAGGTCTAGAAATATAAAAATTATGGTCGTATTCTAAAATCTGGAGTCCTGCGACTGCGGGGTCAGTTCCTACGAGTTACATTGGTCCCGTGGGAGGTGTTGGTGCCACCCACGGGGCCGTTCGGGGGCAGTTTCGAGTTCTCACCCTCTAACGCCATGTTTTTAAGCCTAAGTCTAGAAATATGCAAATTACCGTCGTATTCTAAAATTGGGAGTCCCGCGGCAGCGGGGTCAGTTCCTACGAGTTACATTGGTCCCGTGGGAGGTGTTGGTGTCACCCACGGGGCCGTTCGGGGGCTGTTTCGAGTTCTCACCCTCTAACGCCATGTTTTTAACCCTAAGTCTATAAATATGCAAATTACCGTCGTATTCTCAAACAGGGAGTCCCGCGGCTGCGGGGTCAGTTCCTACGAGTTACATTGGTCCCGTGGGAGGTGTTGGTGCCACCCACGGGGATGTTCGGGGGCAGTTTCGAGATCTCACCCTCTAACGCCATGTTTTTTAGCCTAAGTCTAGAAATATGCAAATTACCATCGTATTCTAAAACCGGGAGTCCCTCGGCAGCGGGGTCAGTTCCTACGAGTTACATTGGTCCCGTGGGAGGTGTTCGTGTCACCCACGGGGCCGTTCGGGGGCTGTTTCGAGTTCCCACCCTCTAACGCCATGTTTTTAAGCCTGAGTCTAGAAATATGAAAATTATCATCGTATTCGAAAACCGGGAGTCCCGCGACTGCAAGGTCAGTTCCTACGAGTTACATTGGTCACGTGGGAGGTGTTGGTGCCACCCACGGGGCCGTTCTGGGGCAGTTTCGAGTTTCCCCTCTAACGCCTTGTTTTTAATCCTAAGTCTAGAAATATGCAAATTACCGTCGTATTCCAAAACCGAGAGTCCCACGGCTGCGGTGTCAGTTCCTACGAGTTTCATTCGTCCCGTGGGAGGTGTTGGTGCCACCCATCGGGCCGTTAGGAGGATGTTTCCAGTTCTCACCCTCTAACGCCATGTTTTTAAGCCTAAGTCTATAAATATTGAAATTATCATCGTATTCTCAAACCGGGAGTCCTGCGGCTGCGGGGTCAGTTCCTACGAGTTACATTGGTCCCGTGGGAGGTGTTGGTGCCACCCACGGGGCCATTCGGGGGCTGTTTCGTGTTTTCACCCTCTAATGCCATGTTTTTAAGCTTAGGTCTAAAAATATACAAATTATGGTCGTATTCTAAAATCGGAAGTCCTGCGACTGCGGGGTCAGTTCCTACGAGTTACATTGGTCCCGTGGGAGGTGTTGGTGCCACCCACGGGGCCGTTCGGGGGCAGTTTCGAGTTCTCACCCTCTAACGCCATGTTTTTAAGCGTAAGTCTAGAAATATGCAAATTACCGTCGTATTCTAAAATCGGGAGTCCCGCGGCAGCGGGGTCAGTTCCTACGAGTTACAGTGGTCCCGTGGGAGGTGTTGGAGTCACCCACGGGGCCGTTCAGGGGCTGTTTCGAGTTCTCACCCTCTAACGCCATGTTTTTAACCCTAAGTCTATAAATATGCAAATTACCGTCGTATTCTCAAACCGGGAGTCCCGCGGCAGCGGGGTTAGTTCCTACGAGTTACATTGGTCCCGTGGGAGGTGTTCGTGCCACCCACGGGGATGTCCTGGGGCAGTTTCGAGATCTCACCCTCTAACGCCATGTTTTTAAGCCTAAGTCTAGAAATATGCAAATTACCATCGTATTCTAAAACCGGGAGTCCCGCGGCAGCGGGGTCAGTTCCTACGAGTTACATTGGTCCTGTGGGAGGTTTTGGTGTCACCCACGGGGCCGTTCGGGGGCTGTTTCGAGTTCTCACCCTCTAACGCCATGTTTTTAACCCTAAGTCTTTAAATATGCAAATTATCGTCATATTCTCAAACCGGGAGTCCCGCGGCTGCGGGGTCAGTTCCTACGAGTTACATTGGTCCCGTGGGCGGTGTTGGTGCCACCCACGGGGATGTTCGGGGGCAGTTTCGAGATCTCACCCTCTAACGCCATGTTTTTAAGCCTAAGTCTATAAATATGAAAATTACCGTCGTATTCTCAAACCGGGAGTCCCGCGGCTGCGGAATCAGTTCCTAAGAGTTATATTGGTCCCGTGGGAGGTGTTGGTGCCACCTAAGGGGCCGTTCGGGGGAAGTTTCGAGTTTCCACCCTCTAACGCCATGTTCTTAAGCCTAAGTCTAGAAATATGCAAATTACCGTCGTATTCTAAAATTGGGAGTCCCGCGACTGCGGGGTCAGTTCCTACGAGTTACATTAGTCCCGTGGGAGGTGTTGGTGCCACCCACGGGGCCGTTCGGGTTTTGTTTCGAGTTCTCACCCTCTAACGCCATGTTTTTAACCCTAAGTCTATATATATGCAAATTACCTCCATATTCTCAAATTGGGACTCCCGCGGCTGCGGGGTCAATTCCTACGAGTTACATTGGTCCCGTGGGAGGTGTTTGTGCCACCCACGGGGATGTTTGGGGGCAGTTTCGAGATCTCACCCTCTAACGCCATATTTTTAAGTCTATGTCTATAAATATGAAAATTACCGTCGTATTCTCAAACCGGGAGTCCCGCGGTTGCGGAGTCAGTTCCTCAGAGTTATATTGGTCCCGTGGGAGGTGATGGTGCCACCCACGGGGCTCAGGGGCAGTTTCGAATTTCCACCCTCTAACGCCATGTTTTTAAGCCTAAGTCTAGAAATATGCAAATTACCGTCGTATTCTAAAACCGGGAGTCCCACGGCTGCGGGGTCAGTTCCTACAAGTTACATTGGCCCCGTGGGAGGTGTTGGTGCCACCCACGGGGCTGTTCAGGGGCTGTTTCGAATTCTCACCCTCTAATGCCATGTTTTTAAGCCTAAGTCTAGAAATATGCAAATTATCGTCGTATTCTCAAACTGGGAGTCCCGCGGCTGCGGGGTCAGTTCCTACGAGTTACATTAGTCCCGTGGGAGGTTTGGTGCCACAGACGGGGCCATTCGGGGGCTGTTTCGAGTTTTCACCCTCTAACGCCATGTTTTTAACCCTAAGTCTATAAATATGCAAATTACGGCCGTATTCTCAAACCGGGAGTCTCGCGGCTGCGGGGTCAGTTCCTACGAGTTACATTGGTCCCGTGGAAGGTGTTGGTGCCACCCACGGGGATGTTCAGGGACAGTTTTGAGATCTCACCCTCTAAAGCCATGTTTTTAAGCCTAAGTCTATAAATATGAAAATTACCGTCGTACTCTCAAATCGGGAGTCCCGCGGTTGCGGAGTCAGTTCCTTAGAGTTATATTAGTCCCGTGGGAGGTGTTGCTGCCACCCACAGAGCCGTTCGGGGGCAGTTTCAAGTTTCCACTCTCTAACGCCATGTTTTTAAGCCTAAATCTAGAAATATGCAAATTATTATCGTATTCTAAATTTGGGAGTCCCTCGACTTCGGGGATAATTCCTACGAGTTACATTGGTCCCGTGGGAGTGTTCGTGCCACCCACGGGGCCGTTCGGGGGCTGTTTTGAGTTCCCACCCTCTAACGCCATGTTTTTAAGCATAAGCCTAGAAATTTGCAAATTATCGTCATATTCTCAAACTGGGAGTCCCGTGGCAGCGGGGTCAGTTCCTACGAGTTACATTGGTCCCGTGGGAGGTGTTGGTGCCACCCACGGGAATGTTCGGGGGCAGTTTCGAGATCTCACCCTCTAACGCCATGTTTTTAAGCCTAAGTCTATAAATATGAAAATTACCGTCGTATTCTCAAACCGGGAGTCCCGCGGCTGCGGAATCAGTTCCTAAGAGTTATATTGGTCCCGTGGGAGGTGTTGGTGCCACCTACGGGGCCGTTCGGGGGAAGTTTCGAGTTTCCACCCTCTAACGCCATGTTTTTAAGCCTAAGTCTAGAAATATGCAAATTACCATCGTATTCTAAAATTGGGAGTCCCGCGACTGCGGGGTCAGTTCCTACGAGTTACATTGGTCCCGTGGGAGGTGTTGGTGCCACCCATGGGGCCGTTCGGGGGCAGTTTCTAATTTCCACCCTCAAATGCCTTGTTTTTAATCCTAAGTCTAGAAATATGCAAATTACCGTCGTATTCTAAAACTGGGAGTCCCACGGGTGCGGGGTTAATTCCTACGAGTTACATTGGTCCCGTGGGAGGTGTTGGTGCCACCCACGGGGCCCTTCGGGGGCTGTTTCGAGTTCTCACCCTCTAACGCCATGTTTTTAAGCCTAAGTCTACAAATACGCAAGTTATCGTCATATTCTAAAATCGGGAGTCCCGCGGCTGCGGGGTCGGTTCCTACGAGTTACATTGGTCCCGTGGGAGGTGTTGGTGCCACCCATGGGGCCGTTCGAGGTCTGTTTCGGGTTTTCACCCTCTAACGCCCTGTTTTTAAGCTTAAGTCTAAAAATATGCAAATTACCATCGTATTCTAAAATCGAGAGTTCCGCGGCTGCGGGGTCGGTTCCTACAAGTTGCATTGGTCCCGTGGGAGGTGTTGGTGCCACCCTTGGTGCCGTTCGGGATTTGTTTCGAGTTCTCACCCTCTAACGCCATGTTTTTAACCCTAAGTCTATATTTATACAAATTACCGCCGTATTCTCAAATCGGGAGTCCCGCGGCTACGGGGTCAGTTCTTAAGAGTTACATTGGTCCCGTGGGAGGTGTTGGTGCCAACCACGGGGATGTTCGGTGGCAGTTTCGAGATCTCACCCTCGAACGCCATGTTTTTAAGCCCAAGTCTATAAATATGAAAATTACCATCGTATTCTCAAACCGGGAGTCCCGCGGCTGCGGAGTCAGAGCCTCAGAGTTATATTGGTCCCGTGGGAGGTGATGGTGCCACCCACGGGGATGTTCAGGGGCAGTTTCGAGTTCCCACCCTCTAACGCCATGTTTTTAAACCTAAGTCTAGAAATATGAAAATTATCATCGTATTCTAAAACCGAGAGTCCCACGACTGCAGGATCAGTTCCTATGAGTTACATTGGTCCCGTGGGAGGTGTTGGTGCCACCCACGGGGCCGTTCGGGGGCAGTTTCGAGTTCCCACCCTCTAACGCTTTGTTTTTAATTCTAAGTCTAGAAATATACAAATTACCGTCGTATTCTAAAACCGAGAGTCCCACAGCTGCTGGGTCAGTTCCTACGAGTTACATTGGTTGCGTGGGAGGTGTTGGTGCCACCCACGGGACCGTTCGAGGGCTGTTTCGAGTTCTCACCCTCTAACGCCATGTTTTTAAGCCTAAGTCTACAAATATGCATATTATAGTCGTATTCTCAAATCGGGAGTCCCGCGGCTGCGGGATCAGTTCCTACGAGTTACATTGGTTCCGTGGGAGGTGTTGGTGCCACCCACGGGGCCATTCGGGGGCTGTTTTGAGTTTTCACCCTCTAACGCCATGCTTTTAAGCCTAAGTCTAGAAATATGTAAATTACCGTCGTATTCTAAAATCGGGAGTCCCGCGGCTGCGTGGTCAGTTCCTTCGAGTTACATTGGTCCCGTGGGAGCTACTGGTGCCACCCACGGGGTCGTTCGGGGGCTGTTTTGAGTTCTCACCCTCTAACGCCATGTTTTTAAGCCTAATTCTAGTAATATGAAATTACAGTCGTATTCTCAAATCGGGAGTCCCGCGGCTGCGGGGTCAGTTCCTACGAGTTACATTGGTCCCGTGCGAGGTGTTGGTGCCATTCACGGCGCCGTTCGGGGCCAGTTTCGAGTTCCCACCCTTTAACGCCATGTTTTTAAGCCTAAGTCTAAAAATATGAAAATTACCATCGTATTCTCAAACCGAGAGTCCCGCGGCTGCGGGGTGAGTTCCTACGAGTTACATTGGTCCCGTGGGAGGTGTTGGTGCCACCCACGGGGCCGTTCGGAGGTTGTTTCGAGTACTCACCCTCTAACGCCATGTTTCTAAGCCTAGGTCTAGAAATATGCAAATTATCATCATATTCTAAAATCGGGAGTCCCGCGACTGCGGGGTCAGTTCCTACGAGTTACATTGGTCCCGTGGGAGGTGTTGGTGCCACCCACGGGGCCGTTCGGGGGCAGTTTCGAGTTCCCACCCTCTAACGCCATGTTTATAAGCCTAAGTCCAGAAATATGCAAACTACCGTCGTATTCTAAAACCAGTAGTCCCACGGCTGCGGGGTCAATTCCTACGAGTTACATTGGTCCCGTGGGAGGTGTTGGTGCCACCCACGGGGCCGTTCGGGGGTTGTTTCGAGTTCTCACCCTCTAACGCCATGTTTTTAACCCTAAGTCTGTAAATATGCAAATTACCGTCGTATTCTCAAACCGGGAGTCCCGCAGCTGCGGGCTCAGTTCCTACGAGTTACATTGATCCCGTGGGAGGTGTTGGTGCCACCCACGGGGATGTTCGGGGGCAGTTTCGAGATCTCACCCTCTAACGCCATGTTTTTAAGACTAAGTCTATAAATTTGAAAATTACCGTCGTATTATCAAACCGGGACTCCCGCGGCTGCCGAGTCAGTTCCTAAGAGTTATATTGGTCCCGTGGGAGGTGTTGGTGCCACCCACGGGGCCGTTCGGGGGCAGTTTCGAGTTCCCACCCACTAACGACTTGTTTTTAATCCTAAGTCTAGAAATATTCAAATTACAGTCGTATTCTAAAACCGAGAGTCCCACGGCTACGAGGTCAGTTCCTACGAGTTACATTGGTCCCGTGCGAGGTGTTGGTGCCACCCACGGGGCCGTTCGGGGGCTGTTTCGAGTTCTCACCCTCTAACGCCATGTTTTTAAGCCTAAGTCTACAAATATGCATATTATCGTTGTATTCTCAAACCGGGAGTCCCGCGGATGCGGGGTCAGTTCCTACCAGTTACATTGGTCCCGTGGCAGGTGTTGGTGCCACCCACGGGTCCATTCGGGGGCTGTTTCGAGTTTTCACCCTCTAACGCCACGTTTTTAAGCCTATGTCTAGAAATATGCAAATTACCGTCGTATTCTAAAATCGGGAGTCCCGCTGCTGCAGGGTCAGTTCATACGAGTTACATTGGTCCCGTGGGAGCTACTGGTGCAACCCACGGGGTCGTTCGGGGGCTATTATTAGTTCTCACCCTCTAACGCCATGTTTTTAAGCCTAAGTCTATAAATAAGAAATTACCGTCGTATTCTCAAATCGGGAGTCCCGCTGCTGCGGGGTCAGTTCCTACGAGTTACTTTGGTCCCGTGGGAGGTGTTGGTGCCACCCACGGGGCCGTTCGGGGGCAGTTTCAAGTTCCCACCCTCTAACGCCATGTTTTTAAGCCTAAGTCTAAAAATATGCAAATTACCACCGTATTCTCAAACCGAGAGTCCCGCGGCTGTGGGATCAGTCCCTACGAGTTACATTGGTCCCGTGGGAGGTGTTGGTGCCACCCACGGGGCCGTTCGGAGGCTGTTTCGAGTTCTCACCCTCTAATGCCATGTTTTTAAGCTTAGGTCTAGAAATATGCAAATTATGGTCGTATTCTAAAATCGGGAGTCCCGCGACTGCGGGGTCTGTTCCTACGAGTTACATTGGTCCCGTGGGAGGTGTTGGTGCCACCCACGGGGCCATTCGGGGGCTGTTTTGAGTTTCCACCCTCTAACGCCATGTTTTTAAGCCTAAGTCTAGAAATATACAAATTACCGTCGTATTCTAAAACCGGGAGTCCCTCGGCTGCGGGGTCAGTTCCTACGACTTACATGGGTCCCGTGGGAGGTGTTGGTGCCACCCATGGGGCCGTTCGGGGGATGTTTCGAGTTCTCACCCTCTAACACCATGTTTTTAACCCTAAGTCTGTAAAAATGTAAATTACCGTCGTATTCTCAGACCGGGAGTCCCGCGGATGCGGGGTCAGTTCCTACGAGTTACATTGGTCCCGTGGGAGGTGTTGGTGCCACCCACGGGGATGTTTGGGGGCAGTTTCGAGATCTCACCCTCTAATGCCATGTTTTTAAGGCTAAGTCTATAAATATGAAAATTACCATTGTATTCTCAAACCGGGAGTCCCGCGGCTGCGGAGTCAGTTCCTAAGAGTTATATTGGTCCCGTGGGAGGTGTTGGTGACACCCACGGGGCCGTTCGGGGGCAGTTTGGAGTTCCTTCCCTCTAACGCCATGTTTTTAAGCCTAAGTCTAGAAATATGCAAATTACCATCGTATTCTAAAATTGGGAGTCCCACGACTGCGGGGTCAGTTCCCACGAGTTACATTGGTCCCGTGGGAGGTGTTGGTGCCACCCACGGGGCCGTTCGGGGTTTGTTTCGAGTTCTCACCCTCTAACGCCATGTTTTTAACCCTAAGTCTATATATATGCAAATTACCGTTGTATTCTCCAACCGGGAGTCCCGCGGCTGCGGAGTCAGTTCCTACGAGTTACATTGGTTCCGTGGGAGGTGTTGGTGCCACCCACACGGATGTTCGGGGGCAGTTTTGAGATCTCACCCTCTAACGCCATGTTTTTAAGCCTAAGTCTATAAATATAAAAATTACCGTCGTATTCTCAAACCGTGAGTCCCACGGCTGTGGAGTCAGTTCCTCAAAGTTATATTGGTCCCGTGGGAGGTGATGGAGCCACCCACGGGGCCGTTCAGGGGCAGTTTCGAGTTCCCACCCTCTAACGCCATGTTTTTAAGCCTAAGTCTAGAAATATGAAAATTATCGTCGTATTCTAAAACCGAGAGTTCCGCGACTGCGGGGTTAGTTCCTACGAGTTACATTGGTCCCGTGGGAGGTGTTGGTGCCACCCACGGGGCCGTTCGGGGGCAGTTTCGAGTTCCCATCCTCTAACGCAATGTTTTTAATCCTAAGTCTAGAAATATGCAAATTACGGTCGTATTATAAAACCGGGAATCCCACGGCAGCTGGGTCAGTTCCTTCGAGTTACATTGGTCCCGTGGGAGGTGTTGGTGCCACCCACGGGGCCGTTCGGGGGCTGTTTCGAGTTCTCACCCACTAACGCCATGTTTTTAAGCCTAAGTCTACAAATATGCAAATTATCGTCGTATGCTCAAACCAGGAGTGCCGTGGCTGCGGGGTCAGTTCCTAAGAGTTACATTGGTCCCGTGAGAGGTGTTGGTGCCACCCACGGGGCCATTCGGGGGCTGTTTCGAGTTTTCACCCTCTAACGCCATGTTTTTAAGCCTAAGTCTAGAAATATGCAAATTACCGTCGTATTCTGAAACCGGGAGTCCCGAGGCTGTGGGGTCAGTTCCTACAAGTTACATTGGTCCCGTGGGAGCTATTGGTGCCACCCACGGGGTCGTTCGGGGGCTGTTTTGAGTTCTCACCCTCTAACGCCATGTTTTTATGACTAAGTCTAGAAATATGAAATTACCATCGTATTCTCAAACCGGGAGTCCGGCGGCAGCGGGGTCAGTTTCTATGAGTTACATTGGTCCCGTGGGAGGTGTTAGTGCCACCCACGGGGCCGTTCGGGGGCAGTTTCGAGTTTCCACCCTCTAACACCATGTTTTTAAGTCTAAGTTTAAAAATATACAAATTACCGTCGTATTCTCAAATCGAGAGTCCCGCGGTTGCGGGGTCAGTTCCTACGAGTTACATTGGTCCCGTGGGAGGTGTTGGTGCCACTCACGGGGCCGTTCGGAGGCTGTTTCGAGTTCTCACCCTCTAACGCCATGTTTTTAAGCCTAGGTCTAGAAATATGCAAATTATCGTCGTATTCTAAAATCGGGAGTCCCGCGACTACGGGGTCAGTTCCTATGAGTTACTTTGGTCCCATGGGAGGCGTTGGTGCCACCCACAAGGCCGTTCGGGGGAAGTTTCGAGTTCCCACCCTCTAACGCCAGTTTTTAAGCTTAAGTCTAGAAGTATGCAAATTACCATCGTATTCTACAATCGGGAGTCCCACGGCTGTGGGGTCAGTTCCTACGGGTTACATTGGTCCCGTGGGAGGTGTTTGTGCCACCCACAGGGCCGTTCGGGGGCTGTTTCGAGTTCTCACCCTCTAACGCCATGTTTTTAACCCTAAGTCTATAAATATGAAAATTACCGCCGTATTCTCAAACCGGGAGTCCCGCGGCTGCGGGGTCAGTTCCTACGAGTTACATTGGTCCCGTGGGAGGTGTTGGTGCACCCATGGGGCCATTCGGGGGCAGTTTCGAGTTCCCACCCTCTAACGCCATTTTTTTAAGCCTAAGTCTAGAAATATGCAAATAACCTTCGTATTCTAAAATTGGGAGTCCCGCGACTGCGCGGTCTGTTCCTACGAGTTACATTGGTCCTGTGGGAGGTGTTGGTGCCACCCACGGGGCCGTTCGGGGGCTGTTTTGAGTTCCCACCCTCTAACGCCATGTTTTTAAGCCTAAGCCTAGAAATTTGCAAATTATCGTCATATTCTCAAACTGGGAGTCCCGCGGCTGCGGGGTTAGTTCCTACGAGTTACATTGGTCCCGTGGGAGGTGTTGGTGCCACCCACGGGGCCGTTCGGGGGTTGTTTCGAGTTTTCACCCTCTAACGCCATATTTTTAAGCCTAGGTCTAGAAATATACAAATTATCGTCGTACTCTACAACCGAGAGTTTCGCGGTTGCGGGGTCAGTTCCTACGAGTTACATTGGTCCTGTGGGAGGTGTTGGTGCCACCTACGGGGTCGTTCGGGGGCTGTTTCGTGTTCCCACCCTCTAACGCCATGTTTTTAGAAATATTCAAATTATCGTTGTATTCTAAAATTGGGAGTCCCACGGCTGCGGGGTCAGTTCCTACGAGTTACATTGGTCCCGTGGAAGGTGTTGGTTCCTCTCACGGGGCCGTTCGGGCTCTTTTTCCGATTTTCACCCTCTAACGCCTTGTTTTTAAGCTTAAGGCCTCATATTTTAAAATTATCGTCGTATTCTCAAATCGGGAGTCCCGTGATCACGCAGTCTATTCCTACATGTTACATTGGTCCCGTGAGATGTGTTGGTGCCTCTCACGGGTCCGTACGAGGGTTGTTTCGTGTTTTTGCTATCTAACGCCTTATTTTTAAGCTTAAGTCCTAATATTTTTTAATTATCGTCGTATTCTCAAACGGGGGGTCCCGTGATCTCGCGGTCAATTCGTACGAGTTTCATTGGTCACGTGTGAGGTGTTGGTGCCATGTTTTTAAGTTTAAGTCTCAACATTTCCATGTTATCCTATCATCGGATTCTGAAATCGGGAGATAAAAATATTTTCAACATATTATCCAGCAGTGAAACCAATAATTATCCCGTACTCCTTCTAATTATCCCATACTCCTTCTAAAATACTATCCAACAACATTCCAACAACCAATAATTATCCAAGAGCCAAACCAAACAAAACCAATAATTATCCCGTACTTCTTCTATCATCTAAAAGATTTAATAGATAATGCATATCAATTATATAACTACTTTAGCTAATGTACAGAGTACCTCGTGTGTAATGAAGAACTGGTATGTAATGAAGAACTGGTATCCAATTGGTTAGATCTGCAATACGTAAACAATGTGTTATGAAACTATAACTCGAAACAGCCCCCAAATGGCCAATATAACTTGTATGCACTTGAATCATTGAGCCAATATAACTCTTATACACTTAAATCATTTCTTGGGTAATGAGCCATTGAAACTAAATGAACAAAAACAACATAAATTGTTTGAGCTGAAAAATAGTGAATGAATTGAATAAATTATATTCTTTTTGCCAAAAAGCAAACCATGAACCGAAAAATAGTGAATGAACTGAATAAAGTTAGCAAGACTAAAAGATCAAACCATTTTTCACACCAAATGTAAAATTCATACATTCTAAATAAATAATAAATGAAATATCAGTGTTGAGAGTGATGCCAGCGAGAAACAAATGATTGTAGATTAGAACCCAAACTCGGATACAAAAAAATAAAAAATTCGATACCTCTCTTATACGGAGAAAGACAAATCAAATTGTTTGAGCGAGAGGACACCAAGGGTGTATACCTACAAAATAGAACTAATTAGAAGAAAAATACACATTCCAAACACAAAAAAAATACTCTAATAATCTAGATACAAAAAATGATTAAAGAAACCTCAAGGCAAAGAGAAAACCCCCAAAATTATCAAAATCTAGTAAAAACATTACAAAAAGGGGGTAAATACAAACTTATCAATAATTGTAGGGGCTTGATTAATGAATGAGGCTTATATATGAACATCGCACCTCATTTTTTTCGTTTTCCTCCATCGCACCTGCTACCCACGAATGCTACCCACCACACCTAGAATATGCAATGTTAGCTTGCAAACATCTAAGAAAGGCTTGGTCAATATATTCCCTTGATCTCCAAAGAAGAGGTGAACACAGTTTTCTTCATTTTCACAATTTCTACAAAATCAAAAATATTAAAAATGTTAATTTTCAGTTATTATGGAGATGAATATAAAATTAGGCGAGACACTATTTACTCGACAAGTCCATAAGAAGAATCATGGTTAACAACAAATTATATATCAACATGTTAATTGAGATCCAAAACCAAAATTATTTCAGAAGAAAATGGTATATGATAATGAGAGTAACATTTATTTATTTATTTTCTCCAAAACAAGTTGGATAAATTTTGTATGATTACTAATTGAGCCCATATTCTGACTAAAATACACTGTATTAAAAAAAAGGTAAAAGGGGTAAATCCTCCCTTTCAATATTGAATCTCGTCCAACCTTTAAATAAAAACCCAGGACCTGATTTTCTTAACTCTACTATAAGGGTTAAAGTAATGGGAAAATAAAATTAATATAATATTGAACCTCCACCGCCATCGTTGGATCTCAGCCTCACCGCGGCACTACCCCCTTCCCTACATTTTTCCCAACGGTTAGATCAATCTTCTTTTTCCAAGCGCTTTCCCCAACAGAGCCTCTAAATAACCATCTGAACATGTTGAGATCAGTCAAGCCTATACCCGCGGGTGGTGTTAAAAGCGACTCCAATTCTTCATCGTCTGTCATAGATAACAACCCTTTTGACCCTACTTCATGGACAAAAATACTTGTTCTTGAAACATATAACAAACACACACACACACATAAATGGATATATTACATATACACATATGCAGATTTGGGAAGAAACCTCCATACAGATTGGGGAAGAAATCTCCATGAATGCTACCAGCGTTTGGGGAAGAAACCTCGCACCTTCAACCCACCGCACCTGCTACCCACCGTTTCTTACTCCATATGCAACATCGCAACTTCTCCATAGCTAATCCCGACCTAGTACCAACGTTAGGGGAAGAAAAAAAAAGATATGAGCGGGGAAATGAAAATATGAGGCGCTTGATGTTGTTTTAGGATTAACAGTGGTCATGGCCTAGAGCCGTGACCCACCCAACACGACCCATTAATGAAGATAAGTGGGATGTGTACTGCCTATTGGTCACGGCCCATAGCCGTGACCCATACCAAGAAATGGTCACGGCCCATAGCCGTGGCCCTCAATCTGTGATGCGCAACCCTTTTTATCAACACTAGTGCTTGAATGAGGGATCGTCACAGCCCATAGCCGTGACCCACACACAGAAATGGTCACGGCCCTAAGCCGTGACCCTCAATGTGTGTACTTTCTTCTTTGTCATGCCATGGGTCACGGACTTGGGTCGTGACCCATCCGAGACCAAGCTTGGAGGGAATTTTGGCGCGAGTTTGGCGCCAAGATGGTCACGACCTGGTCACGGCCCAAGTCCGCGACCACAGTGGTCGCGGACTTGGGCCGTAACCACTTCCAGAACATAGATAATTTAGTGTGATAATAAATATGGTCACGCCAAATATTGAGTGGGTCACGGCCCAAGTCCGCAACCAACTAGTCGCGGACTTGGGCCATGACCCACTGGACGTGACCATTCGCAGGATTTAGTGTAGTGCTTACTCGTATACCTAACCATAACTGACACTGTATCTTAGGATTTGCTATCCCAATACCTTGAAGATTCCTGTAAATAAAGAGCCATCTATTACGTCAGTCACAGATTGGCTGGCTACGAAGTCAACTACCTGGTTGAGAAACCCGCCTTGTCCAGCTAAATGGACCAATAGTTGATGCTCTTAGCCAAGTTTGATATC
The DNA here is from genome assembly GCA_949130495.1 of Sambucus nigra. Taxonomy (NCBI): domain Eukaryota; kingdom Viridiplantae; phylum Streptophyta; class Magnoliopsida; order Dipsacales; family Adoxaceae; genus Sambucus; species Sambucus nigra. The sequence goes on from OX422219.1 coordinate 419,000,039, forward strand.
GTGTATGTCACGTAGAAATCCATGAAAGGAAGATCCATCTCTGACTACCTCGCTGACTACCCCATGGAAGAAGCTGATGTTTGGGTCTCCGAATTCCCAGATGAAAACATCCTCTGACTGGTCATGTAATCTAACTATAAGACTACAAATATGGAAATATAATCTTAATACTAAGAGTAAGGTTTTTTCACCTTAAATGGGACTCCAATAATGATAGGCATGAAAGATCAAATAAGAAGGCAACCTTCCACCTCCTAAGGTGGCCTCAAGGAGGTTTGCCCACTCTAAAAACATGCTCTATCAAGATTCCAAGCAAGAACCTCCTTCAACTCCATGAAAACCCACATTCATCTTCTCCAAAAATCCCCCCAACACTACTTCAAAATTCATAGCTCTTCATCTACAATGGTGGAAATGGGTATTTTAGTCTTCAATATGGAGGAATACTACACAAATGGTGGTGGAAGGGTGGTGGGAGGAGGTGGAAGACCTCCCACCTCTCTCTCTCTCTCACACACACACTCTCTCTTCCATTCCTCTTCAAAAATAAATCCAAATAACCAAACAATCCCTTAATAAAATCCTCCCAAAGGTCAAAACCCCATTTTTCCCCTTCTGGACTGATTTGAGCTTAACAGATCAAAGATCAAATCGTGATGATGCACAAGGGCAAGTCTCACTCAAATGACAAGCCTTGGTCATTTGAACGACTTCTCCATCTTATTCAAACTATAAATTCCATGACCCTTCACGCGACCTGCCACTGTAAAGCCGTAGCATGTCGCTTGAAGGCCTGATTCTTGTGACCTTCGCGTGAGATCCCCAAGTCGCATCTAACGACATCCCCTTATCATTAGAACGACCCCTTTTCATTTTCTTATATTTCTCAAATTTTACCCACAATTCTTCTATAATTATCATTAACTCTAGTTCAACATAATTTATATAAAATTTAATTGAATTATTGGGATAGGGTATTACATATAGGATATCAATGTAAAAAAAAATAAGAGAGATACATATATGAACATATAGCATACTAATATGAAATCTAGCATTAAACCGATGGCATACATGGATCGGATGCAACTATAAAAACTCAAAACAAACGATACCACATATCTAAATATGATAAAGATACCCATAAAGCATAGTCACATATATATAGGTATAAACACCATACAAGACACTAAACACAATAAGTTTTCCATACTCGTATGGCTTAAATTTGTTTAAATAAACATATGGTAAACAGAGTGAAGGGGTGTGGACTAGATATAAAAGGGTTATGGACAAATCACTTAAACATGTCTAAGGAGTTATATTTGACCGTAAAACTTTATCAAACTAAGATTTATCCTCAAGTGACAGATAAGGTGAATTCAAAGAACAAAACAGTACAATGCATACAAGTCTAGAATTTTGATGATTCTACAAATCAATATCTTCATTACTTGTTAAACATAACTAGGATTCATTGTGCAAACCCATTGATCTTCAACATTATCACCCTTAAAAACTAAACATATATCATTTTCAACTCAAATCTTTTGAATATACCAATTTTGATGATCAATATTAAAAACATGGCCTTGGAAATTTATTCTTTTGTTTTGCCTCTTAATTTTTAGGCTCTTGCTAGAGGTGGCCTTTCATGCAAGGAATATTGTTTACTTTTGTAACACTTTCTCGTGGACACTCATATTTTTCAATAAAAATCAAACTTACGGGAAATAATTATTACTTGCACAATTACCCCATTGTGAAAAGATATGTAGATAACAAGATCGATGTGATAACATTTCACTTATCTCAAATATAACATATGAAGTTAAAGTTCAAAAGAGCTCGTGCATGTCTGTGAGGAAGCATATTCAATGTGACTCCATTAAGAAAATCGAAGTGAAATTATTCACTACAAGCATGATTAAGAACAATTTAAGCATTTAACATCATAGCCAAAAGTTCTACTTACATGGATACATGGAGTGAACTGGATTCATAAAGAAGGATATGCCACACAAAATGCGTAAAACTATACTACACATAAAAAAAATCCTTTTGAGTTTTTAAACATTTTAAACCAATTTTAAAACAAAGGCAACTCAAAAGACAAAAAAAATCTTTTTGTATTTTTCTATAAGACTCAATAAATAAATCAAAATAAAAAGGCACAAACCACATGCAACAATCAAACACATATATCATGAAGTACAAAAGCTGGTGTGTGTAAACATACAAACACACTTAGCCATTAGGTTTTGCATGGAAAGTATCATGTGAAAGCATTAGAGAATAGATAAGTCTATCACGTAAAGCCTCCAAATCAAATTTCCTAATCTACATAGGAAAAACATTATTCTCTCGGGCTATGGGAACCTAGGTGACTCTATACTTAGATTTCCTAGGACCATTTTTTTGATCAATGCAACAGTGCCTAAGGTGACCCTTCCTATGACAATGTGTGTATGTAAAGACATGAGGAACGTTACCTAAGGGTTGACCTCTTCTAACTTTCCTACCAATAATTTAATCTCTCAAAATCATGGTTTTGGCTTAATAGTGGAAGAATTTAGAATATCGAAGACAATCCCATACTTGTCATCTTTGATTTAGATGGTGCCTAACATCTTATCTAGATTTTCTGATCTAGATTCCAAATCAAATTTTACGTGAGTCGAGTGTATCAATATCTCTCCTAGCTCCAGTATCCTAAACTCGATTAAATGACTATACTCTTGAAAAATAACTTAATCCTTCTTCAAATTTTCGATTAATCCCCCGAGGTTATATCACTCCCCTCAAGAAATGCAAGTTTCTCCCTAAGAGTCTTCTCATGTACCCTAAGATCCTCAAGCAAAACATCGTCATCATTATCTAAGGCGCATTATTTTAACTTAGTTTCTAATTTCAAGTTTTCCTTTTTTAATTATTTTTGTATATAACTCACGGAAGGCAACTTGGAGTTCACTCTCCTCCTCCTATTCCTTATCTTATTCTCCACTCTCTACACCGTCACTCACTTGGGAATCACAAATATTGGCCTCAGAAGTGTCTTGCTTAGAATTATCTTCATGGGATTTTTTTTATCAAGGCTCACATGACTAGCATGCGGTAAATTTGTGCTCAACGGGGGAATTAGGTCCCTCTTCCAGCTCACTATCACTAAAGGTGGCATTGTACACCTTTGGTTTCTTGCCCTCTTTCCTTAGTTTAGTGGGACACTCAGTTGCGCTATGGCCATAACCCTCCCATGTAAATAATATATCTAACTCATATCTCTTATAATTATCACTATAACTTTTAGGGAAATGATAAGACTTATTTTTCTCAAACTTCTTCACATCTTTCAATTATTTTTAAAACTTGAGAAATTTTCTAAGATTCTTTGCAAACATGGCCATATCATCGGAATCGACGTTAGACTCATCGTTCGAAATTGTTGTTTCATCCTTTCGGGAATTTAAATCAATGCCCTCATTTATGTTCATCATTTTGGAGGAGAACGTGTCAAGATAAAGTATCTAAGGAAGTCAAAACCGTCACGTTTTAATTAAATCTTTTAGGCAAGGAACTTAAGATTTTCTTAATTACTCGGTTTTTAGGTATTCTCTCTCTCAAGTTAAAATAAGAGCTCATAATATCACACAATCTATCATAGAACTCGTCGAAGAATTCATTCTCTTTCATCTTAATGGTTTTGAATTAAATGGCGAGGTTTTGGAGTTTGTAAGCCTGAACAGCACTAATACCTTCACTGGTGAGTTGGAGTATGTCCCAAGCCTCTTTAGACGTTTTACATATCATAATGCGACCAAAACCCTCTAGGGTGAAGACACAGAATAAAGCATTCAAACCACGTGAATTATAGTTACATAACTTATTCTTGTTCTTACTCCATCTATCAATGAATTTAGGAACATAAACTTCACTTACTAAAGTCATAAGTGGGGACCATCCTCTAATAACTTTTGGCCAAACACTCTCATGTAACAACTTCAGTGTCGTTTTCATATGCACTTTCCAATATGCGTAGATAGAGCCATCAAAATCTTAAAACCTCAAAAATTATAGAATTCTATATTCAAGTATAAAAAAGATCTAAAACAATAGATCGGTGTACTCGGTTGGATACTAACTTTAAGGGGTTAATACGAAAAGATATTTGATGTGAATCACCTATTAAATATTAAACTTAACCAAATTAACCCAAAGTTTAACCCTATGCTGATATTAAATTAGTTGTGATTAAACTGATTTTATCTTAAACCTAAGCATGCATTTAGGTGAGCATTGCAAGATAAAATAAATCAACCACAACGCTCGATATATAAGAGAAAAAATGGGGAAAACCTCGAACGGTCCAGCCGCACAAAATCCACTAAGTACAACATTAAAAAAGGACCCTACAGAAGAATTACAACACACACTCGACACCCTCGCAAGCTTGACGCTCTTTATTTCTTCGACGTCTGCTCAGTGACACACATGAGTCCACTCACAAAGCTGCAATAACGTGTGAGTAAACACACACCTTGAAATCCACAGATAAGGCTCACTAACTGTTGTGCACATGGAGTCCACCGTATATAAACCAATGATCACGGAATCCACCGCAAGAAAAAATTCTAGCCAAGATATAGAGAATAAACTATGATCAAAAAGCATATCTAAGATGAATCTCATAAATGAATTGGATGTAAAGTAGGGTTTATGTTTGGAAAATTATTAATAAATGATTAACTTAACTTCATGAACTTTTGGAAGAGGTTTTGGGCTCTAAATCATGGAAAAAGTCTCTCTCTTAACTGTTGTCCCGTACTCCTTAAAAAGGTGGAAAATCTTAGAACATGGGAGTAGTGGGAAGAACTGTTATTTTTTTGAAAAATGTGTCAGGTCATTCGAATGACATGGTAACTCGTTCGAACGACGTACTATTTCTCATTCCAATTCTAGTCGAAGAGCTATCAAATAAGTCTAAAAAATGTTCGATGCACCTTGTTTGAAGTTCGATCGAATGAGGCTACCAATTTCATTGGAACGACCTTTGAATGAGTTATCTAACGAGATTATAGGGAGACCAAGGCTTTAGAAAATTAACCACAATTGATATCTCATTCAAACAAAATAGGAACCTCGTCCCAATGACATATGAACAATTATTCTAATGACCTTGCAAAAAATAAATATTTTTCTCCAAAAATATAAAGTTGTTTTAAAAACATTTTAAAATAATACTAACATCGAAAAATATAATATTTAAGGATCAACATAAATCTTCATTCATACATGAGAGATACTTGTAACATTGATGATAAAACGCAACACGAAATACGACATGATGATGTATTCTCTTTAGCTTGGTCGTTATATCTTCAATAAACATGCCAGAGGCTTGAAAGGTCAAAAACCCAAGTCCTAACCTACAATTCAAAATGTTTTGTTCGAAATTAATCCAATACATACAAATTGAACCAATTAAAAATTTGTCCTTACATATTCTAATAGTAAAGATTTCCCTCAATCGATCAAATGATCCTCCATCGATCGATCGATTTATCATAAAAACTTATAGTTCTGGCCTCATCGATCGATCGATCCTCTATCGATCAATAGATTATCCATTTTTATATCCCACTGACTTTTCAGTATCCCATGTTATTGATCAATTGATTGTCCTATATTTTTCCCTCTTAAACAGTTATGTTCCCTCATATCTCACACACCCTTTTATTTCTCCCTTGCCCGAACTCTCCAATTCCAAGACCTAGTTCTCAATTTCCATCTCTTACCCATATTAACTCCTTCAATCCCATTTTCTAAAATAAAAAGTATGCTTTTTCTCATATAATTTGATTTTTTGGATTTTGCTGGGTATTTTCATAGTTCTAGGGCTTGTTGGTGTAGGTATAAAAAACTTGTCTAAATACAAATATTTCATGAAAGCTTGTTTGTTTTATCCATGATTATCACCATGTGCACACATTTTGTTATTGATTATGTTATTATGATGTATTTTGTGGTTGTTGAAACACTCATTTGGGTTTATTAGCATACATGATGATAGTTTTAGTGGTGTTTTTGAATTCACACTTTCAAACATTGTTCCAACTTGATTTAAATGAAATATTCTTGTAAAAAATCACTCATGAACACTCAATATGACATGTTATTGAAATTGTTCATGGGTAAGGGTTGGATTTTGGTTAAAATTTCACCCCACTACCATTTTCGCAGTCTACACACTAGGTGCTTGATGAATTATCTAAAATGTATTTAGTCTTCACGTTTATCATGCAGATGCATATTTTTCACTCGGTGTCACACACATTGACATGTCGATCGACCGACACACACATTTTCTAATTATTTATATATTGATTCCATAATTATCTTTATAATTTCTTATTGTTTTGCCTGATTACTGTTTTTTAGGTTGATATGACCGATATAAAAAAAATATAAGTCAAATAAGTGTGTTCCAACAATGGGTTTTGAAGGGTTTCGATGCAAACGAGAGCGTGATTGCTATCAAGCATACTTTGAAGGAAAAAGAGGCCCTTGGTATAGAAGTATGCATGGGTATTTGAGATGATTCTCATCAAATCCCTCACTCTCCTACAAAGATATAAACGGCAGGTTTTTCGTCAGTAAATGGTCGTGCTAACGAGGAGTTTGTGAGGATGTTATACGCTTCATTTATGATCGTAAAAGGGATGAAGATATATTATGTAGCAATGGTGAGAGTTGTAAAGATTTCATTCAGTTGTAAGGACCTTGATCGATATATGAATGGTGTGGCAAATCTTGAGACGTTTGTGACGTTGAGTGACTTGAATACCTTTGGATGGGAACTTTTAATCGAGTATTTAGGACCTGGCCAAATTTTGGAGATGAAGAAATTTGGGGCAATTTGCATGAAGGATTCTCCCCAATCTCTACATTACATAAACATACACTCATTCATGATCACATGAAATCGGTCTCTGGAGCGATATAAGCATGTGACGTTCTTTCACACTTTGATGAACTACATAGGTAGTTTTAATTTGCCCAAGGTTTTTTTGGATATCATGTATGCTATTTCCATTATAAATTCATGGAGAAATTCCCTCCTATTTCTAGCCCTCATTAAAAAAATACGCATGGATTTTGGCTGCCCCGAGTTTGGTATTGATCGAAAAGAAATTTGGAGAAGCGCTTCACTAAATATAGCATCAAGAAGTTCCTCGGTCACTTTTGGGGGAACCAAGCAAATAAATAGATATATATAGTGGAGGCTAAAATTCGTTGGGTTGAGTAGGTGGGTCTAGATAATGAGGCGTCATTGTCCCTCGAAGCCCACTTTACACAGTTCATGACACGCTCTGATCAAATGTGGGAGGCATTTAAGATACAATATGGCCAGGACACAAATGACTAGCACCACGACTTTGGCGTGATGCAAATGATGATGAGAGACCTCTATAATTTTCAAAGAGCTCAGGATGCACCAGTACGAGAATATTTTACTGATCCTTATTCAGCCCATGATCCAAAGGCACCGCGACCTTCTGGTGGTTTCGGTTTTTAGATTTTTCTTTATTTCTTTTATGAAGTTGGGATATTATTTCATTATCTTTGTCTTTTAGTATGGTTTGACTTTTTGTTAATTGTTTAAGTTTGTTTTGGTGGAATTATGAAATTAAAAATGGTAATGTAGTTTTTAGTTATTTTATTGGATCTTGATGTTCTTCAAATTTTCATATTTATGAAGTCTTTTTTAGGACATCTATTTATCTAAGCATTGCGATTTTTCCCCTCTATGTTATCGTGACTTACGACATGATTTCTCAAACTTAATCCTTATTTTGAATAAGTCTTCTTGTTTCTTCTCATTTTGTTGTCTAGGGTCATGATTTATATCTCTAGGATCGCTCCAAATTAGGGTGATCTATTTCTATCTTTCTTTTTCACAGTATCTTTAATTACATTGAGGACGATGTATGATTAAAGTTAGGGGTGAGATTTATCATCTTGTTTTTTATAAATTGTGAGCCATGTATATATTTATTTATTTAAAAAAAATAAAAAATATTTTTCTTTCATTATTTTTCTCTTTTAGGACTCTTACACTTTTTCTAATAATCAATTAATTAATTCCCTATAGAATTTCCTTTACAATGATGCATGTTCACATATTTTTTGTTTTTAATGATTCAATTAAATTTTTTTTTTCTCAGTGATCTTATGTTGAATTGTATACATATGTCGAGCAAAATTTATGCTTTGCTTCAATTGAGAGTGTTTATACAATTTACTCTCCCTCAACTTCTGCTTGAAAATGTTAAAGTTGTAGTAATCTCATTATTCTTTCTTTAATCTTTTAATAATTGAGTTCATATAAAATCTGTTACTTGAGCATGATTTTCAACGTTGTTTTGACTCGTGAATCAAGTAAGCTTTAGGAAAGTATCATAGGCCCTCTTTGTTAATTAACCCATATTGACCCTGACCTCACCCTACTTATTTCCCAAGTTATCCCCATTCAGCCTAAATATAAACCTTCGTTTCATCACCTTAATCCCATAAACAAATCCACATTGGAGTTTTCACCCATTACATACCTTTATTAGCTTTGGTTTGGGTGCTAAATTGGGTTGTTATGATGTTCATGTTATGTGGTTATCTTTTTGCATTGAGTTTACCTTAAAAGACAATAAAAGTAAATAAAATAAACAAAAGGTATTCTAAAAAAAAGTATTAATTGCAAGTGTTTATTTGTAAAAATAAGAAGTCATACTCCACTTGTATTTTCCATTTTTAGTTATTACACTCACGTTCCATTATACCAAGCCTTTCTCCACAAACCCTTTGAATCCATAAATATCCATTTTACAACCCTATAAATTCCTATATGGTCCTAGGATGAATGTGATTCGAAATTCATAATAAGGGAAATAATATGTTAAAGCACGTTTCACGTCTTTTAATGAGTGATATCCATTCACTGAGATTATAATTTTTATTTTATATATAGCGTTCTTCATCGATGATATATGCGTGTATTTTCTTCCTTTTACATTTACTCATTACGCCCGCTTGTCCCAAGTGTGTTACAACCCATTCAGAGACTTTTATTTATTAAGCACAATCACTGAGAGGTTGGATATCATTGTACATTTTATTATTATTCGGGTTATATAAAATTTTCCAAATAAAAACATCCACTTATGCTCCTTCATCATACGCATTTTAAAGTTTCAATTGTAACGATGTTATTCTACCAATGTTTATAATTATGGACTATTAGGTGAAATTTCATTTTCATTGCTAATAACTTATTGAAATTTATATTATTGTTGTGTTTGGCATTGGATTTTGGGGTGCAAATTTGTGAGTAAATTATATGCTTTTTGGTTTCATCCATAAACCCTCACGAAACAACACCCATTCACTAGGTTAACCTAGGGGTTGAATGACATGTTGCATTTGCTAGATGAAACTGTGCACCCATGAAAGTGGAATATTTTTTGCACATCTCTCTCTCTCTCTCTCTCTCTCTCTCTATCTCTCTCTCTCTATCTATCTCTATCTCTATCTATCTATCTATCTATCTATCTATCTATCTATCTATCTATCTTAGGTTAGTTCTCTTACGGTTCATCACTATGTACTAGCAATGTGTAAGTTATGGGTGTGATTATTCATGAACGCTACATGAAATCCCCCTTTTTATTTACGCATTCTAGCATTCCCATTCCTATTCACCCTCTATATTTATGATCTTATATTGTATATAATATATTATGTGTGCAAAGTTTATTTGATATTTATAGGTGTGGGAATGCTTAGCGGAGCATTTGGATCCATTTTGGGAAAGTTTCATCATGAGATGAAACTTCAGGGGAATTTTCCTATATTCAGACTTCGTGTTCCTATTGTCGGAATTCCATAAAATCATATTTGATTCAATTAGCTTCATGTGGTTGCCAACGGCACGTCATTACGATTTTGTATGAGTGAGATGCTGTCATTCGATCGATGCTCTTTAGTACTTGAAACCTTTTGGAAGAATTGCTGAAAATAGAAAATCAATTGGATACCCAGAGATCAATCAATCTTTCTTGGTTTTTCAAAGTAATAGAAGACAATATGTTGATTTTAGGGTCATCGAACAATCGAACCAACGAGATTTTAGAAATTTTTTCTTCTTTCTTTTTGCTTTCTTCGTATTTCATTCCACTTACTATAAATTGGACTTTTCATATGGAGGTATATATATATATATATATATATATATATATATATATATATATATATATAGGAAAGATAGTTTATAAGAATTTACTCTCCTCTCTCTCCTAGGGTGTATTACATTTTTTCACTCTCTCTCCATTTACTTATTTATAAGTTTGTTAAGCTTGGTTTTGTTGACTTTATTGGCAATTAATACTCTTTTTTGCATTAATATAGTTATTTTGTTTGAACCCTAGCATGTAATGGATTTCTTTCATTTAGTTAATACTACTTTGAATCTGTGTATTGTTATTATCATGAGTATCTATTTTAATTGGTTTGAGATCATAAACCCACCTTGGATGATTGCACTTCTTTGTTAGTTTCTAGTTTGAATCCAATCATCGGGTGTATGTGTTGATATTAAATTATCATGGTTTATTAACTTCTCTTATCATGTAAAGTTTTATTTTAGACTTCACTCTAACATCAAAGAATTTGTTCGGTAATTTATTGAATTGTTCATTTTGTATTTTTGGGTTGACATCTTTCATGCTTATTTGTTGAAAACAACAAATTATTCCCTATTGATTGTGATTAATCGCAAGGGCCATTTTAGTCAGGATAGTTCGAGCTGGTGGAATACTCGAAGTCCTATTTTAATCCTAGTTTGTCATCCTCTAGATTAAAACTCGCTCATTTTAGTTGTCTATGGATAAGTGTTTCTCTTAAATGTATTCTCATCATTCAATTAATTAAGTTTCACTACTTAATTAAATTAATTAAGTTTCACTACTTAATTCAATCTTTAGATATATACTATCTAAATGTCTACTGTCACACGTAAGTAGAATATTCACATTGGTACACATGTTTTTATCTCGCTAATATAGATCATTATGATGTCTTTCAAAAGGACCATAGTGAAATATGGGCATACTCAACTATCAGTCCAAGTACCTCTCGTACTAAATAGGGACAAATGGTTAGGTATATCTCCTCGAACCCAAAATCAAATAACAAGAAATGGAGCTGAACATAGTTCTAAACCTTTGGGCTACTCACATACCTAACGTACCCAAACGACATGCCAGACGCACTAATACATGACACATAGTGAGCCACTCTAAATTCTATGCTCCGGGGCACAAATCTAGACCTCCCTGGAATCGGCAAGGTGGGATCGCCCACTGCGCGAAAACCTACGTGATAGCAGGTAGCGTAGGTATGTTAAAATATATCATCAATCATCTAATAGGTACACCAACAACCTATAAATATTCATTAGGTATTCACACAACCTAGTTATTATCATTTGTACGTAGTATATATCACTCTAATACTCACTGTATATTCAATTTACGATTATTCTCACTATCGCATTTAATGAAGCATTATTCTCAACTCTAAGCATCCTAGTTGCCCCTTGTTTTTATTTCAGTATCTAAGTCTTCCTTACTTTACTGGTCCATACCATAAGCACACTCACGCTTACCCATAATTATATTCTTATTCTCTCGAATTAATTAGATTATCGTTTAATCCCATTTAATCATCATCTTAATTATCTCGATAGGACTTGATCCCTTAACCCTATCATCGCCTACTGCAATATAATAAATCCCTCATTATATTCTAACAATGTCTCAAAAGTTTTCCTGACAACTATTTAGGAGTTCTAGTCTTAAAGGGAAATTTTTCATGTTTTTAGGGAAACTGAATCGATTGGTCAGGAGGCATAATCGATTTGCCTCTTTGAAACTCAGCCAATTGGAACCTTACCACCGGCCATTAATAGGTTTTTCTGGTAAAAAGTTAAACCTCTTGGGATAGTCATGATGGAAGTGTTGTTTGGCACCTGGCCAACAAGCCGTACAGAGGAAACACTCTTTTTCGTGATGGATAAAAACATTCAATCTGCCTGTAACGTGATCTTCGGGCGGATTGGGTTGAAGAAGTTTGAAGATATACCATTAATGGTCCATCAATACATTAAATTTTTGACTCATTTTAGGGTAGGTGTTGTGAAAGGAGACCAAAAGGTGGCCAGAGAATCTTACTATTCTTTAGTCGAGCAAGAGGATTTGATTGAGTTAAAAAAGAAGACCACTGCTTATCAAGTGGACACCGCTGAGCCTAACAGTGAATCTGAAGTTAAAACTGCAGATCCACGAGATGAGACAGAATTAATCAAGGTATAGATTGTGGAAGCTACTAAAAACATTATCCTAGATGATGATAAACCAGAAAGAACAACGTAGATTGACTCAACACTGGATCCAATCCTTAAACAATAATTAATTATATTACTGAGGCAATGGAGAAATGTATTTACGTGGAATCATGAGGATATGCCTGGAATTGATCCAAATTTCCTTTGTTATGATCTCAACATCAATAAGGATGCCAAGTCAATTAAGCAAAGGCGCAAGGTTGTCAGTCCGGAGAAGAATCAAGCTATCCAAGAAGAAGTCGAGAAACTTCAAAAAAACTAGTTTATTGGACAACGTTGTGATGGTCAAGAAAAGGAATGATAAATGGTGTATGTACATGGATTTCACTGATTGAAATAAAGCCTGCCCAAAAGACCACTTTCCCTTGCATAGAATTGATCAATTGGTTGATGCTACGTTAGGACATGAGCTTTTAAGCTTCATGGATGCCTATTCTGGGTATAACCAGATTAAGATGAAATCATAAGATAGGGAAAGCATAACTTTTATCACTAATCAAGGAACCTAGTGCTACAACATAATGCCCTTTGGGATCAAAAATTCTGGAGTGACCTATCAGAGGTTGGTAAATAAGGTATTTGAAGAGTAGATAAGCAAAAACATGGTGGTTTATATAGATGATATGTTAACAAAAAGCAAGAAAGCCTCAAATCATATTAATGATCTTAGTTAAATGTTTGACCAGCTGAAAAAGCATCAGATGAAGCTGAATTTGACCAAGTGTGTGTTCGGGGTCCAGGAAGGAATGTTCCTCGGCATTATAGTCAACCAAAGGGGGATTGAAGATAATCTAGCAAAGATCAAACCTTTTATCAAAATGCAATCTCCATCTTGAAAAAAATATGTACAAAGTCTCACTAGAAGAGTGGAAACTTTAAACATATTTGTTTCTAAGGTAACAGATAGATGCTTGCCATTTTTTAAGATTTTGAGAAAGAGTTTCGAGTGGAATGCACAATGCGTATAAGCGTTCCAAGAATTAAAAAAATACTTAGGGTCACCTCCTTTGATATCTCGACCAATTTTGGGAGAGAAATTGTACTTATACCTGGGTATTTCTGAATCTGCAGTTAGCTCGGCCTTGGTTAGATTGGATAATGGGATCCAAAAATCAGTTTACCACACAAGGAAAGTGTTCAGGGGAGCTGAGATAAGGTATCCATGCTTGGAAAAATATTCTTTAGCATTTATTGAAGCTTCGAGGTGTATGAAACCTTATTTTCAAGCACACACCATAGTTGCATATATTGATCTGCCTCTTCAATAAACACTCCACAAGCCTAAGAAGTTAGGAAGATTGATGTACTGGGTAATAGAGTTGGGAGAATATGAAATTGTCTATGAACCAACGTCTTCACTAAAAGGCCAAGCTTTTACAAATTTTATTGTTGAATTCACTCATCCAGAGGTTCACGACCAACAGGACTTGCCTGCCGAGAAGACTTCAAAACAAGAGAGATCAACTCAAAAGTAATCTGAAATTACTGCCGATCAACCTGAATCATCCAGAACCCAAGAACTAGCCCAAAAATATAAAGAGGAGAGTATGAAAATATTCCACTATGGATTTCTATCTGAAGAAAGTTTCAGTAATGATATCCCTTTATGGAATTTGTACACCGATGGTTCTTCATGTGCGACTAAAAGTAGAGTAGGTATAATAATCAATACTCCTAATAATATTGATGTTGAATATGCTCTTAGGTTTAAATTCAAAGCATCAAACAACAAGGAAGAATATGAATCTTTGGTAATTGGGCTAGATTTAGACCATTCACTAGGCATTGAGCAACTAGTGGTGCACAATGATTCACAGTTGGCGGTCTACCAAGTGCTTCAGTTATATAAAGTCAAGGGAGAGTTGATGACCAAATACCTTACCAAAACTATGGAAGTTATTTCCAAGTTTCTAGCCGTACAAAGGAATAGGATCCCCAGAATAGCCAACGCCCGAGCAAATGCACTGGCTCGGTTGGCTTCAGCACCCCGAATTAAACTTCGGTGCACCATCCCAATAGATATCCTAGCTAATCGGAGCATTGACGAGGACTTAATGGTTAATTACATTACCATGGATTTGGGAACTTCTTGTATGGACTCAATAAAAGCCTATATTGAAGATGGAATCCTACCAGTTGATCCCAAAAAGGCTAAGAAGCTCCGATATAAAGCAGCAAAATATGTGTTAGACAAAGGGGTTTTATATAGAAGGGGATTGAATATATCCTTATTGCGTTGTGTTCATCCAATGGAGGTGGAAGATTTTATCAAAGAAGTGCACGAAAGTTCTTGTGGAGCTCATTTAGGTGGTCGATCATTGCTCCAATGAATCAACAGCCAGGAGTACTATTGGCTAACTATGAGGGAATATTGTACAACCTTTTCAAGAAAGTGTTACAAATGCCATAAGTTCTCTGTAATTCATTAAATGCCCAATACTACTCTAGCCTCCATAACTTCACCTTGGCCATTTGCTATTTGGGGAATTTACCTAGTCGGTCCACTGTCGACCACCAAAGGCAGTTATTGCTGTTAATTACTTCACTAAATGGGTGAAGGCAGAACCATTGATAAAGATGCCTTATGAGAATATGTATCAGTTCATTTGGAAGAATATCATATGCATATATGGGCTACAGTATGACTTCATTATGCATCACGGAACTCAATTTGATAATGATGAGTTTGAAGCATATTGTATCCAGTCTAAAATAAAACAAAAATGTATTATGCACCAGTCCATCCTCAAAGTAATGGTCAAACAGAAGTAACCAATCAGACTTTACTCAATGGACTAAAAAATAGGCTTGATGCTGCAAAGGACAGCTGGATTAATGAATTACATTTTGTTCTTTGGGCTTAGAAAATAATGCTGAGAAGAGCAATAGGAAAGTCACCTTACATGCTCTCATTTGGGACTGAATCTATAGTTCTAGTCGATATAGGTCTACCTACCCATAGGGTTTGAATTTTGATTCTCCAACAAGTGAATTAATGCGGCAAATATATATAAACATGTTGGAGGAAGTTCGAGAAGATGCTGCCCTAAGAAACGCTGCATACCAACATAAGATTGCTTGCTTCTATAACAAAAAGGTCAAGTCGACCAACTTCAAAGAAGGTGATTATGTCCTTAAGAAAGTTATCCAAAATAATAACAAGCTTGAAGCTAATTGGCATGGCCCATATCACATTTCAACTATCCTTCGACCAGGAATATATCAAATTGAAACATTAGAAGGAGAAGAATTAAAAAACCCTTGGAATGCCGAGAACCTCCAAAATTATTATCAATAATTCCAGGAATTGCTATTATTGTATTTATTTATGCTTAGAATAATTATTGTCCCAGGTTCAATAATTTTTTTTTCAGTCCCTTCAATTTTTTCAATTTTTTCGGAGTACGGGCGATATACATCCCCCAACACCAAGTATAATATCTCCTGGTCTTCATCTCTTTTCGATCAATAGTACATACATACATATACACTTAATCAAGTTAAACTTATTTACATATTTTTCGATTAGCTGTCGATCAACAGAATATACTTAATCAGGTTGAATTTATCAAATTCCAGATGCACCAACAGCTTGAGGCATAATTAATCTTCAGATCAAGTACAAACTTCCTGTATGACTGCGTACAGATAAGTCAAGAACAAGAAGTAATTGTTACTTCGTGTGTGTCTTTGTATAAACAAGTAACGAACAAGAAGTATTATTATACTAAGTTCAAGAGAAATTTACTTCATGTATGACTTCGTCATTAACAAGTTAAGAACAAGAAGACTGTAAAACTTCATATACAACTAAACAATTTACAAACAAGTTTTACCCGACTAAGTTAAATTCTGGAAGACAGGTAAACATTACTAAATATTGACAATACAAACATACATCCCTCATACACTTGATCACCACTGATAACCAATACTAAATTTGGATCAATATATCTAAGTGCATTATTAGAATCTATGGCATTACAATCACAAGTTGATTGATTGATTAAAATAATCATAAGTTAAAAATATAGTCGGCATGAAGTAAAGCTTTGGTTTAATTATGATCTGCCTGCAAGTCTTCAATCATATCATAATAAGAAATATTATTTTCCATAGCCCTGCTCTGCAAACCATAGACATGAATAAATGCTTCTCTAGCTTGCTCAGGCACATCTACACCAAGTATGACGATCTATTATTTTTTATATAAATCAACGTGGCCATCTTTCAAAAGCTTTCTACTCTCCTAAGTAGGTTGGATTCAGCGGAAACTATCACTTGCTTCCTAGAATTAAACTGAAAATTGCAAGTGTAAGTATGTGAGTATAATTACTGAGCAACTATAACACAAATATGGGAATTCATCCAACTAAGCAAAAAGAACAGAAAATATAACACAAATAGCAGGAAAAATCAAATGATTTCTTTAATAACCAAAATGGTATTACAACTTGTTCCGGTACCATTACATATCATAAAAACCAAAAAGAAAAAAAAAAAGAAAAATAACAAAGGAGTTAAACTTTCTCCTTGTTTTCAAAACTACTTCCAGAATGATGGTCGACAAAAGGAGAAGCTTCATCAATGATCTTCAATATAGATCGAGAAGACTGAAGGGAAGATTCCCCAGATCCTTCCTCATCATCAAATTCCTCTTCCCAATTGGGAGGAGAACCTGGATTATGCCTTAAAAATAGCTCAGACTCAGTTGAAGTTCCCACCTCCTTAAGTGCTTCCGGCCAACCATCTTTAAAGGATTCCTTCCTCACATTCTCAATCTGAGAAGAGGCCTCTTGAAAGTCTTTGTCCCAACCTTTGTTGAAGGAGTCATCCTTAAACTTCTTATTTTTGGCCTTCTCTGCGATCAAATCAGAGGACAGACCAACAAATTTTTCCTTGGCAGCTTTCAGGAGACCCTCACTTGCAACTAATTTATCCTCAACTGGAGTGAATTTCTTCTGATCAGATGATAAATTGGCCTCAGCTGTAGCCAATTTATCTTGAGTAGTTGTCAAGCTGGTCCCTACAGTAATTATATTTCCCTCAGCAAAAGTGGATCTATTTATAGCCATCTACATCTCCTTATCCCAAGTTTTTTTTTCATGGAGTCCAACAGTTATTTGGAAGTCTTAATAGACTTCCTAAAACCATCAAGGGCTTCTTCCACCTCTCCACCTAAAGAACGGATTTGCTCGTCCTTCTCAAGAATTTGAGTACAATTTTCTAAAAACTGCATGAAGAACATCATCAAATCATAAGGAGCATAAAGTAGAAAGAGATGTCAAGAGGTGACTAATAATAAGAAGTGATTACCATTTCCAAACTTTGGAAAGAATTCTCTACCACCTTCAATCTTAACAGAGGAGAAAGAGTTGCTTTGTCAATAGCACGGGTTCTAATTTTAATAAGTTTCCTGACAACACTAGGATGAATAGATATGGAACATGACTCAACAACTGTCAAATCTTCCTAGATCTTCTCGACCAAATTTTGGTCGGCAAAAGAACTTTTTTCAACTTGCTTCTCAGGCAAGTCTCTCTTCAACTTCTTAAATTGAGGAGCATCAGTAGTTATGTCCTATAAAATAATGACCTGGGGAACTTTCTCTTTATCAAAAACCTTGGGAACTTTTTTAGGCTTCTTAGTTCTTATAGTTACTTTGTTGGCAGGAGGAGACCAGGCTTCAGTGATCAAGTCAGGAATTTTCCTCTTTCCCATAGCAACAAGTGAAGATGAGGGAATGGCATAAATGTCCAAAGATGACGAGACTCCTAAATATATTTCTGTACTAGCAGATTATTCAGTAGAGGAGGTCAAAATTATCTCTTCCTTAAGATCAATGGGACCAATAATTGTTGAAGTGGTGGGTTGAGCAATGAATAAAGTTATAAAGCTCTTATATTACAACAGATAAGAGGCATCTCTAGGGTGTTCCTCGCAAATTCGTTGGTGAATCCTATAAAGGAACTTCAATTCATGATTGTTCACGTTCTCTTCCTCGGGACACTTTTTCGTTCTATCAGCTGCGTAAAAAATAGAAATAAGACAATAAGTGAGTTATTAGAATATCATCAAACAATTGGTACATCAGGAACGGCGAAATATAGTTATAAAGATTGACAACTTATGCCATGATCTACTTGAGGGCATCTAGGCCCACTATACACTTCTCCATTTCTCAAAGGATCATATTGCCAATTTTTATCAATGACTTCGGAATCAAAATAATCTTTATTAGACTCTGGCAAATTAATAACTAAGGCCCTAATCACAAACCTAGTCTTAAAATAATATGTATTGTCACTGGTAATCCATTTGTAATAGTTATCAGTTCAGGGATACCAATATGGGTCTTATAAATTTGATACAGTTTATAAATCCCATTTACTACCCTCCTGGTATTGGGGGCTACCCAGGAAAGGACGACGTCAAAGTATCGGCAAAATTATAAGCAAAATCTGTTAGGGGGGAAATGTGAAACTACACTCAACAATGAAAAGATAAGGAATCCAATGACCTTCAGGTAATGACACCACGTTGATAAGAGGATTAGGCACCTCTAAATCCACCCAGTCTAGAATATTTCTTTCCCGCCTAAACTCATCTAAGGAATCTCCATGTACAATATAAACTATGGCTACAGTATAGAAATAAATTAAAAATGAAATGAAAAGAAAGCTTATCTAAAAGATAGAGACTGAAGTGAAGAAGGAATGCAAAGGATGCTTAGAAACAGAGAACTTGGGAAAGAAGTAGACTTCAAAAGCTTGAAAGGATTTGGTAAAGAAAATTTGGTAAACTCTAACCTTTTATAGCTTACCTGGGAACTCGTGTAAAAAATGATTACTTTGTATCAACGATTGACATCCCGACGGCTTTCGCTATACAAAACATGTAAAATACCCTTTTACCCTTTGGTGGCTCGCTAATTTTTAAATTATTTACAAATATGGCATTGTAAAATCAAAGTATGGAAAATTTGTACAAGTCCCACATGTCGGAAAATGCCGACCAAATCTGAAGAAAATATACTCCATCCTTTCAGCAAAAACATCAAGAATGAAGTGTTAGGGAATGTATTGATACAAAAAATTACTCACCTACGTGGATCAATTAGAAGTGAACACTTGTCTTCTTACATGGCTGAAGTCCTAGTCAGCAAATGGTAGTTCGACGGGTATGCCGACCAACATGAAGAATGCCAACCATCAATACCAATGAAGTGTTACCACACCAAAAGTCTTACAACACGTGGTGAGCACAATCATCCATCACATTTGATGATGCTACAAACAACAACACCAATATGAGGTGTTGATAAGCTCAATCTAGCAATAACAGTGGCAGAACAAGAGTAAATATCTAGTAGAAGGAGGTGAAAAGAAGAGGAAAAACACTGGTATGTAAGTGGCTCACCCAAATTTGGCCTTCGTCCACTGTGAGTGTGTGAGTAAGTTTCACTATGATACAATATCTCACTTTCTCTCTTTAATGTGTATACAAACAGAGTTTAGGCTAGGGTTAGAATTGTTGATCCCCCACTAAGGTAGGAGAAGACACGTATTTATAGTGCTTGGGGAGTGTAGTGTACCCCCCCCCCCAAGCATGCCATGAGCATGTGTGCGTTGAATACACTAATCATAGGTGGACACCTGGCTATGACATAATTAAGGAATGATGACCAAATATTGCCTCACGTGAGGGGAATGATTTGGTTATAACTGATTTGCTCATGTGTTCCAAGTCTTCCATATGCTTGCGTGTGTTTGGACTTGTGACATCATTTATTGTAACCTCGGCCTAGCCGAGTAAGTTGTTGGGAAGTATGATAGTTGCTTTGTCCTGCCAATCATAAGTATGAAATCGACCTACATGATTAGCCAAGGTTAGGTACGAGTTTGATTCTAATGTTGGTTGCTGCCTAGCTGAGGTTGAACCCCTAAGATGCTAATGGAAAAAACTTGAACCCATAAGACGTTGCAGCCTGAGGTTTGCACAATGTGGAGCCGACCTTGAGAAGGACGGCCTTTCTCATGGATGTTGTGTGCTTCCTGGAAACTCAGCTATAAGGAAAGCTGAGGTTAGTGACTCTAAGTACGAGGGTACACTTTAGGCATATCAATCACCCCTAGCCCTTAGTCTCATGTGTGAGTAGGTGGTTGAGGGGTATATGAGTTAGGTTAATGAAGAGATTTTTTTGGTGTCTTGGGGTTTGGAGTGACCCCTTAGACACATGTCACTCTTTGAAGTGGATAACGTACTCCCCAAGGCATGACAACTCTGACGGTACCTTTTAGGTTCTCTAGGGTAATTATGTGTTCCTTAAAAATTGTGCCCCGTCATTAGGGAAGGTTTAAGTATTTTTTCTCTTTCCTCATCCTCTTTTTTCTCTCATTTTTCTCGCCATAGAGTTTTCACTGCTGAGATTTTTCCCAAATCTTCCATAGAGAAAGATCCACTCTCTCTCTAGTTCTCAAGTTGTCTTGGTTTTGTAACTCCTTACCTTTCATTCTTCATTGCTCAGGTAACCATCTTTCTCTTCGCTTCTTAAATTTCTAGCTTTATTTGCAATTTCCATTTTTCGGTGGGTTTTTTTGTTCTCCGAAGAGGGAAACCACCCCTATTTGGTGGTTTTACACGCGAGACAGTGGGCTATAGGAACTATTTCAAGCTCACTCAGTCATCTTGGGGTTAGTTTAGGTCGGAGTTTATGTTATAGGATTTTTCGGTTGATCGTTGGTTACCTTCTTCAGTGAGCTACTTTGCACCTATTCTTGGTGTTCTTACTAGAAACCTTTCAATTTCCAAACATTGATCTTTGATTTAAGTGCATAAGCTTTTCACTTGTTTGCCTTTTGATATTTCTCCCCTAAGTTTAGTGTCGTCTATCGGATGCTCAAACCTTTATATAAGATTTTTGAAGAGTTCCCAACTCTGTATGAGAGGACCTTTGAAAAGATTAGGCAGATAGAGTTAGCCTAGGAAGAGGCTCGTAGGGCTGAGGCTTTTTCGCTCAGACCTATCTTTCCTTCACCATTAGCTATCATTAACCCTGAGCCTGCAGAGGTTCCTGATCCCATGTCTGAGGATAACACTTCTTCAGACCCAATGTCAACGCCTGGTTGGCGAGTCTGTAGACTGCTTTTAAGAGGCTATGGATTATTTCCCAAGGCAAGGTGAGGTTTCAGAGGACGCCGAGGTTTCGTGTTGTGCTTCATCCAACAGAGGTGTTAACCCTTCACGTAGATCCTCTTCCATTGAAATCTTAGGGCCCAGTGTGGCAATTCCTCCTCCCATTGATACCATTCCTCTATTAGCCTCCGCCGGTGTTGAGTTTACAAAGAGGTTTCCTGGTGGTTCCCCTACGAGTGCACAGATCGAAGTTGTTGATGATGACGAAGGAAGTGAACTTGATACCTCTGTAGCTAAAGAGTATGAGAGTACTGTAAATGAGCACGACCTTCTAGTCTTTAGACACCTATACTCCATTGATTCCTCAATCATCTTGAGGAAACCTCTGAAGGACGAAAGGGCCTTCGATGGCCGAGATGGTGAAATCTGCATTTATGAGAAGATGTTCAAGTTGGGTTTTCATCTTCCCATCCAACCAATTATCAGAGCCATACTCTCACACATAAATCTTGCCCTTTCCTAATTGTCCCCAAATTCTTGGAGGGTTATGATTGGGGCTATCGTCCTTATGAAAGATGTTCACCATTCAGACCTTCTAGTTAGAGTGTTTACTGGTTGTTATGTTCCCTCGTCTGCCAAAAATCACCCCGACTATTACCACTTCTTAGCCAAGAAGTGATGCTCTTGGTTACCCATACCTCCAATCATAATTGGAAGCCTCATTATTTATTTATTTTCGAGGCCTAGGAGTTTGGCTTTAAATGACGCTTGTCGAACGTCGATTCTAAGTACCCCTCTGAGATGGGTCAAAGTCTAGCTCATGACTAAATTTGACCTTGGTCTTAGCCAGGATAATCACAAGAACGTTGAGGACCTTTGTAACCAAGGCGAGAAGGGTCATCTTGTTAATTATGAAGATATGATGACCCCCTATTACCTTTCTCAGGCAGGTTTGGGGGGTGGTCCTATGGAAGAGCTTCGTAAGTCTCCATATTTTTCCTACCAAGTGATGTCTCATACTTTTTTATCTATCTGACTTGCTAACTCAGATACTTGTCTTTTTGCAGAGTGACCAACAGGCATTTCAGATAACTTTTGGGAGATATTGGCTCCTAGCCTTGTAAAGGTCATGGAAAAATGGGATGGCAAGAATGTGCCCCCTCTTTCCACAAAGAATAGTGTCGGCACCTCTAAGGCCGATGCTACCAAGAAGAGGAACCCATTGATCCAAATCTTATGAGGCTAAGTAAGGCTCAAGCCAAAGACCGCGCCATATATATTTTAACCGACGATGCCTTAGTTATTCGTCTATCTCAACTAAAGATTAGAGATAGTGTGATCGGCCATAGTCCAAAATCTGTCAATGCTATTAGCACCATAATAACTGAGGAGGACAAGAATTATCTTTGTGCCCTAGATGTCTCTTTATTGGCCGAGCTCACTCTTCACAAATCGGTTCAAGTATTAATTTTTTCTTCTAAGTGTTGTCTCTGCTATTTAGGAATTATTATTCATATACTCATATGTCTGATCTTCATCTGCAGAGCATGGTGTTTCTTCATCACCTTGTTAAATGTACCTTAAAGAATCTACCCCTTATAGAAAAGGGCAAGGACGTTGAGAGATCTGAGGCCACTCTGAAGGCCGAGGTTGAAAAGCTGAAAGGAAACCTCAACAGGAGAGACAACCAGATTACTCAGCTTAGGGAGGACGACGTCAAGTCCCTAAAAGAAAACGATGATGTTCTTAAATCAAAGATCAATGCTTCTGTCAAAGCTGCATTAGAAGATGCTGCAGAGAAAGCCATTGAGGACTACAAAGTCTCTGATGATTTTTTCACCTTCGACTTTGCATATCTCGAGAGGGGTGTTAAAGTGACCAACCGATGGGTGTCCATGAAGCAAGGTGAGTCTGGGAGCTTGACTGCCGAGGATTTTGTCGATCTAGGCTTTGGAGATCTTTAATTTGCCCAAGCTTTAAAAGAAGTAGAAGAGAGTGGTCATGCTCCAGCTGTGAGATTGCTCCTCTTGAGGTCACAGAGACAGATGGCGGTGCTCGGCACGATGACGAGGTTGAAGTTACAAACATCAGCCTTGACTAGATGACTACAAATGATGGTGGGTCGGCTCCTATAGAGGCATAGGCTCAACTCTTAGGGCCTCTCCTGCTCATTAATAACTTTTTCATATGAAGCTTCTTGATAGTTATAGTTTTGATGAACTTTGGTTAACGTTTTTTATACTTCTTATTTTGATGAACTCTGGTGATAGCTTCTTGATATTCTAAATGTAATTATAAACCCTCTTCATGTTAGGAATATAAAAAGCTTGGATTTTTCTGATTCTATTATTTCATATGATGTTTTTTTACTCTATAATTGTGATGATCCACACGTTCGCCACAAATTTCAGCATAAGAATAGAAACATAATGAAGATGTTAAAGGTCTTAGGTCATATTTTCACCAAACTAATGATGTTAAAGGTCCGAGGTTAGAAAATTCTGGTGTTTACCCTTATAATGATGTTTTACCTCATATTTTCACCAAATCAATGATGTTTAAGGTCCGAGGCCATCAAATTAATGATGTTTCACCTCATATTTTCACCCAACTAATGTTGTTTAAGGTTAGAGATCACCAAATTAATGATGTTTCACCTCATATTTTCTCCAAATCAATGACGTTTAAGATCTGAGGTCACCAAATTATGGTGTTTACTATAACACCTCGCGCGCCCAAAAAAGACACGCGTCGTGCTACTACGATAACTCTAAACTAAAACCATCAATAAATAAAAGGTATAGAGCATATAACAAAACCCACAACAACACAAAAAGAGAAACCACTAATCTCAAATTATTCAAATAAATATAACAATATTCTCTCGAATAAATACAACTAAAGAAAAATCTCCAATGCTCTATGCATCAAAATAATTAAATACAATCTTCCAACTTGTATTAAAAATTCTTCCCAAATAATCCACGCTAAAAATCATCCCAATTGGTCCACAGCGTCCCAATCCACACTAACCTGCCAACTAAAAGAAAATATGGGGAAGTACACAATACGACAGGAAAGATTCTCAACAATATATATTAGCAATGAATAAAGCATAATAACACGAGTACGACTATTCAAATCAAATGCAAATATCAAAACATTTATCAATAAATTTCTCAACAACACATTAACCGGGTCACCAGACCTCACCCCATATGCATATGCTTTATCAAGACATAGCCCGAGAGCCCAACCTTCATGCCATATTAAAATTTCATGACAACGTGATCAACAACAACATGAATAATACCACATGAATTAAAATAGTTCCAACAATTATTTTTCCAGATTTCAATGAATTTATTAATTCAAATATGAGTTCAATTAATAAGAAATCAGCGGAATAAACTCTCGAGAGATTTAAAGAGAATATTGTGTAAAACCCCATACCTTAAAATCATTGCATGAATCTCCACATAAATTCATCCTCAAAATCTGATCGCACCAACACGTTCCTCTCGCAAAAATAATCAAATCATGTTCTAGCGCCAACACGAGATAACCCTAAATAGTCCTATTTTGAAAACCCAGAAAAATCAGATCCAAAAATTATTTGAATCGCCAATCTGACTTCAGATTTGGATTCTAGACGAAAAATTGAGTCAGGTATGTGTTTTGAGTTTTTCTCAAATCTCATTCGAATGCACTCAAAAAGAAGATCTAAACATTCCAAATTGGCTCTTCTCATTCCACTCGTTTTTGCCTCTTTGGATTTCGTTTTTGGCCTCTATTTTTCATCTCCCTTTCCTTATAATCACCTTTAATATTCCCTATATAATCCCTCTCTCAAACCCTAGCTTGGAGCCTAAGCTAACGCATATTACCATATTGCCCTCTAATTCACTTTAAATATTTAAATTATTACAAAATGTCCAAAAGCCAATTAAATTTGAATTTAAATATTCGATTCATTTCAAATAAAAATACATATAATATCAATATTCCAATTAATAAAATAATAATATTATTAAAATCTTATACAATATTCATAAATAAATCCCTCAAAATTATGGGGGTATTACATTTACCCTCATAATTTCACCAAATAAATGATGTTCAAGGTCTGAGGTCACCAATTTATGATGTCTAATCTCATATTTTCACTAAATCAATGATGTTTAAGGTTTGAGGCCACCGAATTAATAGTTTAACCTCATATTTTCATCAAACTAATGATGTTAAGGTTAGAGGTCAACAAATTAATGATGTTCAGCTCATATTTTCACCAAATCAATGACGTTTAAGATCCGAGGTCACTAAATTATGGTGTTTAATATCATATTTTCACAAACCAATGATGTTTAAGGTCTGAGGCCGCCGAATTAATGGTTTAACCTCATATTTTCATCAAACTAATGATGTTAAGGTTAGAAGTCACCAAATTAATGATTTTTCACCTCATATTTTTATTAAACTAATGATGTTTAAGGTAAGAAATCACCAAATTAATGATGTTTCACCTCATATTTTCATCAAATCAATGACGTTTAAGATCCAAGGTCACCAAATTATGGTGTTTACCCTCATAATTTCACCAAATAAGTGATGTTTAAGGTCCGAGGTAACCAAATTATGGTGTTTAATCTCATATTTTCACCAAACTAATGATGTTTAAGATCTGAGGTTACCAAGTTATGATGTTTACCCTCATAATTTCACCAAATCAATGATGTTTAAACATATACATTGGAACAAAAGTTGATAACAAAACTTTGGTGTTTCTCATTCATACTCTCTTTGATGTCTTTTGTATAAATTGATATATGTATTACAAAAAGATAAAACAACTGCAACATCATAAGTAATATTTCTTCAAGTGGTCGGCGTTACAAGGATTTGATAAGGGATCCCCTTCGAGATTTTCTAGAGGACAGGTACCATGTACAACCTCATCAATTACCCTATAAGGACGATGCCAATTCGGATGGAGCTTATTAGATTTCTTCCATATCTTCTTCAGGACCAGATCTCCTATAACTATTGGCCTTAATTTCACTCTCTGATTATAGAAACTCGCAGGTCTTTATTGATAGGTTGCTTGTCTTATTTAAGCATCTTCTCTTCTTTCCTAAATTAAATCAAGATCAAGTCTTCTCTCTTCCCCATTCTTTCGAGGGTCATGCGTCTAAATTCTATGAATGGGAAGCCCTATCTCTGTTGGGATAATAGCCTCTAAGCTATGTACTAACATAAATGGAGTTTCCCTTGTGGGCGTCCTCACTGTCATCCTATAAGCCCAAACCACAACGTATACCTCTTTTATCCATCTTCCTTTTGCCTTTCCAACTTTTTTTATCCCATCAGGGATTATTCGATTTGTGACCTCAGCCTGACCATTTTCCAGGGGTCGGTGAGGAGAAAAGAAGAATTACTTGATCCCTACCCTTTCGCAGTACTGTTCTAAGGAAAAGTTCTTGAATTGGGTTCCATTATCTGAGATGAGGGTGTTTGGAATTCCATACTTGCATATGATGTTCTTCCAGATGAACTGGAAGGTCTTCTGCTTAGTGATTATGATCATTGTCTTGACTTCTACCCATTTGGAGAAATAATTAATTGCCATAATTAAATATCGATATTTGTTTACATCCCTTGGCAAGGGTCCTACCAAATTAATACCCCATACTGCAAATGGCCAAGGGGAGCTGATAGAAGTTAGAGGCTGGTGAGGATGATGGGGAATGGTGGAGAACTTATGGCACTTGTCACATCTTCATATAAGTAGTTGCATCTTTGGCCAAGGTCGGCCACCAGTACCCCTGAGTGATTATCATTTTATCCAACGACCTTCCTCCAATGTGACTTGAACAAGATCCCTCATGCACATCTTGCAAGATGTATGGAACCTTTGAAGGATGAACTCATCTGAGAAGAGGGAGTAGGAATCCCTTCTTGTATAGGACATCTCCCAAAATAGAGAATTTAGCAGCTCTGAACCTCATCTTTATCCTTTCTAACTTTGACTCTGGAAGTTCTCCCTCTATGATGTATATAATAATATGATCCATCCATGAGGCTCCCCTACGTAGATTTAGGAAAGGTCTAGCAACCTTTTCCTCTTCAATGGTCGGCTTGAGCAGAATCTCCACTGCTACTGTTCTCCTTATGTTTGTTCTTATTACGGAGGCCAACCTCGCGAGTGCATCAACTCGACTGTTATCTAGCCGTGGTATCCTCTTTATTTTTAATTCCTTGAAGCCTTCTAGCATCAATCCCACCCTCTTCAGATATTTGGCCATCATTTCATCTTTGGTTTCATATACCCTCGGATTTGGTTTATGACCTATCTTGAGTCACTGTCAACTAGGATCTGGCCGACACTGAGGGATTTTGCCAAAGAGAGACCTGCTATTAATGATTCATACTCTGACACATTGCTTGAGGCTTTAAAGTTGAACCTCATCATATTTTCAATATCTGTACCATCTGGTGCCGATACTATCAGCCCTGCTCCACTTTCATTTTCACCGGACGAACCATCAACGAAGAGGTTCCAGATGTTTCATTTGAAGAAAAATTTCCCTCTGATAGGGTTCCCTGCTTGAAGAGGTATCTCTCTTATTCATTCTCAACTATTCTCTATCTGGCTATACTTGTCTCGGCCTCGTCCGAAGTTTGGCCAATATTTCTCTCTTCCAGCTCATCTGCAGCCTCATGACTCTTCTTAACCTCAACCTCATACCAGGTAAACTCGACCACAAAATTTGCGAGTGCTTGTCCTTTGATGTCAACCCTGGGTTAGTAAACAATATCGTACTCCCCTAACTCAATTGCCTATGTCATTAGACTTCCTGACTTTTCAGGCTTATGGAGGACCTATCTGAATGGGAAATCAGTGAGGATGACCATGGAATGAGCTTGGAAGTATGGATTCATTTTCCTAGAAGCGTGTATCAAAGCATAGGATAACTTTTCCAGCTGAGGGTACCTATGTTCAGACCCTTGGAGTGCCTTGCTATTGAAGTACACTGGTCTCTGCACTCCATCCTCTTCTCTTACTATTGCAGCATTGATGGTTGGCTCTTAGACAGCTAAATATACACAGCTTCTCACCCTGAATTGGCCGAGATAGGAGTAGAGGGGATCCGAGGTAGGACTTAAGATCTTTAAAATATTTGTCACATTCCTCATTCCATTTGAAGGATTTTTTAAGAATTTAGAAAAATGGAAGACACTTATCTATAGATCTAGAGACGAACCTGTTAAGTACTACCACTCGTCCGGTTAGCCTCTGAATGTCTTTGATGGTTCTGGGTGTCTTCATTTCTAGCAAAGCCTTGATCTTCTTCGGGTTGGCCTCTATCCCCCTTTGATTTGTAATGAAGCCTAAAAACTTTCCATCTCCGACCCCGAAGACACACTTGTCCGGGTTGAGCTTCATTCTGTATTTCTCCATGGGATCAAAAGTTCTTTCGAGGTCGGCCACATGAGTGTCGGCCCTCAGACTCTTCGTCAGCATGTCGTTAATGTAGACTTCCATGGTTTTGCGTATCTTATCCTCAAAAATATTATTTACAAGACATTGGCAAGTAGCCCCTGCATTCTTCAGTCCGAAGGGAATGACCTTATAACAATAGGTCCCCTTGTCTGTAATGAAGGATGTCTTCTCTGAGTCAGACGAGTCCATGAAGATCTGATTATACCCAGAATATGCATCTATTAAGCTCATGAGCTCATGTCCTGATGTGGCATCCAACATCTGATTTATACGAAACAAGGGAAAACTGTCCTTTGGGCAAGACTTGTTTAAATCGGAGAAGTCTACACCCATCCTCCACTTCCCATTAGCTTTAAGCACTATGACCGCATTAGACAACCACTTAGGGTATATTGAAGGTCCCTATATAGAGCACATCTATGGTTTGCTTTTCGTGCTTTAGCTATATAGGACTTCATCTAGTTGGACGTGAATTTTGAAAAAATATTTTTATAATCTAGGATTGCGTGTTCCCCTATCGATGCCAAACTCTCCTTGTTCATCTACATCAAATGAGCACTTGATTCAGTCCGCCCTCTCAGAAAAAGGTACTTTTCATTTTCTATGGCTCATAGGAATTTTTGTCATGTAGGACACGACACCACATTGCATTTGCATTTTATTTATCATATCTAATGATAGTGTTTGTTTTCGTCATAATAAAATTTTTCTTGAGTTCAAAAACTTTATTTGAAATATTTATAAGAAAAATATTTCTTGGAAAATAAGTTTTGACACTAAATATTTTTTTTAATAAAAGTTGGAGAATATTTTTTTGAAGTTAAAAATAATTTTTTTCATCATTTGCATGTGCGTGTTATATATATGTATGCGTGTATGTTGTATGCGTGTATATATATGTTGGTATGTATATCTATATGAGCATATATTAGTATTTTTATATGTATATTATATTAGCGTTGATTGTTGGTTTATATAGTATATACATATTACAATCATGCGAGTTGACCCACAACAGGTCATTAAGACCTAAGCTGCTCTCGGTTTTCTTGTTTAGGCCATAGGTGGTATGCGTAGCTTTATATATATATACATACTTGTAGCTTTTATATGATAATATATGTGTATAAATTGTATGTGTGGCAACCTTTTATTTGTTTGTCTCATTGCTGTTTCCATGCCATTCGTGCCACCGATTTGACCATAGCACACAGGTCCTGTTATATCCCTAGGCTTAGGTGTGTTATAATATATTTGTGCTACTTTTAACAGTTTGATTTCTACATTATTTATATGATAAAATTTTATATTATATATATGTTAATGTTTTGATTGTTATCTATTAGCTGGCGATTTGGGGCCCTATAGCGTGTAAGCTACCTGCTCGCGATTGGACTCGCACAGGTCATTCATCAGACATGACCACCGCAAGTGTTTCTTTTACTGCTCACAGTTTTATATTTTAAAAAATGAAACTAGGTTTTCTTTAAAAACGACACCGTGTGTCCATATTTTCAACGGTAATAATATTTTGCGTCTTAGTTACGCTATATTGGTTTACAGCTGGCTTTTATAATTGTTTAAAATGATTGTGTTTTATAAAATTGAAGTTATGTTTTGATTCTTGATGAGTTAGTGTGTAACAGCTTGCACTACACGTGTCACATTTTTAACACAACACTTTGTGTTTCTTTGTGTGCCCTCAGATTATATTTTATCTATGGCTGGTGTGTATTCTTTGGTAATCCATGTGAACCTATTTTACACCAATCAACACACACTTGTGCACTCTATAAATAGTACCATTTGTGTATCATTTTTGCAGAGCTGAGAAAATTATTTTTGTAGTTAAACTCTGTCAAAATTTTTAGAGAGAGAGAGATTAAACAAGAAATATTTTTGTGCCATCTTCAAGTGTTGAATTCTGTCAAAACGAAAATGAAGATTGGAATTCTTTCATTCTAAATCTGCACTTACGATTTTTCAAGAGTATTATTTTTGTAAGTGAGTTCTCTCATTTTGTGTGTATTATTTAGATCAGTCTTTAGATCTAATATTTGTACACAACACACACTATTCACGAAATTAATTTTTGTGTGAATATTCTGTTTGCATCTTATTTGTGAGATCTTGAATGTTTTTAAACATTTTGTTTTAAAACAATCATACCACTATTTTTACGACGTAAAATAAATACCTCGTGATTTACTTTACTAATTTGCTATATCTCACCTCATACGAAAAAGTAGGGTAAATACTAGAAACTCATCTAATTAATTGAATCATATATTATCTGTTTTGACACCTAGTTAAATCAAGATAATAAATATGATTGTTAATTAACTTGGCGAACTAAAATTTGTTTTAGCTAAGTTAGCAATTCAAGAAAATTTTGAATTGGTCCCCTCTTGAATAACATAGTTAACTAGTAGGCAATTGGAGTTTATTTCGGCAAATAGTTTACTTCCGCATATAAAGTCTTTTGTGCATCGCCTAGGTGGGCCCAACGAGTGGTATCAGAGCTACACTTTAAAAAGATCATTTTCCAAAACTTTTGTCAAACTCGTTTTACCTTGTTTTCAATGGATGATTCAAGTTGATTACTTAGGTTTGAAAATTCTGAACCAAATTACCTTGCGTTTTTAGGAGAAGTTTATGATTGTTGTGGAGATGTGTACTTAGCAGGAATGACTGATTCCGAAGATGATTCTCATTCTCATTCTGATTCTGATTCCGATGAAGTGCTTCATTTAATTGATGCTGCTAAATCTCTATTAGCTAGTTAACCTACTATACTTGAAATAACTACTCCGTTTGATGCTAAACGTGCCTTATGTGATACTAAATCTGATGATAGCAACAATTCACACACGGACACAAATGAGCATGAAAATTTTGTTGGCTATGATGATTACTCAAAATTGTATGTCAGGACTTTGCAAAATAGGCAAAAATTATTGAATATGATTAAAATGCTTAATGAGACCTTAAAGAATCAATATAAGATTGTTCAACAAAATTCCATTGAAATGAACAATGTCAAAATTGATTTTGAAAAACAATCACTTGATTTTAAATTTCAGATTATGACTTTAAATGAAAAATTGTCTTCTTGTGAAGAAAAATATAATGATGTGCTTTTGCAAGTTGAAAAATCCAAATAAGTTTGTGAAGCAGCTTTCAAAATGTGTCGTAGTCGTGATATAAAATGTTTCGACCTTGACAAATTTCTTGATGACCAACGATATAAGGGTGATACTAGAGGATTTGGATATGAGGGTCCTCTTGAAAAAGTTGATCCAAGTAGACCAATCTTATTTGTAAAAGCCCAAGAAGAAATGGCTCTTCAATTGGAAAGTAAGTTGTCTTAAAAGGATAAAGGAAAACAAGTTTGAATTGAAAGTTATTATGAAGGTGACATTGAATATTTCATAGAGTACTTTGTAGAACCGTCTACATCAAATTATTGCCCTCCTGCCAAGAGACTCTATAGACTTCCTAAACCATTTATTCGCAATGAATCTGTCAAGCTTGTAGAGGAAAAACACTACAAATCAGACCTACCTACTTCTAGTAAATTCTGTACTATGTGTGATGTTTTTTGTCATCAAAACTGGGAATGCCTTGGTAATCGCAAGAAAGGTACTCATTTTAAAAGTCATAACCCAAATGTGAAGCGATTTACAAATTTTCGTAGGCAGCATACTAATAATAATTGGAATCATTTCTTCAATAAGTCTAGTCCTCATGTTTACAAGAACACATTTTTGAAAAACAAATGTTATCCTAAATTTCCAAAGCACAAAAACCTTTGAAAACTTTGCCTATTTGGATTAGGACTTGTGACTTGAGACCTCAAATGGATTTTTTAAAGTCAAAGAAATGTCCAACTAATGTATGTGACACTTGCGAGAGTGAGAAAATCATTAAGTCTCCTCAGAAGAAGGTTAACGACTTAAACACCACCACCCCCTTAGATTTATTCAAGTGGAGTTACCAAGTATTGTGATGCTAATAGATATTCATACCAGTTTAATGCTCCAAAAACTCTTAAAAAAATTAGGGTAGTTCCTTCTATTGCTTATGATTTTCAGCTTGCTGATATGCCTTCTATGCCGTATGATGACTCTTGTTTAGAAGTAACTTCAACATTTGATTGGAAAGATTGTACTTGAATGTTTTTCTTGTGTTTATTCTGCATACTTTGATTACTAGATCTCCGAGGTTTTAGGATAAATATATCTACTAATAATCGGTATCTCTTAAAACCATGTTTAATTTAGGAGACGCTTATTTTGCAGATAATGAACAGTTATTTTTCTTCTTCTTACCATTGTCTAATTATTCAAAATGGGGGAGAGTTGAGTACATATTCTAGTCTTGTGTTGTTGATATTCTTCATACATATCCTGTCTTATAATTTCCTAGACATTTAATTCTGTCATTTTAATATTTTGGTAGAGCAAATGCTACTAACTTGATTTCTTGGCAGCAAGTGTATTTTTGTTTTGCAGGTATTTTCGTCGGTCGTCGTGAGTTGTGATTTTTCATTTCTAGGATGGGTGGGTAGTTAGGTACTCTTTTGTATATGATGTTTTAGGATTTAGTTTTCCTCAGTATATCATTTTATGTACTCAAGGTCTTTGTCAAAATTAGTCTAATGGGGGAGTTTGAAGGTCCCTATATAAATCACATCTAGGGTTTGCTTTTCGTGCTTTAGCTATATAGGACTTCATCTAGTTGGACGTGAATTTTGACAAAATATTTTTATAATCTAGGATTGCGAGTTCCCCTATCGACGCGTAAGCTCTCCTTGTTCATCTACATCAAATGAGCACTCGATTCAGTTCTCCCTCTCAAAAAAAGGTACTTTTCATTTTCTATGGCTTATAGGAATTTTTGTCACGTAGGACACGACACCACGTTGCATTTGCATTTTGTTTATCATATCTAATGATAGTGTTTGTTTTCGTCATAAAAAATTCTTTTTGAGTTCAAAAACTTTATTTGAAATTTTTATAAGAAAAATATTTCTTGGAAAATAAGTTTTGGCACTAAATATTTTTTTTAATAAAAGTTGGAGAATATTTTTTTTGAAGTTAAAAATAATTTTTTTCATCATTTGCATGTGCGTGTTATATATATGTATGCGTGTATGTTGTATGCGTGTATATATATGTTGGTATGTATATCTATATGAGCATATATTAGTATGTGTATATGTTATATTATATTAGCGTTAATTGTTGGTTTATATATTATATACATATTATAATCATGCGAGTTGGCCCATAACAGGTCATTAAGACCTAAGTTGCTCTCGGTTTTCTTGTTTAGGCCATAGGTGACATGCGTAGCTTTATATATATATATATATATATATATATATATATATATATATATATATATATATATATATATATATATATACATACTTGTAGCTTTTATATGATAATATATGTGTATAAATTGTATGCGTGGCAACCTTTTGTTTGTTTGTCTCATTGTTGTTTTCATGCCATTAATGCCACCGATTTGAGCATAGCACGCAGGTCCTGTTATAGCCCTAGGTTTAGGCGTGTTATATTATATTTGTGGTACTTTTTACAGTTGGCTTTCCTACTTTATTTATATGATAAAGTCTTATATTATATATATATATATATATATATATATATATATATATATATATATATATATATATATATATATATATATATATATATATATATGTGTTAATGTTTTGACTGTTATCTGTTAGCTGGCGATTTGTGGCCCTATAGCGTGTAAGCTACCTGCTCGCGATTGGAGTCACACAGGTCATTCATTAGACATGACTGCCACTAGTTTTTCTTTTACTGCTCACGATTTTATATTTTAAAAACCGAAATTGGGTTTTATTTAAAAATGACACCGTATGTCCCTATTTTCAACAGTAATAATATTTTGCGTCTTAGTTATGATATATTGGTTTACAGCTGGCTTTTAGAATTGTTTAAAATAACTGTGTTTTATAAAACTGAAGTTATGTTTTGATTCTTGATGAGTTAGTGTGTAATATCTTGCACTACACATGTCACATTTTTAACACAACACTTTGTGTTTCTTTGTGTGCCCTCAGATTATATTTTATCTACGGCTGGTGTGTATTCTTTGGTAATCCATGTGAACCTATTTTACACCAATCAGCACACACTTGTGCACTCTATAAATAGTAACCTTTGTGTATCATTTTTGCAGAGCTGAGAAAATTATTTTTGTAGTTAAACTCTGTTAAAATTTTTAGAGAGAGAGAGAGAGATTAAACCAGAAATATTTTTGTGCCATCTTCAAGTGTTGATTTCTGTCAAAACGAAAATGAAGATTGGACTTCTCTCATTCTAAATCTTCACTTGCGATTTTTCAAGAGTATTATTTTTGTAAGTGAGTTCTCTCATTTTTTTGTGTATTATTTAGATCAGTCTTTAGATCTAACATTTGTACACAACACACACTATTCACGAAATTAATTTTTGTGTGAATATTCTGTTTGTATCTTGTTTTGTGAGATCTTGAATGTTTTTAAACATTTTGTTTTAAAATAGTCATACCACTATTTTTGGGACGTAAAGTAAATACCTCGTGCTTTACTTTACTAATTTGCTATATCTCACTTCATACGAAAAAGTAGGGTAAATACTAGAAACTCATTTAATTAATTGAATCATATATTATCTGTTTTAACACCTAGTTAAATCAAGATAATAAATATCACTGTTAATTAACTTGGCGAGCTAAAATCTATTTTAGCTAAGTTAGCAATTCAAGAAAAGTTTGAATTGGTCCCCTCTTGAATAACATAGATAACTCGTAGGTAACTAGAGTTTATTTCGGCAAATAGTTTACTTCCGCGCCTAGGTGGCCCCAACATATATGACTTCTCTAATAAACTCGAACTCTTTAAGATTTCGAACCTCATCTCTGATGACTTCGTACTTCTCTCTTGAGTATATCCTTCTTTTCTTTTTAATGGTCTTAGCATCCTCTACATCATTGAGTTTATGACATATAATATCAGGATCAATACATGTCATGTTTGCATGGCTCCAGGAAAAGATACTCTACCTCTTCCTTTACAGCTTTATTAGCTCCTCCTTGATCTCAGGCTTTAGGGCTTTACCGAATTCGATGGTTTTTTTTGGCTCGTCCTTATTGAGGACGATGGATTCTACCTCCTTCGTAGCCACTCCCTTTTTTAGCTTTGTTTCGACTCTAGGATCAAGGGTGTTAATGTTGTAAGTGGTTGTTTCCATCTTGTGAGCCTCTCTCTCTTCTGCAAAGTTGAAGTAGCATTCATGTGCCGACTGTGACACCCCGCCTAATAAAATACCGGGTGATCAGTCCTATACCAAATTAAAACAGGAATCCCAATTGGTTCATCCTTAGCATCACTATCGAAAACTTTTCAAAACTTACTAACCACCTAGTATTCCAAAAGATGGTGCCAAATTTTAACTTTTTAATTAAACAAAACAGTCCATGTGGAAATAAATATAAACCATTCACACAACTGAATAAAACTCAACGGAATAAGAAATTTAAATAAATTTGCCGAATAAACCATCGGCCACCGAAGTGAAATCCAATACAAATATTCAACACCTGAATGGATACATCTGAAAACTGTATTGAGAAGTCTGTGCGACAAGCCCTAAATAAAACTGAAACTGAGACATGATTACTACTCTAGGAATAAATGAACGATGTGTCTAATCCAAACTCCTCCTAGCATCCACATATGCCGCAGCTCCGTGTCCCTCGAATAGAATATCAATCATGGTGTCCCTGTGGCTGGACACCTAAAAGGTTTTATAAATAGTTTTATAGCAAGGGTTAGAACCCAAAACATTTTGAAAATATTTAGCAAGTGAATTAACTGCAGTATTTAAAATGCATGAATGCACTTCATATATAAGTTAGTGTCGCACTCCCTTGTGGACATTCTCACCCTTCCACTAATGTGCACACCTAACGGTTACCTTGACCCCCACCTAGTTGTACTACCCCATCCAAATAGTCCCGGTATAACCTTCCCTTTCCATACTACTCTAACCTGAGTATAATGATTCTTGAATATTATAAGTTATATCACAATTAACTTAATTAATTCCTTCTTAAATAGTAGCATATAATCGTGTCACAAGTTATATAAAGTAAATACATCACACACTGTATCATTAACCGCATATAATATTGAATACCATTATATCTGTAACTTTACTAAAACATCCACGCATATAACATACGTATATCCATCCCTCCGAGTATACCCTTGCCGGATGATTCCCTCTAAAGTTCTATCTCACTAGGTGTGCTCACATAACGTAGTTACCCAAGTTGGAATCGCTCACCAACCTGTCCCAAAACATAAATGAAGTGGAGGCGGTCATATTCCTTCCCTGAAAGTGAGATAATCCCCTCACCCTTATACCGGACGCTATGACCTGGGGATATACTCACCCTACTCCTCAAGTTATGGGATTCACCCACATCACGCAACCTCCCTTGATAGCACTAGAGTATATCAATTAAGTAAATATATAATCACTGATATTTAGTAGCACACATAATATATACACAAACACACACACACACACACACACACACACATATATATATATATATATATATATATATATATATATATATATATACTATCACTACGTCGAATATATATATATATATATATAAAATAAATCATGGCTTCACCATGTACTCACAACCCGTAACACTAGCCTGAAATTTCCTGAGTCTCTGGCCTGACTCAACTAAATAAATTTTCTCACTTATTAAATTGTCGTTACCCCGAGTCTGTGGTCCGAATCATATATATTTAATTCACACCTCAATTAACTTATTACTTTCCCTTGTCTATAGACGAATCTAATTAAATTAATTAACAAACCCATTAATTTAATACCTCCCCGAGTCTATCGTCCGACTCTCATTAAATTAATTAACACACATATTTAATTTAATACCTCCCTGAGTCTATCGTCTGACTCTAATTAAATTAACTAACATATTAATTAATTCAATACCGATCTGAGTCTGTGGTCCGAATCCCAGTTAATTAATTTACACAATAATTAATTAACACCAATTCGAGTCTATAGTCCGACCCTCATTTAATTAATTTACACATTAATTAATTAACACAAATCCGAGTCTTTGGTCCGACTCTATTATAATTAATACTCTACACGATAAGTTATTTGAAATTTTCCCGAGTCTATGATTCGATTCCTATTTAATTAATTTACACATTAATTAATTTAATACTTTTCCGAGTCTACCTTCCGACTCTACTTTCATTAATTAACACATCCATTAATTTAATAACTTGGTGTCACTCACCCATTATCCCCGTACTCTCTCACTTGGCCCATAACTTAATATTTCCCGAGTCTATGTTCCGACTCCAAATTAATTTACTCTCTCAATGATTAATTTAATACTTTGGTGTCTCTTAACCAACATACCTGGACTCGCTCACTTGGTTCATTTTTACATCTCAGAATTTCATTCCCACATATTCTCCCACAATGTGTCACACATTTATCCCCATTAAATTTCCCAATTATATATACCTATAATTATCAACATACGCAAACCCTCCCACTTGGTCCATAATTAAATTGAATATGTTTCACCCAAAATTCTCACTTTAAGTCTCAACTCTTAACTTAGATTGTACATTCCTAATATCTATCTTTTGAGCCCCTAGCTATTATCTTCTCTATAATTTTTCACCAATTAAAATTATACCCAAAATAGAAAGAAAACAAGGCAAAGCATCAAACTACTCGACCTGCTAAGTTTTTCCCATCGTCGATCGATCGATCCTTTTGTGGCAGTTCTTCTTCCCCACTGAATTCCACCATTAACGAAATTCAAGGTTTGTAAACCTTAATTTCAACCTCTAATCAAGTCATCCCACCACATAAACATATTGGACTTTGATCTTATACATCATATACACTTTCTAATATATGCATTTCTCAACTTATCTCACAATTCCCGAAATGGGTTTTTCCATGAATCTCCATTAACTTTGTTCTGCAATTCCAAATTCCAGATTCAAATTCCACCATTTTATTTTCCGGTTTCTCATTCAAATCATATATCTGTACTCAGAGATATACAACACAACTAATTCTTACTTTGAATCTCATTCAATAGTTCCATGAACAAAAACCCCATTTTGTACCCATTTATCCCCAAAACGAATTTTAGTTTTCACATCACTAAAATATGAATTGGGTATCACCATTTACACATTACAACAAGTTAACCACTTTCCTAAAATCGTTCGTAGGATCTAATTCCGTTGGTGTAGAGAATGGTTGATGAAGAACTCCCCAAATTAGCCCTTTAATTTGGCTCCAAAAGACTCCCAATTGCTCTTGATTTGCTTTCCTCTGTGCCTCTCTCAAACCCTAGGTTTAGAGTGGCATTCACTGCCATTCCCTAGTCTCTCAATTTGGTTAAAACCCTTAATCCTATTTTTATCCATCTGGGCCTAATTAAAATGGCCCAAATCACTTCGTGTGGGCCCAACTATGCCCAAAAATACCCCGAGACTCAATTACTACCCCCGAGTACTCTTTTCTGACTATCTCGGCCCATCCGGACTCAACCGCGCACTCAGAATTGCCATCCGAAATATTGTTTTATCATTTCCAAATTTTGACCTCAAAATGCGACACCCATTTATTCGGACAATTAAACTTAAAGTCGCCAATTATACGTAATTCTTCCCACTCTAATAAATTCTCCAAATCATAAATTTAAGTTTCTCATATTTAAATATTTTTATAACTCCCAACAATAGTTAAATAATAAATCCTCAAAATTACGGGGTGTTACATACTCCCCCCCTTACAAAGGAATTTTGTCCTCGAAATTAAGATGAGCGTAATGTTCGGGACTTCGCATATCACTCTCTAGTCATGTGCCTCTAAGCCCGCTATATCTATCCCATCCGCTTCTAACCATAAGTTACACAAGTATGCATTTAAATTAACCAGGGCTCCCATACACCCTATACCCGTTCTTAATCTCACAAAATTTTCCTTAATTAACCCGGGTGCCCATACACCCTATCCCCGTGCTTTACCGCACGAAAGTTACCCGACTATGCTAGTCGTAACCCGTAGTCATATCACACACACACACACACACACACACACACATATATATATATATATATATATATATATATACTGCCCGGGGTACGCAACCCATGGACTAATGACCAAACATCTCCCCACTTTCCCACGTTGCACTAAGTTTCAAGCGTGGGACGCCTCGCAAAGAGAAATCCAAACAAGGAACCCCCCGATATACTACTACTTAACATTGTCGGTCGTTGAGATCCGTTAGAACCTCAGTCCATAGCACGTACCCGTAAATACTTGTTTTTTAACACAAAAGTATATACGCCTACCCTCATGCTACCAAAGACAACATAAAATACTGCGCCCTTACTATCACTAGTCCTGGCGCAAAATAAATCCCGAGTTATGTCTCTTTGCTCGAACATAAATCTAACCACCCCGATTCGCTTTATTAAACACCCCTACTTACCGGGATAGAATGTGAGATCACAAGACCTCACTATGTGTCTATCGCACCACACGAATACAACATATATACACACATATAGGCTAGACGCCCTCTCTGGTGATACCTAGTACCACTCATACCCTGGTGTCGCGAACACCAACTTACCCCCACTATTTACAATAATCCAAATCCGTTGTTATCCAGTCGATACTTGAGTAAATAATCAACCCTACTCCCAAAATTCTCGAAAGTAGTAACCCCTCGCATAATTCAAACCTTCTCTTAGTGTACACCCCCACTCTCTCGTGGATAACACCAAAGAACTCCGCTACCCCACGAAAAATATATAAATATATATAATATGGTTGCTATAGCCAGCGCACCCACTAAATTCGACTTACCCGCGAACTCTAGTGAAAATAATTCTTATATTGTGACACCCTTACTATCACACAAAGTATACCCCATTCCCATACGACAAAAAGATATTTACCTCCATACTCTAGAAGGAATGACTGATCCTCGGGTTCTTGAGCAGCTTCCCCCTGCCCGAACACACCCATGACTTGTTGTAGTGGCTGTACATCCAGGACCTCATCCTGTAGTTGACCCCCTCCTCGCTGAGGACAATCTCTCTTCACGTGTCCCGCTTCTCCACAAACGAAACATCTCCTAATAAATTCACCCTGCCGCTGATCTCTTCCTTGCTGTTCTTGTCGAAAGTCCTGGCCATCCTGTCATTAGCCTCCAGACCTAAATCGCTTGGTCTAATTCCTCTGTTAGGAATCCTGTCCCTGATGTCCCCCTGTCTGCTGTTGGGATACCCATTTGGTATTATTCCCTCCTTCTTTATTCGACTGATTGGGTTCCACTCCCCTCTTGCTTCCTCTCATGTGAAATCGATATTGCTGGTAGTGCAGGAGTGTTGCATTAATGACGTCCATATAAGCTATTAAAGTGGGATTTCCAATCAAATGTTGTTTGATCCTCCATACTAACCCATCCATTAACTTTGACTTCTTTCTTTCTTCATCGCCTACCTCATCTGGTATAAAATTTGCCAAATGAGTGAATTCTTCCTCATAATCGGCCACTGAACAGTCCCCTTGTGTCACCTCTCTGAATTTTCTCCTCATTTCGGTGTCAACTGGTGGTGGAAAATATTTGCGATCGAACCGCACCCAAAACTCGGTAATAGTCAATGTATCCCTTTCCTCAGCTGTGGTGATCGACTCCCACCACTGTAGCGATGCTCCCACTAACTTAAAAGTGGATAGCATTTTCTTCTGCAGCTCATTGCAATCTACCATGCGTAGGTGATGCTGGATATCTCTCTTCCACTGACATGCCAGTACCACATCTGAACCCCCTCGAAACTCTGGTGGATGGCCCTTTTGAAAGACCTCTCGTACTTGCTGCCACCGCGACGGCCCCGGGTGGGCTTGAACATCTGATGCCACTAACACTTGTGGCTGATCTCGTGGAAAGTACCTTACCATAGCGATCATTGTTGTTTCAACTGCCTGCGCCACTAATTCAGCTACATGTGCTGCCGAAATCATCTCTCACAGTTGATGCGGTAACTCGTGCTCCTGAGGAGCCTCTCTAGTCTCATCTCCCCCTACTGCCCTAGCTGTTTTCTCTCTCTTGGGCGGCATCTGAAATGAGAATCGAATCGTATGAGTTCACCCTCAAATAAATTAAATGGCAGAAGAACGTAAATGCGCATACGTATAAGAATACAATAATCCTATGATAGGTATCTATATCAAAGATTGCTAAGCCGAAATGTGAAAAGCCGCACAGATCCTAAGGGCATTAGAACCTGATGCTCTGATACCATCTGTGACACCCCGCCTAATAAAATATCGGGTGATCAGTCCTATACCAAATTAAAATAGGAAGCCCAGTTATTTCATCCTTAGCATCACTGTCAAAAACTTTTTAAAACTTACTAACCACCTAGTATTCCAAAAGCTAGTGCCAAATTTTAACTTTTTAATTAAACAAAATAGTGCATGCAGAAATAAATATAAACCATTCACACAACTGAATAAAACTCAACAGAATAATTAATTTAAATAAATTTTCTGAATAAACCATAGGCCACCAAAGTGAAATCCAATACAAATATTCAACACCTGAATAGATACATCTGAAAACTGTACTGAGAATTCTGGGCGACAAGCCCTAAATAAAACTGAAACTGAGACATGATTCCTACTTTAGGAATAAATGAACGATGCGTCTAATCCAAACTCTTGCTAGCATCCACATATGCCGCAGCTCCGTGTCCCTGGAATAGAATATCAATCATGGCGTCCCTGTGGCTGGACACCTAAAAGGTTTTGAAAATAGTTTTATAGCAAGGGTTAGAACCCAAAACATTTTGAAAATATTTAGCAACTGAATTAACTGCAGTAATTTAAAATGCATGAATGCGCTTCATATATAAGTTAGTGTCGCACTCCCTTGTGGACATTCTCACCCTTCCACTAATGTGCACACCTAACGGTTACCTTGACCCCCACCTAGTTGTACTACCCCATCCAACTAGTCCCGGTATAACCTCATCTTTCCATACTACTCTAACCTGAGTATAATGAATCTTGAATATTATAAGTTATATCACAATTAACTTAATTAATTCCTTCTTAAATAGTAGCATATAACTGTGTCACAAGTTATATAAAGTAAATACATCACACACTGTATTATTACCCGCATATAATATTGAATACCATTATATACGTACCTTTACTAAAACATCCACACATATAACAAACGTATATACATCTCTCCGAGTATACCCTCGTTGGATGATTCCCTCTAAACTGCTATCTCACTAGGTGTGCTCA
Source organism: Sambucus nigra (assembly GCA_949130495.1). NCBI lineage: Eukaryota > Viridiplantae > Streptophyta > Magnoliopsida > Dipsacales > Adoxaceae > Sambucus > Sambucus nigra. The sequence continues at coordinate 419,043,591 of OX422219.1, forward strand.
CATAAAGTAGTTACCCAAGTTGGAATCCCTCACCAACCTGACCCAAAACATAAACGAAGTGGAGGCAGTCATATTCCTTCCCTGAAAGTGAGATAATCCCCTCACCCATATACCAGACGCTATGACCTGGGGATATACTCACGCTACTCCTCAAGCTAGGTGATTCACCCACATCACGCAACTTCCCTTGATAGCACTAGAGTATATAAATTAAGTAAATATCTAATCACTGATATTTAATAGCACACATAATACACACACACACACACACACACACACACACACATATATATATATATATATATATATATATACTATCACTACGCCGTATATATATATAAAATAAATCATGGCTTCACCGTGTACTCACAACCCATAACACTAGATTGAAATTTCTTGAGTCTCTGTCCTGACTCAACTAAATAAATTTTCTCACTTGCTAAATTGTCGTTACCCCGAGTCTGTGGTCCGACTCATATATATTTAATTCACACCTCAATTAACTTATTACTTTCTCGAGTCTATAGTCTGACTCTAATTAAATTAATTAACGCGCCCATTAATTTAATACCTCCCCGAGTCTATCGTCCGACTCTAATTAAATTAATTAACACACCTATTTAATTTAATACCTCCCCAAGTCTATCGTCCGACTCTAATTAAATTAATTAACATATCAATTAATTCAATACCTATCCGAGTCTGTGGTCCGAATCCCAGTTAATTAATTTACACACTAATTAATTAACACCAATACGAGTCTGTAGTTCGACCCTCATTCAATTAATTTACACATTAATTAATTAACACAAATCCGAGTCTGTGGTCCGACTCTATTATAATTAATACTCTACACGATAAGTTATATGAAATTTGCCCGAGTCTATGATTCGACTCTTATTTAATTAATTTACACATTAATTAATTTAATAATTTTCCAAGTCTACCTTCCGACTCTACTTTCATTAATTAACACATCCATTGATTTAATAACTTGGTGTCACTCACCCATTATCCCTGGACTATCTCACTTGTCCCATAACTTAATATTTCCCGATTCTATGTTCCGGCTCCAAATTAATTTACTCTCTCAATGATTAATTTAATACTTTGGTGTCACTTAACCAACATACCCGAACTCGCTCACTTGGTCCATTTTTACATCTCAGAATTTCATTCCCACATATTCGTCCACAATGTGTCACACATTAATCTCCATCAAATTTCCCAATTATATATACCTATAATTATCAACATACCCGGACCTGCCCACTTGGTCCATAATTAAATTGAATATGTTTCACCCAAAATTCTCACTTTAAGTCTCAACTCTTAACTTAGATTGCACATTCATGATAGCTATCTTTTGAGACCCTAGCTATTATCTTCTCTATAATTTTTCACTAATTAAAATTATACCCAAAATAGAAAGAAACCAATGCAAAGCATCAAACTGCCCGACCTACCAAGGTTTTCCCATCGTCGATTGATCGATGGCCCCCGATTGATTGATCGATCCTTTCCTGGGAGTTCTTCTTCCCCACTAAATTCCACCATTAACGAAAATTCAAGGTTTGTAAACCTTAATTTCAACCTCTAATCAAGTCATCCCACCACATAAACATATTGGACTTTGATCTTATACATCATATACACTTTCTAATATATGAATTTCTCAACTTATCTCATAATTCTCAAAATGTGTTTTTCCATAAATCTCCATTAACTTTGTTCTACAATTCCAAATTCCAGATTCAAATTTCACCATTTTATTTTCTGGTTTCTCATTCAAATCATATATCTGTACTCAGATATATACAACACAGCTAATTCTTACTTTGAATCTCATTCAATAGTTCCATGAACAAAAACCTCATTTTGTACCCATTTATCCCCAAAACGAATTTTAGTTTACACATCACTAAACTATGAATTGGATATCACCATTTACAAATTACAACAAGTTAACCACTTGCCTGAAATTGTTCGCAGGGTCTGATTCCGTTGGTGTAGAGAATGATTGATGAAGAACACCCCAAATTAGCCCCTTAATTTGGCTCCAAAAAACTCTCAATTGCTCTTGATTTGTGTTCCTATGTGCCTCTCACAAATCCTAGGTTTAGAGTGGCATTCACTACCGTTCCCTAGTCTCTCAATTTGGTTAAAAACCCTTAATCCCGTTTTTGGCCATCTGGGCCTAATTAAAATGGCCCAAATCACTCCGTGTGGGCCCGGCTATGCCCAAAAATACCCCGAGACCCAATTACTACCCCTCGGGTACTCTTTACTGACTATCTCGGCCCATCCGGACTCAACCGCGCACTCAGAATTTCCATCCAAAATATTTTTTTGTCATTTCCAAATTTCGACCTCAAAATGCGACACGCATTAATTCGGACAATTAAACTTAAAGTCGCCAATTATGCGTAATTCTTCCCACTCCAATAAATTCTCCAAATCATAAATTTAAGTTTCTCCAATTTAAATATTTTTATAATTACCAACAATAGTTAAATAATAAATCCTCAAAATTATGGGGTGTTACACCGACGTTTGATCACCTTGCACTTACCCTACTCCATATGGAGTCGGGAATTTTAGCATCTGGTGGACCGTTGAAGGCATGACCTCAAATTCCTTGAGGGCCACTCGTCCCATGATGAGGGTGTATGCTGAGAAGACATTTTCATCCATCACAAAGAAATTGATTTTTGTGGTCAACCTCTTAGGCCATTCATCTCCCATTATCACGTCCATTTCATACATTTCCAATGGATGGACCTTCTCCTCACTAAAGCCAATCAAGGTGTGATGATAAGGGACAAGCCTTGCTCGGCTGAGACCCAAGCTCTTGAAACAGGGCAAAAACATAATGTCTTCAGAACTTCCCCCATCCACAAGGATCCTCTGAACTTCACATCCATGCATCCTTGTGGTGATGACTAGAGGGTCCTCGTGGGGGACTAAGATACCCTTGAAATCAAGTCGTGAGAAGCCAACTACGAGTGTGTCCATGTCTACCTTTTTTCTTTTCTTAAGTTTAAGCTATGTTGAAGCCAAGTTCACAACCTCAACTTTGTTCACTGCTTTCGCCTCTACCAAATGGGCCTTGCGATCAGCTACCTCTGAGCCATCCCCTGCTAGTCCCCGCAGATAGTTCTCACACCAAAAGAGATCATGTTGACTCTCTTTATTGGGACATTTTTGTCCTTTGGTAGGAGGTTAGGGTCATCATATTCATCATCTGAGGCATCATCTTTCTCGACGGTTGCATCTTCCCAGCATTTATCATTTCTTTTCTTTCTGGGGTCGGCTTGGACACTCTTTGAGTCTCTTGTATCCACATACTTTCTCAGCCTTCCAGACTTCAGCATTTTTTCAATCTCGTCCTTCAGGGCGAAATATTTTCCAGTTAGATGGACGTGATCTTGATGGAACTCGCACCATAAATTCTTATTTCTCTTATATGGAGGATCCTTCAGCTTCTCCGGCCATATCAGAGACCTATCATTCTTTATTTCATTGAGGATGTGTTCATAGCTCATAGTTAAAGGAGTATATCCCGCAAACTTGTCATCCATAATCCTCTTCTTTCCATTTTGTTTCTTCGAAAAATTCCCACTCCTACTTCCAATCTCATCCTCATATTTAGCATCCATTACTTCCTCTGAGTTCATGACCTTTCCAGCTATTGCCAACCGCTCGACCATAGACTTAAGGGGTCTTCAGCTAGCTTCTATAGATACTTTCCCTTTCGAAGTCCTCCAATGAGGGATGTCATGGCTATACTCTCTTCATAATCCTCTACCTCTAATTTTTCCTTATTGAACCTCGCGATATAGTCTCTGAGGCTTTCATTCTTTCCTTTCTTTACATAAAGCAAATGGGTCATCTTATTTTAAGGTCTTACCCCAAAATAAAAATTATGAATGAATCGCTCGGCCAACTGTATAAATTTTTCTATGGAATTTTTAGGAAGAGAGGTAAACCACACATGTGCTTCCCCAGTCAAAGTGCCCGAGAAAGGTCGGCACCTCATCTCATCAAGTATGGAGTAGATGTCCGCTGCAGAGTGTTACATCTCAATATGGTGGGTTGGGTTGGTACTTCCATCGTACTTGGGTGATACCACTGGAGGTTTGAATTTGGTCGGGGTTGGAAAGCTAATAATCCTTGCCACAAAGGGAGAACCCTTTGAGTACCCCCTCTGTAAGGGGTCTCACCTTCTTATGAGATCTCCAATCTTGTTTTTCAGCCTTTGGATAGAGTCGTTCCAGGGCTTAGCATTATCGGCCTGGCCGAGGTTGTTCCCAACCACCTCCAAAGGGTGGACTGAGGGTTTCCTACCTGCCTCACATTGCCGACTATTGACCTCCCCCTGAATCAGTCTCGGCTATGTGGGGGTCGGCCATGATGATGTCGACAGTCGCCACCCTCTCTTCGTGAGCCAGTGATGCTTCTTGACTTGAACATCCTTTCTCATAGGTCATTAATTGGGTCAAGTCGTTTGAAGGCTGACCCTCTATCGATCAAAAGTTTAACCTCTTTTATGGGCATCGCAGTCCCGTCTTTCACCTTGACCTCAGCTCTACTGGATAGTACGTATAATGTTGTTTGAGATCTCATACTACTCCCAGCAGTGTGCTGGAGCATCCTCGGCCTCTATAGCGTCGTACCTGTCCTCTAGGCAAGGGTTTACTTGCCTCCCCAGGCGTAAATTCCTAGGGTCAACAACATCCCTCCGCCGTTGAGGAAGAGGTAGGTCTTTTCGCTGTGCCTGGGGTGGTCCTCTGGCCTCATGTTGTCCCTGATCAGCTGCCGGAGTAATCATCTCTGGTGAGACCCCAGGTCGTCTCATTATCATATTCTGACTTAGCTGGCCAAATTGCTCCTGCATTGCTTGTTGAGTAGCAGCTAAGGACTTCAAGGTTATCGCCACCTCTGCCATGTCAGAATGTGGTGGTGCTAAAATGGAGATAGGCCCTCCAACACGAGATGGTGGAGGTGGTAACTCGGGTGCCATATTAAACGACTAGAGAGCTTGTAATGAAAAATACTAGAGAACCCTGAGACCTTAAAGGACCTCTTTCAATGGTGAAACACCTCCACGTAAGGGGGAGAGCTGGCTCACCACCATAGTCTCCGGTGAGGTCAAACAACAGAGGATGAAGAGAAGAATCTTCTCGTTCCCGCAGAAGACGCCAAAATGAGTAAACAACACCACCAGTATGAGGTGGTGATAAGCTCAATTTAGCAATAACAATGGCAACACAAGAGTAAATATCTAGTAGAAGGAGGTGAGGAGAAGAGGAGAAACACTGGTATGTGAGTGATTCAGCCAAATTTGGCCTACGTCCATGGTAAGTGTGTGAGTAAGTTTCACTAGAATGAGGGCACTATTGGCCTGTGATACAATCTCTCTCTTTTTCTCTCTATTGTGTACACAAACAGAGTTTAGGATAGGGCTACAATTGTTAATCTGCCACCAAGGTAGGATAAGACACGTATTTATAGTGCTTGGGGGTGTAGTGTACCCCCCAACCATGCCATGAGCATGTGTGCCTTGAATAAACTAATCATAGGTGGACACCTGGCTGTGCCACATGTAAGGAATGATGACCAAATATTCCCTCACGTGAGGGGAATGATTTGGTTATAACTGATTTTCTCACATGTTCCAAGTCTTCCACATGCTTGCGCGTGTTCATACTTGTGACATCATCTGTTGTAACCTCGGCCTAGACGAGTACGATGTTGGGAAGTCTGATAGTTGCTTTGTCCTACAAATCATAAGTATGACCTCGGCCTGCATGATTAGTCGAGGTTAGGTACGAGGTTGGATCTAGTGTTGGCTGCTTCCCCGCCGAGGTTAAAGCCCTAAGATACTGATGGAAGTAGCTTGAACCCATAACACGCTACAGAGCGAGGTTTGCACAATGTGGAGCCGAACTTGAGAAGGACGACCTTTCTGATGGTTGTTGTGTGCTTCCTAGCAACTCGACTGTAAGGAAATCCGAGGTTAGTGACTCTGAGTACAAGGGTACACTTTAGGCATATCAACATTCATTATGTACGGGTGTAAATGCTTAAATGTATAAAGTCATTCAATCCCTTAACATGCTAACCCTTGATCTTAGGGTCACTATAAATACATCGTATCCCTTTCAGCAAAGGCAAGAAAGAATGAATTTTAGGTTAATCTTATTTACAAGAGTACCTAGCTTTCTGTAATCTCTGAAATCAATACCATACCAGTGGACGTAGGCTTTCTTACATAGCCGAACCACTTTAAAATCTTGCGTCTCTCTTTTCTTATCTTATTATATTTCTATATTTTATTTGTAATTATAAATTTGGATCAAATCCATTTTTTGACATCAACAGTCAGCGTTCTTACACGACCACTCTATTTTCACTCCAGCCAGTGAGTGTAGAGGGGGCTTGAAGGTAATCTTGAGATTAGGGATAATCCCCCCATTAGCAACAGTGTTTGGGATTAACACACCGAGGCAGCTCAAGCGTGGCAACTCTGTGAGGCATCTTAGCGTGGCAACTCATACTTTAGCTTACTGTCTTGCTTAGTCATATTGTATCTTTGTTTATACTGACTATAAGCTATAACGATTGTAATGATGTAAAGATAATAATGATTATGTGTGAGGTCGAACGGTACTCGCGAGAGACCAGGCTTGGTAGGGCTTGGGAGAGATTTCATGCTCTATCGAACAATGTCGTCGTAGGAACTTTGGAGGGACTTGGTTTGGAGGATTGAGAAGTGAGGCATCGTTGGGGCTTGTCCGGACCATCTTAGATACACCTACTAAAACATCGAAAGACCCTTATCGTGGAACCTTGGGCGGAGCAGTTTGGAGTTCCATCGGGCATTGAGTTGTGAACCAAATAACCCTCTACTTAATGTTACATCCACTTTATCTGATATCACTAACGAGCTAGGAAATGTCAGACCTGCACTTGACTAAACCACCGTGGTATTTGGGGAGGTCAGATAGTTGTTGAGTCGCCTCTGTGACAACATCCCCCTGACACACAGTGGTTAGGCAAAAGGCATGTCTTTGCATTTAATGTTTATGACAAGGAGACAACTAGTGCATCAGGTATTTAATGTTTATGACATAAAGTATGAGGGATGTCTTTCACAGGCATTAATGGCAGAGTTGCCTCAGAGATGGTGTGGGAGGTTATTTAAGGACCCCAACCACCTCTGGGGAGAGGATGATCTTTTTAAGAGTTCAGAAGTTATTACTCGAGATAATATACATCATAGAGAGTTATTGCAAACTAGAGAGTTTACTCACCCACTACTGTCATTTATTACGAAGCACTTAATACTTGACAGAGATTCTTGAGGGTGGTTGGTGTGTTTGGATGCCTGCCAAGGTGTATCTAAGGTGCTTACTTCTCTCTCCCTCTACCTAAGTTACTTCTAAGTTCATTACTACCTTCTGAGTTATATAAGAGAGATTTGTGAGTTCAAACTGAATCTATCTTCATTGAGTCGTGTTTGCATGTCCTGTGATTAATCAATAGTGTCGCTATTTAACTTATCATTACTAAACTCAAAAAGGGGTTACGCCTCCATCTTATCTAAACTACCCTCTTACAGTGTGCAACCTCATACACTCAAAATTATAAACGATGATAACCCCATAGTGGAAGGTGGGATTATTATTTTGATAGCCCCCATTTGGCCCATTCGGTCCTCATTTTTGCAAAATCTTAAACTGAAGGTTAATAAAGCGTCCGAGGAAGGTTTTCATGAACTCTTTAAACAAGTAAATATGAACATTCCCCTCCTCAGTGGAATTGAGCATGTAATGAATTATGCCAAGTTTATGTAGGATTTGTGGACGGTGAAACAAAAATAACATGTGCACAAAAAGGCACACATGGTGGCACAATTTAGTTAAATGATAATAAATGATCTATCTCCAAAGTTCAAAGACTAGAGATGACCCACTATTTCATGCATAACTGGGGATTGCAAAAGCGATCGTGCCCTTTTCAATTTTGGTACGAATGTGAATTTTATTACTTATTTCGTGTACCTTGAGTTGAATCTCTGCAAGATTAAAGCGACGCCCATCACTTTACAATTGGTCGAGCATGTTATGAGGGAATTGTGGAGTATATTATAGTCCAAGTTAATTGTTTGTACCTTTTGATTGATTCTATTATCTTGAACATGAAACACGTACCAAAGGGTAGTGCACAAATTCCAATAAATTTTTGGCTGACCATTCCTCACTAACATTAGTGAAAATAGTAATGTTAGGAATAAGATGATGAAATTATCCTTTGGTAACATGAGTTTGGAGGTAAATGGGTTTAACCTCCACATGCAACTCCAATATTATGATAAAAGTGAGGAGAGGGTTGAAATGACGGCATGTATAGACAAACTTTTTCAAAAGTACTTCGACTTCTCTCATTATAGAGACCCCTTAGCGTTGTGCATTGATAACCAAATTTTATAGTGATTGGCTTATCAAATATAAGGGATATGAAGATTCCATTTATGAAAATTCCTATTCTCTGAATGGGGGTGTTTGGCACATGTGTAATTCCATTGATTACTTCGATATGGTGGATAGTGAAATTGACGGTGGTAACAATAGTGAGGGATCACCAATGAGAAAAGTATAGGGGTTATTCAAGATTCAGTGTGTATATCCCACTAAAACAAATTACCCCATATGACTCTTTTCCTTTTACCTCTAATGCATCGATGCCGAAACGTGAGATTAAAACCTTTCCAAAGGAGCTTAAGTATGTTTTTCTTAGTGATGATAATACATTTCCTGTAATCATTTCATCAAACCTTGATATATTTAAAGAGACGGTGTTGTTAAAGGTGTTGAGAAAACATAAGAATGCTATTGGGTGGTTCATATCCTATTTTAAAGGTATCAATCCCTCCATTTTTAGCAATAGCATTTACTTGGAGAATGACACCAAGATGACCTGTCAAATGCAATGACGATTGAGTCTGAATATAAGTAATTTAGTGAAGGTGTAAGTGATAAAGTTGTTAGATGTGGGGATAAAATACGCCATTTTCGATTGTGAATGGGTGAGAAAGACTCAAGTAGTACCTAAAATGTCGGGTGTAATGGTGATTAAGAACGCGGATCGTGAATATTTTCCCTCTCGTGTTCCAACCAGCTGTCGCGTTTGTATAGATTATATGAAGTTTATCGTGCTCACAAGGAAAGACCACTTTCCTTTATCGTTCCTTGACCAAATTCTTGAGAGGGTAGCTGGAGATAAGTATTAATATTTTGTTAATGGGTATTAGGTTACAATCAAATTGTAATAGCCCCCAAAGATCAAGAAAACACCACATTCACTTGCACGTATGGAACCTTTGCCTTTCGAAGGATGCTTTTTGGGTTTTGTAATGCACCGGAAAATTTCCAACGATGAATGCTTCAGATTTTTAATGACATTGTCGAGGAAATCATTGAAGTTTTCATGGATAACTTTAGCATGTTCGGAAATTCTTATGAAGTATGTCCAAGAAGTTTTGAAAGGGCCCTAGACAAATGCATTGAGAAAAATCTCATTCTTAAATGGGAGAAGTGTAACTTTATGGTGACGTACGGGATTTTCTTGGGCCATATTATCTCCAACGATGGAATTCAATTAGAAAAGTCCAAGATTGATGTAATTGCCAATCTTCCCACTTCCAAAAGAATCAAAGAGGTGAGGTCATTCCTTGGTCACGCCGATTTTTACTGATGTTTTATTCAAGACTTTATCTCGATCGCTTGCCCAATGTGTGGTATCCTTGACAAAGATGATCCATTTCTATGGAAGGATGCATGACATGAATAATTTGATAAATTGGAATTCATGTTGACCACGACCCCTATTATGAAATTTCTTATTTTGATCCTTCCATTTGATCTCATGTGCGATGCTAGTGATTATGTCATATGGGCGGTTTTCAAGTCAATGTTGGTATAAAAATACTCATGTGATATCTTACACTATCCACGTTCTTTATAGCATACAAATGAAATACTCATTACAGAGAAGTATCTTCTCACTTTAATGTTCGCATTGGATAAATTTCGAGTTCACTTGGTAGGATAGTCCATTGTGTGATATACAGACCATGTCATTCTTCAGTACCTTCTTTTCAATAAGGATGCTAAGAGTAAACTAATTTGATGGTTCTTATCCTCCAAGAATTTAACCTCTCAATTAAGGATAAAAAAAGGGTGTGGAGAATGTCATTGTGGATCATTTATCCCAATTAACATTCGGTCACTACAATATAGACCCTATCCCCATTCGTGAGTATTTCCTGAACGAACAACTCATGTCCATTTTAATTTGCCATGTTTTTTTTATATAGAAAAGGATTCTAGAAAAGATCAGAGGCCCTTTGACCAAGGATTTGTCATATAGTCTAAGTGACGTTCTTTGGGAGTACCGAACGAATTATAAGATACACTTTGGGATGTCTTATGGGAAAGCATGTCATTTATATTTGAACTTGAAATATAGGCGTATTGGGCCATCAAAATTCCCAATTTCGATATCACCGAAGGCGGAGACCTTCACAAGTTCCAACTAAATGAATTAAAAGAGTTGAGGAACAATTTATACGAGAGTTATCGTATTTTCAATTCCAAAACCAAGGCGTTTTATAACAAAAGGATTGTGAGCAAGCACTTTGAGGTAGGAAACATTATCCTACTTTACAATTCATGCCTACACCTTTTTCTCAAGAAGTTGCAATCCCAATGGATTAGATCGATTGTTGTTAATAAAGTATACGACCATGGTGCTGTAACACCCCGCCTAATTAAATACCGGGTGATCAGTCATTTATTAAATTAACATCAAGGTGAACGGTTGGTTCATTCTCAACATCACTGTCGTAAAATAATTATTACCAATATAAACACCCTAAATAATTAAGCAAAGTGTCAAAACCATTTAAAGTCTCATTTTTCCTTTCTTAAATACCAATATAAAAACCATTTTAATACCCAAAAGTTAAGAATCACATAAATACTAAGGATGGAAATTTACACACAAGAATTAAACCATTTATATAATCCAAACCAAGTATAAGAACCATAAATGAAATCATTCTGACAAGAGTTAACTCCCAAGGAGTATTGAATACCGAAAATATAAATGAACATAAATCTTTGACAAGATCTAAATAGAATAGGATATCGGGCGACACATGCCCTAACTATGAAGATCTAAAGTAGGAACTAATTCAATGATGAAGTCGTCTAAAGAAAGGGCCTACAACTCCCACATAAGCGGCAGCATGTCCAATCCAAAGAACCTAAGCATGACGCCCCTGTGGCTGGGCACCTGTAATACATACATATATATACAAGAGAGAAATAAATGACAGAAAACGGGTCAGAGCCCGAGTGTAAAATAGTTTTAAAATAGTTTAGCAAGTATTTAAAATGCTTACCGCCTAATATCACAACCATGATAGTATGCGAAACTCTCTTGAGAATCCTCACCTCTCATCTAGTGTGCACTCCTACCGTACCTCTAGGACATCCTAGTTATAGTTCCCACGCTAACTAGATTAACCACATGTATCCATTCTTTATAGCCCAAATTATTCCCACGTATTAACCTTATAATACATATAATGATGTTATAAACATATATATCCATTTAGATTCAACAGAGATAAGTCCCTTATTAATTCAATTCAACTAAGTGTTTTCATACGTAACTATCTTACATTTATACTTTAGCCACATAGTAGATATCGTCACATGTATATATATATATATATATTCACTATATTATATATATACTATACTGCACCCTGAGACACAGTTGTCGTGCTGCATTACTCTGCTATCTTGTCCCAATACATCACGTCGTTGTATAGGGGACTATAGGTTTGGTAAAGATTCCTCGAACCACAAATATCAACACAAAAATTGGAGGCGAACATAGTTCTCATACCCACGGGTCACGCACATACCTACGTTCTCACAGTCAGCGGACTTATCAACTCACCGATAAGTATTTCATAGTCCTATGTTCTAGAACGACAAATCAAAAATCCCATGGATTCATCAGGATATGACTGCCCTCACGCGCAAACCTCTTATCGATAGCAAGTAATATAGGTATGTCATATACCAATACATAATATATTCATAATCACAAAGTCATACATATAAATATTCATATGTTCCAAATTAGGTTCACCCACGACCCATAATTGTTATTATCCATTCTCAACACAAATTTTACTCAATCATTTCTCATAACGAATTCATCTCTTTTATTCTCATTTATTATTTACTTTGTTCTTACTTCTCATCTCTTGAAGTATTCTTTCTCACTAAGTATAAATTTCAATAGGTATATCCTCACTTACCTTCTAGTCTAAATCTTTCACGAGTCTCAATATTTTAGTAAACGTACGCACAATTCCCAAAGTATAAATAACTCCCCGTTAACCCAAAATTTCATCTCATATTAATTTCACTCAACTGAGTCTACTTAGACCCTATTGGTCATCTTCAGAACTCATTATACTCTATCAATGATAATCAAGGGTTCCTAAGCATTTTAACTGGACTAAACAAAAAGGGAAAAAATATGCAGTTTTCCAGGAGGGGTCGATCGATCGAGGAAAGGGGGTCGATCGATTGATCGATCAAGCAGTTCTTACCCAATTTTCTGCAATATTCAACCTACAGGTTCAACCATTTTAACCCCTCCAAACCTCTATAATTTCATCCCAAATTCCCATCAAAGTAAACCAAGTGTATAAGCAACGTACATAAACAAGTTTTAACGTAACGACATCAATGAATCCTCAACGAATTAATCAAAAAGGGGTTAAATCTCAAGTCTCTTTATAAAACCAAATTTTGCATGAATAATCACCACCCTCTATTTTAATAAAGATTTTCTTCTCAAACATCATAATAAATTCATGGGTAATACTCTACATATGATCAAGATTTTTTACTACATGGGTTCTCCGTATAACACATATAATTTCTCTTCCAAAATATATAATTCTTCCATTAAAACATATGGTTTTTATTCCTAGACTAACATGGAAGGTATATTAACTTGAAAATTAGCAAGATAGATACTTGCCTCGGATTCAAGGATATGATTTTTTGATGAAAATTATACGGATTCATTCCTCGTCATACGATCTACATTTTGGTGGTGGTGGCGGTGCAATCGGGTGAGTTCTAGGCCTTGGATTGCTTGAAGACTCTTCACCTTCTTCTCAAATCTCTTCACCTTCTTCTCAAATCACTTCACCTTCTTCTCTAATGGCTGGCTTAGGCTTTGTGTTTGTTAACCCCAAGAGACAACTCTAAATGGATAATAAATACTAAGAAAATTCGTGGGTTTAATTACCCCAAAATACAAAATGTCTAAAATACCCTCCTGGGGTGTCAATTAGGCCTAAAAATGCCCCGAGACCCAAACTAAACCCCCGAGTACACTTTTCTGACTATCTCGACCCTTTCGGACACTTTGGCGCACTCAAAACGACTATACACATGACTTACAATTTATTCACTTTAATAATAATAATATAGTCCTGACACAACACAAGCGCGTCCCGAATTAAATTTCCATAATTGCCATTTTGTTCACTCGTGACAATTTTAATAAAATCAATCTCATATATTACTTTACTCATCCAGTAATATTCAACAAATTTCCAATAATTACTAACTCACATCATGCTAGTAAAAGTAAAAAATAATTTCCGGATTAATATTAAATTAATACCTCAAATTAACTTTAATAAATCCCCAATTTTAAAAGCCATAAAAATACGGGGTATTACAGGTGCCATTAAGATTTAAAATCCTAGTATCAAAACCTTATTCAAGGAGAACGAAAAAAGGCTCAATACTTACCTCAAGGAACTCCATCTCGAGTTCACCAAAAATTCTCTTGAAGACCCTCCCACGGTCCCTACTTTGGGTGCCATGTAGGCTCATTCCATGCCATTCCATTTTTTGTGATTCCCATTTTAGATTGTTAACTTTCGCATTCTTAGCCATCATGATCATTCGCACAGCTATATTTTGCATATATTTTTATCTTTATATACATTATACTCTTATTTCCCCACCACCATTTGTTTTCCCACATCATGATAAGAAAATGAGGTAGAAAGAAAGGGACCCCAAAATCCCATTCATCGATAGATTAATCAAATACATTGATCAATCGATCCCTACAAGTTTGGTAAATTTGTATTCTGGAGGGGAGAATACGGAAAGATATTTGATTGGAATCACCAATTAAATATTAAACTTAACCAAATTAGCCCAGAGTAAGACGTTGCATCGAGATTAAACAAGTTGCGATTAAATTGATTTTATCTTAAACGCAAGCTGTAGACACCCTATTCTAACACCCCCAACCTTTCTATAGGTTCCCCAGCGCCTCCCCTCATCTCTACAAACCTAAGGCATACCCCGGGTACGGACCTAAAGGCCATCAGGCACTCCCAGGATCCGTTTGACCAAACGTCAAACTCTTCAGCTCGACCGAGACTGAATGAATCTTCGAAGGGCACTAAAACCTCTTTCCAATGGTCCATCCCGTGTGCAATTTTGACTTACGGTGTGGACGAATGACCCATTTTCCCTCAAAACTTTATCAAGAGGTCACCGGACGCTTCCAGGCTCCGTTTGGCCTATGTCAACTCTTTAGATCGACCAAGACCGAATGAATCTTCGAAGGGACCTGAAAGAGATTTCCAAACGGCAGGTCCCAAACCTTGCCTATCGGTAGTGTGCCCAAATAAACCTGGCGATTGGGAGAACCAGGGATATGCCAATCGACAATTCCTTGGGCCTATAAAAAGAAGGTCCTAACCCCCTTCGAAAAGGACCGAAGATCAGAAATTCATCACTCTTAACAAACTCAGAAAACCTCTGTCGAAGTCATCATGATTTCCACATCCAAATCCATTTCCAACCTTCAACTTTCATCACCTTTTTCATCAAACTTGGTGAATTAAGTATCCTCCATCATCACCCAATTGCAAGGGCTACTCTCTAACATCCAATATCAAGATCAATATCTTCAAGAAGGTCTAACTTTCTCAACTCTCTCTTTAAGTTCTCCTAAATTCGCATTAACTTTTTTTATTACTTAGCACTTTTGTTCCCTCATCTCACATATCTTAATACACTTTTTATCTAGTATAATTGTACATCTCTTATTTTCATATATATAAAACCCAAAAAATAAGAAAAAGAGGGTTTGCTCATAAATTCCAAACGGTAATTCTCATATTTTCCTGACAACTAAAACACCTTTTTACACACATAAATAAGAGAAGTCCTCGATTGGATTTATGGGATAAACCCCACCCCTCGTTTTGTATACGAACTATGTGGACTTTGATGCTTCTACGGGCTACGTAGGCGTCTTGGGATAAACCCCGAGACTCGAGTCCTATTTTTACTTTTCTCCTATTTTTTATTTTGTCTATATTATTTAAACTTGGCTCTCTTAGATTCTACATATTTACATATACATATACTTGTTCCTAGTGGTGTATTATTCCGTATGCGTTATCGTCCCATCATAACGATCGACGTAAGGATAATCGCGTAACTCCTATTTTCTAATATTACTTTTAGGGATATTCCTATGGATGACTCGCTTTATCTCTTCCATGATACAAGTCGATGATTCCTATCTCCACTACATATACACATGCACACATATCACGGGGAAATAAAGGAAAATATCAATAATCCATGAGAGACCGCAAGGGAGGACTATTTGCCTAACACCTTCCCATTTCGTAACTTAGCCTCCGACCAATTTTTGAATCATTTTTGGTTTAGTTTGTATCAGTATGTCTTTGGATGCTATCCATCGGGATGGCTCCTTTTTCTTTTCTCCGTTTTGAGTAAAATAGACTGGAGACTCCATCTCTCTACATTTTTCACCTCATCACCGATGCCGTCCGAGGCGCTCCCGAGAGAGATGCTCAGGACCAAGATCCTCTTGACAAGAAGAAGACCCTGCATCTTCTTCGTCTCTCCCGCCGTGAGGATCGGGGATGGCCACAGTGGCGACTCCGCTGGGGATTTCATTTTGAGGGATAGTCTCTATTTACATGGGTGTTTTATTCTCTTGTATATCCCCCTATTTGCATGCCCCCTTTACTATTCATGTGTACCTCATGCTTGTGCTTCTATTCACACACTTGTAGAAGATTCTCCATGTACACTTCACACCACGTGCACCTAGGATCAAATATGTCCACATGTTGCACGCATGACCCATCCATACTTGGTATACCATTGGTACTTGTACTTTGCCCCCTTTTGGGCATGATCAAGAAAGATACTCTCTCATAAGACACTAATAAGAGAATTATGCAAGATTCACACAACATCACCAAAGAGCATTGGTATTGACCAAATTTTATCCAATAACTGGAGGGTCACTTCGTTATGGGCACTAGTCCAGCAGGGCATAGTTAGCCTAAGCGATATGAATCGATATGACTCTCACCTTCCATTGGCCAAGTACCTTTGACGTATATCGAATGGTTCTCCTGCATCGTACCACTTAAAGGAAGTCATGACGGGATGTTTATCGCAGGGAACTCGTTTATGTACGACTTGTATATTGAATTCTCTCTCACACGTACCATCCCCATGAGGTATACAGTGAGGCAATTCACGTACACTCAGGTATATCAAATGGCTTGTCCACACGTACCAATTGCCCTCAAAAGCAAGACATATATCGTGGAAGCCACGCCAAAGGGAGGAACCCTTTCCGATTCACCAAACCAACTGCATACCCACATATAGATGTCAAGCCTAGGACACATGTTAGATTTTTGGTTTTGACCCGAAATTCTATCGAAATTTTGGGTCAGTCTGCCGCCCAAATTTTCGTGCATTTTTAAAATGGGACCCAGCCCGTGAGCTTGGTTATAAGTCCAACCATAGCTTTGCATATGTTACAAACCCAATTTTTCCAAGCTCGGGTCCCGTTCGGCATTTCATTTTGCATTTAGGAGAATTTAATACAAGTGAGAACATAATAATAATAATAATAATAATAATAATAATAATAATAATAATAATAATAATAATAATAATAATAATAATAATAATAATAATAATAATATTAATAATCATGCTGAGACCCGTTTCCAAAAAATATTTCTCCTTTCTTTATCAAAAATCCAAAAACATTTTTTCTTTCTTTATCAAAAATCCAGAAAAAAAATTCTTTCGTTATCAAAAATCCAAAAACATTTCTCTCTTATTTATCAAAAATCAAAAAATATTTTGTCGTTCAATCTCAAAAAGAAAAAGATATCAAAATTATTTTCATTCTTTTTCTAAAAAATAAATCCCATTTTACGCCTTCTCAGGTCGATCGCACGCCCTGGGCCTAGCTCCCTACTGGCTTTGGTCTTCAGTCAAATCACCCCGGAGTTTCGTCCGTTCCCATTCTACTTCGTCTGAATCCATCTGCTTTCCATGGAGAGCACATATCAAGTACCAGTTGTGCAGCCAGATCTGACAGTAATTTTAGCTCAGCTCGTGTCTAAGATTGACAACCTTCAGATAGAGGTCTGAGAGATGCAACAAAACCAAGTTCCTGTTCCTCAAGATCCCGAGGCCCTATTCCCTCATGATATGTGTCCACCTGAGCCTATCTAGATTCCCGAAGAGTATCAGCACGCTCCACGTGCCCCTCATGTTAATGGGTCGCCGCCTGCTCAGCTACCTATGCCAAACCTTGCCTAACCTAGGGTTAACTTGCCTACGATCATTGAACCGAAAGAGGAACAGTTGAACAAGGTCAAAGAATATCTCAAGATGCTAACTAAGAAGTTCGACCAAGTCAAAATCTCTGGGAAGGATAGCACCCTACGATGGTTTTTGTCTCTCGAGGAGTCTAGAATCCGTAGCTGGGAGGATGTAGCCCATGAATTCATATCGCAGTAAAAATACAATGAAGAGCTTTAGGTCACCCATCGTGATTTAGATCTTCTCAAACAGAACTCTGGGGAATCATTCAGTAACTTCATAGCCCGATGGAGGGAAAAAGCATCCACCATGACCAATCGGCCATCCGAGGAAGAACAAGTCAACATAGTGAAGAAGAATTTATTACCCCATGTACGAATAACCATGTGAGGACAATATTATCCCCATTTCTGAGCTCTCAGAGAAGCAGGAGTATGAATCGAAGAAGGTTTTGCGAAGATAGAGGTTGAGCCAAAAAAGTGTCCGGACAGTTTACCCCCAGAAAATATGACAAACCTATCAATACTGCAGTCTCAACCATCAATAACATCTCTTAACCAACCACCTCATGGACACCAGAAAGCTGCCCTGTCCCAGTTCGAAAGGAATACACCAAGCTCCATGCTCCCCTCTCCAAAGTTTATTCAACTCTATTAAGCCGAAACCTTATCAAACCCTTATACCCTTTGTCCATTACCGAATCCACTCCCAAGAAACTTCAAGGCAGATGCCCATTGTGCCTTTCACCAAACTGCTGGCCATGCCACCAACCAATGCTTTCACATTCGAAACATAATCCAAGGTCTAATTGACTGGGGTACCATTGCCCCTCCAGCCAATCCTAAGGCAAACACTACTCACAACCCACTCCCAAATCATACTAATGTTATCTTCCTAGAAGAGAACCCCAAGTTTGATCCCTCAACTCAAATCACACCCATATACTCTCCCAAACCTCTCAAAACTTGCCCATATTTTCTCCTACACCTTGTTAGCCTCGCTGATCAGGCATTTCCACTCCTTACCAGAGCATGCATCGTTGTCCATACCTATTCCCAAAATGGAGGTATGGAATTATCATAAGTGATAAACCAACTCCTAGAGTTCAGGCTGAAATTGCCCTCAGAGATGATCATTGATTGCCATAGCTTCAGTACGCTATTCTTGGAAGCACGAAAATGTGCCGAGAGTCAGATATTTAGGTGGTACCAACCGTTGAAGTTAACTTAGATGATGTGGTATAGATCATGGATGAATTATTCAAGCAAATTGATGATATTTACAGTATGACCGAGTTACTTGATACTATGAAGCTATAAGGATGCTTGGTCCATTCACCCTTACATATCCCCACAGAATGGGAAGACATGTATGAAGAAGCCATTGAAGTTGTGGAATTCATTGACTTTACATGGAAAGACAAAATTGTTGCCACCAGATGGGGGGAAGAATTCAAAGATTCGAATAAAGAGCAAGCTTTCGAGAAAACTGACCCAGTAGCCTATATGTGTGGAATGATATAATTTGAGGAGCTCCTTGGAGAAATAAATAAGGTGGGAGAACAACCCGAGATTGACGAGGAAACATGGTGTATATTCTTCCCTTTTTCAGTAAATCACATGACCATATCAGGGGCGTATTACCAGATCCCAAACTTACTACTAGACAATGACAAAGGGAAGGGTGTTGAAAACCTTTCTATGCTAGAAATGACCCTCTAGTAGAGCAAGATCCTTGATCAACTGAAGAAAACTCAAGCTAATATCACTCTATGGGGGCTTTTCATGTCTTCCCAGCTACACATAAATGCTTTAATCAAGTTCACTGG
Source organism: Sambucus nigra (assembly GCA_949130495.1). NCBI lineage: Eukaryota > Viridiplantae > Streptophyta > Magnoliopsida > Dipsacales > Adoxaceae > Sambucus > Sambucus nigra. The sequence goes on from OX422219.1 coordinate 419,063,229, forward strand.
ACCCACAGTTCCTCCTTCCACAACACCAGAAGAAATGGTAAATCTAGTCGGATCCCTAACCTCTACCCGAATTCTATCCTTTTTCGAAAAATAAATCCCCAGAATTGAGCCAAACAACAATCATGCACTCAACATCTCCGTAGAAGTTATGGGGAAGATTGTACCACTCTCTCTTATCGATAATGGATCCGCCTTGAATGTATGCCCATTAAGAACCTTCAAATGCTTGGGACTAAAGGAAAGCGACCTCGCTCCAACCTCCACTACTGTACGTGCCTATGATAATACCCTTCAGGAGGTGATAGGATCCATAAAGCTTGTAATAAGTGATGTCCCTATAAACCCTATCGGTTAATTCCAAGTTATCGATATCCCATCTTATTTCAACCTGTTGCTCAGACGACCTTGGCTCCACAGTATCAAGGGTGTGTCTTCCTCACTCCATCAAAAATTGAAGTTATTTTCCGATGGACGAGTCATCACCATTTTGGGCGATGATGATAATACCGAGGGTGTACGTACCAGCAATCCAATCCTTAAGATACAATATGGGTCAAATGATATGCTCCTATCAGGATTTCGATTTGATCCACTTCTACTCTCGACAGGGGATGATTTCAAAGAAAGGGTTTTTTTGAAATACGACCCTTGTGGCAACGTTAATGTGATTCAGATATTTAGAAATATGCACTTCATGCCCGGACTAGGGCTAGGACAGAGACAGAAAGGGATACTTGAGACCATTGAACTGAAGAAAGCTTTCTCTCCTTATGGTTTGGGGTATTAACCATCAGAATAAGAGCTCAGAATGATCCACTAATCTCGATTAAAGAGAAGATCAGACTACATTCAAACTATCCCAGGTGACTCCTTGAATGGACGATTCATCAAAGAGGGCGAGAACTTCCCCTTTTACGGCTTTCCAGAACCATGATATGACCATACAGATAAGAAGATGAAGCCTGGAATAGAGATATTTTTCCAAGACAGCTACCCATAGGCCGAAAGTTCCCAACACCATGTACAAGCGCTTATTAAAGATACCGAAGAAACTAAGGAAAGTGATTCCGAGGACTCGTTCAACTTATAGACATTGGGGATGACACTCTGTATGGTTCATTCAAGCACTACATCACTGGATCCATCCCACTTGATTAAAGTTGCTGATATACGTCTCCTCAACTGGCATGATGCGCCAGTTTTACCTGTTGAAATCCTACCTAACCCTAATGTTTACCCAATCTCTTCTTCTGTTGTCTATCCTTGCTCAAATATAATCGAGACCTCCTTTGATGAGGTTCTCAAATATGTTTTTCCTATCAATGAAATAAACAAAGATTTTGAGTAACTTATTGTGCCTTACATTATTTGCTTAGATTCCAATCAAAATTTTGATGATGATGATTTTGCAAATGAAAAATTATTAACTGACCTAAATAAGATTAATAACAAATAACATAAACGCATTCAAGTTAATGAAGAAGAGACTGTCATTGTTTACCTCGGTTCTAGTAGCCAACTACGCGAGATTAGGATAGGGGCTACCCTTGACGAGCGTGAGCACGCACAACTAGAAGAATTATTAAAGGAATTCATAGATGTCTTCGCATGGTCCTATGACGATATGCTCGACATTAATCCTGAAATAGCTCAGCATGAGATCCCCACTCTTCCAGATTACAAGCTGGTTAAACAAAAGCTGAGAAAGCTTCGCACTGAATGGTCTCTTAAAGTAAAAAAAAAAGGTAATCAAATAGTTGAACGTGGTCTTAATTCGTGTGATCGAATATCCCACATAGCTAGCCAACATAGTCCATGTGTCGAAATTAGGAGGGAACATTCGGATGTGTGTATACTATCGGGAGTTGAACAAAGCCTCTCCAAAGGATGATTACCCACTACCCAATATCGACATGATCGTGGACAACACAGCCAGTCATGCTCTCATGTCGTTCGTCGTCGGGTTTGCTGGATATAACCAAATCAAAATGCACCTAAATTATCAAGAAAAAACCGCGTTCATCACACCATGGGGAACGTTTTGCTACACTGTTATGCCATTTGGTCTCAAGAATGCTAGGGCTACCTACCATAGGGCTGCCACAAGCATCCTGCATGATTTAATTCACAAAGAGGTCAAGGTCTATGTGTATGATATGATTATCAATTCCAAAACTAGAGACAGTCATGTCCCCACTCTCCGAAAGTTTTTTGAACGACTGTGACGATATCAGATGAGACTCAATCCATAGAAATGTGCCTTCAGTGATACAAAGGGGAAACTATTGGGATTTATGGTCAATGAAAGAGGGATAGAAGCATATCCTGCCAAACTTAAAGCCATACTTGATATGTCACCTCCCCAAACAGAGAAAGAAGTTCGAGGTTGATAACTTTACTTTTGCGTATATGTCGTTGTTTGAAAGCCAAGTTAATCAAAACCTCACATACCTACAAATATAATAAACTCAAGTGTAGAGGTAAGTAAGGGTATCAATCCACTTTCTAGGGGGTAAAGCACATGGAACAAATTCAATTGTAATTCACTATTTATTTTCTTTTTGTGCTTTTTCACTTTTCTAATTTTTTTTTAAGCTTTTTCAATATTAAAACAATTGGGTGAGGTGAGCTCTAAATTAAAGTAAACTAAATGAAAATAACTAACTAGAAAATGACTAAAATAAAAATAAAGTCTAACACTAAAATAAAAGATAAAGTGAGGTAAATAATTGTGAGAACAATCAAGGAGTGGGGTTATACCATAATTTCTAGTTAATCTATTTAATTAATTTATTCAAATTAAACGTCCCAAATTAATATTGAAATTACAAATCAACTCTCGTTGCAAATGTAATTTTAATAATAATCTTTTAGAGGATTAAATTTATAATCCTACAACTCACAAAATGTAGATCTAAACATCATCTAACAAATCACCCGCTAGGATCGATTTACTAAATTAGTTTAGATCATAAAAATATGATTAGAGTTGAAATTCAAAGAAATAATTTCACATTTTAGAAAAACCTATCTCTAGTTCGATTCTAAGATGGAAATTAAGACTAGAATCTCGATTTTCTCTCGAAAATCATTTACCCTCTCTCGAGGCGTAAATTAAAAGTAAGATTGCAAAAATAATCATCAAAGGGAATTTTAATTTAATTAAACTAATTAAATTAACATTAACATCAAAATAATGGGCTTCCCCACCCCTTGAAAGGGGTGTTAGCCTAACATGATATGAAACATGAAAAATTAATAATCAAGGCTACTAAAATAAAAGAGAAGAGAATAGAACAAGCAAACCAAGTCTCCTTGAGAAAGTTGAACTCTAATCTTCCAAATTGAAGCATACACCACTTAATTGAGCATACAAATGATTTGAAATTAAAATATTCACTCAATTAACTCTCTTACAATATTTACACTCACAATAATCTAAAAATAAAAAAATGAAAAACTATTTACAAGGGTGTTTTTCTCTACCTAATTTTCTCTCTAAAATACCTATCTAAAAAGCTCTCTAATCCAGCATTGCCTCCAAATGGGTCTTCTTCTTCATTTTATATGCAATGGAGCAAAGGGGCATAATGGTAAAAAGGTAGGGAGTGCATGTGGAAATAGTGTGAGGTAATGTAAAGTGAGGTGAGGGAATAAAATTAGATTGGGTGAGGGGGTAATTTTGGAAATTGGTTTTGAGTGGTTAGTTGGAGGGTATAATAGGAAAAGGGGTTATAAGGTGGTTATTGGCACATGGGGAATTAAGTCTTTGGTTTGGTTTTAATTTGGCAGGTGATGAAAATCGTGACTTGGTTGCCTTTGGAAAAGGTTAATGGGTTTTGGTTTTTAGAGTGGGTAAAGGATTAGAGAGGGTCATGGGTTTGGGTTGCTGGCTTGGGCATGGGTCGAGAGGTTGGGGATCGGGTCCGGCGGGAGCTGGGCAGGGGAGAAGATGGGATTTCGGGATGGTTTAAGTGGAGGTCGCCGGCAGATCGGGGGTTGGAGTTGGGTAGCAGGCGGGAGAGGTTTAGCAGCCGGCGGCGCTGGGACGAGAGAGAGAGACGCCGGAGGTAGGGGCTTGGATCGCCGCCGGGCAGGGACGGTGGCAGTGGGTTCGGGTGAGGTTCGACGCTGGTGGCTACCAGAGGTTAATGGCCGGAGTGGAGGGAGAGGGTTGCCGGCGGGTTTAACGGAGAGGGGTAAGATCTATGGGTACCGGAGGTTTGTTGGGGTTGGGGTTGGGGTTGGGGTTGGATTTGTTGATTGGATGAATAATGGAGGTGGGTGTGAGTGGAGGTGTATAGTTATGGAGGAAAGAGAGAGGGTGTTTTGGTTGTTTGGTAATGGAGTAGGAGAGAGAAAGAGAGGGTATGTAGGTGGAGAAGATGAAGTTGTGGGTATTATGGTGTGTGAGGGTATAGGGTGTTAGTATGAGGGTGAGGTGGTGTTAGGTGTAGGATAAGTGTGTGTGTCATTTGGACCCTTAATAATAACACTACAAATAAAAAATAAAACTAAAAAAAATTAAAAATCTAAAAATAAATAAATTCCTACTAAAAAATAAAATAAAGATTAAATTAAAAAAAATAAAAATAGAATTCTATTAAACTAAAAATTAAAATCCTAAAATATAAAATCTAATAAAACTAAGAAATAATGAAATCCTAAAAATTAAAATCCTAATAAAATAAAATAAAACTAAAATAAAATTAAAAACTAATAAAAATCAAAATCAAAATAAAATTATACTAATAAAAATAAAAATAGAAAATAAAATATAAAAATTATAAAATAAATCTAAAATAAATCCTAAAAATAGAAAAGACTCAAACTAAAAATCTAAAAAATAATAAAATGACGCAAATAAAACACACACAGGCTTGGGGTAAGTTTGGGCTAAGTTTAGGGTAAGCTAGGGTACGGGAATTTGGTATTTAGCTCCGTAAAATGCACAATTGCCTTGAAATACGCGTTTGAACACCGCAACGTACATTAAACCTGCATATTAAACATTTAAGCGCATAAGACCCATATTGTCGAGAAATAGCAACTAAAATACATCTATTCGGGGTATAAATTGTACAGTTTTGGGTGCTTATCACACCACCCCCAAACAGAGCATTGCTAGTCCTCGAGCAATAAGATAGAGAGAAAGAGAAAGATAAGAAACCAAAAGTGTACCACTTTCGCGGGCACTTGCGATTGCACTTAGCATGTGCAACAAGCCTTTAAACCTATAGGTTACCCTACAGGACGAGTTGTGTCTCGTGAGGGTTTGCAGGGAATATACCCACAAAATTCTTATTTGCAAAAATTTATTGAAAGGCAGTCAATCTCTTATTAGATGTAGAATAATCGCACAATCCATCACATGGGAAAATAATTTCAGAAATACAAGCTAGAATGTGTAAAAAGTTTAAGCTAAGTAAATACTCAAGGCACATCCTTCCTAGAACTCAACGTGTGTAGTGTGAATCAGTCAAAACGGGTCGAGTATCACAAGAGTAATTCCTAGATTGCCTTGTCGGAATCAACGCTTCAAATTCAAAATCTCACGGATATATCACTCTCCAACGAACTCTCGAGATTAGGGTTAGTGTATCGCTCTTGTGTGTGAGGAGGTGAGTAAATGTAAGAAAGTTCAAACGTCTCACACACATATATGAAAGAACGAACAATACGAAAGAAAAATGATCTCATGAAAGAATGCTAATCACTATAGTGAGAATGTCGAGTTATTCACCACGTTGACTTTCATTTGCCCGAACACCTAGGGGAAATGTGGATGTATATGGGTGAGGGTAAATGAAAGTGGGATGGATGGTATGAGGTGTGATGTTTGGATTTGGTATGTAGGTAGGATGGTGATGTATGGATGAATATGGATGGATAATGGATGAAAGATGGATAAGATATGCGATAGAAAAGTGTATACACTTTAGGCACAAATGTCTTTATTTCAAAACTAACTACAACTCTTTTTCTTTTCTTTTCTCTCTTTTTCTTTCTTGCTATTTTTTCTATTTTTCTCTTTTTCTTTTTTTTCTTTCTTTCTTTTTTTTTTTTTTGTTTTTCTCTCACTTTTCAATCTAACAATGAAGACATTTACATTTGAAATCACACTCTTTTATTTCAAAATGATGATGGATGATATAAATGGAGGTGATAGGTGGATGTGTGGGGAAATATATGGATGGTGAGGGGAATGTATATGGATGGGAAAAATATGGAAAGATAATGGAAATGTAATGGGTGAAGTGTATGGGTGAAAAATGGATGCGAAATGGAAAGAGTGGTAGGATTATGGATGAAAATCTAGTATTCGGGACAAATTTCAAGACACGTGTTTCTTACAACTCGAAAAAGATGTCGTTCTCAGTGATCAAGCCAAATTTTTATGAAAGAAAATGAGATCATACAACAATTTAAGTGCGGACCCAAAAGAAGTTGAATCAACTTGTGACTCGGAGATTGCGTAAAACACTCTAAAAGGGTGAAGGGCACAAATCTCGCGGGCTAAAGTCTCTACTAGTGATCCTTAAGGTTCTCTTTAGAATTGTAGTACTCCTCAACTCTAAACGTAGTGACGTGATAAGTGCGCAAATTTTGTTGAGTCTAGAAATTCATGGTGCAAAATGCCTTGTTATGTATTACATAAGCTATTTAGAAAAAATATTCTCTAGCTTGATTCCTAGACTTTAAAAGATGGATGATTGAAAATTCACATCAATGAGTGAGATGAAAGAAACTGCACGAAATGTTAAAAATCAGGTTTAACACTCAAAATTTTTCAAAAGAGGTACGATTATGATAAAATTCCCCACCCCCAAACAAAAAGGAACATCGTCCTCGATGTTAAGTAAAATGATTTTTAAAATTGAGAGCATAAGGTAGGAAAGAGATTACCAGAATGAACCGCTAATGAAGTAGATATGTGAAGCTAGGAATAAACCTGAGTAAAAGATGTACAAGTCTATAAGCATGATAAAGCATAGGGTGATGTGAAACACCACCCCCAAACAGGATGAGACTAGTACAAGAAACGCGGGCTGCCTCCCGGTAGCGCTAAGTTTAACGTCTTCAGCCAGACCGATGGAATCTCACCCTAAGGATAGGATCTATGATGGCGCGGGGTGGCAGAAAAATTGAGTGATGAAGATCACCCCCAAACAAGACTGAAGCGTCAGTCTTGCTGGAAACAGGCTAAAATGGTCAATGCACCTGTATGGCGAAGTGCATCACACGATGCAAGGCATCGGTGGACCATGGGTGGGTGGGGATTATGGTAAGGGTGAAGAGGTATTGGTCACGGGCCTTATTGAGCGTAAAGGTGAGGGCGACGAGGGCCCTATAAGCATAGTGCTCAAGTTGTATGGGAAGGCAAAAGGGTTTGGCAATAGTGATGGGGTGGGCCTCATAAAAATCACACGACCGTTCTATGAATGGACGATGGTAATGGTCGCGCCGTGACAGACCAGGGAGCTGTTCAGAAAAATCAACATCACAAGAGAGTGGTGTGCATGGAGGAACAAACTCGGTGTCACGGAAGTGGAGAGTACCACCAAAAATACTCTCATAGATGGTGGATGGTTTTAGGTGAGGATCGACAACTGTAGATGGAAACTGGAAATGTGCAAAATCAAGATCCAAACCAGGTGGTGGGGTGGAAGGAACAATGGGTGGGTCGGGTGGGTAAAATGGTGTATCGGGTGGGATAAATGGTGGAGGAAGATGATCCAACTCAAGCGTGGGAGACACACACTCATTGGGAGGAGTAAAGGAATACTCACAAGGGAGTGTGGTTTCTAAAGATGGAGTTGTCAACTTCTCCACAGGAGTAGCATCGGTAAATGGGGTGGGTGGGTAAGATGAGGCACCAATCTCAGAGATGAAGGAATCACTAGAAATATGAGGCTCAGAATGAACCGTGCATGGTGGGACATCATTCATATCCGGATAGTTAGGAGCTATCACGGATTCGATCTCCGGAAAATGGTGAGCACTCGCAGCCGGAGCTAACCTAGGATAAATTGGTTCCTCGGGAACACAAGGGTGAAACTCGATAGGTGTAGACTCGGGCATTGTTTTGGATTCGACGGGAAAAGGAATAGGAACCTCAAGGTGGGGTTCATATGGACATGGTGGGATTTGATCAGTCTCACTAATGAAAGGTAAGTCAACACAATTGTCGACTTGGGACCCGGACCATGGAATGGTCTCAACTTCAAGATTCTCGGGGTGGTAGGGTTGGTCACACTCAAATTCTGTGTCACAAGGGGACACATCATCGTCACACTCGGTGGCAACGATGGGTGGGGTCATGGGAATATCCGACTCTCGCGCACACACCAATTCATTTAACCTTTGTTCAAGCCTTTGGAGAGCTTGAGTTTGAATTGCTTGCTCCTGCTCAAGTATGCACTTTTGCAAGAGGATTTCGAGAGTGGATGTGGATGAAGGTGTTGGTGGAATGATGGGTGGTGGTGGTGGGTAAGGTGGACACAACTCGCTATAATCGTGAGTGTATGGAGAATAATCAAATGAAGTGTGTGGGGTGGGGCCAAGTTCATCATACACGAAAGGATCGCTTTCGTGATGGACAAATGGTTGATACTCATGGGGTGCGTAGTGAGGGGACTGATCGTGAATGGGTGCACAAGATTGCCATGACGACTGTTGGAACGTGTGAGGATCCACAACATCGGGTTGGGATACCTATTGCGTGGAAGGGTGATCAGGCCTCCACGAATAACTCGAGTACTCACACAACTCGGGATTGGATACATCGGGATAATGGGCCGAGGTGGGTTCCGGAACAGTGTCATATGGATACACATGTGCTGTGGTGGGTGCGTAGGGATATGAAGAGTATAGGCACTCATGGGACATGTGATCGGCATAAGAACAGTGGGTGCACAACAAGGGAGGAGGCACAGTGACACTTGACACCGAGGGTGATGGAATAGGTGGCGCATGCAAGGACGGGTCAAGAGTACCAACGGTACTCGTGAGAGAGGTGAAATCATGAAGAATATCATAAAGAGATCGCTCGGGACCACTCGCACACGTGTCACGTGTCAATGGAAAATGACCAAAGTAGTCCCGTAAAGGACGTTCCTCGGCCATGAGGTGAGAAATATTTTTTTGATTTTTTTGAAATTTTTTCAAAAGTAAAGAAAATATTTTTTGGGATTTTTCTAAAAATTAAAGAAAGAAAAATATTTTTGGATTTTTTTTATATAAAAAATAAAGGAAGAAAAATATTTATTTATTTTTTTTTTTTTTGTGGAAGAAAAGGTGGGGAAAATATGGACTCTTTGAATTGGACGGACTAACTAAAATCGACTACCGAAAAATGGAATTGGACACACACACAAGTCAAGAAAAATTCCTAACTAGCACATAGCCAATTTTTATCTTTAAATTTAGTGAGAGGGTAGTCAAATTTTAATTAAGTCCGCGGGCGATAAAAAATCACGGAAATATGAGTGATCACCTTTGCAAAATTTTCTCCTATTGGGCCACCTAGTTGATTGATTTTAAATTTAGTGATGGCTAGGGTAGCACAAAATGGTAAGCGAGTGAGTCGGGTGATGAAATCCCTTCTCGTGAGTGACCGGGTATAGGTCTTAGTCAATTAATTCATCACACCATTCGAAAATAAATGCGAGAATAAAATCAAATAAGAGCACACAAGAGCACACAAAAGAATTGACTCGCTAACAAGAGAGGCGCGAGGGTGTAAGAAATGTACCTCCCACGGTTTTTAGGCCGTGAGGTGCCGAAAAATTTGAGTCGACCGGGGGGAGATTACGCCTATCTCAGTCGTCCCCGGGAGTCCTACCGACCCAAGGTAGAGAGGCTTATTTTCCTCGTCGTTGGACGCCCTCTCTCTACCTTGTCCGGTTTCCCTATCACGCTTGTCTTTAATTATTACAAATTTAAATGGAAAATAAATGGTGTCTCTAAGCACCGCAATACAAGCAATGATAGAATAATCCTAAATACAAGCCTTCTAAAAATATAAAAATGGTACAAAAAAAAATACAATAAATAAATGAAATACAAAATGAAATCCGCTCCGAGCTTCACAATCCCAAGAATGGCAACGGCGCCATTTGATAACTAGAAAAATTGCTTTTCTTAATGTAGATTTTGTCGTTGTTGCAACTTCTCTATCCATCAAAATTTCCCTTGAACCTACAAAATTATAACAAAACTAGTGTAGAGGTAAGTAAGGGAGTCAATCCAAATCTAAGGGTGAAACACAAAATTTGAGAGGACATATATATAGATTCATTTGCATTTTATTATATTTTTTTCTATTTTTACTTTTTCTATTTTTTTACGAATTTTTCAAGGGAATATTTTAACTAACTAACTATACTAATTTTTATAACTACTAATTAAGATGCAAAAGCTAATAAAAATTAGGTAAATAAAATTGAGCTAAAAAGTAAACTAACTAAATTGGACTCATGAGGGCTTCAAAATTTCATCCCATAAATGGGAGATTAGCCCTCAATAATCATCATCCAAAAATATGAGATACATAATTGAAATCATGTGAGGATTAAACTAAAAGTAAAAGAGAGGAATAGATCAAACCAATTTGAGCCTTGAATTGAAATGGAATCTTCATTTGCATCAACAATCTCTCAATTACACATTAAAAATCACTCAATCATAATCCCTCACTCATGTATTTATTGAATCTAAACTAAAAATTACAAACTAAAAAGTAAAAGGATAATGGATGAATTCATAATGGATAATTAAATAATAAAAGAGATTTGCTAAAAATGCAAATCCTAAAATTATAAAATTATACATTAGAATTCACCCAAAGAAATAAATTCTAGATCATTAATTTATATTGAGATAATTGCTAAAAATGCAAAATCTCAACATAAAGTAATGGGTTAGAATTTACCTCCAATAAGGGATAAATTTCACTACATCAATCTATTATGAAATAATTGCTAAAAATGCAAAAATCCATAATAGATAGGTGGGGTGAATTTTATCCTAGAGATAATTTTCAACACACACCTCTATATTGAGGTATTTGCTAAAAATGCAAATACTCAACATAGAGGGGTGGGGAGAATTTTATCACACCTATCTTAAAACTAATTTGAGATCTCTTCAAAATGGTCTTCAACTCTCTTTAAATATGCAATGGAGCAAAGGGGTATAAGTGGGAATTAAATAGAGTTGCATGTGTATAAGGTGAGAGCACATGTGCATGGGGGTGTGAGGTGAGGGAATATTTGGAAAAATCTGATTTGGGAAGGGGTTATTTTGGGTAATAGGTAAAGAAGGTTGTTGGGGTTTTTAAGAGCATCCACAATGGTGGAAGGTATGGACAAAAAAAATTGTAAAGTTACACATTCGTAGGCATGCAGTGGGGATGGGTAAGTAACAAAAGAGGAGAGAGGAATGGTAAGGAGTTGGTAAATTTACCGGATGGCTACTGAATCAGTAAGAACTTGTTGCGAACTTCTGAAGTTCGTAGTAACTTCCTACGAACTTCTTTTGTTCGTAAGAAGTTCCTACGAACTTCAGAAGTTCGTAAGAATTCCTACGAAGAAAAGAAGTTCGTAGGAAACCCTTTTTACCACAGTGAAAACTAACTCCGTTTAGGAGAGATTTCTTTATAAATAGCACACTTCCTTCTTTCATTTCTTTATCAGACCCTATATCCTTCTTCCATTTTCTTATTTTCATTATATATCCTTCTTTCATTTCTTTATCAGACCCTATATCCTTCTTCCATTTTCTTATTTTCATTATAAATCCTTCTTTCATTTTTTTATCAGACCCTATATCCTTCTTCCATTTTCTTATTTTCATTATAAATATATTATATTTTTATAAAAAATATGTCTTCTTCTCAACCAATTATTTCTGGTACATCTCGACAACCTAATATGACTCCTTTTGAGGATGAAATATTATGTACTGTTTATGCAAAATATACAGCTCGAAGTATTGAAGGAAACTCAATATCATCGGGCACATTTTGGGACACTGTGAAAGATGAGTATAACGTCACGCATGGAATTACAATTACTCGTACGAGATCCATGCTATCAACACGTTATAATCATATATCGCATCAAATAATGCTATATATTGCAAAGCTTTCTCACCAAAAGAATAATATAGGAAGCGGGATGAACGAATTCCAAGCGGTTACTAAAGCACGCGACGCGTACCGCGCCGAAACCAACAAACATTTTACGTTCGATAACTGCTATCAAATTTTAAAATATTTGCCAAAATTTGACTTGGAAAATACAGCGGGGAACAACGACAACCCTACACCTGTTGGCGAAGATTATACTCCGGGGGTACGAGACGTACCGGATAGACCCCCAGGTAGAAAGGGTGAGAAACAACGTGCACGTCAACGAGCGCGTTCTGACAGCTTGGATTGCAACACGACAGTACTTAAACATTGCGAAGACTTCAATGCAATGTTTAAAAGCAAGCAAGAGTGGAAGAATGATCGTGCCCTTAAATTTGACTCTCAAATGGATGCGTTCATTCAGATGAAGCGAGCTGATCAACTCACCAAAAAGCAGGATCAACTCGTGCGCCTAGGTCGAGAGCAATCGTACATCATGGAGCTGGATATGACCCATATGAATGAAATACAAAAGCAGTTTCATTTTAAAAGGTTCAATGACCTAACAACGATGGTTGTTGCGACCGAAGCTGCGATATCTGAGTTGCAATCGAACTCCGCCGGGTCGTCTGGTCCAAGCGGTTCAATTAATGATTAGTAGTGTTTTTAAATGATGTATTGAACCCTCATGATTGTAATTCGTTTTTTTTTTCGGTATATGGAGAGTGATTCACTATCCATCTTAATAAATGAAATGCCACCCTTAAATAGATGAAATGTGATTATTGTTTAATAATTGTCCGCTTATATAATATTGTCGGTTAAACCATTATTTTATATAAAATAACAGGTATATGATCACTACGACAATCCTACAAATACAAATTGAAAATGGAACAAACATAACATTTAACCACGGTTAAAATAAAAAATACAATAAATTCATCATCCGACCATTTCATCACCGTGGGTGTTCCAAATGTGCTCTACCAAATCATTCCGTAACTGTTGATGTTTACTTACGTCTCTTATCTTTGCATCCCGTATGAGGTAGTCGTAGAAATTAGTTTGGCCCCTCATAATTACAGGTGTTTCATCATTCTGTTCGTACTCATTTTGCCATGGACAATCTCTGCGTTCATCGTCAATAATCATATTATGTATTATAATGCACGATTTCATAATGGTTGATAGTGACGCCCTATTCCATAATTTACAAGGTTCCCGAACAAAAGCGAATCGAGCTTGTAATACACCAAACGCACGTTCTACATCTTTTCTGCACGCTTCTTGGTACTTGCAAAAAAATTTCTGTTTTTGTGTAATACCATTTTGGTTCCTAAATGTTTTTACTATTGAAGCGTACGGAGGGTAAATGCCATCTCCAAGGTAGTAGCCCATGTCGTAAGAATTTCCGTTAACATTGTAATTAACGGGAGCTGCCGTCCCATTGCGTAATTCTTGAAAGACATTAGATCGGTGCAAGACATTCAAATCATTGCAAGAACCAGGCACCCCAAAGAATGATTTCCAAATCCAAAGATCGTAGGAGGCAACCGCTTCAAGGATTATAGTTGGTGACTCTTTACGACCACTATATTGAGCGTGCCATGCTGTTGGACAATTTTTCCAACGCCAATGCATGCAATCTATGCTCCCTAGCATTCCTGAGAAACCTCTATTTGCATTTTGTTCGAGTAACCTTGTAACGTCGCCTTGTGTCGGATTTCTGCCGTACTGGGGACCGAAAATTCGTACAATTGCCTCTGTAAATCTAATAACAGTTTCTAATAGAGTGGTTTCACTCATAGCGTACTGCTCAGACCACACGTCATGGGAACCCCCATTAGCTAACAGTCGAATTGCCCCCAACACTTTCTGATGAGAGCTTAAACCTTGACGACCGCAAGCATCATTCTTCTGAACAAAGTAGTTATCATAATGGCAAACAGATTCAAGGATGCGATTGAAAACACTATACCGCATCCTGAATCTCCTTCGGAAAAAATACTCATTGTATACCTTATCTTCCCCAAAATAATCATCCCATAGTGTTGCATGTCCCCTTTCTCTCCTACGATTCACTCGACGCCTCGTTTCGAGTTCTTTCCCATCGCGAATTATATTTTTTTCAGCACACCACCTGGTAATCTCCATCATAATAATCATTTCCTCGTCTGAATCATCGGATGATCCACCGTCATTAAATTGTGCATATTGTAGCATAAGATTTCGGCCCTCATCGCTAGAACTGGAGGAGTCCATGATATAATATGGTTACAAATTAATTTAGGTGCAGATGAAAAATTATACTCTACCTGTATAGTTTTACGATACACACGTATTTATAAGTTTAGATGTAGACGAGTAAATTATACTCTACCTGTATGATATGTGTCCCTTAACAATTATTATATATATTTTTTATCATTGTAAAATAAATATCTCTGTCATTTCGTAAAAATTATATTGTATGATATTGGTAAGTGTGCTACAGATTGATATTGGTATGTGTGTTCATTTATAAAGTTACCTTGTAGAGGTTCTTCAGGCAATCAATAAGTAACAATTTAGAAAGTTACCTTGTACAGCTTTATGTGTGCCTTGGTAGGTGTGCCTTTATATAGTTTTACTTCTACATTGGATAACATTTGCCTTAACAATTATTATAAAAAAAATTGTTCATTGTAAAAAAAATATCTCTGTCCTTCCGTAAAATTTATACTGTATGATATTGGTAAGTGTGCTACAGATTGATATTGGTATGTGTGTTAATTTAGAAAGTTACCTTGTACAGGTTCTTCAGGCAATCAAATAAGTGACAATTGAAAAAGTTACCTTATACAGCTTTATGTGTGGCTTGGTATGTGTGCCTTGATATAGTTTTACTTCTACATTGGATATGTCTGCCTTAACAATTATAAATATCTCTGACCTTCCGTAAAAATTATCATCACATGATATTGCTATGTGTGCCTTTAAAATTATTGGTATGTGTGCCTTTACAATTACCTATAAATATTTTAGAAGGATTGCAACAATTATTTATCTACCATTATCTTATATTTCAAAAATGGCTTCATCTCCCTACTATTCATCCATTTACAATGGCTCTTACACAGATATTGTTGGTAACGATTGGTATGGGAAAAAAATAATTTTCCAAACATATCCAATTGATACTTCTCGACGTTTTCTCAATGACTTTGGTCATATATTCATAATCTCTCCCAATTCGGAACCTGAAGACGGAGTTGTGTATCCGTGGGAACACCTCACATGGCCAGATAAATATAATGAAAGGTGTGACCTGGAGGTGCTTTGCCATTACCATCACATATCCGTGCCAAAAAATCGGGCTGCCGCACTTTGGCCAATATCGTATCCCGAAGAAGCGGATATGTTTTGTCTTGATTTATTGGAGGAAGAGATATGGCAGATGGAGAGGCGCCTACAACGTTATCACAAAGCACAACGCACGATGCTATCAGGTCGTCAGATTCAAGAACAATTAATTAACATATATAACGACTCTACGTTGGCATCAGATAACGATATTTCAGATTACACGAATTCCGGTTATGATTACTTTTCGGAATGCATATATGAAAATGATGGGGCAGAGCACGAACCAAATATATCAAACTACAACGAAGAATATGTTGATTCAGATACGCAACGATCTTACTTACCTAAATGTTTAGTGCGCAATGGGAAACCATATTGTTGTACTTCTACTAGGTTCGACCTAAGCGTTTGAACACATACTCCTTTTAATCATTTTGATCGTGTATTATTGTTTTTACTACTTAAGTCAATAATAAAAAATGATATCAGAGCAATCGCAATAAATAGGAGACATCAAAACATTTATCATCACAATTACATTAAGACAACAATAAGAAAATTTATTCTTAATATATTTCAATTGTACATTATACATCACTGGCGCCCCGGGCCGAACTCAAAATCAGCACCTAAGTCTGCATGTGAACCCGTGTAAGGGTCAGACCCAAATAAATTACCCCAACCTTGTTGGGCCTCATATGACGGGACCGGGTCAGAGGGTGGGGCTGGTCTGTAAACGCTCGGACGACTAGAACTAGTACCACCCTCCTCAAACCCTCGACTAGGCATAGTAAAACGTGCTAGTCTACGCTCCAACTCATCAATGCGATCATCACGTGCTTTGAGTTGATCCTCTCGCTGACGTGTCTCGTGTAATATTAAATGGCGTAGACCTCTAATGTTATCTGCTGCCTCGACGTAGGATTGACGCCATTCTAACTGCGTCAAAGATTGAGCTGGAGGTGCGTTGGTTGAAAACTCAGGTCTCGGCACATCTATAGTATATGAAGCCCCCTCCGGTAGGCCTACGTCAACCGTCCAATTCTGCCTCGGTGGTTGGATGTGCGTAGAACCACCCACAGAGAACTGTGTCTCATACACATGCGGATCATTTGTCGGTGCTGGTGCTTGCGGGATTCGCAACGTCGAAGGTGCCACTGAACCAACTCCAATCAAATCTACGTTAACATATCTGGCAATCGGCGGTAGTATTGGCCCGAGTGCTACTGCCTTCCAATATGCATTATACTCTTCTTGTGACACATCTCTTACGTATTGATTTGCGATAGGCCAATTTTGGGCGGCAGCTGCTTGGAAATCATTTTCTGAGGCACAACACAAACTTGATGGTGGGTTGTCTGCGATACATATCCTCCCAGTCAATTGCCGGATGGCCCGATCACCCAAGTACCAAAAACCCTTAAATAGGGGATCCCAAAAAATAATCCGTAACCCCGATATCTCTCGAGCATATAAGATGACATCAGAGTCACGGTAGGCAGAAGTCTCGTATGGCTGCCATATAATGGACTCGGGTGACCGCATCTCAAGCTGATGTTGACTGCTTGAGATGTTAAATCGCTGTGCTCCCTTTACTTTCTTTCTATTCACCCTTGACCAACGAAAAATGCGGGGCCACACATCAATAGACGGATCAACGAGAATAGGACATGCCGTGGCCATGTACTCGTGATGTAAATACTGCAAAATTTGTCAATAAATTTAATTCATTAGAATAAGTTGACATATATTGTAATGAAACATAGATTTCATTAAGTAAGAAGAAACAAAAATATACCTCGAGTATTTGCCACATGCATTCAACGCTAGTCAACGATCGTCGACTGGCTTTGTCCAAAGACCATAAAATACGGGCATAAATAGCCGAACCCCAGTCGTATGTGCCGATGGCAGGAATATCCTCCAGATAATGTAAATAGCCGAGGTCGGAAGTGGAGTGAGCATTTGGAAAAAATACACTCCCCAATACATAAAACCAAAATGCCCGAGCTATGATTGGGGACATATAATCCGGTAGAGGGTCAACCTTGACAAAATTTTCTATGTATTTTTTAAGGTCAGAAACTGGAATTCCCGCACCAGTAAATCTCTGTATATGAATTTCTGGGAAAAATTCATTAATGGTATTAACAAAATTTGTATATTGTTCAATTCGTAGATTTTCAATCCGTCGTCCTTGTCCAATTGGAATGACTGCACGAAGGTTAAAATTTTGTCATATATTTAAATAACTATGAATATGAAAACCATAATAAATATTTCAAACAATCATTTATGAATTTAAGTACAATTATTTATTTTCACATATTGAAACATTAAGTGAATATGAATAATTATTTTCATATATTGACATAATCGGAATGCGGGTACATTTTTCAATTTATTTGTCGTATATTGAAATGATTATGAATATAATTACCTAAAAATATATTTCAAACATTTAATTATGAATTTAAGTACAACATATTATTTTCACATTTTTATACAATTATGATGCCGGTACACGAAGGTTAAAATTTTGTCATATATTTAAATAACTATGAATATGAAAACCATAATAAA
This sequence comes from Sambucus nigra, assembly GCA_949130495.1. Classification (NCBI taxonomy): domain Eukaryota; kingdom Viridiplantae; phylum Streptophyta; class Magnoliopsida; order Dipsacales; family Adoxaceae; genus Sambucus; species Sambucus nigra. Next base: position 419,081,293 of record OX422219.1, read on the forward strand.
TATTTCAAACAATCATTTATGAATTTAAGTACAACTATTTATTTTCACATATTGAAACAATAAGTGAATATGAATAATTATTTTCATATATTGACATAATCATAATGCGGGTACATTTTTCAATTTATTTGTCGTATATTGAAATAATTATGAATATAATTACCTAAAAATATATTTCAAACATTTAATTATGAATTTAAGTACAACATATTATTTTCACATTTTTATACAATTATGATGCCGGTATACGAAGGTTAAAATTTTCTCATATATTTAAATAACTATGAATATGAAAACCATAATAAATATTTCAAACAATCATTTATGAATTTAACTACAACTATTTATTTTCACATATTGATACATTAAGTGAATATGAATAATTATTTTCATATATTGACATAATCGGAATGCGGGTACATTTTTCAATTTATTTGTCGTATATTAAAATAATTATGAATATAATTACCTAAAAATATATTTCAAACATTTAATTATGAATTTAAGTACAACATACTATTTTCACATTTTTATACAATTATGATGCCGGTACACGAAGGTTAAAATTTTGTCATATATTTAAATAACTATGAATATGAAAACCATAATAAATATTTCAAACAATCATTTATGAATTTAACTACAACTATTTATTTTGCACATATTGAAACATTAAGTGAATATGAATAATTATTTTCATATATTGACATAATCGGAATGCGGGTACATTTTTCAATTTATTTGTCGTATATTGACATAATTATGAATATAATTACCTAAAAATATTTTTCAAGCATTTAATTATGAATTTAAGTACAACATATTATTTTCACATTTTTATACAATTATGAATATAAGTAGAAATCGAAATAAGCCATAAGTTATTACCGGAAAGCATTGTGAAGTCCAGCGGAGTGAACGCAAGCTCGACATATGGTAGCTGGAAGGTATGCGTCGTGTCCCACCAACGTTCGATCATCGCCGTCACAATACATTGATCGGAATTGGGCATCACAACAGAAAAGAAATTCGACATAAAACCGACACTGTCGATAATTGTTTTGATATCGGGCTTTCTCTCTTGAATCAATTTGTACAATTTCATTGGCCCCGCCCAATTCCCCCGAAATTCGAATTTGTTTCCGTTTATTATCGGAGTTTCGCCGTCCGACGCGTGTGATACTCCGTCGTAAATACGAGTATAGTTGTCAATTGCGGGATTCGACGGTTGAGTCGGCGCGAAAGAATCGGGAATTGTCGTTGAAGTCGACCCGTGTTTTTTCGATTTCCCGATATTAATATATTTCTTCCATTTTCTACCTAATTCCATCTTGTTGACAAGATATGATTTGGAGGATTTTTTAGATTGGGACTGATTTGAAATTATATTTGGGAATAAATGAAATGATTTTTGAGAGTATATGAAAAATTTGGACCGAATTATATGAGATTGGTAAAAATAAATATTGAGTAAATGAAGAAAATAAAATGGAAAAGAAAATGGAGGAAGATGAAAATGGAGAGAAACCAGAAGACAAATGGGAGAAGAAAGGAGAAGCTCGGATAAATAATCAGTGTAGGAATAATGGAGAATAATGAAGAAGGAAGAAGAAGTCTGGTGAAAGGTATAGGAATAATGGAGAATAATGAAGAAGGAAGAAGAAGTCTGGTGAATATATGAAGTGATGAATGTTACCGTTTGTTACCGTTTGTATTCGACCGTTAAGTTCTTACGAACTTCTATAGTTCGTAACAACTTCCTACGAACTTCATTTGTTCGTAAGAAGTTGTTACGAACTATAGAAGTTCGTAAGAACTCCACCACTATTTGCTGCCCATTTGGGCGATAGGTAGCACTCGCACACGCGCTTCAAACGCTCTTAAATTTACCATTCGCTCACTTCCACCAGTACGGATGCTCTAAGGGTTTTGGGGTAAAAAGGGGTAAAAGGTAGTTGGGGGTATTATAGGGAAAAATGGTTTAAGTGGATTATTTGGCATGTGGTTTAAGTGAGTTGGTTTTTGTTGGTTTTGGCAGGAGGTCACGTTTTTGACAATGGAAGAAAAATGCGTTTGGGTTGAAACTTTAAATGGGTCTTGAAATGGGTATTGGGTTTTGGTCTTCTAAGTTGACCTTGGGATATAGCAGGTCACGTTTTTAAAATGGAAAATGGCAAATTGGGTTTTGGCTTGGATAAAATGGGTTTGGGGGTGGCCGGAGTGGGGACGCCGGCGGTAGCGGCGGTGGCTGGGAATGAGAGAGTGCTGAGTGGGCAGTGGTTTAGAATGGGATGGGGTGAGGTTGAAAGGTGTACGAGAGAGAGGGGGTCGATGGCTATGGCAGCTTGTGGCCGCCGGCGGTGGGATAGCAGGAGAGAAGAGAGGGAAGGAGAGGCGGTAGGGAGAGAGGTGTGAGACGGAGCAGATCGGAGCAACAGCGGCCGTGGGTTGACGACGGGAGGTCGCCGACCGGAGTTTCGAAGTACCGGCGGCGACGGGTTACGTTCACGGGGTTGCCCGGAGGGGTTGGTTTAGAGGACGAGATGGTGGGGTTGTGAGTTTCTTTGTTAATGGTGTAAGGGGTTAAGGATATGTAGGAGAGAGAGGGAGAGATGGTTGGAGGTTGAAGAAGAAGTGGTGATGATTAGGTGTAGTAGGGTGTAGGGGGATAAGGTGAGGGTGAGGTTTAGGGTGTAGGATAGGTTAGTGGGTATAGGAGTGTAGGATAAGGAAGTTGTGTGTGTGTTAGGTGATGTGTGTGTTTAATTTGGACCCCTAAAAAAATATAAACTAAACAAATAAAATCTAAGTAATAAAATAAAACTAAAAATCTAAAAATTAAATTACTATACTAAAAATTAAAATCAAGACTCAATAAAAATAAAACTAAAAAGAAATAACAATGTAAATCTATTAAACTTAAAAACTAAAGTCCTAAAAAAAATAAAATGTAACAAAACTAAATTCCTAAAAACTAATCCTAATAAAATAAAATAAAATAAAATAAAAACTAAAACTAAAAACTTAATAAAATAAAATAAAATTATAATAAAAATAAAATAGAAAATGAAATCTAAAAATTCTAAAATAATCCTAAAATAAATTCTAGAAATTTTAAATAAATCTAAAAGAAATCCTAAAAATAGAAATGACTCAAACTAAAAATCTAAAAAAAATAATAAAAGGGCACAAATAAACACACACGGGCTTTGGGGTAAGTTTAGGCTAGGTTTAGGCTAGGCTCGGGTTAGGGTACGGGAGAGGGAATTAGCTCCATAAAATGCACAATTGCCTTGAAATTGGAGAATTTCGATTTTCTCTCGAAAATCATTTACCCTCTCTCGAGGCGTAAATCTAAGGGTGATGGATTAAAATTAACATTCAAAAGGATTTTTCAAGTGATTAAACTAATTAAAATACAATAACATCAAATAAGGGTTTTACCCCACCCCTTGAAAGGGGTTTTAGCCTAACATGGATTCAAACATACTAAACAAAGATTCAATAGGCATTTAATATATAAAAGAGTAGAGAGAAGAATAATCAAACCAATCTCTTGAATTTGACACTTTGAACTCTATTCTTGAATTTGAAGCATACACCCTCTAATTGAGCATCCAAGTATTGTGAAATAATATGAGCACTCAATTAACTCTCTTACAATATTTACACTCACAATAATCTAAAAATAAAAAAATGAAAAATTATTTACAAGGGTGTTTTTCTCTACCTAATTTTCTCTCTAAAATTCCTATCTAAAAAGCTCTCTAATCTAGCATTGCCTCCAAATGGGTCTTCTTCTTCATTTTATATGCAATGGAGCAAAGGGGCATAATGGTAAAAAGGTAGGGAGTGCATGTGGAAATAGTGTGAGGTAATGTAAAGTGAGGTGAGGGAATAAAATCAGATTGGGTGAGGGGGTAATTTTGGAAATTGGTTTTGAGTGGTTAGTTGGAGGGTATAATAGGAAAAGGGGTTATAAGGTGGTTATTGGCACATGGGGAATTAAGTCTTTGGTTTGGTTTTAATTTGGCAGGTGATGAAAATCGTGACTTGGTTGCCTTTGGAAAAGGTTAATGGGTTTTGGTTTTTAAAGTGGGTTAAAGGATTAGAGAGGGTCATGGGTTTGGGTTGCTGGCTTGGGCATGGGTCGAGAGGTTGGGGATCGGGTCCGGCGGGAGCTGGGCAGGGGAGAAGATGGGATTTCGGGATGGTTTAAGTGGAGGTCGCCGGCAGATCGGGGGTTGGAGTTGGGTAGCAGGCGGGAGAGGTTTAGCAGCCGGCGGCGCTGGGACGAGAGAGAGAGACGCCGGAGGTAGGGGCTTGGATCGCCGCCGGGCAGGGACGGTGGCAGCGGGTTCGGGTGAGGTTCGACGCTGGTGGCTGCCAGAGGTTAATGGCCGGAGTGGAGGGAGAGGGTTGCCGACGGGTTTAACGGAGAGGGGTAAGATCTATGGGTACCGGAGGTTTGTTGGTGTTGGGGTTGGATTTGTTGATTGGATGAATAATGGAGGTGGGTGTGAGTGGAGGTGTATAGTTATGGAGGAAAGAGAGAGGGTGTTTTGGTTGTTTGGTAATGGAGTAGGAGAGAGAAAGAGAGGGTATGTAGGTGGAGAAGATGAAGTTGTGGGTATTATGGTGTGTGAGGGTATAGGGTGTTAGTACGAGGGTGAGGTGGTGTTAGGTGTAGAATAAGTGTGTGTGTCATTTGGACCCTTAATAATAACACTACAAATAAAAAATAAAATTAAAAAAAATTAAAAATCTAAAAATAAATAAATTCCTACTAAAAAATAAAATAAAGATTAAATTAAAAAAAATAAAAATAGAATTCTATTAAACTAAAAATTAAAATCCTAAAATATAAAATCTAATAAAACTAAGAAATAAATGAAATCCTAAAAATTAAAATCCTAATAAAATAAAATAAAACTAAAATAAAATTAAAAACTAATAAAAATCAAAATCAAAATAAAATTATACTAATAAAAATAAAAATAGAAAATAAAATATAAAAATTATAAAATAAATCTAAAATAAATCCTAAAAATAGAAAAGACTCAAAATAAAAATCTAAAAAATAATAAAATGACACAAATAAAACACACACGGGCTTGGGGTAAGTTTGGACTAAGTTTAGGGTAAGCTAGGATACGGGAATTTGGTATTTAGCTCCGTAAAATGCACAATTGCCTTGAAATACGCGTTTGAACACCGCAACGTACATTAAACCTGCATAATTAAACATTTAAGCGCATAAGACCCATATTGTCGAGAAATAGCAACTAAAATACATCTATTCGGGGTATAAATTGTACAGTTTTGGGTGCTTATCAGAGGTTTCCTTGGGAAATTGCAATACATCAGCCGGTTCATCAGCCAACTCACCTCCATCTACGAACATATCTTCAAACTACTCTGAAAGGATTCAACCAAGGTTTGGAATGTGGCCTGCTAAAAATCTTTTGACCGTATCAAACAATACCTAACCCAACCTCCGGTACTTATGCCACCATAGCCTGGTCTCCCCTTGCTCGTATACCTAACCATAACCGACACTGTATCTGGGGAATTACTAGCCCAATACCTTGAAGATTCCTGTAAATAAAGATCCATCTATTACGTCAGTCACAAATTGGTTGGCTACGAAGTCAACTACACTGCTTTGGAAAAAGCATGCGTCGCGCTTATTTGGGTCAGTCAAAAGTTACGACACTACATGCTCTCCTTCCCCATTAAACTTGTATCCCCAATGGACCCCATCAAGTACCTGCTTGAGAAACCCGCCTTATCCAGCTAAATGGACCAATAGTTGATTCTCTTAGCCAAGTTTGATATCGTGTATGTCACGTAAAAATCCATGAAAGGAAGAGCCATCTCTGACTACCTCGCTAACTACCCCATGGAAGAAACTAATGTTTGGGTCTCCGAATTCCCACATGAAAACATCCTCTGCACTGCTCAAGACAACCTTTGATGGAAAATGTTCATTGATGGTGCTGCCAATAAAAAAGGATATGGCATTGGGGTACTTCTGATCGCCCCAGATAACTCCCACACTCGCATCACCAATAAATTAGATTTCTCCTATACCAACAACAGGACTGAATACGAGGTGTGTACGGTAGGCCTCAAGGTTGATCTCAAGAAAGGTATTCAATGCCTAGATATCTACGGGGATTCTGCCCTCATCATTGGTCAAGTGCTCAGAAAATGGAAAGTCAAGGACGAGAAGCTCCAACCCTTCCATGCCCAATTAGAAGAACTTCCAAGATATCACCTTCCACTATCTACCTAGAGAAAAAAAATAACCTAACTAATGCCCTTGATACCCTATCCTCCATGGTCGACATGCCCGAAGGAATAACAATGCCCCCCTTCCTAGTTCAAAAGCAAGACAAACCAACCCATTTCTACCACATTCAGATCATCACCACAGAAGATCCCGAGCTAGCCAATTACTGGTACCATGATATTTGGCACCTCCTCAAGTATGGTAGGTATCCCTAGGGTTCCAGCAATAAGGACCGAGCAACTCTTTGAAGACTGGCCACCTAGTACATTATCTGTCATAAAGCACTGTTTAAGAGAAACTTCGATGGAACCCATCTACACTGCATTGTAGGGGATAATATTGAAGAGGTAATACAGAGAATACACAACGGGGAATGCGGACCCCACATGAACGGTCACATGATTCCCAAGAAGATCATTTGACAAGGCTATTACTGGACCACCATAATCTAGGATTGCTCTACCTAGGTTCGAATATGCCTCAAATGCCAATAGTTCTCTAACCTTCAACACTTGCCTCCACGAGAATTGTACAACATGACTTCTCCCTGGTCGTTCTCCACCTTGGGCATCAACATCATAGGGAAGGTTACACCCAAAGCCTCCAATGGTCATGAGTTCATCCTGGTTTCCATTGATTACTTCACCAAATGGTTCAAATTCGAGTAATACGCTGTCTTGAACGCCAAGAAAGTGGCCCAATTCATCAAGAAAAATATCATCTATCGATATGGGGTCCCGCATAAGCTAGTGTCAGATAATAGGTTGAATTTTGAGGTAGAAATCACAAAAGTGGTCAACTAGTATGGGATTCAGAGATAAAAATCTTCTCACTACCAACCTCAGATCAATGGTGCGGTCAAAGCAGCTAACAAGAACCTCAAATCCATCATCAGTAAGATGATCGAAAGCTATCGAGATCGTGTCGACCGAATCCCATACGCCCTCTGGGGCTATCGAACCTCAATCTGAACCTCTACTGGGTCTACCCCTTACTCTTTAGTCTACCGCATGGAAGCAGTCTTACCCGTGGAGATGGAAATACCCTCGTTACACGTCATGCTTGAAAGCAAGGTCAGTGAGGAGGACTGGCATCAAAGCTGTCTCGACAAGCTATCATTCCTGGAATAAAGGAGACTGAAGGCATTGTATCACATACAAGGGTACCATCGTCGAATAGCGCGATCATTCAATAAGAGAGTCAAGGATCGCGGTGTCCGAGAAGGGTATTTAGCCCTCAAAGAAATAGCATAGCCCATCTGGGACCTCAGAGGGAAGTTCAAGCCCAATTGGGTAATCCTTTTTTTCACGCTCATTTATATCCTATGCAAAACTAAGTGGAAAAAAAGGGTCACGCTCATTTCTTATCTCCGAGAACGACAGTTTACTCTAACATATACTTGAATAAAAGGATTATGCATGCCTTAGCGATCAGTATAGATAATTCAAGAATAAAAAATTCATCAAAAGGCACAGTTGGATGATAAAAAACTTGTTTATTTCACTAATAAGAAGTTACAGTGCAATTTCATAAGAAAAGGAACAGATAACTCCCTTCCCCGCTTACCTTCCTAAAAGCAAAATAAAATTCTCAAATTTATTCCCCATTACAAAAATAAATTCCCCAAGAGTCCTACACACAGCTACCAGAGGAGCTCACTCCATCATCATCATTTATATCCTGGGGTCCCCAAGATTCTCCTTCCTGAATAGAGTGTCGTAGACGCTCCATGGACCGATAATCTCGAACCAGCTTCGGAAAAACTACCACACCTCCCTCCATGGTATCAGATAAGACAAGTCACCTTTGTCCGATCTCCACTACCAACATATTGATGACTACTCTCCTCCACAACCACTTCATATAATCCCTAGGGATGTGCCAGACTCTCCCAACAAACTGAAAGGGATGGGTCGACGGATGCCGACTCTCCCACAAAGTGCCAAGCCGCATGTGCAGATGCTCTATAAGATCTTTTACCGAAAAGAAATCTAGTGTCCGAGGTGGCACGATCTACTCCCAACCAAATTGACGCAGAAGCTGCCAAGGGAAATAGAAAGAGGTCTGTCTGAGACCAACCAACCGAGCGTAGGGGTATTCTCTGAGCTCCAAAATAGGCAGCAACTTTCCCCACCAAGGCACTGACTAGTACAAATTTAGAGCCCCATGCTCCACAAACCAGTTCTCCCAGATCTCAATATCCAGGACCACACTGATGAAATGGCGTGAAAAGAAGTTGGGTACAACTGACAAAGTATATTCCGGAGGAGTCACCAAGCAAAATATTTCAGATAACCACATGAACAACATCACTGGGGTACCCCTCAAAAAGTCAGAACGGCCTTCTCGACAAGCATCCAGGCCATTCAGAGTCTCTGCCAGTATCACCGCCGCAGGATTGCAATGGTAGGACATCCATGAAGTAATAGCTGCAAGTTTTGGGTCCACCAGCAGCTCCCCGATCACCAGCAGCAATTTTGAAACCAATCCCAGAACGATGGCTCCGGCATATCCAACATCACTAACCTCCTATAAATGCATGAATCATAGCACCGCTGGAAGAGAAATAATTCATCCAGTAACCAAGGATCTACCCACCGAGGGTAAGACCTGGAGAAGACCAACCAACAGCTCCCGGGGATACCGATAAAACTTAGGCATAGCAGCCGCCACACTAGTATTTACCCCAACATGGAAAAAAATTCCACATAAGGTGGATAGATTTCTTCCAAGCCATAGCGGACACATGGTATTCGGGGTACCAAAATTTTACCTTCGCCATCAGCATGTTCCACTCTATGGGCCGATTATTCCATAAAGAGACTCGACGCAAGTTGAAAGCATCATAGTCGACATTATAGGAGCACATTGCCTCCAAAGTCTTGAGGTAGTTGGCAAACTCAACACTACCAGGGAGAGCCATCTCACAGAATAAGAAAGATAGAATATGAAGGTGTGATGAAAGCACTCCACCCTCACCCCTTTTATACTTGAAGACCCCCATAAAAGGACGTAACCCTTGCAGAAATCAGAGGAAACACTGTCCCACAAGGTACCAAAGGCTGAAGGAGGTACCATTCAAAGCTTTGAAATGATGGGACTGGACTGACTTGCCGATAGGCAGGACATGATGCTTACCGATCAACAACCCCCTGTTTTTAGAAACTTAAATTTTTCCTCTTTTGTCAAAATCAAAAAACTCAATAAAAATAAATTGATATTCTCAACAGAATTTCAAAAATCCCCTTTTCACCATTATATAACTCCTCATTGTGAATAAAACTTTCCTTCAAATCCCAAAAATATTTCTTTTTACGGTCTCAGCAGCAAAGCAAAAAGCGCATGTGCATGCATTCATTAATTCATCATTAACAGAAGATAATAAAAAAACTCCATTACATTGCATAGATATGTCTCTGTGTTACATCAATCTTGCAGGAAATGAAGAAAAACAGAAAAACAACGGGACTCAGCCCGAACCCACATTCTCTCTCTCTCTCTTCTAAGAGCTCCCACCCCTGCAACGCGCTCTCTTTCCTCTGTGGCGGGATGACGCACCACTGCTACCCGAACCAGACTCCTCCCCGAATGAGGCAGACGACACCAAGCAAGAAGGAACAGGAACTGCATCCCAAATATGGGCAGTCACTGAAGATATCCAGTTCCTAATGTCCCTCAACCAAGTTGTGGACACCCAGACTTACTACAAAAAAGGGAAAAATTAGTATAAAGCACAGAAGATCGAAAGAGAAGAACAGAAAAGATATACCTCAGGATGAAGGACCTCCTCTGTCAAGCCCAAGTCCTCCGAATTCATTACATGAGGACGATGCAACATAGGCACCATCCCTCCATCAGCCCTTCGGATGTTGTAAGAAGGGGTATGCAACCTCACAAAGGGGAACTCTGAGGTTTCCACCGCTGCAGATGTCGATGGACCACCACCGCTGTGGGAGGACCCCACTGGATGACTTGAACCCGCAGGAGGGAAAGGCAGTTCATCATATATGCTGGGATCCATCAGCCATCTCATCACGAAGTCCATATAATCATATGGTACAGCCATATCGGTATATAGCAGATAGGACTCACCAATAATCGTTCGCGATCCTCGCATCCACCAACAGCAACCGCTCCCGCCTTATAGACATAGGGGGCCTCGCAGGTGGCTCCACCACCTCCTCCTCGATAATCTGTCGGACCACCCTCTCCCCGAGATACCAAAAGTGGCCAAACTCATGCGCCAACAAATACCTCATCTGTGCATTCACCCCAGTCAACCCCGTGTCCTGAACGATCGTCCCCCAAGGGTAAAAAGTCACATGAAAAAACCCTAACAGATATAAGGTATCGCAGAATCAGAGCACACAAATACTAGGACTGAAGAAAGGAAAAGTCTTACTCTATCACTAGTCGGGCCATTCAAGACTGACGCACCGCCTCCAGAGAGAGGGACCTCCACACCATGACGATCGGCACCCCCCTTAATTTTCATACAGAAACTCCTAAAAAATACCAGAAAACCCTAAAAAATCCACAGAAAATTCCTAAAAATCTCAAAAAGGATTTAGAACATTTTTCACTAAGAAAATTTCGCACTCCCTCAAGCAAAACCCCTATTTCCCCATCGAAACTCTCAAAATCCAAGTGAATCACCTCCCGGCAATGTCCCCATAGGACCTCTAAAGTATCCCAAATTCCCCAAAGGTCTCAGGCCTCCCCGATCAAAGCATGGACCACGTAATAGTTTCCCCACTGGAATTTACAACATCAAATTGGCAATTACATGGAAAAATATTTAGAAGACACGAAAATTTCCCCATCCATCGTCTCCCCAGCTCCAATCAAAATCACGAGGTAATTTCCCTGGAAGAGTTCCCCCTGAAAATCTCAACTTAAGCCCACAGAATTGGCTTCGACTCAAAGAATTGGTCATAACAACTTAAGCCCGCAGAATTGGCTTCCACTTGTAGAATTGGTCACCTCAACTTAAGCCTGCAGAATTGGTCACCTCAATTTAATCCCTTAGAATTGAATTCGACTCGCAGAATTGGCCACCTCAACCTAAGCCTGCAGAATTGGCTCCGACCCGCAGCATTGGCCACCTCATCTTTAAGCCCTTAGAATTGGCTTCGACCTGCAAAATTGGTCATCACAACTTAAGCCCATAGAATTGGCTCCGACCCGCAGAATTGGTCACCTCATCTTCAGGCCCTCAGAATTGGCTTCGACCCACATAATTGGTCACCCTCATCTTCAAGCCCACAGAATTAGCTCCAACCCGAAGAATTGGTCACCTCAAATATAAGACTGTAGAATTGGCTTCGACTCGCAAAATTGGTCATCCCTACTTAAGCCCTCAGAATTGGCTTCGACCCGCAGAATTGTTCATCTCAACTTAATCCCGCAGAATTGGCTTCAACCCACAGATATGTTCATCCCAACTTAAGCCTGCAGAATTTGCTTCGACCCACAGAATCGATCACCCTTATACCCAAGCCCTTAGAATTAACTTCGACCCGCAGAATTGGATTCTACCCGCAGCATTGGACATCACAATTTAAGCCCTCAGAATTGGCTTTGACTCGTAGAATCGATCATCCTCATCCCCAGGTCCTCATAATCGGCCTCGACCCTATGAACTAGTCATCTTCTTTTAAAAGGCATCATGTGGTGTATATTCAATGGCTATCGTTTGTTCCAAACTCACCCGTTGAGGGGCTCTATAGACACCTTATTCTAACACCCCCTAACATCTTCGTACGTTCCCTAGAACCTCTCATCATCGCTATAAACCTAAGGCATACCTCGAGTAATGACCTAAAGGCCATCGGGCACTCCCAGGCTCTATTTGACCAAAAGTTAAACTCTTTAACTCGATCGAGACTGATTGATTCTTCAAAGGTCACTAAAACCCCTTTTCCAATGGTCTATCCCGTGCACGATTCTGACTTACGGTGCGGACGAACGACCCATTTTCCCCTAAAACTTAATCAAGAGGTTAACGAATGCTTCCAAACTCCGTTTGACCTAATTCAACTCTTCAGATCCATTAAGACTAAATGAATCTTTAAAGGGCATTGAAACCCCTTTCCAACGGTCTACCCCATGCACGATTCTGACTTACGATACGGACGAACAATCCATTTTACTCCGGAAGGTCACCGAACGTTTCCAGGCCCCAATTGACAGAAGTCAACCCCCCAAACTGAGTCAAACTCTTTGGAAGGTCGATTTACATATCCTAAACTTTCCAATGATCTACCCCGTGTGGGATTCTGACTTACCATGCAGACGAATGATCCGTGTGCGTCCGATGATTCCATGTCTAAAGGACCGACGAGCACTTTCGAGCCATATTTGAGACAAAGTTAACTCCTGGACTCGGGAGCATTCCAAAATACTTTCAAAGTTATTTAAATTACCTTTCCAACAGTTTTCCCCGTGCGCTATTCGGATCAACGGTTTGCGCTCTACGGCCGATTTTCCGAAGGGACCTCAACGAGACTACCAAACGGAAGGTCCCAAACCCTGCCTATCGGCAGTGTACCCAAACACACCTGCCGATTGGCAGGACTAGGGCTATGCCGATTAGTAATTTCCTGGGAATATAAAAAGAAGGACATAACCCCCTTCCAAATGGACCGAATATCTGAAATCCATTACTCTCAGCAAACTCAGAAAACCTCTCTTGAAGTCAGCGTGATTTCCACATCCTAATTCCTTTCCAACCTTCAGCTTTCATCCCCTTTTTCATCAAACTTGGTGAATTAAGTATCCTCCATCATCACCCAAGTGCAAGGGATGCTCTCCAACATCTAAGATCAAGCTGAAGATCTTCAAGAAGGTCCAACTTTCTCAACTCTCTCTTTAAGTTCTCCTAAATTCGCATTAACTCATTTTATTACTTAGCGCTTTTGTTCCCTCATCTCACATATATTAATATAATTTCTATCTAGTATTATTGCACATCTCTTATTTTCATATAAATAAAACCCAAAAAATAAGAAAAAGAGGGTTTGCTCATAAATTTCAAATGGGGATTCTCACATTTTTCTCACAACAAAAACACCTTTTTACACACACACACATAAATAAGAGAAGTCCCTTATTGGATTTATGGGATGAATCCCACCCCTCATTTTTGTATACGAACTACGTGGACTTTGATGCCTCTATAGGCTACGTAGGCGTCTTGGGATAAAACCTGAGACTAGATTCCTATTTCTACTTTTCTCCCATTTTCTTTTTTTTCTATATTCTTTAAACTTAAATCTCTTAGATTCTACATATTTACATATACATATACTTGTTCCTAGTGGCGTATTATTCCGTATACGTTATCGTTCCATCATAACGATCGACGTAAGGATAATCGCGTAAATCCTATTTTCTAATATTACTTTTAGGGATATTCATATGGATGACTCGCTTTATCTCTTCCATGATACAAGTCGATGATTCCTATCTCCACTACATATACACATGCACACAGGTCATGGGGAAATAAAGGAAAGTAGCAATAAACCATGAGACATCATAACGGCGGAATGTGTTCCTAACACCTTCCCATTTCGTAACTTAGCCTCCGACCCCTTTTTGAATCATTTTTGGTTTTGTATGTATCAGTATGTCTTTGGATGCTGTCCTTCGGGATGGCTCCCTTTTCTTTTGTCTATTTTGAGTAAAATGGACTAGTGACTCCATCTCTCTATATTTTTCACCTCATCACCGACGCCGGCCAAAGGGCTCCCTAGAGGGATGCGCGGGACCAAGATCCTCTCGATAAGAAGAAGACCCCCATCTTCTTTGTGTCTCCCACCGTAAGGATCGAGGATGGACACACACGCATGCATCTAGGTGAGTATTGCAAGAAAAAGTAAATCAACCACAATGCTCAATGCATAAGAAAAACCCAAATGGTAAAAACCTCAGATAGCCCAGCCACACAACATCCACTAAGTACGGAATCACAAAAGGTATCAGACTTACAACACGGACTCGACGCCCTCAAAAATCTTGATGCTCTTCGTTCCTTCAACCTCTTCTCAGTGACATGGATTCCACACGTAAAGCTGCAATAACGTGTGAGTTTGCATACGCCCCAAAATCCATCGATAAGGCTCAACAACCGTCGCGTACATGGAGTCCAAAGTATGTAAATTAACGATCATGGAACATACCACAAGAAACAATTCTCACCAAGATGTAGAGAATAAACAATGGTGCCAAAATACAATCTCAAATCATATTTAAGATGAATCTTGGATCGTAAAAGAGTTGGGTGTAAACTAGGGTTTGTGTTTGGAAAAATTTATCATAAATGATTAACTCAACTTCATAAATTTTTTGGAAGACCTTTTGATCACTAAATCATGGAAAAAATCCCCTTCTTAATTGCTATCCCATACTCCTTAAAATGGTGGGAAATCTGAGAACATAGGAGTAGTGGAAAATGTTATTTTTAGAAAAACTCACTAAGTCATTCAAATGACACGGTACCTCGAATGACATGCCCTTTCTCGTTCAAACAGTAATCGAACGAGTTTGAATTTTTTTCTCTATACCTCGTTTGATCTTTATTCGAATGAGGGTACTAATATCATTGGAACAACCTTCTAACTAGTTACTTAATGAGATTACAGAGAGACTAAAGATTTTTGAAAACTAACCTCATTTGATATCTCATTTGAACGAGATAGGAACCTCGTCCGAAAAACAATTGAAAAATCGTTCTAATGACCTTGCAGAAAATGAATTTTTTCTCAAAAAATTGTAAATTCATTTTTAAAACATTTTAGAATAATCCTAACACCCAATAATAAATTCTAAAGTCTCAACATAGATATGCATTTATACCTGAGAGATCCTTGGAATGTTGATGACGAAATGTGGAACGAAACACATCATGATGATGTGTTTTCTTTGTCTTGGGCGATATGTCTTCAACAAACATGTCATGAGCTTGAAAGGTTACTAACTCAAGTCCTAACCTATAACTCAAAATGTTTTGTCCAAAATTAAGCCAATACATACAAATTGACTCAACTGGAAATTTGTCTTCACAAGTGTCCCTATTTGGCTATTCGGGGACAAAACCAAAATAAAAACACTTATAGGCCTCAAATCTCTCTAAAATACTCAATCCCTAACACCAAAAGGAAAAAGTATAGATGCTCGATAGACACATATTCTGAGTAGCTTTGGTTGCTTGGAAACTTTGCCACATCATTGCAAACCTGCACACTTAAAAACACCTTCAAATGAAAAAAAATATATACCAATATAAATATGTATGAGAATAATCCTCCCCATTTGTCTAATTATTAATGTCTACATAAAAACTCAAAACAAACGATACCACATATCTAAATATGATAAAGATACCCATAAAGCATAGGCACATATATATAGGTATACACACCATACAAGACACTAAACACAATAAGTTTTCCATACTCGTATGGCTTAAATTTTTTTAAATAAACATATGGTAAACAGAGTAAAGGGGTGTGGACTAGATATAAAAGGGTTATGGACATATCACTTAAACATGTCTAAGGAGTTATATTTGACTGTAAAACTTTATCAAACTAAGATTTATCCTCAAGTGACAAATAAGGTGAACTCAAAGAACAAAACAGTACAATGCATACAAGCCTAGAATTTTGATGATTCTACAAATCAATAGCTTCATTACATGTTAAACATAACTAGGATTCATTGTGCAAACCCATTGATCTTCAACATTATCACCCTTAAAAACTAAACATATATCATTTTCAACTCAAATCTTTTGAATATACCAATTTTGATGATCAATATTAAAAACATGGCCTTGGAAATTTATTCTTTTATTTTGCCTCTTAATTTTTAGGCTCTTGCTAGAGGTGGCCTTTCATGCAAGGAATATTGTTTACTTTTGTTACACTTTCTCGTTCACACTCATATTTTTCAATAAAAATCAAACTTACGGGAAATAATTATTACTTGCACAATTACCCCATTGTGAAAAGATATGTAGATAACAAGATCGATGTGAGAACATTTCACTTATCTCAAATATAACATATGAAGTTAAAGTTCAAAAGAGCTCGTGCATGTCTGTGAGGAATCATATTCAATGTGACTCCATTAAGAAAATCGAAGTGAAATTATTCACTACAAGCATGATTAAGAATAATTTAAGCATTTAACATCATAACCAAAAGTTCTACTTACATGGATACATGGAGTGAACTGGATTCATAAAGAAGGATATGCCACACAAAATGTGTAAAACTATACTACACATAAAAAAAATTCCTTTTGAGTTTTTAAACTTTTTAAACCAATTTTAAAACAAAGGCAACTCAAAAGACAAAAAAAATATTTTTGTATTTTTCTATAAGACTCAATAAATAAATCAAAATAAAAAGACACAAACCACATGCAATAATAAAACACATATATCATGAAGTACAAAAGCTGGTGTGTGTAAACATACAAACACACTTAGCCGTTAGGTTTAGCATGGAAAGTATCATGTGAAAGCATTAGAGAATAGATAAGTCTATCACGTAAAGCCTCCAAATCAAATTTTCTAATCTACATAGGAAAAACATTATTCTCTCGGGCTATGGGAACCTAGGTGACTCTATACTTAGATTTTCTAGGACCATTTTTTCGATCAATGCAACAGTGCCTAAGGTGACCCTTCCTATGACAATGTGTGTATGTAAAGACATGAGGAACGTTACCTAAGGGTTGACCTCTTCTAACCTTCCTACCAATAATTGAATCTCTCAAAATCATGGTTTTGGATTTAGTAGTGGAAGAATTTAGAATATCGAAGCCAATCCCATACTTGTCATCTTTGATTTAGATGGTGCCTAACATCTTATATATATTTTCTGACCTAGATTCCAAATCAAATTTTACGTGACTCGATTCTATCAATATCTCTCCTAGCTCTAGTATCCTAGACTCGAATAAATGATTAGACTCTTGAAAAATAACTTAATCCTTCTTCAAATTTTTGATTAATCCCCCAAGGTTATATCACTTCCCTCAAGAAATGCAAGTTTCTCCCTAAGAGTCTTCTCATGTACCCTAAGATCCTCAATCAAAACATCGTCATCATTATCTAAGGCGCATTATTTTAACTTAGTTTATAATTTCAAGTTTTCCTTTTTTAATTATTTTTGTATATAACTCACGGAAGGCAACTTGGAGTTCACTCTCCTCCTCCTATTCGTTATCTTATTCTCCACTCTCTACACCATCACTCACTTGGGAATCACAAATAATGGCCTCAGAAGTGTCTTGCTTAGAATTATATTTATGGGATTTTTTTTTATCAAGGCTCACATGACTAGCATGCGGTAAAGTTGTGCTCAACGGGGGAATTAGGTCCCTCTTCGAGCTCACTATCACTAAAGGTGGCATTGTACACCTTTGGTTTCTTTCCCTCTTTCCTTAGTTTAGTGGGATACTCAGTTGCGCTATGGCCATAACCCTCCCATGTAAAGAATATATCTAACTCATATCTCTTATAATTATCACTATATCTTTTAGGGAAATGATAAGACTTATTTTTCTCAAACTTCTTCACATCTTTCGATTGTTTTTAAAACTTGAGAAATTTTCTAAGATTCTTTGCAAACATTTCCATATCATCGGAATCGACGTTAGACTCATCGTTCGAAATTGTTATTTCATCCTTCTGGGAGTTTAAATTAATTCCCTCATCTATGTTCATCATTTTGGAGGAGAACATGTCAAGATAAACTTTCTAAGGAAGTCAAAATCGTCACGTTTTAATTAAATCTTTTAGGCAAGGAACTTAATATTTTCTTAATTACTCGGTTTTTAGGTATTCTCTCTCTCAAGTTAAAATACGAGCTCATAATATCACACAATCTATCATAGAACTCGTCAAAGGTTTCATTCTCTTTCATCTTAATGGTTTCTAATTAAATGGCGAGGTTTTGGAGTTTGTAAGCCTGAACAACACTAATACCTTCACTAGTGAGTTGGAGTATATCCCAAGCCTCTTTAGACGTTTCACATATCATAATGCGACCAAAACCCTCTAGGGTGACGACACAGAATAAAACATTCAAACCACGTGAATTATAGTTACATAACTTATTCTTGTTCTTACTCCATCTATCAATGAATTTAGGAACATAAACTTCACTTACTAAAGTCATAAGTGGGGACCACCCTCTAATAACTTTTGGCCAAACCCTCTCATGTAACAACTTCAGTGTTGTTTTCATATGCACTTTCCAATATGCATAGATAGAGCCATCAAAAACTTAAAACCTAAAAAATTATAGAATTCTATGTTTAAGTATAAAAAAGATCTAAAACGATAGACCAGTGTACTCGGTTTGATACTAACTTTAAGGGGTTAATACGAAAAGATATTTGATGTGAATCACCTATTAAATATTAAACTTAACCAAATTAACCCAAAGTTTAACCCTATGCTGATATTAAATTAGTTGTGATTAAACTGATTTTATCTTAAACCTAAGCATGCATTTAGGTGAGCATTGCAAGATAAAATAAATCAACCACAACGCTCGATATATAAGGGAAAAAATGGGGAAAACCTCGAACGGTCCAGCCGCACAAAATCCACTAAGTACGACATTAAAAAAGGACCCTACAGAAGAATTACAACACACACTCGACACCCTCGCAAGCTTGACGCTCTTTATTTCTTCGACGTCTGCTCAGTGACACACATGAGTCCACTCACAAAGCTGCAATAACGTGTGAGTAAACACACACCTTGAAATCCACAGATAAGGCTCACTAACTGTTGTGCACATGGAGTCCACCGTATATAAACCAATGATCACGGAATCCACCGCAAGAAAAAATTCTAGCCAAGATATAGAGAATAAACTATGATCAAAAAGCATATCTAAGATGAATCTCATAAATGAATTGGATGTAAAGTAGGGTTTATGTTTGGAAAATTATTAATAAATGATTAACTTAACTTCATGAACTTTTGGAAGAGGTTTTGGGCTCTAAATCATGGAAAAAGTCTCTCTCTTAACTGTTGTCCCGTACTCCTTAAAAAGGTGGAAAATCTTAGAACATGGGAGTAGTGGGAAGAACTGTTATTTTTTTGAAAAATGTGTCAGGTCATTCGAATGACATGGTAACTCGTTCGAACGACGTACTATTTCTCATTCCAATTCTAGTCGAAGAGCTATCAAATAAGTCTAAAAAATGTTCGATGCACCTTGTTTGAAGTTCGATCGAATGAGGCTACCAATTTCATTGGAACGACCTTTGAATGAGTTATCTAACGAGATTATAGGGAGACCAAGGCTTTAGAAAATTAACCACAATTGATATCTCATTCAAACAAAATAGGAACCTCATCCCAATGACATATGAACAATTATTCTAATGACCTTGCAAAAAATAAATATTTTTCTCCAAAAATATAAAGTTGTTTTAAAAACATTTTAAAATAATACTAACATCGAAAAATATAATATTTAAGGATCAACATAAATCTTCATTCATACATGAGAGATACTTGTAACATTGATGATAAAACGCAACACGAAATACGACATGATGATGTATTCTCTTTAGCTTGGTCGTTATATCTTCAATAAACATGCCAGAGGCTTGAAAGGTCAAAAACCCAAGTCCTAACCTACAATTCAAAATGTTTTGTTCGAAATTAATCCAATACATACAAATTGAACCAATTAAAAATTTGTCCTTACATATTCTAATAGTAAAGATTTCCCTCAATCGATCAAATGATCCTCCATCGATTGATCGATTTATCATAAAAACTTATAGTTCTGGCCTCATCGATCGATCGATCCTCTATCGATCAATAGATTATCCATTTTTATATCCCACTGACTTTTCAGTATCCCATGTTATTGATCAATTGATTGTCCTATATTTTTCCCTCTTAAACAGTTATGTTCCCTCATTTCTCACACACCCTTTTATTTCTCCCTTGCCCGAACTCTCCAATTCCAAGACCTAGTTCTCAATTTCCATCTCTTACCCATATTAACTCCTTCAATCCCATTTTCTAAAATAAAAAGTATGCTTTTTCTCATATAATTTGATTTTTTGGATTTTGCTGGGTATTTTCATAGTTCTAGGGCTTGTTGGTGTAGGTATAAAAAACTTGTCTAAATACAAATATTTCATGAAAGCTTGTTTGTTTTATCCATGATTATCACCATGTGCACACATTTTGTTATTGATTATGTTATTATGATGTATTTTGTGGTTGTTGAAACACTCATTTGGGTTTATTAGCATACATGATGATAGTTTTAGTGGTGTTTTTGAATTCACACTTTCAAACATTGTTCCAACTTGATTTAAATGAAATATTCTTGTAAAAAATCACTCATGAACACTCAATATGACATGTTATTGAAATTGTTCATGGGTAAGGGTTGGATTTTGGTTAAAATTTCACCCCACTACCATTTTCGCAGTCTACACACTAGGTGCTTGATGAATTATCTAAAATGTATTTAGTCTTCACGTTTATCATGCAGATGCATATTTTTCACTCGGTGTCACACACATTGACATGTCGATCGACCGACACACACATTTTCTAATTATTTATATATTGATTCCATAATTATCTTTATAATTTCTTATTGTTTTGCCTGATTACTGTTTTTTAGGTTGATATGACCGATATAAAAAAAATATAAGTCAAATAAGTGTGTTCCAACAATGGGTTTTGAAGGGTTTCGATGCAAACGAGAGCGTGATTGCTATCAAGCATACTTTGAAGGAAAAAGAGGCCCTTGGTATAGAAGTATGCATGGGTATTTGAGATGATTCTCATCAAATCCCTCGCTCTCCTACAAAGATATAAACGGCAGGTTTTTCGTCAGTAAATGGCCGTGCTAACGAGGAGTTTGTGAGGATGTTATACGCTTCATTTATGATCGTAAAAGGGATGAAGATATATTATGTAGCAATGGTGAGAGTTGTAAAGATTTCATTCAGTTGTAAGGACCTTGATCGATATATGAATGGTGTGGCAAATCTTGAGACGTTTGTGACGTTGAGTGACTTGAATACCTTTGGATGGGAACTTTTAATCGAGTATTTAGGACCTGGCCAAATTTTGGAGATGAAGAAATTTGGGGCAATTTGCATGAAGGATTCTCCCCAATCTCTACATTACATAAACATACACTCATTCATGATCACATGAAATCGGTCTCTGGAGCGATATAAGCATGTGACGTTCTTTCACACTTTGGTGAACTACATAGGTAGTTTTAATTTGCCCAAGGTTTTTTTGGATATCATGTATGCTATTTCCATTATAAATTCATGGAGAAATTCCCTCCTATTTCTAGCCCTCATTAAAAAAATACGCATGGATTTTGGCTGCCCCGAGTTTGGTATTGATCGAAAAGAAATTTGGAGAAGCGCTTCACTAAATATAGCATCAAGAAGTTCCTCGGTCACTTTTGGGGGAACCAAGCAAATAAATAGATATATATAGTGGAGGCTAAAATTCGTTGGGTTGAGTAGGTGGGTCTAGATAATGAGGCGTCATTGTCCCTCGAAGCCCACTTTACACAGTTCATGACACGCTCTGATCAAATGTGGGAGGCATTTAAGATACAATATGGCCAGGACACAAATGACTAGCACCACGACTTTGGCGTGATGCAAATGATGATGAGAGACCTCTATAATTTTCGAAGAGGTCAGGATGCACCAGTACGAGAATATTTTACTGATCCTTATTCAGCCCATGATCCAAAGGCACCGCGACCTTCTGGTGGTTTCGGTTTTTAGATTTTTCTTTATTTCTTTTATGAAGTTGGGATATTATTTCATTATCTTTGTCTTTTAGTATGGTTTGACTTTTTGTTAATTGTTTAAGTTTGTTTTGGTGGAATTATGAAATTAAAAATGGTAATGTAGTTTTTAGTTATTTTATTGGATCTTGATGTTCTTCAAATTTTCATATTTATGAAGTCTTTTTTAGGACATCTATTTATCTAAGCATTACGATTTTTCCCCTCTATGTTATCGTGGCTTATGACATGATTTCTCAAACTTAATCCTTATTTTGAATAAGTCTTCTTGTTTCTTCTCATTTTGTTGTCTAGGGTCATGATTTATATCTCTAGGATCGCTCCAAATTAGGGTGATCTATTTCTATCTTTCTTTTTCATAGTGTCTTTAATTACATTGAGGACGATGTATGATTAAAGTTAGGGGTGTGATTTATCATCTTGTTTTTTATAAATTGTGAGCCATGTATATATTTATTTATTTAAAAAATTAAAAAATATTTTTCTTTCATTATTTTTCTCTTTTAGGCCTCTTACACTTTTTCTAATAATCAATTAATTAATTCCCTATAGAATTTCCTTTACGATGATGCATGTTCACTTATTTTTTGTTTTTAATGATTCAGTTTAAATTTTTTATAACTCGATGATCTTATGTTGAATTGTATACATATGTCGAGCAAAATTTATGCTTTGCTTCAATTGTGAGTGTTTATACAATTTACTCTCCCTCAACTTCTGCTTGAAAATGTTAAAGTTGTAGTAATCTCATTATTCTTTCTTTAATCTTTTAATAATTGAGTTCATATGAAATCTGTTACTTGAGCATGATTTTCAACGTTGTTTTGACTCATGAATTAAGTAAGCTTTAGGAAAGTATCATAGGCCCTCTTTGTTAATTAACCCATATTGACCCTGACCTCACCCTACTTATTTCCCAAGTTATCCCCATTCAGCCTAAATATAAACCTTCGTTTCATCACCTTAATCCCATAAACAAATCCACATTGGAGTTTTCACCCATTACATACCTTTATTAGCTTTGGTTTGGGTGCTAAATTGGGTTGTTATGATGTTCATGTTATGTGGTTATCTTTTTGCATTGAGTTTACCTTAAAAGACAATAAAAGGAAATAAAATAAACATAAGGTATTCTAAAAAAAAAGTATTAATTGCAAGTGTTTATTTGTAAAAATAAGAAGTCATACTCCACTTGTATTTTCCATTTTTAGTTATTACACTCACGTTCCATTATACCAAGCCTTTCTCCACAAACCCTTTGAATCCATAAATATCCATTTTACAACCCTATAAATTCCTATAAGGTCCTAGGATGAATGTGATTCGAAATTCATAATAAGGGAAATAATATGTTAAAGCACGTTTCACGTCTTTTAATGAGTGATATCCATTCACTGAGATTATAATTTTTATTTTATATATAGCGTTCTTCATCGATGATATATGCGTGTATTTTCTTCCTTTTACATTTACTCATTACGCCCGCTTGTCCCAAGTGTGTTACAACCCATTCAGAGACTTTTATTTATTAAGCACAATCACTGAGAGGTTTGATATCACTATACATTTTATTATTTATTCGGGTTATATAAAATTTTCCAAATAAAAAATCCACTTATGCTCCCTCATCATACGCATTTTAAAGTTTCAATTGTAACGATGTTATTCTACCCATGTTTATAATTATGGACTATTGGGTGAAATTTCATTTTCATTGCTAATAACTTATTGAAATTTATATTATTGTTGAGTTTGGCATTGGATTTTGGGGTGGAAATTTGTGAGTAAATTATATGCTTTTTGGTTTCATCCATAAACCCTCACAAAACAACACCCATTCACTAGGTTAACCTAGGGGTTGAATGACCTGTTGCATTTGCTAGATGAAACTATGCACCCACGAAAGTGGAATATTTTTTGCACATATCTTTATTATTCTCTCTCTCTCTCTCTCTCTCTCTCTCTCTCTCTCTATTTATCTATCTCTCTATCTTAGGTTAGTTCTCTTACGGTTCATCACTATGTACTAGCAATGTTTAAGTTATGGGTGTGATTATTCATAAACGCTACATGAAATCCCCCTTTTTATTTACGCATTCTAGCATTCCCATTCCTATTCACCCTCTATATTTATGATCTTATATTGTATATAATATATTATGTGTGCAAAGTTTATTTGATATTTACAGGTGTGGGAATGCTTAGCGGAGCATTTGGATCCATTTTGGGAAAGTTTCATCATGAGATGAAACTTCAGGGGAATTTTCCTATATTCAGACTTGTGTTCCTATTGTCGGAATTCCATAAAATCATATTTGATTGAATTAGCTTCATGTGGTTACCAACGGTACGTCATTACGATTTTGTATGAGTGAGATGCTGTCATTCGATCGATGCTCTTTAGTACTTGAAACCTTTTGGAAGAATTGCTGAAAATAGAAAATCAATTGGATACCCAGAGATCAATCAATCTTTCTTGCTTTTTCAAAGTAATGGAAGACAATATGTTGATTTTAGGGTCATCGAACAATCGAACCAACGAGATTTTAGAAATTTGTTCTTCTTTCTTTTTGCTTTCTTCGTATTTCATTCCACTTACTATAAATTGGATTTTTCATATGGAGGTATATATATATATATATATATATATATATATATATATATATATATAATATTATAGGAAAGATAGTTTATAAGAATTTACTCTCCTCTCTCTCCTAGGGTGTATTACATTTTTTCACACTCTCTCTCCATTTACTTATTTATAAGTTTGTTAAGCTTGGTTTTGTTGACTTTATTGGCAATTAATACTCTTTTTTTCATTAATATAGTTATTTTGTTTGAACCCTAGCATGTAATGGATTTCTTTCATTTAGTTAATACTACTTTGAATCTGTGTATTGTTATTATCATGAGTATCTATTTTAATTGGTTTGAGATCATAAACCCACCTTGGATGATTGCACTTCTTTGTTAGTTTCTAGTTTGAATCCAATCACTGGGTGTATGTGTTGATATTAAATTATCATGGTTTATTAACTTCTCTTATCATGTAAAGTTTTATTTTAGACTTCACTCTAACATCAAAGCATTTGTTCGGTAATTTATTGAATTGTTCATTTTGTATTGTTGGGTTGACATCTTTGATGTTTATTTGTTGAAAACAACAAATTATTCCCTATTGATTGTGATTAATCACAAGGACCATTTTAGTCAGGATAGTTAGAGTTGGGGGAATACTCCAAGACCTCTTTTAATCCTAGTTTTTCATCCTCTAGATTCAAACTCGCTCATTTTAGTTGTCTATGGATAAGTGTTTCTCTTAAATGTAATTCACTTTAGCTCGTTGATTCTCTCAAAACATAAATTCTTTTCTTATATTTTTATCTCATGTTTCTTACCATTTAATTAAACAAATATCAACTTTACTTCACATAAATCCCTTCGTAAATTGACTCCGGTGTTTTCGGTTTTTACTACACTCGCGATTAGTGTACACTTACGATACACAATATTTTAGGCAAATCATAAAGACATTCAATGGTCTTCCTGCTTATCGTTATTGGGAATGCTTGTTTCACTATGGAAGTTATTTTCTTTTATACATGTAGTTTATTGAGAATATGTCCTTTATTAGAGATTCACTATCTATCCATTACTATCCATCTGACTCTTTTTGTGAGATCCAATTCTACACTTTATTGAGATTGAGGAATAATGGATGCATTAGTTCTTTGACAATGTTTAATCCTATATTAATTGGATCCTTATATGGAAGAGGATGGCGGTATCCACACTATCTATGGCTCCTTTACCTTATCTTCGAATTTGATCCATATGTTTCACATCCTTCAACCTTCTTTAGCATTTGATGCGTCAATACGGTAAGCATCAATAGGTTATTCCTCCTGTATGGTGGTTGTATCCTGTAGATCCTCTTTCACCATACTTAGTAAGTACTTTTTCTAACCTCTAGAAGTGAAGTTCCTTATTCTTTCCTATACAGACGAGTTTATTTGGTACTATGGTGACTCATCCTTCAGAGGAGTACATCTTGTGGATATGGGAGGTTATGAGGGATGTTGTGTCTCTTAGGGAATTAGGTCTCCACTAGTTATTCGGGTTGAGTTTGCCTTATTCAAGGGATATTCAGTGTATTTTTCAAATACAAGATAGAGCGACTAACATTTTTTAAGATGCGTGGGTAAAACAGGTAGTATTCAATGCAAGTATTAGATGGGAGAATGTAGTCCTCACAGAGGCGATGGAGCTAGATTCATTAGGAAGTACAAACAATAACTCTTTTTGAATATCCTCGTGTATTCGTGAAAGTTTGTATTTTGTTATTTTAATGAAAGTCTTTATCTTGTTTTTGTCACGAAAGTTATATTTAAATGAAAAGTGAGTTCTCTTATGAGCTTTAAACTTTTCTTTGTTATCCCATGACTCTAAACGATTTCTTAGTTTCCTAAAATGGGATAAAGCGAAAGAAAATGTTACCCCTTGAAAGATTTTAGGCTATTAACTAGACCCCTAAGTGTTGTCTTTATACCTCCATGAAGTGGTAAAGATGTTGGAAACTAGAAAAATGTCTTGAGTGATTGACAGATTTGTAATATAGAGGACCATGTCATAGATATTTCTATAAATAAAAAAATGCCCTTTCTTTGTCTCTTATTTTAGACATAGTATTTCTTAACACAATATAGATTGGATTGTTTACCAACTCCACTCCATCGAGGTTGACTATGAGGGTTGTGTCTCATGAAATGATATTCTTTATGACATAAGGCCCTATCCAGTAGTGGTAGAATTTTCCTTAGGGGGTCCTAAATGGATTCCATTACTTAATTTTGGAACTAGGTCTCCTTCTTGGACCCCTCAATAATCGAATATTTTATTGACGCCCTAGAAATGCATTTATGCTAGAATTTCATGCGATAGTGATCTAGTAATGCCAATTCCTTATATCGGCTTCTCATCCAGTTAGCTTTAGCAAATTTATTCTCTAGAATTAACCTTAAATAGTGGATTACCATCTCTATTGGCAGTAGAACCTCCAACCCATAGATGAGGGAGTACAAGGTTTCTTTGGTAGGCTTTCTAATTGAAGTTTGATATCCCCATAGTGCGTTTGGTATTCCATCATCCCAGATGGTATCCTTCAATAATTTTACTCAGATTAAGCTTCACATTATTATTGTCAGCTTTAATGGAAACATTAGTCTATGGATTGTAAGGGGAGGATTTGTTTCTTTGGAAATTGTATTCTTTGACAAGTTCTGTGACTTCTACTTCGAAATACATTCCAATGACTGAGATAAGTTAAAATGGTACACCATACCAACATATGATGTTTTTGTGTACGAATTGAAATACCTTTTTAGCATTTGAGACAATGTAGGATTCAACCTCAACATATTTAGTAAAATAGTCAATATCTACCAAGATGAATTCGTGGTCATTAGAAGCTTAGGGTGACCTTGTCAATGGTGTTGATAGCCCAGGTTGAAATTTTTTATTGTGACATCATGTTGTAAAATTTCCATGGAGGAAGATGTAGTAAATTTGTAAATTTTTGTCGTTTAGGGAATCTCTAAACGTACATATTGCAGTCGTACTGGAGAGTGCTTTAATAGTACCACTGGTAGATTATTTTCTTTTCTAGCATGTGGTCGTTCATGTGAGGACTACATTATCCACCATGAACTTATTCTATTACCTTTTTTCTCCATTCAACCAAGAAATTATAGGTGGGTGTTGTTAGGGTGTCTCTTTTATAGTTGTCTTGCTCATAGGAGGAATTAGGAGTCCTACTATCAAAGTGTTATCTTATCCTTCTTTTGAGATCGTTAACATAATTTTCCTTCTTATAAAAGTCTTTTAATGTCATGATACTAGGGATCACTTTCCACGGCCCCAGGCATGAAAATCTTGTTAGTGAATCCAAGTCATTCTTATTTGCATATATCCACCAGTACCTTTTCCATCTTGCCCGAGATATTCACCCACTACACCAAAAAGGCTAAATTGTCACCTTTGAGCTGGCCAACCTTGTCACGATCATTGCCTGTGACAAAAAAACACTCATTTTTTTTGTCATGGTCAAAGACCCTGCAACTCTTATAATTAAAACCCTAGGTGCCTCATTTTTTCCATCATTTCCTTTCCCTCCATTTTCTCTCTCTTTGATCGAGCGTCGGTTCTCTCTCTTTACTTTCAGGTCATTCTCTCTCTCTCTCTCTCTCTCTCTCTCTCTCTCTCTCTCTCTCTCTTGTGTATATGTGTGTGTGTGTAGAATTACATGTGTGTACAGGGGGTGTGTGCGCCTGCGCGTGTGTGTGTGTGTGTGTGTGTAGGTGTGGGGGGGGCAGTGGAGGGACAATGGGGGGGAAGGGGGAGTGGGGGGTGTATGTGTATAGGTGTGTGGAGATGGGGGTGGCATGGGGGTAGGGGTGAGTGGGTGGGGGGGGGGGGGGGGCTAGGGGGAGTGATGGGGAGAGGTGAGGGAATCAATGAGTTGTTTTTTTTAATCCATTTTTTGGGAGTTTAGAGGTGGGAGAAAATGGGGAGATATAGGGGATGGACTATGTTTGGTTTGGGTGGAAGAGATTTTAGTGTGTTGTTTTCAATTTGGGTATCAATATATGGAATGTCACATGTGCGTGTATGATTCCGAAAATAGTGTCAATGTTGTTTGTGGACTTTATACTTTGAGCGAATAGTAGTTGTTTTATACCAATGGTCGGATTTAACATAATAAGTAACGTGGTTAATATATGAGAGTTAAAATACAGGGAAGAGAATATCTTTTTCAAAAATATTTAAAGGGCATACAAATTCAACATCTCTATTGACATTGAATTGAATTGGTATTGAAATTTTTATATTGAAATGAATTGAGTTGGACAAATTGGATTAATTGCACATGTAGATATTTAAATTCTTGCATTTCTCTCTCATATTAAATCCTAATTAAATTGTATTAACAAATACCTTATCTAAATGATAGGGTATCGCGCGCGCGCGCGCGCACGCGCGGGGGGGGGGGGGGGGGGTGTCATTGTTTGGATTTCACTTTGGTTCGACATTCCACGCTGGGCAGGAGTGATAACTCAAACCTTTAATATAATTAACATACTTTTAATGTAGTATCGTATTTCATGAGAAGTCACATAGTGTTATCATCCCCTTAGCTCCTTATGAAATGCTCTAAACATTAATAACCTTTTTAATTCGTATACGTTGTAATTCTATAGGACCCGTTTCTCTAAATTTAAATTGAATTCTAATTGGTATTGATATTAGTATAAATTGAAATTGAATTTTAATTGGTATTTGTGTTGGTATAAATTGGTATAAGTTTTAGTTCTTATGCATACTTTAAATTAAATGAAACATACTTTAAAATTACATAATTAAATGAAATATCTCGAATTGTGATAAGACATAATTAAATGAAACATACTTTAAATTACATATAATACGCATAGATATTGGCCTTCTAGTTCTTATGAGTACGCATTAAATAGCCCTTATACCCGTTTGAGAGACATTACCCCAGTAATGAGATCTCTCGAATTGTCCCGTTTGGACAGTATGGGACTGCATAGTTTATGTATAATAATATTCTTAATGGCTTAAACTTGTTAGTTTTTGGGATAGTTATGCAGCCGTATCTTAATGTTCTCTGGATACATACTAGATTATGTGAGGTTAAATGTTATTTCAATTGATAAATTGAAATAATACTCACACTTGCGAATCTATGTCGTGTACTTGGAGAACTATATGGATATGCTACTGAATTTTCCTCAAATTGGAACAATGTGAATGAGCTGTTAAGTATATTACAGAAATATGCGGTTTTGAATGGGATAGGACCACTCACCCTTTAGAGTAGATGGAGGAAATAGGAATTATTATTATAAATTGAATTTTAATTTCAATTTCAAATTAAAATTGAATTTGAATTTAAATTTGAATGCACGAGTAAATTTACGCATAAAAACTAGCTTCTAGTTCTTATGCGTACGCATTCAATAGGTGATTGTTCATACTAATGAGAAATAAATATTCACACTTTTGTTTATGCTAATACACAAATATACGATTCTTACCCATAATAGGTGATTATTTGTAGTAGCTGTGATGGGATATCCTAAATACAAAGAGTGGATAGGTGAGACAAATATATTAGGGGATGTGTTTCGTAGAGGTGCTAATTAATTTGTGAAATATTCAAAGAGATGTCATAATGATGAAGAGTTTTCGTGTCCGTGTGCTGGGTGTAAGAATAGTAAGGTGTTTGAGTGGAAAACAATTGAACTACATTTTTTAAGATGAGGTATGTAAGATAGTTATCGAATTTGGATTTTTCACGGGGAACCGAAAGTTCCCTTTGTCCCCTAGCAGCCTTCACAACAACCTTCAACAAGTAGGGTAGATATACAAGGGGAGTATAACATTGTAGATCATAATATTCTAGAGGATTTAGTTGATGATGCGTATGGAGTTCATGAAGTGGAAGAAAATGAGGTCATTGACAATGTACAAGATTCAGATGCTCATGAAGATATTAGGATGAATCATGACGATGACTAACAAAGTTTAAAATTTAATACAAGCCATCCATTACACTCTGGATGTGAGAAACACCAAACAACTTTACATGCCATGGTTGGTATGCATAGTTTGAAGACCCGATATGGTTTATCTGGCAGTAGCGTGACCGGAATTTTGAATTGGGTGAAGGGCTTGCAACCCAAGCAGAATATGCTTCCAAACAGCTATCTTACTATGGAAAATAGTTTGAAAGGTTTAGGAATGAAGTATAAATCAATTCATTCTTGTGTGTATGACTGCATACTATACTGAAAGGAGTATGAAAATCTCGATCGGTGTCTAGTATGCAATGAACCAATATGTGTCCAATCAACTTTCAAGGAAGGCAGAAGATCAAAAGTGCCTCAAAAAGTGCTAAAATATTTTCCTGTTGGGCCTAGATTAAAGAAATTTTTCACAGTACCATGGATAGAGGAGGAAATGACTTGGCATGCTAGGGAAAAAGCAGGGGAAAATCTCATGTGCCATCCTATTGATTCTACAGCTTAGAAGAGGATGAATTTTGAGTATCCCGATTTCGCTCGAGAACATCGTAACATTCGTTTGGCAATATCAAGAGATGGTTTCAATCCATTTGGAAATCTAAGCACCAATCAGAGTGTATGGTCAGTGATCCTAGCCCCACTCAACCTACCTCCTTCACAGTGTATGAGACTTAATTTCTTTATGTTGTCTTTGTTGATCCCTGATCCAAAAGCACCAAGTGAGGACATCGATGTCTACCTGGGTCCTTTGGTATAAGGATTAAATTAGTTATGGGAAGAGGGTGTGCAAGCATTTGACTCTTTTAGAAAATAAGAGTTTACGCTGAAAGCTATGTTGATGTGGGCAATTCATGATTTTCCATCTTATGGGACATTATCCGGTTGTGTAGTACATGGTTATTTGGGGTGTTCTATTTATGGGTAGGAGACTCAATCTTTTTGTATCCCCGTTAGATAAAAATTTAATGCCATAGGAGGTTTTTACCCCCTCTCCTAGTTTTAAATTTGATAAAGTTTCCATTTTTTTTACCGAGCAGGGTTGAACATAGGCTAGGGATGAGAAAACATTTTGGCTCAGAAATTGAAAGTAAATCTTCTGATTGTGGACTTAATATGCCAAGTAAGAATCCTAAATTTAATAATGTCAAACATAAGAAGAACCCAACTAGGAATGAAACTTAGACAAGAAAGGCATGGTCTAGGAGGTCAATTTTATTTAACTTGCCTTATTGGAAGAATAATCCGGTGCGACATGTATTGGATGTGATTGACGCAGAGAAGAACATCGTTGAACATATTGTGGGCACATGCCTTGGGGGAGTCATTCAAAGGATGGAAAAAATGCACGAAAATACCTTAAAGCATTGAAAGTTAAGCCACAACGATGGTTGAACGAAGATAGTAGGGGAAGGACAATAATTTCCCCTTGTGCGTTTGCTTTGACGAGTGAGTAAATGAAAGTTCTTTTAAACACATTATATAATTTGAAAGTTCCATCTAATTTTTTGTCCAACTTGCAAAGGATTGTGAGTTATATTTCCCATTATTTACATAAGTGTAAGTCCCACGATTGACATATGATCATGCAATTGGCTCCTCTATTGTTTAAGCATGATTTCTCCAAGCAGAAGGATTTGCGGAGGGATATTATGAAAATTAGTATTTTCTTGTAACTTTTATGTGAGAAGGTAGTCAATCGAGATCACTGAGTGGCTGCAAAATTGGCGACGAACAAAGCGATTTGTGTCTTGGAGAAGTACTTTTCCCCATCTTTCTTTGGCATAAGTGTTCACTTGTTGGTACACCAATGAGATGAGGCACTTCTTTAAGGCCCAGTTAGATATTGGTGGATGTATTTGTTTGAAAGATTGATGAAAGTTTTCGAAGATTACATCAAGAATACACGACATATTAAAGGATCAATTGCACAGGAATACATCACCAAGGAGTCAACAATCTACACTCGTGAATATATGCTTGACTCGACTAGCGTGGATGACAATTATGAGTTCGTCGATGAAGGTGGTCATGTGATGGGAAAATGAGTGAAATTAATGAGTTTTCAACATGAACAAGTAGCTCGTTATCTATTTTACACACATGAAGATGTCGAAGAATGGAAAAAGTAAGTTTAAATTATTTTAACTTTTACATTATTTTAATTTTTACATGATTAATTTTGTAATACGTTTGTCATGATCTATGCAGAAAATAATGAAGCCTATAAGAATAATAAAAGACGAAAAGCAATGGCACAATCAGACAACGAATTTAGGCTGCGGTTGTCACGCTAGGTAATTATAATGAAAATGGTTGTTATTAAATGTCACATTACAAGTAAGCTTTACAACTAACCTAATTAATGTATTTATATTCTCAGCTCTTAAAGACAAGTGATGCGACATCAAGGCTTGCTCATCTAGAAACAGGACCCTTGTTCATGGCACAAGAGTACAAAAAGTATCGATTAAACGGTTACGTATTCTATGCAAGGGTGTACGAGGAAAATACAAATGTACAGAACTCGGGCATTTCTTACAAGGCTCTTACTTTCCTTCGAGCGAGCGCGAAAGATAAAAACCTGGTTGAATTGGACAATGTAAACTTCAAAGAGTGTGTATTTTACTGGGATTGGGTAATATTAGAGGATAAAAATGCTTGTAAAGTTGATCCTCGCACCAATTTGATCATGGTTGTCTTGTCCAAGTTGAAGAGCAACGAACACGTGAGAGATAAGCCGTTTGTTTGTTCCTTTCAAAAGGTCAAACATGTGTTTTACTCAGAGTATATCAACAACGAGTCGTGTTCAATCGTCCTACCTGTGCTAAAGCATCTAAACAGTAGTTTGGATGACTTGGATGCACGTACCGAATATCAATCAATTTTTTACGATATCCCGAATTTGAAATAATTTTTAGATTTGTAATAAGTATTCAAATTATTTGTAATGACCAGTGGATGTATTATTCTAGTACTTTATTATCATCAAATGATAATTTAATATTCTTAATTCATTTGTACTTGATCATTTTAATGCTTGTAATAACACGGTGAATATGTTAATTAGAATTTTAATCAATTTAAGAATTAATTCAGAGTCCTTGACCCAGGAGTGTGTGTGCTTTTTATTAGTATGTGTAGTTACTATCGGATTTCAGCATTAATTCAAAGTCCATATGCATGTTTCTACTAATAATAACAATTTTTGCAGAAAATGACTTCATCCGGGCGTGGTAGCGGAGGCGATGAGGGCTCCTCAGCGAATAGGCCCCCAAAATGGGGCAAATTGGGGCCCATCGTCGAGAATAAGAAGACACTATTGTCTAGAGCTCTAGAGCTACTAAAGGAGATCATTGATCTGGGGTACACTGATTGGAGGGCCGTGCCTATTGACCTCAAGTTGAACATCTGGGGGGCACTATAGGTAGCATATTTATATTTATATTTATAATCATTTAATACTTTTTTTCTTTTTGTTTTGTATCTGTTTCACAGGAACAATTTGGCTTGCCCCTATATCTTTGCGACTCCACAATGGAATAATTGAGGGATCAATATAAGACGTGGAGGAAGAATTTGCAGGCACAGTACTTTGGGAAGACCCGTGAGCCCATTCTGAGACTACGCGATACCGTCCCACCAAAGGAGCCGATCTCATTGGCACAGTGGCAAACGTTTATCGATAATGTGACCAATGAGCGGCAATTGGTATCTCGCTAATAGGGGAGGGAAAACCGAGCAAAAAAGTTGGACGTGCACTACTCTAGGCGGACATCTTATGCCGAGGTGGAGCACGGGATGGTATATTTTTAATTTTTTTTAATTTTAGTTATTCTAATTTGGCATTACTTTGCGTTTACTTAGTAATTCTGTATTATTTTATTTCGGGACATGGGGAGTGGACCTGAGGATAGGCCACATAGGCTCGATGCCTATGTCTTAATTCGACCGAAAAAGGGAAAGGATAAGGAGGTGCCCCGAGCCTCGCAGCCACCATTGTAAGTTATGAATGTTTAATTTTTTTAATATGTTATAGTTTATTTATTTACATAATTAACTAATCGTGTACTTTTCGTCTTTTCAGGAAAAGCTTAAAGAAGTGCATGAGTCGCATTCTGATGTCGACAAAGCATCTTTGTCTATAGAGGCACTCAGTCAAGTGCTCGGTCTGAGTGCTAGGGGTGAGCTCGCAAAGGGAGGACTACGAGGGTGAGCTCATGGGTGGGGAAGTCTAGGATCATATAAATGGAGATGAGCAATAGCGGATTAGCACATAAGGTGTATACCCATGACGATAAGCTATAAAGGTTAAAGACGATGGTCCTAGATAGATATGACTTCATGAAGCATAAGTTGGGCAAAGGCAAGGGCAGTGGGAAGGGGAAGGGGGTAGAGGTAGAGGTAGAAGATGATGAGGGTGAGGGAGAGAGCGAGGGAGAGGACGAGAACGCCACTGCTTCATCGCCGATATGCACGGACTCGATGCCATATAATGATCCATTTCCCATCGTGACCCCCGTCTAGCGGCCTATGTGAGCAATCAATTGGCTGTCGAGCGTGTTTCTACTCGACATATATTGTGGGGAGCCGATAGCGAGAGGTTTTAGGGACTCGGGCTTACTCCAGGGTATGGTGGTTCATAGATGTCCCCTATAAGACATTGAAGCAAGGTTGCTCATCACGCATGTGGTGGATGGAAAGGAGAACTCACCTTTGTGGTTGCGCAAACAATGCGACGTTCAACATATTGAGGGGTGTCTCAATTCATGTCGCGTGGCCTTCCTTTCTCCTTCGACCTGCTCCTTCTTCATGACATTATTTTTATCTTTTTATTTGGATAGTTGGATATTGGATTGTATTTGTATTTTTTTAAATTTTGGTACATGTGGGTTTGGATATGGATATTTTTATTTGTATATGGATTATATATTCCATAATTTGGTATATTATTTCTATTTTATTTGGATATATGCTGTTTGGATAGGTATGATTTTGCTATAACAGGAACAACTATACTGTTGTGCAGTGATAGTGGCCATGCCCAGTAGTTTTTTTTTTTGAATTCTGCCCAAAATTGTCACAATTTTTTACCATGGCAATTTTTTGGTTTTGTCACGGTATTTGATCGTGATAAAACTTGTCAAGGTCAAAGACCGTGACAGGACCGTGACAAGTCCATGATAAAGAAGTTGTCAACCCCAGACTTGTCTTGATCAAAGACCGTGACAAGTCAGCTGTTTTGGTGTAGTGACCATTGAGTCGAGAGTAATTAAGTCCTCAATTAAGTTATTTCGATCTCATGGAAGATAAAAAAAATGAACATCCTTGAATAGGGAGACTACCTCCTTTATATACTCATTGTACGACAGTACCATTTATTCTTTGATTTTCCAGTGTGATAAATTTTACAGATAATTAGGGTTGAAATCCCTAAATATGTCAATTCATTATATTCCTTTCTCACAGTATATCCTTAGTCCAGGGATGCGGGCTTTATATTCGTCGATGTTGTTCTTCCAGTCGAATTTCAACTTGATGGTTATATGTTGGTGTTTTCCATATAATGATAATAACAACATTATGATTTTATATCCTTTGTTATTAGTTGCACCGTCAAAGTATAAATACCATCTCTACCCATCTTGACTTTATGTCGCTATGATGTCTTCATTTGGAAAATGGGCACTGATACCCTTTTTCCCTTCCAAAGGGAATCAACTAGAAAATTAGTGGTGGATCAACCTTTGATTGCCTATTAGTGCATATAATCGATGTCAAATTTGGTGAGCGATAATGTAATACCCCATATTTTTTACTCATTTATTTACATTACGAGATTATTACTTATTTTCTATCATTACATGTGATATGTCACTTGTTATATTTTTAGCTTGTTTATGTTGTTATTTAACGTAGATTTGTGCTACGTGAATTAACACTATTAGAAAATTGGCATAATACATTGTGATTAATGAATTAAATATTTTAAGTGAATTAGTATTATGGGAGGCTATGGAATGGTCAGGGACTAGGTGTCGGGGGTTCCTTATTTGGATTAATCCCTCAGTATCAAGTTACACCAATCATAAAATTGTTTCTTGTAAAAAAGCCACATGTTAATATTTAGTAATCAAGTCTTAACTTAATTGACTCATACTGGCTTGTAAACTAAGAGAATTAGGTAATTAATTTATTTTAAAAATTCTATTTTGGATTGACTTTTAGGACTCTTAGAATGTTCATTTTTTACTTAAAAGAGTTGAGTTTAAGTATATTGGATTAGTATATAGTTTGGGTTGAGTTTCGGGTTGTTAAGTACATGTTTTAGGCTCATTTGGTTGAGGCTTATATTGGGCCTATGTTTAATTTCGTGATAATCACTCTTACTAGGTTAGTTAGTAAAATCTGGAATGCTCTTTTGTCATTTGATAAGAAGCGCAGATTAAAGGGGGTTTGGGGTTTTCAGACTTAATTCTTCAATCGATCCAAGTCAAGTGTAGATCGATTAAGAATCTCATTAGGGCTATGCTATGATAGTACTGTTCATTGGATTTTAAAATAACAATTTTATAGCATGATTTTAATAATCTAAAATTTAATTTTTGTAATTAGTTTAATTGGTAAGTAAAACTTTAATACCATGTCAATGAATTGAGATAGTTTGAGGATAAATCTTATGAATAAGTCTTCAAATCTAGATGAAATTGATATATTCTAAATCATAGTAATGATTTATATAAAATCCATCTCATTTAATTCCTAGTTAAATCAAACCTGATATGAATTGGTAAGAGTTATTAATCAAGGGTTCTAAAACACATAATATGAAATAGTTCTTGAATCCTTGTTTAAGTCACCTAAAACTTGTAGTTGTAGGTTAGATTTTTATCTAAAGTGCTTAATGATTATTAAATGGTGTTCTTGAGGTGTTAGGACCTTAGGTAGGGTCTTCTATGGTGAATTACGGTTTTTGAGTTTTTACTTGCGGTATGGGGACCAATTTATGTAAAGTTTAGATCTGTGGTGTAGTGATCACATTTAAGAACCCCGTGCACACGACATAAAATATCCATGTGAGCACAATCTTAGCCGGGAGTCTAATTAGTTTATTTTAGTATGACAATATTTAGTGAGGGTTTATTGAAAATCCTAAGTTATTATTAAAAGGTTTTTTCGATATAATGTGTTCAGTTTTAGCTCAGAAGAATTTTACACATTTTGGATATTTATTTATAATTAATTGGAGGTAATTAATCTAGAATGTAAGACACTTTTTGTTGAGGACCTTGAGTCTAGGTTCGAGTATTAGGATATTTTATGAGAATGAGATATGCTTAGTGATTATTTAGATCACGCAATAGTTTGGAATGTTTTTATAACCCATCTAGTAGGTAGTAGTTATTTTATCATGATTCATATGAACATTATTAGTGAGACTATACCTAGACTTTAGAAATCTAGGAGTTCGGACTAGTTTTATATGATAAAAATTATAGTTAAAGTAACTATTAACTTGTAATAATAAGATACTTTATGTTTAACCTAGTTGAGTAGAGTTTGTGCTTGTTTGTTGACCCAGTTGCGTAGGGTCATATTTGTTGGCTTAATTTATGTGCAATCATACCGAGGATGTGTGTGTTCTCATGGGTGACGTACTAGAAGGGATTTGATAGGGAGAGTTCGATGTTAACCATGCATGGTATTCTCGATGATGAGAATGGATGTGCATAGATCATATTTTCTCTGATTCTACGTGCTGAAGCGTTAGGTATGAGACCTATACGTTTGGTGTGATAGTGTAGTGGTTTCCACTTTGTTAATATTGGGAGGTTATAGTGCTGGAACGCCTTATAACTATAATTAGTACGCACAATTGATCCAAGAAGGCAATAAGGATAGGTTTTCGTACTTTTATTTGCGGGCTCGAGCGTAATCCATGTTATTTGATGTGGGTTGTCTACACTCACAGGTATCTATTTTGGATTATGTGATTATTTATTGTGGTACTTCAGATGATTGTACCGGTTTTTTATTTATAATTGTGATGTATAATTACAAACTTATGACTAGGTAATAAAGTAATGAATATACTAGAGATGTATATACTAAATCAGCGTCATAAGATTATTTGAGAATGATAAACTTGAGAGACACTTCTAAAATCATAATATAAAATATTTTTGATATTATGTTTAGTAAATGAGTTTATTTTAATATACAATATTACCGTGTAATAAATTATTCTTAAATCAAGATATGAACTTAAGAATTTCAGAGTAAAGAATAAATAATTAAGAGATAAGCACTTATCACATGGGATTTGTTTGGTTTGGGAGTAAAGTCACATGATTATTTTATGTTGTTTGGGTTGGGTGACTTTAATAACAAAACATCAATTTAATATTAGAGGAAGATGCATTATTATTGTGGCCCAACTTCAGTTAAATCCATACTCTTTGTAGACTTGTTGGGTTTATTCCTCGTCATTGAATTGTTTTTCGAGACAATGTTTGTGCCGTAGACTTGGGTTATTTTTTGAAAGAGTATCTCTAGCGAAATCATATTCATTATTTCTAGGGTGTAGGCACCGAGTAGTGTCACTCCTTTAAATATTTCTATTTATTTACATTTTTTTCTAGCAGTTATATTTATTTCATATTTTTCCCGAGTCATAGATTGTATGAGACGTATTTGTATTCCGAGATGGATATTTTACCCTTCACATTTTATATTCCAAAGTTGGATTTGATTCTTATGGTAGTGAATGGTATCATAGATATTTTATATTATCATATAGTTTATTATCTTGTAATGTAATTATTTACTTCATTTTATTTATTTCGTTGCTGAGAATGTTACTAAATGTTTTGATTCCCACAATTTTTGTATTAAATCTTATCAATCTATTTATGGATTTTACGAGGTGTAATAAAGAATAGACGTTTGGCCATTTTACTTTTTAGTTCAAGATTTTAAAGTAAGTACTTCAAGGGATCCATGCGAGAAATTAACTTGACTTGGAAAGAAATCATGTAGTGCCTCGGTATTTGTGTTACTCATATGAGGTATAAGCATGACTTTTTTGGGGACTTATATATTACTTCGTAGATGGTTAATTTTTTACTGTTCCTTCCCCTATTCCTTAACATATTGTGCCAACATAGATCAGGTGAATGTATGCGATAGTGAGGTATAACATGAATGGACATCCAGATTAAGATGGAGGCGACATAGGTTGGTTAATCAAGAACTCTTTGACTTTGTCTAAAGACTCTTGGCAAGAAGAATTCGATTTTTTGGTGGAGTCTTTGCGTAGCAGTTTGAAAATTGGTTCGCACATAGAGGTCAGCTAAGAGATGCGCATACTGATATATTATAGGCCTCCCAGAAATCCTTCGACTTCCTTTATTCATGGGGGTGGCATCTCAAGCATGGATCTCACTTTGATAGTCGATTCCCTTTTCACTAATGATGAATCCAAGAAAATTCCTTTTGGTAACTCCAAAGACACACTTCTGAGGATTCAAAAGCATTTGGAATGATCTTGATCTCTCGAAAAACTTTCTTAAGGTTGGCACAAACCATTCACGTGTCTTAGACTTGATGATCATATCATCCATGTACACCTCAATTTCTTTATGAATCATGTCATGTGTTAAACCGGTGACTCTTCTTTGGTATGTAGCAATAGAGATTTTTTAGGCCCAATGGCATGGCAGTGTAAAAAAATGTTCCCCAAGGGGTCATAAAGGACATTTTTTTCTTAATCCTTTGGGTTCATTTTAATTTTGTTGTATCATGTGAAGCCATCCACAAAATACTTCAAGGCATGATTGACGGTGTTATCAATGATCATGTCTATTTTTGGGAGAGATTGTTTATTTTTGGAAGTGGACTTATGTAATTACCCTTATTTTTGGAATCGAATTAATTAATTAAACTAACATTTTGAGCATTTAATTAACTACTTGGTGGTATGTGGTTTTAGTAAAACCATATGGGGAAATCGAGTCTTTTATACTTGTTTGGACTCCAAGCTAAGAATTTTTAAAATTTAATGAGTAGAGGTTTAATTTGTTTAGAGTTCACAATATAGTGGGCCTTTTAAGTTTTTATTCTAATTAAAATAGGAAAAGAAAAAGCAAGGAAATAAGAAGAAGAAGAAGAAGAAGAAGAAGAAGAAGAAGAAGAAGAAGAAGAAGAAGAGAGAGAGAGAGAGAGTGTGTGTTGAGCCGCGATCGAGGGGTGTCTCACCTTCCTCGAAATCCTAAACCCGCTATAGCATGGGTTGTAAGACGTTATAACGACTCATGGAGAAAGAGAGGTGGAATGTGGTTTTTTATATAAGGGGAGTGTGGCTTTAATTTTTTTGTACACATACATACTTATGCCCCAAACATAAACCTGCATACCCTATATTGTTTTTAACTCCTAAATTAAATCAACTTTCAACCTTGATTTAAGGGGATTTACACTAATATTTTGAAGAAGAACAAAGACGCAAAGTTGTTGTTTTTATAGGAGGAACAACTTGGAATATTAATACCCTCATATAAGCCAAGAATATTTCTATTTTTATCCTTAAGTATTATTTGATATAAATGTTGCCTAAACAATAAATATGCATGTTTTGTAAATATTTTTAGCAACTTAATTGAGGAAAGTGATAACCTAATTATTATTTTATTTTTATGAACTTTTGAATTCGAATTTAATACTTGAAAAATTGCATGTTTAAAGTATTCGAATTTATTATCATTGGATATTGGATCAAATTGCATGTTAAAAAGAATACAACTCAACTCGACGTAATAAAGCATTTTCTCAATTATTTGGGGTCGGCTGCATGAATCCTTTTTTGTTCCATTATGTCTAGCGCAATATCTTCGGTTAAACCACATGATATCATATCCTTTTTTATAATATCCCGTCAAATCAATTTGGGCCTACCTCTAACCCTTGTGTTACCATTAATATTAACTGAATCACTCTTCCTTATAGGAGCATCCGTTGGTCTACGCTTCGATTTTCTCTCAATTTATCTTCTATGGGATCTAATTTTACTGTTTCACGAATTTGTTCATTTATAATTTTATCCTTGTGAGTTTTACTACAAATCCATCTTAGCATTCGCATCTCCGCCACACTCATTTTCTGCACATTTTATTTCTTAGTTGTCCATCACTCTGTCCCATATAACATGGCGGATCTAATGTCCGTACTATAAATTTGTTCTTTTAATATCAAAGGTATACACCTATCACACAAAATGCCGGTAGCACTTCTCCATTTAACCAAGCTTGCTATAATTGATAGGAAGTTTTTTGCGTATGGTCGTTGTCTTCAAAAGCCATTCTTAAAATTCCCTTGAGTACCTACAAAACTTGTCTAAAAATAAATAGTATTGCGGTAATTACGGGTATCAATCCAACTTTCAAGGTGAAATTAATGGGAATACTTGCAATTTCAATTTTTTTATGAAAATATTAAAACAATTTCAAGGGAAAAGTTACTACTAAATGCTAAAACTATCAAATGACTAAATAATGAAAAAGAATGTGCAAGCGAGTGTGAAATACTGTGAGAAGATCAAGAGATGGGATTACACTGCATTTTCAATTATTTTAATTTCTCAATTTATTAATTTGAAATATTTCGAGATAATATTAAATCTATAATCTAACTCTCGTTATAATTATAAATTTAATAATATCTTTTTCAGAAAATTAATTTAAAAATATCACACAATGAAAAGTTCGGACTACACTATTTTTAGAAAATTATCCGCTAGGATCAATTTAACGAAAAAAATATCAATCCTCAAATTTTCAACACCGAATTAATATTCAAATATAGGGAAAAAAAACCTATCTCTAGTTCAATTCCTAAATTCAAACATTAATTCATTCAATTAATTTACTAACTCTCGTTACATAAATTAATTGGTGACAATTAAAATTAATTTACCTAAAAATATAAAATTAATGAAACCAATTAATTAAAGTAACATCATACCCAGTGTATCCCACCCCTTAAACGGGGGGTTTAGCCAAACATTCTCATGTTAGTATAAACATCATTTAATAATATAGCAAGAATGAAAAGGAAAGGGAAAGAAATTCAAGACGCAAAATTTTCTTGTCGAACTTGTTCATGAAAGTGCGTCACAATCTTCTCACAAATCCAGCACTTGGTTACATCAAAAAGA
The DNA here is from genome assembly GCA_949130495.1 of Sambucus nigra. Taxonomy (NCBI): domain Eukaryota; kingdom Viridiplantae; phylum Streptophyta; class Magnoliopsida; order Dipsacales; family Adoxaceae; genus Sambucus; species Sambucus nigra. Next base: position 419,124,250 of record OX422219.1, read on the forward strand.
ATAAAAACAAACCTAAAAATTTATTCTAAACTAAACTACTTTTTTTTTGTATTTTTCTGAATTTTTTTTTATGTACCTACTATGTACATATTATACACACTCTCTCTCTCTCTCTCTCTCTCTCTACGTCTCTTCCTTTTCTTTCTGATGAGAGTCCCCCTTTTTTTCTGAGATGCCCCTCCTTCTTTTTAAGGTCCACGAGTTGATTTGGATGGAGAGATTATAATGGGATTTTATTTAGCCAAGTCAAAGAGTTTTGGTTAATGTCAAATGGGTTTGTTTTATTTTTGGTTTTGATTTTAACAAGGGGAGAAATCTTGAAAGCTCAAATGGGTTTTGGGTATGAAAATGGCTGGTGGGTTAGGAGGTGGTTGACATGGTCGGGGCTGCCTCGGGTCGGCCACTCAGTTTGGGGTTGGGCAGACCGGTCCATGTAAGGTTCGATTTTGGGTTTCTGTGGGTGCGGGTTTGAGGATCCGGGTTCATGGATTAGGGAGAACTCGGGTTCATTTTTTTTTTTGCGTTTTGGGCATCGGGTGGTGTTGGTTTGGGTCGGAAGTTGGGATGGGGGCTGGCCAAATTCGGCCAGAGGTATAGGGGCTGCTGGGTGCCGACGGATTTTGGTCGGAGATGGCTGGTTGGGCAGATATGTTGGTTTGGGTTTGGTGATTAATGGTGGTGAGGAGTGGTGTTGGGGGAAATAGGTTTAACATGGATGTTGGGTTAATGGGTATTGAGATGGTGAGAGAAAGGAGGTTTTAGTTATGGAGGTTGTTTGGAAGAGGAGAGAGAATCGTGGGTGAAGGTTGAAGATGGAGTTTGGGGATGGTTAGGTGTGTATATGTGTATGGGAATTATAGAGTGTGTGTGTCATAATTTATACCTCAAAAAAATTTAAATTAAAATAACCTAACAAACTAAAAAAAAATTAACTAACTAAAAATTAAATTCAACTAAAAAAAATAAAATAAAATCATAATCTAAAAAAAAATAAAAGAAACAAATTAAAAATAAAACTTGAAAAGAAATAAAAGTCAAAATCAAAATCTATTAAAAATAAAAAACCTAAAAAAATATAAAATCTCATAAAACTAAAAATAAATAACATCCTAAAAAAAACTAATCCTAATAAAATAAAAACTAAAAACTGATAAAAATAAAAGAATAGAAAAAATAGAAAATAAATCCTAGAAAATCGTATTAAATCTAAAATAGTTCCTAAAAATAAAACGACTCAAAATAAAAATCTAGAAAAAGAATAGAAGTAAAACTTAACACACACATAGCTCTGGGAATGGTCTGGGCTCGGTGTAGGTTTAGGTTTGGGTTACGGGATTAGTTCAGGACATCGGAACACATCGTGGTTGCTTTAATTTTCTTCGTTGATCACTTTTTACCGCTATTTTGTCGCAATTACGCAGATTTAGCATCATTTCATACCGCGACTGCTGATTGACCTGTAATATAGATAAGTACAAACATAAGGCCGATTTTAATTAAAACGAGTGACTAAAATGCTTCTATCCGGGGCATAAATTATACACTTTTGGGTGCTTATCACACCACCCCCAAACAGAACATTGCTAGTTCTCGAGCAAGAATAGAGAGAAAATAGAGATAAGTAACCAAAAGTGTGCCACTTTCGCAGGCACTGGCGATTGCACTTAGCATGTGCAACAAGCCGTTAAACCTATAGGTTGCCCTACAGGACGAGTGGTGTCTCGTGAGGGTTTGCAGTGAATATACCCACAAAATTTGAAAACTTATTTAAATGCAGTTTCTTATTTGACGATGAATTGCTATACAACCCAATTAAAAAGGACGTCAAGGAACACCATACTCAACTATCAAAATGAGATATTAAATTTCTTAATACCAAAAGCGTAATCCTTCTTAAAACTCAGCATGTGTTGTGTGAAACAATTGTAAGTATCATGATAGTAATTCCTAGATTACCCTTATATAATCATCGCTTTGACTTCAATTTTCACTAGATATATCTCTCTGAATCGAACTCTCTGAGAATTGGGTAATTGTATCTCTCTAGTGTGTGAGGAGATTAGTAAATATAAATAAGTTTAAACATCTCACACACTTTATAAAAAAAGGACGGATATATGAAAAAAAATGATCTCATGAACGAATGCTAACCACTATGTTGAGAATGTCGAATTATTCACCATATAATCTTTTCGTTTGCCCGAACACTTTAACAAGGGTGAAATTGGGGTTTATGTAAGGTATGAAGGAGATGATTGATATGATGGGTTGTTTTGAGAAGTATGTAACACAAGAATAACTAATATCTTCATTTTTTGAATTTATGATCGCATGTTTTCTTTTTCATCTTTTCTATTTTTTTTTTCCTTTCTTTTTCTGCTTCTTTTTCGACTTTTTTTTTTTATTGCGATGCATTTTTTTATAACGAAAATGAAGACAATTTACATTTGAAATTCTAAGAACTTTTTTTTCTCAAAAACGATGGCAATGGTGTATGGTATTTGGGGCATATGGGTAAGGGTAATATGGAAAATGGGTAAATGATAATTTGATAAGGAAAAATGGTGAGTGTATGGTAAAATCGGTTTAGTGCTAGGGACAAACTACAAGACACATGTTTCTTATAACTCGAAAGTGATATCATTCTCAGTGATTATGCCAAATTTAAAAAACTAATGAGATCATGAAACGACTAAGTGTGGTATCCAAAGATAGGTGAGTCATCTTGTGACTCGAAGATATGTAAAAACCCTCAAAAAGGTGAAAAGCTCAAATCCCACAGGTTTAAGAATCCACTAGTGATCTTTTAAGGCTTTCTTGCGAATATAGTTACTCTTCAACTTTTGATTGTAAACGTGATAGTGCAAATTGATGAGTCTAAGAATTCATAGTGAAAGTACGCTTTTAAGAGGTATTAATTAATTTAAGGTTAAAAGCGTAATTTTTGGGTCAAATACAGGTATTTCGAGATTTCTAAAAGAGGGATGATAGGCAAATCATGTCATAAAAAATTATTTTTAACTGCACAAAAAGTTTAAAATCACTTCTTTTTGAAAATTTTCAAAAGAGGTATGATTTTGATAAATTTTCCACCCCAAACAAAAGAGAACATCGTCCTCGATGTTTAAAACCATATATAAAATTAAAAAGCACAAGGGAGGAAAGACATTACCATAATGAACCGCTAATGAAATTGTACCGCATGGTGGAGCAGAGATAAAACCTGAAGAACAGATGCAATACAAACATATGTACGAGTTTATAAAGCATGTGAAAATCATAGGGTGATGTGAAACACCACCCCCAAATAGGATAAGACTCATACTCAAAAATAATGAACAACGAGCTGCCTCCCGGTAGCGCTAAGTTTAATGTCTTCAGCCAGACCAAACCGTTCTCACCCTAAAGATAAGATCTGTGAAAGTGTGGGGCGGCAGAAAAATTGGGTGATGAGAATCACCCCCAAACAAGACTGAAGCTTTAGTCTTGTTGGATAAAGGCTAAAGAAGAGGTCAATGCACTTGTATAGTGAAGTGCATCACTCGATGCAAAGCATCGATGGACCATGGGCGGGTGGGTAGGAGGGTACATGGACGAAGATGGGCAAGGGTGAGGGTGAACATGCACCGGTCACAGGCCTTATTGAGCGTAAAGGTGAGGGCAACAAGGGCCCTATAACAACGGTGCTCTAATTGGCGGGGGAGACAAAATGGTGTGGCAATAATGATGGGGTGGGCCTCATAGAAAGTGCACGACCATTCTATAAATGGACGGTGATAATGGTCACCTCGTGACACGCCATGGAGCTGTCGAAGGAAAAAATCAACACCACAAGGAAGTGGTGTGAATTGAGGAACAAGCTCCGTGTCACGGAGGATTAGAGTAGCATAAATACTCGCATAGATAGTGGTGTCGATGAAAAAAACACAAATGTGATTGTGGAGCACTAGGGTGGAGGGCAGAGGTAGGTGAGGACCTAAATACGTAGATGGGAACAGCTGAGGTGCAATAACAAGGTCCAACCCAAGTGGTGAGGTGGAAGGGATAGTGGGTGGATCGGGTGGGACAAAGGGTGGGGGAAGATGATCTAACTCACGAGTAGGAGACACACACTCCTCATGAGGCGCGGAGTGATCCTCAAGGGCACTCGCGGGAGGAAGTGTGGAAATAAATGAGGGAGTGATCAACTTATCCACCAATATATCTGTCTCAATGGGAGCCAAGCAAGGTGGGACAGGGTCCATATCTAGAGCGATATAAACCATCTCGAGTTCAATATCAAGAAAATGGTGAGCACTCGTAACCAAAGCTAACCTAGGATGAAGTGGTTCCTCGGGAACACACACAGTGGGATCGATAGGTGTAGGCTCGGGCATAAATAAGGATTCTATGGAAGGGGAAAGATGAATCTCAATGGTGGGTTTGAGAGGGTATGGCGGTGTGGGATCAGTCTCACAATTAATGAAAATGTCAACACTATTGTCAACTTCGATATTCTCAGGATAATAGGGTTGGTCACACTCAAAATCAGTTGCACAAGATGACACATCATCGTCCCACGCGGGGGAAATAATGGGTTGACTTGGGGTGAAATCCGAATCTTCCGCACATTCAAAATCATTTAATTGTAGTTCAAGCCTTTGAAGTGATTCAGTTTGAGATTGAAGAGTGTGCGCGAACTTGTGCAAGAGACCTTCGAGAGAGGATGTGAAAGATGGTGTTGAAGTGGTGGCGAGTGGCGGCGGTGGTTGAGGTGGACATAACGTGCTATGGATAGGACTGATAGGACTAAATGGAGAATACTCGAATGAAGTGTGTGGAGTGGGGCCAAGTTCATCATACACGAAGGGAGCGCCTTCGTGATGGACAAATGGTTAATGCTCATAGGGTGCGTAGTGAGAGAACTGATCGTGAATGGGTGAACATGGTGGCGATGACGACTGTTGGAAACCATAAGGATACATAACATGGCGTTGAGATTCATATGGCATAGAAGGGTGATCAGGACGCCATGAATAGCTTGGGTATTCATACCCCTCGACATTGGATAGGTCGTGAGAATACGGCGCGGGTGGTTCCAAAACAGTGTCATATGGACACACATGTTCCATGGTGAGGTTAGATGGAGAGAATATGAATGGACACTCATGGGACAAATGGTCCACCAGAAAGCAGTGTGTGCACGGTGAAGCATGGGATGGGTTGACACTCGGTACTAAAGGCGGTGGAGTAGGAGATGTGTGCGTGGACGACACACGAGTATCAACAGCAGGTGTTTGAGATTTGAAGCCATGAATTAATGAATGAAGGTTCGATTCGGGCTTATCGTCAAACAAGCTTCGAGAGACTGGGAAATGGCCAAACTATTCCCGTAAAGGACGTTCTTTGTCCATGACAAAAGGAATATATTTTTTTTAATATTGTTCAAAAGAAAAAAAATATTTTTGGTATTTTAAATATGGAAAAAAAGAAAATCTTTTGGGATTTTTGGAAATATTTTTAAAAAAGAAGGAAAATATTTTGGGCTTTTTCGAAAATATTTAAAAAAAAAGAAGGAAAATATTTTTGGGTTGTTTCAGAAAAGGGGAAAATGGACTCTAGATGTGATCGAACTAACTAAAACTGACTACCGAAAGAATGGAATTGAACACAAACAGTCAAGAAAAATCCTAACGAGCACGTAGCCTATTATTATCTTCAAAATTAGTGAAAGAGGTAGTCAAATTTTAATTAAGTCCGCGGGGACGAAAATTACGGAATTTATATTTGTGATCGCCGGTTGTAAAAATGTGTTCCTACGGGGCTAGCTAGTTGATTGATTTTAAATTTAATGATAGCTAGGGTAGCACACAATGGATAAGCGAGTGAGTCGGGTGATGAAATTCTTTCTCGTTTCAACGACCGGGTCCAGGTTTTAGGTAAATTAATTAATCAAACCATTTAATTTAAATGCGATGCAGAAATTAAAAGCACAGAGGAGCAATTAATCACACAAAAAATGAACTCGCTGGCAGGAGAGTCGCGAGGAATAAAAAAAATTATACCTCCCACGGTTTTGACACACGTGGGGTAAAGAGCGAGTTGAGTCGACCGGGGGGAGATTTCGCCTATCTCAGTCATCCCCGGGAGTCCTACCGACCCGAAGTAGAGAGGCTTCTAAATCCTCGCCTTGGACGCCCTCTCTCTACTTTGCCCGTTTTCCCTTTTCGCTTTTTTTTAATGAATAATTATTACAAAAATAATACGGTGTCAAAATGTACCAAATAAATACAAACCTTCAAAAATCCTTTACAACCAGTCTAAGGAGGAGGGAGAAGGAATAACTACAACTAAAAAAAATGAATAAAAAAAAATTACAAGTCTTCAATTGCTTCCAGGCCAAGAAAGCGGCAACGACGCCATTTGATAACAAGCTTTTTGCATATGGTCGTTGTCTTCAAAATCCACTCTCAAAATTCCCTTGAGTACCTACAAAACTTGTCTAAAAATAACTCGTATTGCGGTAAGTACAGGTATCAATCCAACTTCCAAGGTGAAGCAATTAATGGGAATACTTGCAATTTCAATTTTTTTATGAAAATACTTTTTAAATTTTAATTTTTTTTTAAAAAAAAATTTCAAGGGAAAAGTTACTACTAAATGCTAAAATTATAAAATGACTAAATAATGAAAACGAATGTGCAACCGAGTGTGAAATACTGTGAGAAGGTCAAGAGATGGGACTACACTACATTTTTAATTATTTTAATTTCTCAATTTATTAATTTCAAATATTTTGAGATAATATTAAATCGATAATCTAACTCTCGTTATAATTATAAATTTAATAATATCTTTTTCAGAAAATTAATTTTAAAATGTCACACAATGAAAAGTTAGGACTACACTATTTTCAGAAAATTATCCGCTAGGATCAATTTAACGAAAACAATATCAATCCTCAAATTTTCAACACCGAATTAATATTCAAATATAGGAAAAAAACCTATCTCTAGTTCGATTCCTAAATTCAAACATTAATTCGTTCAATTGATTTACTAACTCTCGTTACATAAATTAACTGGTGACAGTTAAAATTAATTTACCTAGAAATATAAAATTAATGAAACCAATTAATTAAATTAACATCATACGCAGTGTATCCCACCCTTTAAACGGGGTGTTTAGCCAAACATTCTCATGTTAGTATAAACATCATTTAATAATAGAGCAAGAATGAAAAGGAAAGGGAAAGAAATTCAAGACGCAAAATTTTCTTGTCGAACTTGTACATGAAAGTGCGTCACAATCTTCTCACAAATCCAGCACTTGATTACATCAAAAAGAATAAAAACAAACCTACAAATTTATTCTAAACTAAACTAGTTTTTTTTTGTATTTTTCTGATTTTTTTTTTATGTACCTACTATGTATATGAGAGGACCCCCTTTTTTAACGAGATGACCCTCCTTCTTTTTAAGGTCCACGAGTTGATTTGGATGGAGAGATTATTATGGGATATTTTTCGGCCAAGTCAAAGAGTTTTGGTTAATGTCAAATGGGTTTGTTTTATTTTTGGTTTTTATTTTAACAGGTGGAGAAATCTTGAAAGCTCAAATGGGTTTTAGGTATGCAAATGGTTGGTGGGTTCGGAGGTGGTTGACATGGTCGGGGCTGCCTCGGGTCGACAACTCGGTTTCGAGTCTGGGCAGACCAAACCATGTAAGGTTCGATTTTGGGTTTGTGTGGGTGCGGGTTTGAGGATCGGGGTTCGTGGGTTAGGGCGAACTCGGGTTCGTTTTTTTTTTTTACGTTTTGGACATCGGGTGGTGTTGGTTTGGGTCGGAAGTTGGGATGGGGGCTGGCCAAATTCGGCCAGAGGTATAGGGGCTGGTTGGGTAGATATGTTGGTTTGGGTTTGATGATTATGGTGGTGAGGAGTGGTGTTGGGGGAAATGAGTTTAACATGGATGTTGGGTTAATTGGTATTGAAATGGTGAGACAAAAGAGGTTTTAGTTATGGAGGTTGTTTGGAAGAGGAGAGCGAATCGTGGGTGAAGGTTGAAGATGGAGTTTGGGGATGGTTAGGTGTGTATATGTGTATGGGAATTATAGTGCGAGTGTGTCATAATTTATACCTTTAAAAAAATTAAAATTAAAATAACGTAACAAACTAAATAAAAACTAACTAACTAAAAATTAAATTCAACTAAAAAAAATGAAATAATATCACAATCTAAAAAAAAAAATAAAAAAAACAAATTAAAAATAGAACTTAAAAAGAAATAAAAGTCAAAATCAAAATCTATTAAAAATAAAAATCCTAAAAAAAATGTAAAATCGGAAAAAACTAAAAATAATTAACATCCTAAAAAAACTAATCCTAATAAAATAAAAACTAAAAACTGATAAAAATAAAGAAATAGAAAAAATAGAAAATAAATCCTAGAAAATTCGTATTAAATCTAAAATAATTCCTAAAAATAAAACGACTTAAAATAAAAATCTAGAAAAATAATAGAGGTACAAACTCAACACACACGGGGCTCGGGGAATGGTCTGGGCTCGGTGTAGGCTTAAGTTTGGGTTACGGGACTGGTTCAGGACATCGGAACACATCGGGTAAGCTCAGAATAGACTTCTCACTTCACAGTTGCTTTAATTTTCTTCGTTGATCACTTTTTACAGCTATTTTATCGCAATTACGGTGATTTAACATATTTAATACCGCGACTGCTAATTGACCTGCAATATAGATAAATACGAATATAAGGCAAATTTTAATTAAAATGAGTGACAAAAATACTTCTATTCGGGGCATAAATTATACACTTTTGGGTGCTTATCAATAATTCTATGAGTAACATCATAACTAATGTACCCATCTTTTTGGATAATCAAGACTAAATAATGAAAATGATCATTTATAGGTATGTATTAACGCTTTAATTTAAGCACACCTCTATTTGTCCTCCTATTACTACTAAAATTTCACTCCACGTATTCTATTTTAGTTCTCGTTATTTTAAATCCTTTTGTTTCTAGAGTTTTTATCCACAATTCCAACCTAGCATTAATCTCCATCTTAGTCTCATCCACTAAAAAAATATCATCTACAAACAACATACACTCTGGCACCTCATCTTGTATTTATCCGTTAAATTCATCCATAACAAGAGCAAAGAGATAAGGACTTAATGTTGGACCTTGGTGTAGACCCACAATAATTAAAAATTCACTGCTTTCTCTGGCTGATGTTCTTACTGTATTCATGCCCCCATAATACATATCCTTCATCACATCAATATATATATGAGTCACTTCTTTTTTATGTAGAACCCACCATATTATATCTCTGGGTATCCCATCATACGCCTTCTCCAAATCTATAAAAATCATACGGAGATCCTTCATTTTTTCCCTATAGCTCTCTATTAATCTCCTCAATAAATAGATTGCTTTCGTTGTTGACCTCCCAGGCATAAATCTAATTTGATTCTCAGATACTGTTATTTTCAATCTCAATATATATTCAATCACACTCCCCAAAAGTTTCATTGTATGACTCATATGAATGATGATTATTTGTTAGAACATTGAAATATGTCGTAAGACCTATACAAGCTTAGCTATTTTGATGGATTCATGTGGGTGTTACAGTATGTGGAGTTTCTAGTATTGACTGACCATTACGATGTGTGCATAACTTGGGCAAACTAGTTATAGTAATGTTTTATGTGCGTGTCATGGTATATGTGTTGTCTAGTATTAACTGGTTATGATAGACTAAGTCCAATACCAAGGAAAATTCTCCTGTTGTGACGACTATTATGTGGAGATACATCACGGTATGTATGGGAGATAATATGGGACGTCAGGCTATAATTATGGGATGAGTTTAATTGTATTCCATGGTATGCATGGAGTCGTATAGAAGAAAAAGTAGATATAGAAGTGTTGCAATTGATATTACATAATATTAAGAAAGATAATAAATGTTGAAAGAAACATAAATGGAAATTTAAGGAGTTGCCTTAATTTAGATTACTCACATCATTATATATATATATTTTTTGTAAATTTAAAATATTCTTTTTTGATATTGATCTCATTCAATTCTTATTATCAGTTGTAATTCAGGTTAGTCGTGTCATTTTTGGGTTGTGTTTCTTTTGGTTTGAGTACAAGTTTTGAGAACTCTTAAATCTACATAAGATAATTATGCCATCTTCGGGTCATTTTGGGTTATTACCATAAATGGGTATGGTGTTAAAATTTCTAACCCTAATGCTTATCACTGGGGTCACGTAACCTTATTTTGGATGAGTAGCTTGTATTGTTGCAGTGGGCCCTGACTTATTGATGTTGACTAACCTTTCATAATTGGTTGTTGACTACTTGAATAGTTGGAGATTAGCGATACTTGCAACTAAAAATTATCTATATTGCATTAGTTTAGAGTTCCATTCCAACTGCTTATTTTATGAGACAATTGTGTTTCTCTTTAGAGGGTCCTTAGACACCACAATTGGTTTATGGATTTATTTGAAGAGATGTCCTTATTCCATTTGAGTTTTATGTTTTTTAATCATGGTGATGGATCTTATTATGGTGGATAGTTTATTTATATAATATGGTTTATCTCAAATTATATCTCATGTAATTTAATTCTAACAATCGTTATATCTTAATATGGGGGCTTGATCACCCTCAATAGAAAAATATGTGGGTTATTACCGTTATATCACAATATAAGTAAATAAATTACTCAAGTATTTGGGTTATTGGTTTCTTACACTTTCTTTGATTGATTTTAATATTGTATGCTAGATACAATGATGTCGAGATTAAGTATATAGCAAATTTTGAAGACGAAATGTCTGTTGCTATTAGGGGGATAACTGTAATATCACTTACTTTTGGAAATACATATTGTTGATGTAAAAAATTAGATCACTCTAATAATTCAATTACAGATAAATAAATGAGACAAAGAATTTTAAAGTGGTTCAGCCTTATAAGAATGGCCTACGTCCACTGTTGCTTTATTGCTGAGTGTTTGGGAATTCTCGATTATAAGTTCTATCAAGAAATTCCACTATGGATTCAGGTCCTCCTTACAATAAGGATTGTACAATGTATTTATAGCCCTGAGGCTGTAATGTGAAAGGGTAATACATTAAATGATATACATATGAAAGGGTAATACATTTAATGCTCTTTTTGCATGTGCGTTTGAATGATAAACATTTCATGAGCAGTTAAACTGTTGGTATCCTGCTTCGAGGTGCAGCTCGGACCGCCTGAGTTGCTCGGACCGCTTGAGCTTCTCGGTGCTAAAGAGTTCCTCGGAGCGTATGAGTTCCTCGGAGCGTGTGATCATCTCGAAAGTACTTGTTGTAGTCATGTAGATAGCCACGTGTCTTCATATGATTGGTCCATGTCAGCAGATTAAATTTGGTATCAACAGAAGCCTCCAATGTTTCATAGTTCGAAATTTGAGGAGTATGGAACATTCTTTCTCGGAATATGGTAGATTTAAATAGTCTTCCTGTTTTTTAGGAGCGTTTCCCTTGTATTTATTTCTCCTTCCCAATTCGTAGAATTTTTCTTTTTTGGACTTTTCTGCGTGCTTCGATTCCCGCGTCACTTTTCATCTTTTTAGCCGCTGTCGTCCGCTTTGATTCCCGCGCCACTTTTCATCTTTTTAGCCGCTGTTGTCCGCTTTGATTCCCATGCCACTTTTCATCTTTTTTAGCCGCCGGTAACGTAATCATCCTTTTTTGTAATCATTACTTCACCATTTCCGAAGGCAAGGTATTTAAACTTCACAGACACTCCCATCGTCTTCTACCTTTTCAAATTTTTATCTTCGAGTTTTACGTCGTCTCTTCCTACTCTCTTGTGCGTTCATCTCTTCCATCATTCGTTGTCAACAGATCCATTCTTTTCCTGTAAGATCTTATTCCTTCTTCTTCATTTCTTTATTCATCATGGTTTACCCTGTTGAGTCTCTTGAGAAGTTTCGTTGTGATTTCTCCATTCCCTCATGGGTTGTTTTGGAAGAGCTTTCTGAGCCTTCTAATTACTTTCATTTGGCTGAGGGACATTGGTTCCCCAGTCTCTTTTTTGCTGAGTGTGGATTTTCTTTTCCACCAAATCCTTTGTGTTTGGAATTTTGTCAATACTTTGACGTTGTTCCTGCACGAATAGCCCCCAACACATGGAGAATAGTTAATGGGGTGCATAGGTTAAATCAAATCCATGGAACTCGAATAGGAATTCCAGATTCATGTACTTCTATAGATGGGCAGTTAATGATAATATTTTTTATTTAAAAACTAGATTTTTAAATAGAGCCTTAGTAGTCAATCTCCCTGATGCCAATAGGGATTATTTTGAACATGGGGTTGTCATAAAAAATTGGCAACACCCTCCATTAACTGGAGATGAGGTTTACCAGGGTCCCAGATGCCCTCCTTATAGCAATGGGATAGGTTATTTTCATTTTATTTATTTTGAAATCATGTTTCTTTTTTGTTTGATAAAATGTGCCATTGATAACAATGTTTATTTATTTGCAGTTGATAGCAAAAGAAAGTGCCCAAAGGAAGCAGATGTTAATATAAGACATCTGAAACTTATCTGGAGTCTGCATCAGAGTGTTGCCGATGAGCATATTAGGTCGGCTTCGTATCTGCTCCAGTACAAGGGCAACACCACTTCTTTCACTGTTCGTCCAGTGATAAGTGAATCAGAGCCAGTACCAGCTTCCACCAGCTCATCGCCTGAATCCCATATTCCTTTAAATGAAAGGATGAAGAAGAGAAGACCTCCTACCCTGTTTGAGAAAACTGCCTCCGGTTCTGGGGAGGTAAAAAGGAGTAGGATTGATGTCCCAAGGGAGGGAATAAAGAAGACTGATGCAGCTCTTCCAGCTTCTCCTGTTAAAGTTGCCGAGAAGCCCGCAGTGGCTCCGAGCAGGTCTGCTTCTCCTGGAGAGGTGGTTGTGATATCACCGACCAAGGGTTCTTCCTTGGTTGAATCCGTTCCTGTTCCCCCGAGGAGGCTGAAGAAAAGCTCCTCGATTAATTTGGCTGATACCATCACTCAGCCCCCAGTTTGTGGAACTAGGGTTCCAACTTTTGTTGCTCCGAGCTCTGCCATGAGCTCGGTAAAGTCCTGGATCATTCCCTAGGTCCAAGGTACTGAAGAAAACCTTACTTGGGATATGGTCACCTCGCTAGATGCTCGTCACCTTGCTTCTGTAAGTCTCTTTACTTTGAATTTTTTGTATTTCCTTTGTCATTTCTGTTTCTAACTTGCTTTCTTTTTTTGTTCACAGTTGACGAGCTGTTTCAATATAATCCTGAAGAAGGATGAAGCGATTAAGGCTTCTTGCTCCTCGTCCAGTGTGGAGGGAGCTCTGGAAGAAGCTACCAAGTCTCTGGCAGATTCTTGCCAGAAATATGCTGATGACAAAGCTGTCTGGGAGAAGAAGCTTGCCTCCTTCGATCAAGAAAAAGCTTGGGCTATTGATGCCTCCAAGGAGTTGGAGAAGAGAATAAATGCCTTGGAGAAGGCAAATAAGGAGCTTGAAGAAAAGCTCAAAACTGCAGGAGAGTTTGAAGATAAACTCAAGGCTTCCGAGGAGGAGTTGGCTCAACTTCGGGAAGTAGGTCGGCAGAAGGAGGAAGCTGAGCAAAAACTGAAAGCTGGTGATGACTTGCTGTTCGAAAAGCTTGCCTTGGAGAAGACCAAGAGGAAGATGGTTGTGAAGAAGTCCTTCAGCTCTGACTGGGACAAGGGGTGGAACAAGGGGTTGGCTGCCATGGTGTCGCAAGTGGACTATGGCAGTCTTAAATATTTTAGGGATGGATGGGTTGCTTCCCTTCAGGAGATGAAGGTCGACGATTCTTTTGAGCTCTTTCAAAGACATATCCCTGGTCCCCCTCCAACTCCAGAAGAGTTAGAAGAGGATGAAGCTACCTCTAAAGAGTCTTCGATGGTGATGGGAGATCATGCCCTAGCCATCCAGCCTGCTGCCGAGGAAAATCAACAAATCATTTCTTCCTCCGAGCAACTGCCTATTCTCCCCGAGCAACTATCCCTTCCCTCCGAGCAACCTACATCTTCATCCCAACTTCTCGATAAGGTTTTGGTAGATAAGAAAAAGGTGTAGTGTTGTTCGAGTTTCTCTTTATTTTGTTTCTCTTTATCAAATGTAACCCAGAAGATGTAACTCTGAACTATGATCTAATAAACTTAAACTTTTTTGCATACTGTTGTCTATCTTTCATTCATACTCTGCTTATTCTTCTTATTGATGATTGCTCTTCTTTCTCTGTTAGTTTCTGGCCAGGATGGAACTGCTATCTGCCCATGATATAAAGTTGCTACGACAATGTAATGAATACTTCAAGGCTGGTCACACAGACCTGAGTGCTACACAAGTTGTCGACATCCTTAGCCAGGACGCTTCAGAACATGCGGTGGAAGCATATCAATATCTGAAATGTCTGCTTCATTGGGTTGTAGCTAATAACGTTGCCTATTATAAAATGATCGAGGATCTTCAAAGCACCCTCGAGGACCTTCAGCTTCAATACAAAGAATCCACTACTTTGTTGCATGAGGGGTACGATAAGAAGTACCAGCAAATCATTACCGACAAGGATTACGAGAAGCGTTTTGCTGGGTAGGATGTAAGAGAGATAACCTTGAGAGGTGAGGTCGAAGAATGTAGACAGATTGATGAGTTGCTGGAAAAGGAAAACAACAACCTGCAAAAGGAGCTATCACATTTGAAGTCTGTAGCTTCCACTTCTAATGCCTTGATCCCAGTGACCGACGAGGGATTTTCGTTCTTAGAGGTTGAGAATGCCAAGTTAAGGGAAGAGTTGGACACCTTGAAGAGGTCGGGCCCTTCCACATCTTCTCGGGGAGGAGCAAGAGCTACTCGGGGACGAGCAAGAGCAGCTCGGGTTCTTGTCGAGGAACAGAGGACTCAGTCTGCCTTAGAGAACCAGGCTTTCCAATTAATGGCGAAGAACCAGGCGTTGTCTGATATGTCAAAGAAGATTAGGGACCTGGAAAAATAGCTTTCTGCGCAGTAGTCAGTCTTGGAGAATAAGGAGATTTTCATCAAGAATCTCCATGAGCAGCTAGAAAGGATAACATATCAATTCCACAAACAGCCCAGGGAGTTCTGGATGGCTGGATACAATGAAGCGCTATACCACTTGGATGATCGTATCCAGAATGCCAACAATGAGGGCTATAAGCAAGGCCGGCTGAATGCCTTAGGTGTGTTGAAGCTCGAACAAGGTCATTATCTGTGGGACTACCATGATCCCGAGTTGCTCGACTTGCCTGTGCCACCCTACAATTTGGACATGGATTGGATCCTTGCTCGGGCCATTCCTCGGAGCTTAATTTCAAAGTATCTCGGTGACTACAATTTACATTCTCAAATCGAGGTATCTCGTCCCGAGCATCTCTTAGATCGACCATCCGTGATGAATGTCAGGATGTTGAAGGATCTCAACTTCATCAATTCTCCTATGTCTTTAAAAGATCCTCTTGCTGGCGAGGAACCTGTGTCAAAAGCAGAGGGGAAGAGACCAGTAGAATAGGAATTTTTGATGTAATAGTTAGTATACATGTCAATGTAACTGTAATTTCATTATCAATGTAATTTATTTTGAATTCAATGAAATACTTTCATTTTTGTTTGCAAATCTTGATTGCTATTGTCTTGTAATTATCAAACACTTTATATTTATGCATATCTGTTAAAAAGATAACAATATTGTGTTGTTTGTCGACCAACTCAGTAATAATTAAAAAGTTTCAAGTTTCAATAATATTGCTCTATCACTTAATGATAAAGTCACAAGTATAAAAAATGTTTAAAATTTTTCCAACCAACCAAGGTCGTTAAATTATGCTTGTCGACCAACTACAGTTAGTGGATTTTTATCCCCGACCATCCATAGTTGGTAGACTTTTCTCTTAAATGTTTCCGACCAACTAAGGTCGGTAAATTTTCTTTGTCGACCAGCTACAGTTGGTGGGTTTTTATCCCCGACCATCCATAGTTAGCAACTTTTGCACTTTCTGGAATAATCTTACCTCCCGACCAACATAAGTTGGTATTTGCGAGAATATTTTGTTTCCTATCCAAACAGGTTGGCATTTTTAGGAATATTTTGTTTCCTAACCAAACAGGTTGGTATTTTTAGGAATATTTTGTTTCCTAGCCAAACAGGTTGGCATTTTTAGGAATATTTCGTTTCCTAGCCAAATAGGTTGGCATTTTTAGAAATATTTTGTTTCCTAACCAACCGAAGTTGGAATTTTTAGGAATATTTTGTTTCCTAACCAACCGAGGTTGGCATTTTTAGGAATATTTTGTTTCCTAATCAACCGAGGTTGGCATTTTTAGGAATATTTTGCTGCTGAGCAGTCTGAGCTTTGCCGAGTTTTGCTGAGTAGTGTGTAGCACTAGTGTTCCCCAAAAAATTCTCAATAAAAGGAGAGACTTTAGCAGAATATCTTCATTTTATTCATACTGATGGAACTGTGTTACATATACATCACTGATAATACTTGCGTAGGTGCTCTGCGTTCCATGCATTCTTGAACTCCTCCCCCTCTAGAGTTGCTATTTGATAAGTTCCTCGTCGAACAACTTCTATAACTCGGTATGGTCCATGCCAATTTGCTTCCAGCTTGTTGTGATTTTGAATTACTTTCTTCAGCACATAGTCTCCTTCTTTCAGGTCGCACTTCTTCACCCTTTTGTTGTAGAACAAAGTTGTTCGCTGCTGGTAAGCAGCATTTCTAATGGCTGCTTCTTCTCTAACTTCCTCGAGCATGTCTAAATCCAGTCTTCTCATTAAGTCACTGATAGGGGAATTGAAATTCAGTACCTTGTGTGTTGGAAGGCCCAACTCGGCAGGTATGACAGCTTCACTTCCAAACGCCAGCATGTATGGTGATTCTCCAGTTGCTATTCGGGGAGTAGTTCAGTAAGCCCAAAGTACTGATTATAACTCGTTGATCCAGTTTGCTTTTGCATCATCTAATCTTTTCTTCAAGCCATTTAGCAGCATTATGTTTGTCACCTCAGTTTGTCCATTGCTTTGAGGATGGCCTGGTGTTGAGTGGACCTTCAAAATATTTGATTGATGACAATAGGCGAAAAACTCCTCGTTATCAAATTGTGTTCCATGGTTTGTGATGAAGGCATGAGGTAGACCATATCGACAAATGATGTTCTTCCAAACAAATTGGTACACCTTCTCGTACGTCATGTCAACGAGTGCCTTAGCTTCTACCCATTTAGTAAAATAATCCACTGTGATGACGAGGTACTTGAACCTTCCTCGGGTCATTGGCAGTGGCCCAACCAAGTCAATTCCCCACATGGCAAATGGACAAGGGGAAGTTATGGGTGTCAACAATGCTTGTGGAGTTCTTTGGATGGAGGAAAAGCGCTGGCACTTGTCACACTTCTTGGCGTAGGCTATACAATCAGCCCTCATCGTCGGCCAGTAGTATCCTTGCGTCATTACCCTTTATAGAACCGTCCGACCTGCTAACACTTCAATTGGGATTGTTCGTCGTAGCTCGGTACGAGTAGCTGATGCTAGTCGAGCTAGGGCGTCTGCTCTCGCATTCTCCATTCTTGGTATTCTGATCAGTCGAATAATGGAAAATTCTGACACTAGCTCTTTTGCCTTTGCATGATATCTGATCATTAATTCTCTTCTAACTGCATATACTCCCATCATTTGGTTTACGATCAATTGAGAGTCACTGAAGACAATAATCTGTTGCGCCTCCATAATTTTTACTAAACCAAGTCCTGCAATCATGGCCTCATACTCAGCCTCATTGTTGGAAGCTTTGAATTGGAAACGCAAGGCGTATTCCATATCGACCTCATCCGGAGTGCTCAAAACTATTCCCGCACCGCATCCTGCAGTGCAAGATGAGCTGTCTACATATAGTCTCCATATAGGTAACTCATCTTCAAATTTCTGATCAGTTAGAGTTCCTCGGTGAAATATTTGTTGCTTCCTTTCCTCCTCGGATTCGTCTTGCTCTTCGTCGATCATTTCTTCTTGCCCTTTTACCAACCGGAGTTGATCTGAGCCTGAATTCAATGATCTTGTAACATCCACTTGCCCTTTTACCAACCGGAGTTGGTCTAAGCTAGTGTTTGTTGATCCTGTAACATCCACAGGTTAATCAGCGAGCAACTCTTGTTTCTCGTCCGGAGTCCTCACAACTATCTTTGCGTCACATCCTGTAACATCCACACGCCCTTTTACCAATCGGAATTGGTCTGAGCCTGTGTTTATTAATCCTGTAACATCCACAGGTTGATCAGCGAGCAACTTTTGTTCCTCGAAACTATCAGGATAGGTGAACTCCGCTATAAAATCTTCTACAACCTGCCCTTTAAGCGATGATCTGGGTTCATAGCCTATATCATATTCACCGAGCTCTATTGCCCAGTACATCAATCTTCCTGATTTTTCTGGCTTATGCAGGGCTTGCCTCAATGGCATATCAGTATATACTACTATAGTATGAGCTTGGAAGTATGGCCTCATTCTCCTACTCGCCTCAATCAGCGCTAGTGCCAATTTCTCCAGCCTTGGATGTCTGATTTCTGCTCCTCGAAAGGCCTTACTTGTGTAGTAAATTGGCTTTTGTACTCCATTCTCCACTCGGATCAACGTCGACCTAACTGCATTCTCGGACACTGCAAGGTACAAATACAATTTTTCTCCCATCACCGGCCTGGACAACAGTGGAGGTGCTCCCAAGTATTTCTTCAAGTCTTGAAAAGCCTTCTCACATTCATCATTCCACTCAAAAGTCTTTCTGAGTGTCTTGAAGAATGGGAGACATCTATCAGTTGCTCGTGACATAAATCTGTTGAGTGCCGCTACTCGTCCTGTGAGACTCTGTACTTCCTTCTTCGTCGTTGGAGATCGCAGCCCTAATAGAGCTTTGATCTTTTCAGGATTTGCTTCAATGCCTCGTTTATTGACAATATACCCGAGAAACATGCCTTCTCATACTCCAAAGATGCACTTTGTCGGGTTTAGCTTCATTTGATATTTATCTAGTTGATCAAAAGTCAGACTTAAGTCAACCAGATGATCGACAACTTTCTTGCTTTTCGTCAGCATATCGTCAACATAGACTTCCATATTGTCACTGATTTTTTTCAGCAAAGACCTTGTTCATCAGCCTCTGATATGTCACACCTACAATTATCAAACCAAAAGGCATAATATTATAACAATAAGTTCCCCGAGGGGTAATGAAAGAAGTACTCTCCCTGTCTTCAGGTTTCATTTTAATTTGATTGTAGCCAGAATAAGCATCCATAAAGCTAGCAACTCGTGTCCCGAGGTAGCATCCACCAGTTGATCAATTCGGGGCAGTGGAAAGTGATCCTTTGGGCATGCTTTGTTGAGGTCGGTGAAGTCTACACACATCCTCCACTTGTTGTTTTTCTTCTTTACCATTACCACATTAGCTAACCAATCTGGATATTTAACATCTTCAATGAAACTAGCTTTCTGGAGCTTCTCGACTTCCTCCTGTATAGCTTGATTCTTCTCAGGACTGAATACTCTTCTTCTCTGCTTCACAGGCTTGATATCCTTATTCACATTGAGTTCGTGACATAAGAAATTTGGGTCTATCCCAGGCATATCTTCGTGACTCCACGCAAAAGTTTGTCTTCTGCTTCTAAGGAAAGTTATCAATTCCTGTTTTAATGAGGCTTCAGACGATGAACCTATTTGAGTAGTTCGCTCAGGGTACTCGTCGTCCAGAATGATGTTTTCAGTAGTTTCCACCATTTGACCCTTCACGAGTTGCGACTCGTCTCGAGGATCCAGTGTTTCAATTTCTGCACCTTCATCCACTTGATAAGTAGTGGTCTTTTTCTTCGATTCTTCCAGTTCTTCTTGCTCGACGGATGAATAATAGCATTCCCGAGCTACTTTCTGATCACCTTTCATAACTCCCACTCTAAAATTTTTTGGAAATTTTAGGCATTGATGCACTGTAGATGGTACAGCCTTGAACTTCTTCAATCCTACTCTTCCCATGATGATATTGTACGATGATTGGACATTCTTATCCATCACGAAGAAACGTATTATTTCTGTCCGACAAGCAGGCCACGTACCAATGAATATATCCAACTTAATCGTCCCAAGTGGAAATACTTTATCGCCAGCAAAACCGATGAGGGGTCTGTGGTAAGGATTCAGTTGAGATAGCTTTAGATTTAAACTATCGAAACACGAGTAGAACATGATGTCTGTCGAGCTACCATTGTCGACCAGTACTCTTGAAATCATGACCTCCTTCATTCTCATTTTGATCACCAGCGGGTCATCATGAGGATATAAAACACCTGCAAGGTCATTTTTTGAAAAACCGATAACCAATTTCTCCTTGTTCACCTTTCTCGGGCGATCTTCCTCAGCTAGATTTATTCGCTGAATGTACGAGCAAGCTTGGGCCTCACCGAGGTAAGATTTTCTTTCTGCAATAAGGTCTCCTCCTCCCACATCTCCTCCTATAATAACATTACAATCAAATGACCCAAAGCGTATTGAAAATACCTCTCGTTCTGGCTGCCTTGGTTTCTTGGGAAGATCGGGGTCATCCTCTGGATCAACTTCATGGTTTCTCTTCTTGTTCTCCTCTGCTCGACGAGGAGATCTAGACCTCTCTCTAGTTCGGTCGTTGTTTCTTCTTTCGCCTCCCCGATAAATATACTTTGCTAGCTTTCCTCGTCGGATGAGTGTTTCAATCTCATTCTGAAGAGCTATGCAATTTTTGGTCATATGGCCATGATCCTTGTGGAACTCGCAATATTTTTTCCTATTCCTCGTGTCAGGGTTTGCCTTCATTTTCTTTGGCCAGTTTAACTCCTCGTTGTTCTTAATTTCTTCCAGGACGTGATTGATATTTGCCTTCAAAGGTGTGTAATTATCAAATTTCCTCAAGACCTCCCATGATGACCTATTTTTGGATTGCTTATCACCACTATTGTTTTTATGCTCTTTCTTCTTGGTTTTGTCGACTTCCACCTTGGTCTCTTTAGCATCCATATTCTTCTTCGCAGACATAGCCTCCTCGACATTCGTAATCTTGGACTCTTTTCCCATCGGGTCTGACATGGTTTGAGGTGGATCTTTAGCCAAAGTGTAGTACAACTTGTTTGGCAGTAGTCCACTCATTAAAGCGGTAATCGCTGTCTTCTCCTCATAATCAATGACTTCGAGTTTCTCGTTATTAAAACGAGTTATATAATCTCTGGTACTCTCACCAGCTTTTTGTCTAACACTTAACAAATGTGCTACTCGTTTAACTGGCTTCGCTCCAAAGCATAAATTCCTAATGAATCATTCGACCAGTTGAAGAAAAGTTGAAATCTTACCCCGAGGAAGATTATTATACCATATTTGAGCAGATCCGGTAAGTGTTCCCGAGAATGCTCTGCATCTCATCTCATCTGGGACAGCATAGATGTTGGCAGCAGCTTGGTATTGTTCTATATGAAGGACAGGGTCAGTTTTCCCATCATACTTGGGAGTCACAACAGGTGCTTTGAACTTTGATGGTGTTGGAAAATCAACAATGTCCTGGACAAAAGGTGTTCCTCGAACAAAGGTTCGTTGTAGAGGGTTCTTGACCTTAGCCATTTCCCCTAATCTATTCTCCAGCCTCTGAATAGATCCTTTCCATGCATCATTTCCTTCCTCGGGCCTATTGGTTCGGGCAACTGATCGCGTTGAAGTGGCCTCCTGGGATTTATCTTGACGAGCAGCTGGTCGGTCATAGAATCTATCTTGACGAGCAGTTGGTCACGACTGGGCAGATCCTTCCCTTAAATTTGATGGTCGTCGAAAGCTCCTCGACGCTGCATTAAGAGGACTTTTGTTCCTCCTAGGGCCTAATCGGTCGAAAGGAGAAACCCTACTTAATCTTTCCAATGCGCTGGTCCTTTCTGGGGAGAAGGTGACACGTTGTTCAGTATCTATGGCTCGCACCGACGAAGTTCGCCCAGGTTGATAAGAGAAATCATCAGATTCCTCATTACGATGTGAATCGGTACGCCAAGTACGTGAGGATGGTGCGCGGGTATTTCTTTGAATGCTTCGTGGTCCGGAATGGGCTGATGCACCGCCATGGAGGGTTTGGATGAGTTGCCGCATTGTTTCTTGCATGACGGTCTGGCCCTGAGCCAGATTTGCCATTATTCCAGTCAGATCTGGAATAATTGGTGGAGCAGATGGATTTGGAGGGGTTTCGGCGTTTCGATTGCTGGATTCAGGAATATCCGCCATTGGTAATGGATTGTTTTTGATGAAAAATGATATTATCAGTCGTTTCCCATAGACGGCGCCAATCTGTTGATGTACAAAATTAGATCACTCTAATAATTCAATCACAGATAAATAAATGAGACAAAGAATTTTAAAGTGGTTCAGCCTTATAAGAATGGCCTACGTCCACTGTTGCTTTATTGTTGAGTGTTTGGGAATTCTCGATTATAAGTTCTATCAAGAAATTCCACTATGGATTCAGGTCCTCCTTACAATAAGGATTGTACAATGTATTTATAGCCCTGAGGCTGTAATGTGAAAGGGTAATACATTAAATGATATACATATGAAATGGTAATACATTTAATGCTATTTTTGCGTGTGCGTCTGAATGATAAGCATTTAATGAGCAGTTAAACTGTTGGTATCCTGCTTCGAGGTGCAGCTCGGACCGCCTGAGTTGCTCGGACCGCTTGAGCTTCTCGGTGCTAAAGAGTTCCTCGGAGAGGTCTGTTCCTTAGAGCGTATGAGTTCCTCGGAGCATGTGATCATCTCGAAAGTACTTTTTGTAGTCATGTAGATAGCCACGTGTCTTTATATGATTGGTCCATGTCAGCAGATTAAATTTGGTATCAACACATATGTTGGCTTAATTCAAATTTAAATATATTTGGATTTTATATCGGTCTTAAGATATACTACTTGATTTTTATTGTTTGAATTATATTATTAAATAATGTATTTAATTAAGTGGATTATTTATTTTGACATGATTTGATTAATAGATTTATCAAATTCGATAAGTTGGTTTTTGTGCTTAAATTGAGATTCGATTTGCTTTTTTTATTTTTCTTTGGGGGGAGGGGGGGGATCTAAGGTTTGATTATCATTAAAAATATGCGGGTGTAATTTTTACCTATTAGGAAATTTAGTTGGCAAGTTGAGAGTGACTTATTTATAATTTATGTAGTGAGATTTTTATTATGGTTTATTTTGCTAATTTTGGTGGTGACTTAATTTGGGGAGTTGTGAGTGGGAAAAACACACTAAGATTGATAAAAATACGTGACCAATGATCATGAACCCATTTTAAATAGTTATTAGTGGATAAATATATTTATTTGGAGACATTTTGAATACATTATAGGAGGTCCATAAGACAAAAATGGGATAAACTTTTTTTTAAATCCTAGTTAGTCAGCTCTTAATATAAATATGTTATATTACAGCACCCACGGTTTGACAGGAGGATCTATGAGGATATATACCAATAGATAATAAGATAAAAACACAATTAATCTTAATGATAATGAGATTTATACAAATTCAATGGATTGAGAGTAAGATAAAGGGAGTAAAAGAGGTGCCGAAATTTCTGAAATAAACTCGTACCTTTCATGTAGTTTTTGTCATGGTATATTTGTGAATGCGATGTTGTAGGAATACCTTGGCTAACCCACCCATTGTACGGGATGTGTTTTTGGGCTCTTTTCTCTTACTTTTTGAGCCATGTTAGAGTCCATTGATCTATTAAGTCGTTTTAGTATGGGTTGTTAATTCATTATTATCGGAAGATAGGGGGAGAACCCTGTCGTGCGCTGTGATTGTTATGGAATTGGTTATGAGTGTTGGGAGGATAATTGAAAATAAGGTGATCAAGATTCCACACTGTAATGAGGGAAGTACGACAGGATTTTGGTATAAGGGCCAATTTGGGATGTGTAATGTCACACGATGAGATCTTAGGATGTGATATTTATCTTAGGATGTAGTTGTGTGTTTAAATGAATATAATTTTATATAGGTGCACGCATGAGTATGTTTAGTTCACTTGGAGTATTTATACGACCCTACTGAGTTTTTCCACTCACACCCCCACAACTTATATACGCATTAGAGGTTTTGTACGAGGGAGATTTATTGTTGATACGGCATAATCAGATTTGGGATGCATGGACGATTAAACAACTCTATATTTTATTATTTTAAATTTATTGTATCTTTTTAATGTAAAAATAACTTTAAAAGTCTTTTTGAGATTACTAATAATATAGAGTTTATTTATTCATTTTATCCTTCCGCAAATGTTTATCTAGCCATTAGGCATTTTTAAATAATTTGAAAATGGTATTAAATTAAATACATTTTTTTACTTTTTTTAGTAGCACCCCTCGAGGTGTTATTGTTGGTATTGGAGCATGGTCTTAGGACTCAATGGTTATGAGTCAGTTATAGTCTTTTGTATTACCGATATTTGATGCATCTCATTGATTTTTACTCCCTAGGATTTGGGTCTTGCATATGTATTACTCTTGTTTTTGTGGAGATAGGGAGTTTTTATAGGGTTATTTTGGGCATTAAAGTTTGATGTAGTGACTTTAGGTTGCGGAATCGTTAGGTTAATATTTGATATGATATTGGTGTTAGCTATTGGAGGAATTAGAATCGTGCTACAACTTTTTGAAGAAGAACCTAAATGTGGCTAATGGGGTAATATGGTATGTTCTTTTGTAGTTGTACATTATACTTATATCAGTTATGTAAATTGTTATGACTTGTGCGGCATGTGCACGTAGGATTGGATGTATGGGCACCCTAGTTGCGACATAATATCATAGGCCTATGTGAGCCTTACTTTTATCTTGTGACGATACGTGTGTTGGTTGGGGGTATATGAGCATGTGGTATTTTTACGGATTACTTTACAATATTTATGCTTTAGCGAATTCCAAGGACATAATTTTTGTATTAGGGGGAAGACTCTAACACCCTGTATTTTGGTAACCGAACTAATTAATTAAATGACTTAATTAATAAAAGTGATTTATGACGTTAGAATTTTAATTAAATTAAAATGATTTAATTTAAAGAAATTTGGCGAGCCTTGGATAATTAAATGAATGTTTTGATCATTTAATTCACTATTGGTAATTTGGGGTTTTAGTAAAATCCTAGGGAGAAATTGAGTCTTTTTACACTTTCTTAGACTCCAAGCTAAGACTTTTTAAAATTCAATCATGACTAAAAGTTTTAATTGACTAGAGTTTGCAATTTATGGGGACTTCTATATTTTTATCCTAATTAAAATTGGAATAGGAAAAAAACAACGAAAATAAGGAAAGAAGAAGAGAAAAAGAAAGGATGTCCGCTCATGTTGGGCACTGACCACGGGGAGTCTCATCTACCTTATGGTCATGAAACCTCCATAACGGGCATTGTAAGCTGATACAACGGCTAGTAGAGAGAGGTAAGTGGTGTGTACATTTTTATGTAAGAGGAGTGTTAAATTTTGTGTAAGCATACATAATTATATCCAAAACACAAACCTATAGCCTTAGACTATTTTAACTCGTAAACACCATTAAAACAACTCTGAACCTTGATTTTGTAGGCGTTACAATAAAAATTTGAAGAAGTTCAAAGAAGAACAATAGAAAATTTTTATAAGATGAACAATTTGAAATATTGAGATTTTAAGAATACTCGCATTTCAGGCAATAATATATCTATTATCTCCTTAAGTTCTATTTGATTTAAATGTTGCCTAAACATTCAATATGTTTGTTTTAGAAATATGTTAGCAACCTAGTTAGAGAAAGTGATAACCTAATTACAAATATGTTTTTACGAACTTATGAAATTGGATTTAGAACTTAAAATCCCACGTATTTAGAGTACTGGAATTTGTTATCATTAGGTATTGCATCGAATCACGTGTTAAAAATAAAATGAATTCCAAAAAATTACAAAAGTTTATGTAATCGTATAAATGATGAATATTGGTTAGAACATTGAAATATGTTGCTGAAAATTGTTAAATCAAATGTTTAAAGCAATTTATGAAATATTTTGGTTAAATATCACTCAAATTATAATATTGTATATGGATAAGTTGTTGGTATATTTTGTATTATTTGTACATCACATGATATAATTGGAATATTTGATAAGAAATCGAATTTCTTGGATCTAAATGCCCTAGTGTAGGAGTTATCTTTCTTGTACTAGTACCCAACCCTTGGTGTTGGATTGTTGGTTGATCATAATGAGCTTACTAATCCCGTGTTGGTGTCTCAGAAGGCCCATTCTAGGTAGATACATCATCATCTTCGTCATATTGGTATCATTGCAACAACCATATTTGGAGTATGGAAGCAGAATCTATACCTTAGGATCTACAGAGATAACTTGTACAAGTGAATTCAGTAAGAAGCCACTGATGTGTATGCCTATATTTTCCTGTTGGATTTGTAGGACAATAGTACTTGCTTCTTTACCCTTGACTAAACCAACATCTGTTGAGATAGTGATCATTTTTCCCTATAGAAGAATTATAGATTTTGGTGTAATGAAGAATTTTTCGGGGTTTTATTCTTAAAATCATGCTTGACGAATACTTTAGTAAGGACGTATTAGTTCATTTTAAAATAAGAATCATAATTATGATAATTCCTTATATATTTTCTTTAAATATATTGTATATAATTTTGATCAATTGAACTTAGTAGAAATTCTGGTGAGTTGGGTTTGGTTGGATCACAGGAGACCGTAATTTTAATTATAGTTCATTTTAACAGTTTACAACCTAAATAGGGATTTGGCATCCTATCCTATGGTTTTTTTGCAATCTTAGTGGTTTATTTCAAAGTAAGGGAATCCGTTTGATTGTTCAATAACTTGTGTGATAGTTCAATAGAAGATTGCAACTGGTACATCCATGAATGTATTGAAGAGGACCACTTGTGATATTTAAGTGTGAGGGTTATCTTGATTAGACTTAGGTAATCTCACACTATTTTCAAAGGGTGCATAGATTCTTAATCTTGAGGGCTGTGAGGATTGGAATTCTTGCATGATTGTGGCTTTGATGACTATGGGTCAGATTCAATTACACATGGGATCAATATATTCCCGAAAGTTGGGCAATGATTGTGTGACTAGGTCTGAGATGATAATTTAGAGGAATTCATGTCCAAGAGATCTCTTAGATTGTGATACACCCTTAATAGACTTCTATGTTTTGTTTTCACCAGTAAAACTTGGTCGGTGGATTATTTTATAATCGGGTTGAGTAGCAAATAAGTTAAGTCTGAGAATAAATAAATTGATTAGATGTTGGTTAAAATTGATTAGCAAAAATTTGTATTTAACCAACAGGTATCGAACACTTAACACAAGGAATCACATTATGTACCATAATCAAGTTTGCAAATAAGACCTCTTGATTTTGATTCATTTAAAGATAACTAAATTGGAATGAAATCATGATTATTTAGTGGAATCAATCGTGATTAAATAAAAAATGAAATAATTACGGTAAATGTAATTGAGATTTTCGAGTATCTATTTGGAGGCCAATTTAAATATTTGTCTTGGGCCCTATTATAGTTCGATACCTAGTAGTAGGCCTAAAACTCTTTGGAAACCTGATTTATCTAAAACCGATGACTTATACTTACATATTTTTTTGCAGTCTAGGTTTTTGAAGTAATGAAGCATTTTAGAGGGATAGGAAAAACACTATTCATTTTTTTGTGAAGGGGTGAGGAGAGCGAAGATGATTTCCCTTATATTTCAAAACGTTTTCATCTCCAAGAGTTTCCAAACACGAGGCTTACTTTGGGTGGATGATATACTAGAAGATTCACGATGTTCGGAGAATTGTAGCGAGGTTTTTAGAGACCTTAGGAGGACAGGAAGATCTCCATCTTTTTCAATCTTTTTCTCCTCACATGGATCATAACAAGATCCGATATGGTATTTTTTCTTGACACCTTGGGTTTATTTATTAAATGTACATCTTGTTTTATTTCCAAAGCATAATCAATCAAACATTTTATGGATAATTGTTTTTTTGCATTTTAAATGTCAATCCTGATTTCCCAACAATTGGTATCATAACCCTTGATTAAAGATTGATCATGTTCTGGAATGGTCTATGTTGTCCAACGATTGAAATCCTATGTTGCCTTTTATAAATATGTGCATGGATGTGGATATTTATGTACCATCATGATCACATTAATATTTTTGTTATGTGAATGGCACCTGTGATGGTTCGTTTGTAGTTAATTTTTTCATAGATTTAGTTTGGTAGTAATAATTAGGTTATTTAAATTATTGCATTAATCAATGTACTTAAAGGAGTTTTTTAGGGGATGTAATAGCTTTTAGGTTTTGTAATCCTACATTTGTATTGGCTTTTATAAAAATGGAAGTCCCATGGAATTTGGAATCATTCTGATCAAGATTGAAGGTACTTTATTGTAGTCTTCAAGGTTGTTGGAAGGTCAAAACGACGTAGTTTTGATCAAAGCGGAAAAACCCTAATCTCGAAAAAGAAAGACCAGACTTGAAATACCCCCACCACACTTTTAATCATGAGAGCAATACTAAAACTCGTGCCTGTGGCATTTTTATCAACGGTCACGGAAAATGATGAGCATGCCTGGAGTTTTTTCTTATTTGGACTTTCTCCCTCCGAGAATTCTAATTTGTGATAGACTCTTCTTCAAGGAGGTTTTTTTTATCCAAAACGACTCTACTCATGAAAAAATTATTGATTATGATAAAATAGTAATTTGTTTCCTTTTTGATATATAAATGTTTATTTTTGTGTTTAATTATATATTTGTTTTCTCATATTGTTATTTTATATATTTGCGTTCGCTAATTAATTGATTAATTAGAGATCCACGTTTTATTGACAATATGGATTTAATTATGAGATCGGCCTAGATCACGATTAGAAAATTTGTCTCTATTTATTCTTTTCTAAATTGAATTTAATCAGGTAGTTAATTTAAAGGCATAAATTAAATTTTGATCTCGGGGTTTTATTTTAATTTAAAAATAGTTTTGTCTTTGGAAAATTAAAATAGTGATATCGGGTAATTTATTTACAAAAGTGAGGAATTACTATGGATTTAATTCGGGCATTTAGAATTGAATTAATAGTTTTTCAAAATACCCTCATGTTTAAAATATTAAGTGGGAGAGCCCGCAGTATCTATGGGTATCTTTGAGAATGTGATGTGATTACTTCCCCACGTAAGCTTCCATCTCATAACCAAATAGATGAGTTTGATCGGGCATCTAATATCTTAAGACTATTAACTGATAATTCCAAGGATTGATTTTGAATAAAATTTGTCCCCCCTATGCATAATTTCTTCACAAGTGGATTCAAATTCAAGGAATGAACCAATGGTATACATTTTGACATAATTAATGATATCCTCTCCAACAAAGTACCTGTCATTATAATTGTGGGACTCAAAGATGTCAAGTATTTATTATCATGGACATATTTTTCTTGAAATATTTGGATAACATAATGAAAGATAAAAATTTATCTAGTTGAAGTTGTGGTGATTTTAAGCTCCAACGAGAAATCTCACATCATAACGGAACTATTATGTCCGAGGGGATTAGTTTTTAATTGGTATTAGAGGGATGCCACATAAAATTCGAAATTGATTTTTTAAATAATGATTCCTTGATCTCAAAAATAAATTCAACTTTTTCTCAATCATTTTTAGTCTTAAAGTTTATATTGGAATAAGAGTCAAGGACTTAAAATGATAAGTAGACATTTTTCAAACTTAAAAGGATAATAAACTTTTTAACCCACAATTCCCATTAAAGTGTTAACATTATAATATGATCAACTCCTCGAGTCAGCTTGTCTGCCCCCCTAACGGATGGTATTAATCACAAAATCACGGTATTTCAAAATAAGAGTAATTCTTTTAAATTATGTATTATGTATTTTCACCCCCCCCCCCCCCCCCAATGAGGATGTTCAATATGTACTAGTTTAATTTTAATGAGTGTACCGATGGGAATTTATTAAGACCGATGTTGGTTGATGACGTTCAAGTAAGAATCATGTTCGTAAAATTATTTTCATCAACGGTTAAACAAAATATTTTTTGGATTTGATATGTTGAAGAAATCCAGATCCATTTCGTAATCTGGGATTAAACATCATCAGTATCCAAAGGATGGTGTTAGTTCTTGAGAAAAACTTTACTTCTTTCCCAAAACAAAAGTTAAAGAATAAGGATAAATCTCATATTCCTCGAAAGTAGTGAAAATAACATATAGGCAAGTATCCGTACGACAAGTAGTTATAACTTTTATAGGAATGTGTCTTTTTTTTCTTAGTCTATAAGGATAAGGGCATGGTAATGGTTTTTCTCTTAAAAGTAATTGCATGATTAATGATCCGATTTATAGGAACTTGGTGTGTAGACTCGGGAACCAAAAATTAGGACTTCAATTCATTGCAAAGGTTATACTAACCTGGTAATTACTTATAAAGAGAGATGTTCCTTATAATAGGCAATTAGAATAAACAAATAATATTAGCGGTCGGACATCTATTTTAGATAATGGTGACAACATAAAAATATTATCGATAACTTATTTAATGTACCCGATTTTAGAAAACTTGGTTTCAGTTTTCTGAATTAGTATTTGAACAAATATTCATTTATTTTATTAAAAATTGGATATCTTTTATTTGTTCACATAGGTTGAAAAATAATTTATATAATATATGGTTGTTTCATTAATACTTCTTAATACTGATATGAATAATGCTAATGGAAAAATCATTAGAGTGAAAGTTTTCTTTAAAACCAAGGACAAGTTCGACATTTATAGTTAGGTTATTTATTCTAAAAGGAATTCAAAAACTGGTTTTAAAATGGACAATTGATTTCATTGAAAGTGGAGGCACTTCTAGTAAAATAAGGGGACTTTCGCAGCTAAAATATAAGTAGCCAAAGATGTGTTGGAAAGGGTTCGTTTCAATTTATGTGATCCAGTGATTTTCTGGTCAAGAGGTATTTTTGATTTCTTCATTGATGTTTTTGATGATTATTCAAAGGTATGTATGTGTTTACCTTATGAACCACATGTCTAAAGGATTTAATTTATTCAAATTGTACAAGGCTAAGGTGGAGAATATGTGAGGTGAACTAATCCAAACTCTATGATTGTGGGAGTGATACCCCTTGGTAGAGTTAAGGGTTCATTTATCGAAGGTTGGGATTGTATCCCAATTGTCTACCCTAGGAATTCTACTTCAGAATGCTGTATAGAAAATTAATACATAAGGCGTTTTTAGATATGATAAGGTCCGTGGTTAGTTATTTAGAAATATAATATTCGTGTTCGGACTTTTCATTAAGATACAAACATGTATATTCTAAATTTATTTTCTTCTGAATCGGTCTATTCAACTCCCATTTAACATTAAAGTGGGCACAAGCTAATTTTATAGAATGTTAGGATTTGGGGATGCATGGCCATTGTGTTAGGGAAGGAGCAAAGGAAGTTAAAATTAAGATCAGAGGTGTGTATCTTTATTGGTTATCCCAAAGGTTAAATAGTTTAACTCATATTCCTAAAATCAATATGGTTATTGATTACATTAATTCCCAGCTCTTGAAATAGGATTATATAATAAACCACAGGCCCAGGTCTAAGTTATACTTACAAGATCAAACAAAATATCATACTACCAATATGGCAGATTGTTTAGTGTTTAAGTAATCATTTCAATGAGATCTTAAGAAAATGTGAACCGAGTTTCAAGAACTACAATGAGGCATTTCAGGATATGGACTTTTTATTTTACTTATGATTATGGATATTGGAAAGAGATTTAATGTATTCGAATCAAGTTTTAGAATTTATAAACTTGTTGATGGGATAAAACCCATCGAGCGCTAGTGGATCTATGAGAAGTTAAAATATAGATGAATGGGATGTGGAAACCTTCGAGGAAAGGCTTGCGAAAGGATTTATTTAAACGTAAATGAATTGATTAGGACCAAATCTCTTATCTGTTTTGTGGAAACCTTCATCTTTATACTATTATTAATACCTCACTACCTCTCTTAGCTAAGGACAAATGAAAACGGATTATCTAAAGCCTAGAGAGTTCTTAAGAGGCTTCTAGTAAACCCTAAAAACGTAGTGACATTGTATCCGTGGATGTAGGCACCTCATTGGGCTGAACCACTTAAACCCTTGTGTATTTCTCCTTGTCTCTCACCCTTATCTATCTTATTTCATTTTTCGGTGGCTATAATTATTGGTTTAATTAAGCTAAGACTAATCTCACTCAGTAAACCAAATCTGTCTTTCTCCTTGACAATCCAGAAGGTAACCACGATGCTAGTGACGCCTTCAACCCCTCTACCCCTCAAAATATATAAGATTTACAAGAAATTTTTTAAACATAGACAACATCCTAGAGGCTATGCAAGAGACCATAATAAAAGTATTCAAAAGATTGCAAGACAATTAAATCAAATGCTCGAAACTAGGCATGTAATTGGTTTAACCTCTAGGGGAGAAATGCTGCCTCCAACACCAAATGGGGATAGGCAGCCAAGATAAGAAAAGCGAAGATCTAGATATTCTAGATCCACTAATGATATATCTTACCGCCCTGGTGTGACCTTGTCAATCGAATTTACTGATTATTATGATGGGCATTCATTCTCTCAAGAGAGGCTAAAAACCCTCGATAGGCTAAGCAAAGGATTATCTTTTGATAGTTTAGGTCCTCGAGCTACTAGGGGAAACAATCAGAGAGAGACCTACAGATCATCGAGATGGATCTGTCAGGATAAGAACTAGCGTGCGAGGATCCATGCATACCGAGAAAACTTATCATGAAGAGAATTCAGCACAGACCCATGATCAAGCGACTAATACTTGTTCAAACAGAACTGATCCGGATAAACATCCCTAGAAAGGTTTTATTAAGCCGTTGGTAGATCATTTAAGATATTTTGTGAAGGGGTCATGTTTCAGTCCATCAACTGTGAACTTACTTACACTTTCCATGTTCAAAAAACCTACGGTAACTCCCAAGTATCATGGAAAACTGATCATTTGCTTCATATGGAACAATAATAAGCTGCTATCGACATCTATTCAGTCAGTCCTACATGAGATGCGTGGTCGATCATTTTCTAGCACTATTACTAGGTCGTCACAGATTTGGTATAACAACTTGCCACGAGGAGAGATATCTAACTTTAATAGCTCGCGGAATTGTTCATCAGTAACTTCTCCTTTTGAGACAAACCAATCAAGAGGGTAGGTCATTTGTTGAGTGATCGTTAGCAACCAAGAGAAACTACGCACGAATACATCACCCCCTTTAATAATGAAAAACTAGAAGTGGTGGACTATGCGGAAAAACAACAATCATTGCATTGGTGAGCAGTTTACTCCCTGAGAAGTTAAATTATGCCCTAGCCAAAAATCCCCCTAAGACCATAACTGTATTGATGGCCAAAGAAGGCAAAATTATAAATAATGAGCAGGCTATGGCTTCGAAGCAATCTAATAACTCCAACACCGACAACAATAAGGGCTTCAAGAAGAAAGAGAAAAAGGACAAGAAGGTTAAAAAACCTAAGAAGCGAGATTAGTATGCTCCCCTCACTGTTGTCATACATCATATTTTTGAGGAAATCGAAGGAAGTAGGGACTTGAAATGGCCCGTGAAGCTGAAATGTCATTAAACTTGAGAGATAAATCCAAGTATTGTGAATTCCACAAAGGCCATGGGCATAACACAGACAATTTTATAGACCTAAAAAAAATAAAAAGTCTGATACGAAGGGGAAAACTCTCCACATTTCTTAACAGAGAAGATGGGTCAGAAGAGTGAGAAGCGCAAAGATGGTCGAAATCTCCCTGTAACGGAGGAGATGATAAGAAAAGAGGCAGAGATGGTGATGCCGAGGATAATTCATATCTATTGAAAAAACCTAGAGAGCCTGTGCATGAGGTGAAAATGATTTCATTTGGTTATCATTTAATTATCGGTGGCGATGATGGTGGAAGAGACCAAATAGCCAAGAGAAAAGCGTACCTAAATGAAGCTAAAGCGTGATCCTACATTCTACAAATCAATTTGTTTAGTGATGTTGATAATCTCCCACTAAAAGTGAACAAAAATATGTTGGTGATGGGATTATCCAAATTCAGCCTCTTTAGGGTGAATTATCCTTACGATGATTGCTTGGTCATCACTATGATGGTTTATAGAGTAAAAGTTGTTAAAATATTGGTGGACAATAGTAGCTCAACCGATGTCATGTTTTATGACTACTTCAAAGGACTGGTATTACATAATAGCAATCTGGAGCCGTATCATAGGCCCCTTATAGGTGTCTCATGAGAAAAATTATATCCTTTGGAAACTGTCAATTTAGAAGTAATAACTAGAACTTTGACTATCAGTCGAACTAAGAGAATTCATTTCTTCGTCTTAGACTAGAACATTCAATCAACTTACAACATCATTTTTAGTAGGATTGGCCTGAAAAAGTTTGAAGTTATACAATCCACGATGCACCAGTGCCTAGAATTCCCTACACATTATGGGATCGGTGTTATTACTAAAAACCTGATTGAAGCCATGGAATGCTATTACACTTCAGTCGACCAGGAAGAAGTGAATAAACTAACCATCGCCTATTAGATAGAGACCATATATCTTCATGAGAAGGTCGACCTGGTGAAAGGATAAGTTATAAAGGAAGTGGAGACTATAGTCCTTGATGATGAGCACCCCAAAAGGACAACATAGGTCGGCTCATTTATGAATCCATTCCTTAAGTAGGAGTTAATAAAATTTTTCAGACAATGAAAGAATGTGTTCTATAATAGCCACGAGGATATTCTAGGGATCGATTTAGAGTTCAAATTCCATGAACTAAACATTGTCAAGGATGTTACGATGATCAAGCAGAAACAACATGTCATTTTCACCAAAAAGAACAAGGCCATCCAGGAAGAAGTGGAAAAGCTAAAGAAAGCAAGTTCCATTGAAGATATCAAATATCCTGAGTGGTTGGCCAACGTGGTTATGTTCAGGAAAAAAAATAACAAGTGGCACATGTGTGTTGACTTCAAAGATCTTAACAATGCTTGCCCAAAGGATCACTTTCCCTTTATATGGATTGATCGCCTAGTCGATGCCACTCCCGAAGATAAACTTCTTAGTTCATGGATGCTTACTCAAAGTAAAACCAAATCAAGATGAAACTTGAAGATAAGGAAATGACCTCATTCATCAGTACCCAAGGTACCAATTGCTATAACATATGCCTTTTGGTCTCAAAAATACTGGAGAAACATACCAAACGCTAGTGAACCAAGTTTTCGAAGAGCGAATTGGCGAAAAAATATAGATGTACTTGTGGATGAAATGGTCACTAAGAGAAATAATGTATCCAACAACATCAAAGATCTGAGTCAGACATTCGACCACTTAGCGAATCACCGATGAAACTTAACCCAACCAAGGGCATCTTTGTCATGCAAGAAGGAATGTTCCTTAGGTTCATAGTGAACTAGAGAGGCATTGCTCTACCATCTAGTAAAAGGTAAAGTGATAGCCGATGATTAATCTTTAATGATATTATGGCTACCATAGAGGAATATGATCTTCAGTCAACCCTGCCTTTCCAAAAATTTTCCAACTTAATTACTTATCCAGACTTGAGAAAGAAGATTCTAGAATGATAATCGCAATATCCCTTTGTAGTTAAACAACAAGCCCAACATGGAAGACGAGACTTCTCCAATGATAAGGAAGCAGAATTATGATTTAGAAATATATTATATGTGGATGATGAATTATCCTAACGAGAAGAAGTATTACAGGAATCCCATCGATCCAAATTCATAATTTACCCCAAAATTTCCAAAATATATTATGCATTGAGGAAACAATATTAGTCGCAAAATATGAGGAATGAAATTGTGAAATTTGCGAGAAGATGTCTTACATATCAGCAAGTAAAGATAGAATACCACTGTCCTGGTGGACTTCTCCAACCTCTACCGATTTCTGAATGAAAATGTGATCATATCACCATGGATTTTATTAGTGGAATACCTTGTATGTCCCATGCATACAAATCCATTTGGGTGATAATTGATCGACTCACCAAATCTGCCAATTTTTGTGAGTAAAACCATTTATTCTTCTGAGAGACTTAATAAATTTTACATTCAAGAAATTGTTATATTACATGAAATTACCCTATCCATAGTATCATATCGATATTCCCACTTTATAAGAAGATTTTGGCAAGCACTTCAAGCCGCATTAGATATTGAGCTTCATTTGAGTAATGCCTTTCATCTTCAGACAGATGGACAATTTGAATGTACAATTGAAACCTTGGAAAATATGTTACGAGGTTGTATGTTAGACATGCCCAATAATTGGAGTAATCATTTACCACTCATTGAGCATTTGTATAACAATAGTTATCAATAAAGTATCAAAGCCACCTCGTTCAAAGCCTTGTATGGAAGACCATGTCGATCGCCCACATGTTGGACTGAATCAGGAAATAGAAAGCAATTTGGTTTTGAAATAATCCAAGAAACCACGGAGAAGATAGAACAAATAAGGGAGAGACTCAAGATAGACCAAGATCACCAAAATAGTTAGGAAGACCGTCATCAAAAGCCAATAGAGTTTCAAGTTTTTTATAGGGTATTTTTTAAAGTTTCTCTTCAAAAAGAGATTTTACATTTTGAAAATAAATGAAACTAACACCAAGATATATTGGGCCCTTCACTATTATTAAACACATTGGCTCCGTAGCCTATCAGTTAGAATTACCAGTGGAGTTATCCAATATTAATAATGTATTCCATGTGTCCTAGTTACGTCGGTATATTCCAGACCCAACTCATGTCATCACATGGAAGGAAATCTCTACTCAACCCAACCACGAGTTTGAAGACTTCCACATTCAAATTTTGGACCGTCAGGTGAACATCCTCTGGAAAAAAGAAATTCCCTTAGTAAAAATACTTTAGGAACATCAAAATCAGCAAGAAGCTACATGGTAACAAAAAAAAATAAGGAGAAAATAATATCCTGACCTTTTTTAAGGTAAAATTCGAGGACAAATTTTCTTGTTAGGTGGGTATGTTGTAACACTCATACATTTTAATGAAGCTATTCAGTATCAACAACTACCTAAAATTCCCATCATCTCCCTTATATGTTATTTAAATCCCAAAGCATCATAAACAAAGATGAAACTACATCATTAAAATTTTCTTTAGTGCCCAAGTACCCCCCACCTTGAACTTTTCAAACAAGCATAACGTGACATATACTTAACTCCTAGACACAAACTTTATATCAAATTAAACCTCTATGGCTCAACTAATTAGAATTTATAATCCTAGCCCTTGAACTTTCATGAAATTATAAAAATGCCACTAAAACTTAGAAAAATCCCATTTTTAATAATATATAAATATAAAACTTGCAAACCAAGTAAAACTTAAAATCCAACATTTACACATTACTCCCTGCCACATCAGCCTCCAAATGGGCAAAAGAAGCCAAAATCACATGGTTACACCACGTAACCATGTGCAAGTTCAAGTCCACACATATTTATCTTCTTAACTAAGGGAAGAATCGACCTCATTGTTGTTCCAATGCCCTCCCCTCACCTCTTATTATAAATACCTCACAATCACCAGTAACAAAACCCATCGCTTAAGCCTGACCAAAGTTTAAATTTTCCCTGCAATATGGTATACTATCATTTTATGTTTTAAACTTAGGATTGTGTTTCGGACGGATCAGATCGAAAAATGCCTCTTCAGAAAAACTTCCAATATTTTCAAAAATAAAATATTTATTCCAATTTCCGATTAGATTTTTTTGGAAAATTAAAAAAAAAATCCGAATTCAAAAAAATCAAAAAATCGGTAAAAATCGAAAATCGTAAAATATATTAAAAATCTAGAAAATTCCAAAATTCCAAAATTTAAAAAAAATAAATTTTCGATTTTCTATTACTTGAAATTCTCATTTTAAAGAAATAAAGAAAATGACTTAACCCAACATGTAAACACATGAGGATTTAGCCCATTTTTTCTTTGTGTAGAAGTTAGGAGGATACTCTCCTTTTTATAGAGCACACTCTGAAGCTCTCTCCCTCTCCCAACCGATGTGGGACTTGTAAAACTTTCAAAAAATTAGAAATTGGAAAAGAATTCCGAAAAAATCGAAAATAATTTAGAAAAAAATTGAAAAAAAATTTGAAAAATTGGATCGGCATAGTTTCGAAATATGGTAATATGGTAAGTATAGGATTATCAACTTAAATTCCTTAACGCTCTTATTATACATTTTGTACCATCTTAGTATACCAAATAGTGAATTCTATGCACACTCCAAATAAACCATGTTTCCAAGCCCACACTATTATGGTCTACATGGACTTGATATTGTGTCAAGCCATCCACAAACTAGAAGAGTCAGGGAGATTGATGGCTTGGGTTGTGGATCTTGGAGAGTATGATATACATTATGAGCCTAGAATAGCAGTGAAGGGCCAAGCAATAAAATGTTTCATAGTAGAGTTTACTTATGAAGAAAAACGTACCGAGAAGACTCCTATGATAGAGCTCAGTAGTAAATCTGGCTGAGCAAACTTCTCAGGAAGAGAGATAAAATAATTCAAACATCCAAGATGAATTCTTTAGAAGATAGGTCCATAGCTGATATAATCAACTAAAAGGAAGACAAATAGAAAACATCCACTAAGAGAGAAATTACTGCACACTACCTGGAGTAGAGTCAAAAGATATTACATTATAGAACTAGGTTGAAGGAGATTTTAAACAAGATCCATGTGTTTGGAAGATCTATGTGGATGGATAATCATGTGCCACTGGCAGTGGTGCTGGGGTGATAATAACACAACAGATGACATAAACGTGGAATATGCATTCAGGTTCCACTTCAAAGCTTCCAATAATGAAGTAGAGTGTGACGTGTTGATCGTAGGGACTAATTAGCACCTTCTCGGGGCATCAAGCAAGTACTAGCTCACAATGACTCCAAACTTATTGTCAATCAAGTATTGGGAGCATACGGGGTTAATAAAAAGTTTATGACAAGGTATTTAGCCAAAAGTGCAAGATAGAATATAAAAGTTCTATGAAATCAAAATCGTCAGGATTCAAAGGATTGGCAATGCTCCAGCAAACACACTCGCTCGTCTTGCTTCTATGACTAAAAATGAATTAAGGAGGACCATGCTGGAAGAAGTCCTCATGCACGAGAGAATTGATGGAAAAATTATCTACTTAATCATGCTATATGAATCCAATCAAAGAGTATATTGAAAGGGGCACCCTTTTGGTCGATCAAAAGGGTGGAAGGAAATTAAGGTACAAAATAGCCAATTATGTTATGGAAGGATGAATTTTATACAAAAGAGGATTCACTATCTCATTACTCAGATCTATCCACCTCGTCAAGGTGCAAAATCTTATTACTGAATTACATGAAGTATCTTGTGGAGTCCATTCAGAAGGAAGATCATTTATCAGGCGAGTATCCATATAAGAGTATCATTGGCCAACCATGAAACAATATTGTGCTCCTTATAAAAGATGATGTGATAAATACCAGAGCTTTACTATAATTCAT
The DNA here is from genome assembly GCA_949130495.1 of Sambucus nigra. Taxonomy (NCBI): domain Eukaryota; kingdom Viridiplantae; phylum Streptophyta; class Magnoliopsida; order Dipsacales; family Adoxaceae; genus Sambucus; species Sambucus nigra. The sequence goes on from OX422219.1 coordinate 419,164,129, forward strand.
AGGATATGTAGAGCTGTGTTCAATTCGATCACATCCCCATGGCCTTTTGCAAATGTGGTGAATTGTCTTGTTCTGCCCATTGCCAAAGTGAAAAACACTTACGAAGGCCAAGTTATGGTTTGCTCTCTTAAATAGCTTAGCCCTGAAAAGAGCAGTAGAATCAGTAACATCTTTATCAGCGAGAAGGCATTCTAACCCAATTGGCCCTTAGGTAAGGTCTGCGTTCATAGAAATAAAAGGGGTAACGATATGGCCCTAATTAACCTGATTTTTCCCTGTAAACTCTAAGGGAGAAGCAAGACCCTTCTTCAACCTCTTGAACCGAGGCTCTTAGGTCTTCATTACAGCATGCTCAATTACTATATGGTGTTTGGAAACCACAGCATCTGCCTTTTTCTTCTCAGAAGGAAGAGGAGATTTAGAACCAGCTAAGAGGTTGGGTATTTTTCTCATCACCATCTCGGGGTGAAACGATAGTCAGCATGAGCGTGAGGTCTAAAGATTCAAAGGAGGAAGATGTACCTCCATAAAAAAAATCCTTCAACTTGATGAGGATATTCTAACCCTGAAGTCGAGGAAGAGGAAGTCGGATCCTCTAAATCAACGGGGGATAAGGGGATATCCTTAGTAGGGCGAGTGACGAAGGAATTTATGGAGCTCTAGTATCCGAGAAGAAGGGATGCAGAGTGAGGGTAATTTTCCCCTATTCTTTGCTTGATTGACCAGACAATTTTCAAGTCGGTCAAACTGACTTCGGATGGATGGGCGATATTTTTCTTTCTCATCTCTGAAAAAAAAAAGATAATTTTTTTTGTTAATAACAGTATTATCTGAAATAATAAACAAAATACACAAGAATAAACAAGTGCCGACCTATGCCCTATCCCTCATGAGGGCAATGTGGCCAATTTTAATCTTCACCCTCGGGAAGAGGCGCAAACTGCCAGTCCTTTACTATTAATCCGTAATCCCAATAATCCTTATTGAAATTAGGCAAATTTATAGTCGGAGTTCTGTTTCAGTATCTGGTCTTTAGATAATAAATGTTATTATTTGTGATTTCCCAACTATAAAAATACATCAATTCTTTTACCCCTATATGGGTTCCAAATCGCTTATTAATATGATTAACCATATTTACTACCCTTCATGTGTTAAGAGCCACTTGATTGGGACCACATCAAAATATTGGCAAAATTCGAGGAAAAAATGATTAGGAGGGAAGGTCACAACACATTTTGCAATAAATATGGTGGGGATCCAATGATTCTCCTCCAATGAACAAAGATCACAAGGACATGCTACAAACTTTGTTTTTACCCACTCAAGAATTCTATATTTTGTCCTAAAGGTCTCCAAAGAACTCTCGTCTACGATGTACACTGTTTTAATAAAGATAAAGGAAAGACAGAGAGAAAGGATTCCTTACAGTGAAATGAAACACATCAACAATTCTTTCACAAATAGCAAAGTAAAATCTTGAGAGTGAAAAAATGAGTTTAAAACTCAAGGTGAGAGAAACAGGGGGAATGGCGCTTTATAAGACGTGATGCCCCCTGAGTTACACAAACTAAATGATTAAGTGTATCACCATTTTTCATTTCGATGACGTCTTAATTCCCCAGATATTAAAATGACCATTGTACCCCCAAACGACGGTTTGCTATTTTTGCTAATATTTATGAAATTACCACTGGCCAAAAGATGATAGTCATAAAGTTAAAAGTCCCAGAGGTCAACAGCTAAGTAAAGGCTCTAGGCAGGCGAGCAACTACTGATAAATAATACTCCATACTTTCAGTCATCAAACCACTCCTATCAAGAATGAAGTATTTGGGGCTTTTATTGTAACCTAAAATAACACGATCAAGTGAACCAATAAAAAGGTGACACTTGTCATCATAATTAGTGGACCCAAAAACTGGCAACAAGCATGGTCGGCATCGTTATATCAATGGTTGACACGCTAGCAAACCATCCCAAAAAATATTAGCAAATAGTAATATGAACAGACACGTGTGACACTCTCAATGGTCACCATGAACATGCACATGGAGAATATCCAGCTGCTAATTATAATGTAAAGTTGTAAATACCTAATAAATAAAGGTATTACATCTTTTCATCTTCCTACTGCTATAAATAGCTCACTACCCCTCTCATATAAGAGCAACTGAAAATAGTTTATCTAAACCCTAGAGATTTTTTAAGAGGGATGTACTAAACCCTATAAATATAGTGACATCGTATTACCAGATGCTGGCACCTCATTGGGTGAACCACGTAAACCCTTGTGCCTTTCTCCTTGTCTCTCACCCCTCTCTAGATTATTTCTTTTATCCATGGTTATAATTATTGGTTTAATTAATCTAAGACTAATCCTACTCAGCAAACCAAATTTAAACACCAACTGGATTCTTAAATGATTGTCGTGACATGTACATAGTAAGAATTTAGGAAAGAGAAGTGATGTATGATAGCAAAATATATTCATGGATTTAATCTAACATTAAGATCTTGGAACATTCAATTTGATTAGAAATAAATATCTCGATCAAAGTCCGAATAATACTTATTTTATGTAAGAAGCATGACAAAAATGTGGTGGTATTTTTAGTATAATTTATGGATGATATTATCGTAATCGGGAATGAGGTGGGTGTATTGTCTTATATAAGTGTGGCTATCCAGATAGTATCGAGTACTTAGGGTAGGCCACGCACATCCTTGTGATCAAGATTTCTCTAGATCAGATTAAGAGGGTGTTGGGATTATCTACAGCTTCTTATATCGATGGTGTATACACAAAATTAGCATTGGGATTTCATGAAAATATTTTGTTTTTATGTATGGAATCCTTCTATATGGAGATTAGTGTCCTACGAGACTTGATTTGATAGAAGAATTATTGAATATACATAATTCTTTGGCGGTGGGCACCCTTAAGTATGCCATATTGTCTACTACACCGAATATATGCTATATCATTTGCATGGTCAACATATTTTAGTCTCATAGTCCGATACCTTTAAAGTATGAGAACTAGTTTTTTCTCTCAAATAATGATTCCAAGTTTTTTACCTCAGAACACGAGTTTACCTAAATAGGTTAAGCTGCAAATTGGAGGAGTGTGAAACAATCTTAGATTGCGAACTTCACCAACGATGACAAAGTTGTTTCCACTTTGGAGGTAACCAAAGAGGTTATAGAGATTTCTTACTTCCTATGTAACTAGGGTGAGGTTCCTTCGATAGCAATTGGATATTACACATTTCAGTATATGTAATGGTATGATAATAAATTCAAGGAAACCCATAACCCATAAAAAGGTTTAAGACATTGACCATAGGGTTCACTAAGTTAGAGAGTTCCAATGTGTAAGTATTAATTTTATGATCAAGGTTATATTGGATAACACCCAATTAGTCCTCCTATAATTAGGCCTTAAATTTCTAGGTGGGTGGGTTAATTTAATACTAAGTGGGATATTGTTAGGGTTTTATTCCTCAAACCACATGTGGCGTTTACTTTTTAGTAAGGGTATGTCAGTTAATTTTGAAATAATAATCATGATTACAAGAATATCTTATATTTATTCTTTAAATATATTGTATATAATGTTGGTCAATTGAATTTAGTAAGAATTTTGGTGTGCTAGGTTTAGCTTGATCACTTGAGATCGAAATTCTAGTTCTAGTTCAATTGTATAGTTCATAACTATATAAGGAGTTGGCATCATATCGATATGGTTGCATGTGAAATCCTAGTGGTTTATCTCACATTATAGGAACCTTTCTGATGGACAAAGAACTTGTACAATAATTAAATATAGGAATACGACTAGTACAATAAGGAATGTATTGAACATGACCATCTGTGAGATTTAAGTCTAATGTATGTCTTAATTATACTTGGGTAATATCATACCATTCACAAAGGGTGAATAAATTCTTAATCCCTAAGGGTATGAGAATTGGAATTCTTTTATGATTCTGGCCTTTAAAGCGATATATGTAACTATATTATATATTAGATCAATAGATCCCCAAAAGTTGGGGAATGGTTGTGTGAGTAGGTTTGAAATCATAATTTTAAGGAATCTACGTCCAAGAAATACCTTGGATTATGCTACCCCTTGATAGATTATATGCTTTGGTTTCACCAATAAAACCCAGTCGGTGGATTATTTATAATTTAGTGGAGTAGAAAATAAGTTAAGTCTGAGAATCAATGAATTGATTAGATGTTGGTTAAAATAAATTAACAAAAAATAATATGACCAATGTCTATCAGAAACTTAACACCCGGAATCACATTATATACAACCACCAACTTTCCAAATAAGACTTCTTTATATCGAGTGATTTAAAAATAATTAAATTAGAGTATGGTCGTGATTATTTAGTGGAATTAATCATGATTTAGTAATGAAAGTAAATGATTATGATAACTGCAATTGGTATTTTCGATTATTTATTTGCAAGCCAATTTAAATGTTTTTTATGTCCCTAGTATAGTCCAATACCCAATTAGTAGGCCCAAAACTCTCTTGAAGCCTAATTTATCAAAATCCCATGACTTATACTTACATATACTGCTTTTTTAACTTAACCCCCACTTTTTAGTGTGGTATTTGACTTAACCCCCTATTTTCTAATCTCTTTGATATACCCCCTTCTTGAGGGGTTTATCCCAAAATATTGAACAAAAATAGGCAGTTAAGTCTAAGGATTTATTTGAATTTTCCCCCTTTTATATTGTAAAATTTTACTTAACGCCCGATGTTGGGTAAAGTTGAATTATGCATTAAAATTTGGGGGTTATGTCAAAATGACCCTTATATATATTTGTTTAAGATAGGGTTTTTGGGTATTGAGCCATTATGGAAGATATAAAGTGGATAGAAACAATACTATTCACATTTTTTGAAGGAGTGAGGAGAGAGAATGTGATTTTTCTCATATTTCACCATGTTTTCATCTCCAAGAGTACCCACACACAAGATGTACTTTTGGTTGGTCATATTATAGAACATTCGAGATGTTCAGGTCATTCCAATAAGGTGTTTGGATACCCTAGGAAGGCAACAATATCTTCATATTCTTCAACTTTTTTCTCCTTATACGGATCACAACAAGATCCAATATGATATTGCTTATGGAAATTCTAGGCTTATTCTTTAACCTAGTTTTTATTTTTTTTCCAATACATGATTAATTAAATATCTTAAGGTTAAATTTTTTTTGCATTTTAAATGTTAATCATGGTTTCCCAAGAGGATAAACCCCTTCGATATCATGGAGCCCTAGTTTACCTAGTAAAAAATTGAAGGAGGAGAGTATGTCAATCACTTGTAATTCTATAAGGATGTCAAGTGGAACAATCCCTAGATAAACTGTTATTGAACCCATAACTTTTCTTATGTTGTTTTCAGAGTCTCTAATGCTTTTGTTGTTCTCATGAGGTCTTCATGCTTAAGGCCTAGACATTTGTCCATCCTTAGAGGGCAGACATTTAGGCTTGATATGTTATCCATTAGGACCATAGGGATCCTTTGCCCTTTGATATTGATGGTGGTGTTCAAAGTCATATTGTGACATGAGTGAAGGAGATACTCTTTGAGATAGGTACTTGCCTTTGGGAATTACATGAGGATTCCCTATATGGAAATGTTGGCTTGGGTATTCTTTAGTTGTTCTAAAACCTTATTCTCATGGACTGGTTGAAATGGTCATTATTTTATTACTTCTTTTCATTTGTCCTGACCCTTTTATCTAGAAGAAGTTGGATTAAGGGAAGGGTTTATTAGAACCTCCCAATCAAGTGAGGTGGTTAACTTCCACAGACACCCATTTTGGTGTCAGGAATTCTGCTATGATTTTGTCGAAGTCTAAAGTGTAGATAAGACTAAATATTTCAAGTAGCGAAGAGATAAAAATATTTCAAAGTGGAATATCATATCCTCTTTATAGAAAGATTATGTTGTTGAGATGTCATCGGCAGACTAGGCCAATGAATTTTAACTACAACTTGTTGCAAATTCTTCTACCTACCTGGTGAGGATGACATATTCTCTTTCTTGTCATCATATATAGTTATCCTCTTATTATACCTCGCCATACTTCACTCCCAGTGTTCATAAAGGTATTAGTTTTGGTGGAATCTGCCTATTATAAGGAAATCAAAAACTTTATTTTAGGGTCAATGGGATTTATCAATAGCGATGGATCCTTAAAATTGTATTCTGTAGTGAGAGTCTTGACTCTTGTGTCTTGGTTAGAAAATAGATTATTGATAACGTTAGGCCTAGTATTTTTGGGTGTTGTTATTTTCCATTTCTCGATCAAATCTTCGTTGTCATACATTAAACCCCCAAATCCTTCTATATTATGCCTAACGATTTGATGGTATTTATTGAACAAGTCTATCTAAAATTTGTTTGGAAGATGATTGGGTCGAGGCTTTGGATATTTGGGATTAAAAAGACCCTTATTCTTGATGTCTTAATAGGTTTTTTATGGGTGTATGGAGAGGATGAAATGGATGTCGGATGTTTTTCGGAGTCCACGATGTTAGTGTATATGGTGCCTCTTAATTGTCATTGTCAATCACAGTATTTGCCTTATCGATTTGACTAGTTGAAAATGGGGGATATTCTTTTCAGATTCTGTCTTAGTATTTTATGGATGATTCATAAGGTGATCCTCAAGTATTGAAATTTGATTTGATAATGGTAAGGATGGACTATATTTTTTCTTTATGATGGCCACCTATTCTTCCTCGAAGGCTCAGTTAACCATTTGGTCCATTTTAGCTCTCTAGCTGGCAATGAAGGTGCTTAGGTGTCCACTATCTCTTGTTGTGACATTTCCAAATCCTAAAGATCAATTTCCAACTCCTCATTGTATATTTATTATTTCATGAACTCCCCGTAGATATTTCTCCATGCCATAGTTCATCCATTGTCCATTTGTAGGAACCATTTAAAGGCACCTCTAGACAAGGTATGTCCGGACATTTGTTCCATAATTTCTTCAAAAGCCCATTGGGGTTGCCTATCTCGGACATAGAGTTTGAGGTAAATGGTTTCCGATCCCATTCCCATAAATTTATCGATGTCTGTCATCCTAAACATATCTAAGAACCTAGAATTAGGGTAGAGGTACAATTGTTAAATGTCAAAAAGATCATCATTATGTCATATATGTTGAAAAAGATGTTGGAAACATTGAAACTTTTGGTAGTGGCAACGGCAACCAAAAGATTGTTGGTAGTGTTGATTATAGTAGGTAGTTATACAACATTCACAAGCAATGTGTTTACCCCTTGACCTTTAATATTCTCCAATTGGATGCAGAGAAAAACTCTCTTCTGTTAGAGTATATATTTATTTTTGCAAAGTGATTAAACTGGATAGGATATTAGTTAGTGACATTCCTTTACCGTCTTGCATGCTAATAAGACTATAAGATATGGGAGTTCGAGATATTGAACTTCCATACCTTTTCTAAGATGTAAGTTGTGATTATTATGGGAATTTTATAGTGAGTATGTTACCTAAGTATCGCACTAGGGAGGACAAACATGAGTTCAATATAGAATATATGTATGTTTATACAAGTCAGGGTTCTGGCCCATTTCCTATAGAACTCCACACTAGTTCGTGGCCCTTGGATTGAGACTAATATGGTTGAGTGAAGTTTTAGAGTTCTGAGTTCCAACCTATCTTAGGAAATTTCTCGAGAGATAAAAATATGTTTGAGAGATGTCGTTATTTGGAGAATTTCTTGGCTTTTTTATTATTTGGTTATGTCCTAATATTCGGCTACTTGAGGTTGTGCAAGGATTTTTGTGAGGTTAAAGGATTCCTTATTTGACTATCATCCCTCACAATATACTTTGAAGTATGTGTGAGATGGACATTGATATATCTAAATGTATGTGAATTGAGCCTCCATATAGACCTCATGGGGACAGTATGTGGGAGAGCTTATAGATATACTCGAGGTACATGAGCGATTTTAACCAAGAACATACTAGTTTATATATGCAGAGGATATGAAGACAAGAAAAGTGGAAGTTGTCTATAAGGTCCTATGTTAGTTAGACCCAAATCTCATCGTTAGGCTTCCAAAGGTGATTCGATATCTAGCGATACGTAGATGTTATGTGGTGAAGTATTTTTCATTTCATGAAAAGTCTTTTATTTTAGTTTTCACTTATTTTATTAGGTATCTGATCATACATATCACAAATATGTTTCAAGGGATGCCTAGGTTGTAATCTTATCCCTACTGGAGCATGTGTTACAAATGTTTTTCTACTTGGTCAGTTATTTAAGATAAGGATATAAAAATAGAATATACAAGAATGTACAAAAATTGCATGCTAAAGAAAATATGAATATACACTAAAAATAAGTTCATACCACATAAAAAGATTCCCCAATGTAACAACCCGCATAATTTTTGGGGTATTTTCAAAATATAGAGGAAAATAAAGTTTTTGATAAAATTATTTTTCTTGCTCAAAAATGTTGGGTTTTATTTTTAAAGACGGGAAGTTCAAACGGTTTCGAAATCGGAGTTAAAACGGATTTTATATGGAGTTTTAAATATTTTGTCCCTTATAAATTTTTTTAGGCGAACTATCATATTTCCTGGTAGATTGATTGATCGACGCCATAGGTTAATCGATCGACCCCAACAGTTTTCGTGCGCATCAGGTTTTCAAGAGTTTGTTTTGGTTTAAACTCTTATCTTTTTGCCTTATTTAAAGGGGTCGTGGGTGACCATTTTTGAAGCATCTTTTGGCACAAAAATGTGCAGAAAAAATATTTTTATTTCCTCTCTTTTTATATACACTTTGCCCCCTTTAATTTATGCATTCAACCTTAGTTTTGAATGTGTTCTTGGGGCTGTTTTGGTGTTTGTTCTTGGAGGAGTTTTGATGATTCTTGGAAGATGATTTTGATGGTGTAATCTCAGATTTCTGGACAGATTTATGTTGATTCCTTTTTTGTGGTTTAAGGTATGGGGTTTTACAAAATATGCTCCTTAATCTCGCGGGTTTTATTCCCGTTGTTTTCTTGTGATTATTGACTCATATTTGAATTGCTAAATTCAATTGGAATCTGGAAATTTTTGTTGGAATCTAATTTTGATTCATGTGGCATTATTATTGTTTTGGGCATGTTTTCATGAGATTTTAATATGGCACAAAGGCTGGGCATGCGTCAAGATTCCTCTTTCGGCTACTTGATAAAGTATGGCGCGGTTTGGTGAGGCCTGGTGACTCGGATTAATGTGTTGTTGAGAAATTATATTGATAAAAATGCTTATGAGATTCGCATTTGATTTGAATATTCGTACTCGTATTATTACGTTTTATTCACTGCTAATATTTGTTGAGCATCTTTCCTATCATATTGTGTACTTCCCCATATTTTCTCTTAGTGGCAGTTTAGCGCGAATTTGAGCGCTACGGATTTGATTTGGATAATGATATTTAGCGTGGATTATTTTGGGAAGAATATTCGAGAACACATATGAGAAGATTGTATTTATTTATTTTTTTGTATAGATCATCTTATTTCGAGATAGATAGTTGTATTATTTCGAGAAAATATTGGTTATATTTAATTTGGAGAGATTTGAGATTAGTAGATTCTCTTATTTTATATTGTGGGTTTTAGATGCTCTATACCTTATTACTTGTGGATTTGGGTTTAGTTTTATCGCGAGTAGCGCTCTGTCTCGCTCTCCTCGGGCACGGGCGGGGTGTTACACCCAACAGAGTCTCAACTGTGAGAACCTAGACCCAATGATTTTTATCATCTCAACATATATGTGGGCAGGTAAAGAAGGGGTATTTCGCGATGAACATGGTCATCACTTAATTCTCTTTTAAAATATGGAGTCATCAGTCTATTTTACACAAAATAAACAAAAAAGGGGGTAGGTCCCTGTAGAGACCTAGAGATGGCAAGTAATTTACGTGTTAATAAGAAAGTCAAGATTCTGGAGACTAGGTTACATATTGTGAAGGTGTTAAGCACTCGTTATGCCCTCTCGGTCTCAAATTTAAATGTGAAACATTTATATAAACATGTTATAGTGTGAAAGAACTAATAAAACTAAAATACATATATAGGTACATAAATTACGCAGTGCATTGCAGGGTGTGTATGTAAGTAATATTACAAAGTATAAATATGTACAAAGTTTGACTTATTCACTCAAAAGATAGTTCGAGTGAGCCTACGTACTCGCATAGAGAGATTTAAAGTCCACGTAGATCACAATAGGAAAAACAGAGATTTTACCTCTTATGATGGCGCAATGTGGGAGATCTTAACCTTCTTTAATGTCTCAAAATGTTTTTATAATGAAATGGGATTTAATATGAAAATTTAAAAAGATTAGTTTTCATGAAAGGTGATTTGGTAAATTGGGTTTGCGCATAAAAATATTTTGATGGAGAAAGTGTGTTGAGACTTTTAACATTAAAACCAAAATATTAGGTAGGTTCTCTGGATTTAATGATCCTCTAACCTATATTTCTTTATTTCATGATTTGAAGATTTTAGTTTGGGGTTTCAACATTTCTAGAAATAAAAATAGAAATAGATAAATATGTCCAAGATTTGACCTGAGCTTTAGGGGTGGACTCTCTATAATGCCTATGTATTCCCTATCGGCAAAACAAATGCCAATGTAGTTTGGACATGACCTTTAGAGAAAAGTGGCGGATGGAGAATATGAGGAAGAAGAAGATAGTAGGTGATGTTGCGGAAAAACACACACCCTTTTAGATTTGGGCTTCCAAAGGAAATGTAGTTGAAGAAAATGTACTTGTGATGTCACGTAAGTACTTTTTCAATTCGACATCATTCCAAATTGATATTTTCTCCTTGGAAAGAAGATTTGAAGCTTCTTTAGTGATGGGGATATTTTTTTAGAAGAGAACGCGTAGGTTTTGGGTTCTTGGATTTTATATGAGAGATGGGTTTAAGTAGAAGGGATTTTAGGTAAGAAAAATAGATAAAAGTTTGGTTAAGGAGGATTTAAAATGCAAAAAGAAAAGAGTTTTAGGGTATTTCTAGAAAGAGAAAGTAACTCAACTAAAAGACAACATTTAAGAGGTGTATTTATTGACTTTTTGAACACGTTGGTGAGACATATATTTATAGAAAAATTATCAAGGGCGCATAACCAATTAGTACACCCTAGAACGATAGTTTAGTCATGATGTAGTTCGCAAGGACTGATCGATCATTAAATCGAGTTGTGGGCTTGGGCCCTTAATTATGGGCATATTTGTGATTTTTGGATTCTTCTTTAGGTTGTTAAGCCTGTTATATGAGTTTTCTGACTTATTTAAGCTTGTTAGAGGGTGATGTCTTGCATCATAGTCCTCCGGTGTCTTAATATATTAGAATGGGATGTCTTTAGTTTTAATAATCTTAAAATTGACACATGACCAATGTGCTTAGGTTTCTATCAGTTGTGGTTACGGACTAGTTGTAGTCGGTTATCGATTTTAGGAACTAAAATAAGAAACATAGAGAGAAAATTATACAATTTGAACTTTCTAATTAAACGAAGAATACATAAACACAAATTAGGGCTTTAACTTTAGAACAATAGTTTTAAGGAGGCCCTTATCAAAGAGAACGATCATATATTCTCCAACATTCCAATAATATAAAACAAAACATCTTATACCTTTATTTTGATTCATCAAATTTTTCCTTAGATTCTATTATTTATATTTTGGCATTAGATTTGGTTATTTGTTTTTATTTTTTTTCTTCAATTTTTCCTTTGATTTCTACCTTTTTCTTCATTTGTTTTCATTCTTGACTATCGAACCATAGAATAAATAAATGAAGGAGTGATAGTTATAAATGTGAAGGGGTTGCCATTTTTAGCATTATTTAAGGATTTCCAAAAAGAGAGGGAATTAATAATAGGTTTGGAACTGGGAAGTCTCCAATGGAAACCAACTTAGAAAGAATTAAACAATTAAAGGTTTTGTTCATATACATAAGTTTCGTCTTGTCTTGGTTCACATACATTTTTTTATTTGAAAAACCACCAACCAAGCCAATGACCTAGGGTTTCAAAATGAAAACTGACTCCTAAATCGACCTAAAAACTATCAATTTTGGTTATGTTTTATTTGGTTTGGTTCAGTTCAATTTTGGTTTGGTTTAGATTTTTTGTTCACACCCCTACTTATGTCTTTATGATTAGTTCTAGTTATAAAATGGTAGGAACTTTAACTTGAGATAGATTTTTAGGATATAATTACAGTGTAACCATGAAGAAATTATGAGTCTCCAAAAGTTGATGGAACATAAACATATTAGATTATCGAGATTACCTAATAAAAGAATTGCAGAAACTATGTACTTGAATCCATAGTGGTGATTGAGACTTGGGGGTTAGAGGTCTTCCACAAACTAATTCCTCTCTCTATGAGTTCTCTCTCATTGATGGGAATGAGGAGGAGAGTGTTTGAGTCCATTAGTTTTGGTAACTAGAACCCTTCATTATATAGACATCTAATTAGAACCCCATAAATTCTAATTAGGTGACTCTTGAGTAACCAATTGGTGACTCTTGAGTAACACGACTCTTGAGTAACTAGTAGGTGACTTTTGGGTAACCACACATTTTGAATTCCATACTTATTGTTGATGTCTTTTGAGCTTACCAATGTGACAACCCACCAACTAAAATAATAGGTGGCCAGCCCAATACTCTAATAAACACAGGAATCATAGATGGTCCATTCTTAGCATCACTGTCGATTAAAATAATAGTACGAGATAACCACCAATCATTTTAGAAAATGGATTGTCAATAAAAAGAAAACTTGTAAATAAAAGAAAACACTTAGACAATCCCATTTGCAAAAACGGTGGATATCAAAAACCGAAGATAAAGGACAACAATATAATAAATAATCACCGAATAAGCTGTCGGTGAACAGACCAATACAAATATTTACACCGAGTATTACATTTCAATATTTACAATATAGTAAATGAGTGCAACGCTTGGGCAAACACGCCCGAATAAATAAACTGAACTTAACGAAGGTACAAGGGAAAGATGCGTCTAATACCAATAACCTACAACATCCGCAATATGCTGTAGTTCCCTGAAAACCGGAATGGAAATGTAAACACTGGTGTCCATGCGGTGGAGCACTTGTAACGGCAATAATATGTGCAAAAACAAAGAAATATAGATACGGGTCAGGGCCCGGTTTGATATGATTCCCATGTGAATAAAATGTATCACAGTTAAGTGCGTAATTCTCTCGCAGATAACAATAATATTTCTCACCTCTCAGTCTAAAAGCAACCTAGCGTAATATAAATGATGCTCAGATTAAAGAAAGAACAGAAGGCTAACTTCTCCCCAGTCTCAACACTATGCCCTTATTCGTGCGTGGGGTGTCCCGCAAAGCGAAATCCAAACAAGGAACCCCCCGATACACTACTACTAGGCAAGGTCGATCGTCGAGATACATTACACCCTGTCCTAATTAATTCAAGTACTAAAGGAAAATTTCTCCCCAATCACAACACTATGCCCTTATTCGTGCGTGGGGTGTCTCGCAAAGCGAAATCCAAACAAGGACCCCCCCCGATACACTACTACTAGGCATGGTTGATCGTCGAGATACATTAGACCCTTAGCACTATATTTTGTATATATATATATATGTGAGAGGTCTCATCAATTACTACTCAAGGATATATAATTATATCCATTCACCATCAAAACATAATTCCCATTTATTCTTTAGGAATATATATAAATGGTACAACATTTTATCAAATGTTTACCAATCAATTTCATCGTATACAATTTCATTTCATAGTCACATTACTTATCAGGAAATATAATCATAGTTTTTATGCTCTTTGTGGCATTTCATCTCAATTGTACACTTTGTAAAAATATCTTCCTTATCAGGAATATAATCATCATCATATGCTCTTTGTGGCATTTTCATCGTGCTCTTTGTGGCACCCATATTTATCAAGTCCAACTTGATTTAGAATAGTTATAATTACATATATATATAACAATTCTAAGACCGCCCGTCCAGGTTTCCCCACTGTGCGCGCCCCTAAATGGCTATCATCTTCCAGGGCCTGATATTTAGACAACCTGGGATCCTACCAACGTCGGGAAGCGGCCATGTGCCTGCGGGATAGTCAAGACCACACCCGGAATCTCCTACCCATCGCAGAAAAATATAAAATCACAAGCGCTCACATGGCCTAGGGACTATATCCACCCTGCGTTAATTTGTCAGGGGGCATCACCACAACGCGCGCAAACTTCCCTTAAGATAGCGATTTAGAGAGGGTGTGTATCCATACCTTTTTACATTTATGAAAATCATCATTCTTTTCATTTGAAAACATCCATTTTTACATTCTCAAAATCATTTGTACTTATTTATTAGTACCACAATTCATTTTATGTATTTCTTATTCTTAGAGTCATATTTTATTAATGATTTAAAACCCGAAGTGCCATAAACCTCAACTAGTCCCCAAGACTTCAATATAATATCATAAACCATTTAAAATGAATCTCCCTCAAGGAGTGTCTCCCAAATGTCTCAACATTAATATTTTATCTACAATTTATCGCCCGGTTAATCTCCTATTTCATTCGGATATTAACCTACGCAACTGGCCCTCGGGGTAAGCCCAAACATCCTATTAAATCCTAGGGCATTAGACTACCCAATACTACCCTCTAGGACTCCCCATTAATCCTTAAAGGAAGGTCCCTAAACCTTGGACCTAAAAGAAAATGGGCTAAAAATCAAACTAAGAAAATCTCACAAAAACAGGGGAACCGAATCAATTCGCCCCTTGGGCCGAATCGATTCGCCCTTACGAATCGATTCGTTAAACAGCTGAATCGATTCGGTGAGCAAAAACTGACTTTTTGCAATTGCCGAATCGATTTGGTCTACCAGACATGTATCCCTCTCCTTATCCGAATCGATTAGCCCCTAGGGCCGAATCGGTTTGGTCCTGAAATTTTGCCCAGTTTGGGCTACGGGTTGTATGAACCCTAAAATTCCAAAACCTTAAATCTTTGATTTTATCCAACATCAACAACATCTAATTCTCCCAAATCATTTCTACCCCATTTATAACTAATAATTTATCCTCAAATCAGATTAAAACTAAGATTTAAGGGTTTAATCATCAAAATCAACAAATACCCATTTATGGGTAAAATCTCCAAAACCTAACTATACATGCAAGTTATCACATTAAATCACATCTAGCAAGTAAGAAACTTGCCTCGGGGTTCGTAGTCTCTGATCCTCTTCCGGTAGCAATGGAAAATCCGGCCCAAATCTTCATTTTCTCTCTTTTCTCCCATTTTCTCCCAACTCTCTCTTCTCTCTCTCTCTCCTTTGGCTTCTAACACAAATGAAGAAAGAAAAATGGGTGGGGGACTTAAACGGGTCTTAAAACATAAATTCCCTCTTTTAATTGCTAATACACCATTAAAATGACTCGTATCCACTTAATTGAGTCATAACGCGTCAAAAGTGCCCGAAACTCCAAAATATAACATGGCACTTATTTCGACTATCTCGACCATTCTAAAAACAACCGTACCCCCTATTTTGGCATTCGGGAAAGTGTGAACAAATTTTATGTTCCAATTTATTTTATTTCATTAATTATACCTCAAATCAAATATGAGCCATAACCGTCGTTTTACATATAACGACGCAATAATACATAATATAATGTTATTTACCTTCCCATACGGTAAATAGATAAAACATAGTAAATATTATCCCTAAATCTCATGGGAAATAATATTTACTCCAACTTCCCCTATTTTATAGAATTAGCCCATCGGGCAAAATAATATAAAATAGCCGCTCAAAAGCCTGGGTTGTTACATACTCCCCGCCTTAGAAGGGAATTTTGCCCTCGAAATTCAGGCATTAGTATGACCATATAAAGCTATACTATACTGAACTATCATTCTATCATTCCTAGCAAACCCCTTGGTAAAAATGGCGTCCCTATCGGGCTCGGACTAAGGTCATCCTCTTAGATCTTAGTCTATCTTCTTCTTGCTCTAACATAGCACCTAATCGTTCCTCTCGAACTATGGATCCTACCATTCTACTACGGAAGGAGATACTTAAACATCCTAGCACCCTACCTACAAGAAATGTTCCGAATAATTGTACGGAGGTTTTAATTACTACAATACTACTCCCATCCTTTCTCTTCCCACGACGAGTCTCTTCATACTAGTAGGGAAGCCGATCAATCACGGATAGGAACGCTCTTACTATAGCGTCCCCTCTGTGAAGCTCGATCCTCCTGGCATCCAGTGCCTTCCTTGATTTCTTCGATGGTTTCCTATTCGGTGCATCTACTAACCCATCTGCGTTTCCTTAGCGAAAGGGGATATTCAATCGATAGTCCCTCACGAGCTCCAAGTTCTTGCTCGTGAAAAGACAAATTTCCTACCCAGGAAGTAGTGTTTCTATTCCTTTAAGGCGAATACTACCGCTACGAGCTCTAAATTGAGCGAGAAATAATACTTCTCACAGAAGTTAAATTTGTGAGATGCACAAACAATGGATCCATGCTCCAGTATTAATACTTCCCATTCCCGGTAAGGACTCGTTCGTTAAATCCACTCTCTAACTTAACAATGCGAGTGCAGGAGTAAAAGCCCGCTCATACTTCAACTCCTTAAAAAAAATAGGTTACCGACGTAACGCTCTATCTAAGAAAAACCCCTCCTTATACGGCCTAATGTTCGGAATCACTCAAGATTCTAAACCTCTTCGTCGTTCTAGGGACCAAATCCCACTTAGAGTTAACCCACAAACCTATTGTGGTCAACTCCCTATCACCTTCCTAAAACCATGATACATGCCCTAAAGGTCTTACATCCTAATAATCCTAAAGTCAATCTATCCTAGTTTAATCGAGTCGTATAAGTATAGTCCTAACTATATCCCTAGTGTACAAGACCTTTCCCAACTCCCGACAGTAGCTCGGTTTCATGCGTGGGACGTCTCGCCAAGGCGAAATCCAAACAAGGAACCCTCCCTTTACACTACTACCTTGCAAGATCGGTCGTCGAGAAGTAACGGTCTAAGACAAATGAACGGGATCGCTAAAATCCTAACTCTAAGTCTTACCACTACAAAAGAAAAATAAAAAATTTTAACTGGTCGAGCGCTTACTTTCTGTAAGGCACTACAATTACTTTATCCCAATATATATACATACATATTTTATAGATGGTCTCCTCAATAAGGCATAAACACAAGTCTCTATTCGACTTTCATATCTTAGTCTTCCCCACATCTATCAGAGGAAAACTATCATAGTGCTCATATATCGCACTTCAACTTAGCCCCTCAATCACTCATTTACGTGATTCTTGGCTAAACCTTTCCAACCCAGCATCTCAACCAACAGAAAAGTAAAGAAAGAAAAAGAAAAGAATATGCACATCTCTCCACTCCCAACGTCGTTAAGGTTCATGCGTGGAGCGTCTCGCAAAGCGAAATCCAAACAAGGAACCCCTCCACACAGTCCCCTTAACTAGTCGGTCATGGAGATAAGGCAATAGCATACACAAGAAAAGCAAACAAAGCAAGCAAACAAAATAAAAACAAAAATAAAGGAAACTATCTACATACCATAAACCACCTCTATAAAGCCTCAACCTGTATCCAGGAGAGATATTATAGAACAACTAGTCCTTCTCTAGAACTAGGAATAGGATAGCCCCGCGATTTATTCGCTTTCTATCGCACCCACCAATCTAAGAACATCTCTATTCGTATAATATATATAATACAAGTAGCACGAACCACACATATCACCACTCGCCCCATAACGAGTGAAAAGGAAAATATAGAACTTCCCTATTATGGAAGCCATAAATATACTTACTATATAAAAAAAGTACCTATACTACCACAAGCTCGATATACACACCCGAATCTAGGACTAACACCATACTACTCCATCTTATCTTAAGTAATGCACCACTCGCACCCTAGTTGGAAATTCCGCCAACATACTAGCCAACCTCCTTGGCTACTACCAATGGTTCCAAGACACGTCATTCTAGTCTTATCTGAACCAAACTACTTCCATTAATATCTCAACTAGGAGTCCCATCCTTGTCAGTTATCTTCAATCGACAAGATCAGAATGCATAGGTCCCTTGACTTCTTCAGTAAAGAGAACATTCTGCCAGCCTCCCCGACCTTAGCTCCATGAATCTTCCCCGGGTGGATGTCCACCAATGGGGTCTCATGAACACTACTTCTCCAGAAGTGTTTCTAACACTTACTTACGAGCCTAGCATTCTATCGAAGGGCTCTCTCTGTTAGGGAAAAACTTCTTGCACCACCCTACTATGGCGACTACCTATTCCGCCACTTCAGCCTTACTCCTATGGTTGAAAAGATTTTCCTTTCGCTCCTCGCACCGGGGCATTTATATGCCCCCCTGTTAGGCCAGATTCTCAGGCCTCATATTCTCATCAAGTGAGATTTCACTTCTTTGATCCGTCCGAACTTCAACATGTGGTCCTCATCAAGGACTTCTCAATCTTTAGATTGACATCACTTGGAATCCCAAGCGTAATACCACTTTTGCTGGCAGCGGCACATGGAAAATCATCTCTACTATACTTAGTATTCATAGTAGAAATATAAGATAATGCTGCAAAGGAAGCGACCTCTAAAACGGTACACATTCCTGACTACAGCTTACGGCTCTTAGAAATCCCGTCTCGTGACGCCTTCACGACAACCTCCCTTGATGCCCATCATCTGACGACTTACTAGTCTCTAACGATAGCGAAAAAGATTTTTGGGGTTCTCATATCATAGCAGGAGAACGAGTTCTCTCCAAAGAAATCAACGATCTTAATCTTAGGGTTCTACATCAAATCAGAAATAACGCTGAAAGAAAAATACATCCGCACAGATTCCTAAGGACTCTAGAACCTAATGCTCTGATACCATCTGTGACAACCCGCCAACTAAAATAATAGGTGGCCAACCCAATACTCTAATAATCACAGGAATCATAGATGGTCCATTCTCAGCATCACTGTCGATTAAAATAATAGTACGAGATAACCACCAATCATTTTAGAAAACGGATTGTCAATAAAAAGAAAACTTGTAAATAAAAGAAAACACTTAGACAATCCCATTTGTAAAAACGGTGGATATCAAAAACCGAAGATAAAGGACAACAATATAATAAATAATCATCGAATAAGCTGTCGATGAATAGACCAATACAAATATTTACACCGAGTATTACATTTCAATATTTACAATATAGTAAATGAGTGCAACGCTTGGGCAAACACGCCCGAATAAATAAACTGAACTTAACTAAGGTATAAGGGAAAGATGCGTCTAATACCAATAACCTACAACATCCGCAATATGCTATAGTTCCCTGACAACCGGAATGGAAATGTAAACACTGGTGTCCCTGCGGTGGAGCACCTGTAACGGCAATAATATGTGCAGAAACAAAGAAATATAGATACGGGTCAGGGCCCGGTTTGATATGATTCCCATGTGAATAAAATGCATGACAGTTAAGTGCGTAATTCTCTCGCAGATAACAATAATATTTCTCACCTCTCAGTCTAAAAGCAACCTAGCGTAATATAAATGATGCTCAGATTAAAGAAAGAACATAAGGCTAACTTCTCCCCAGTCTCAACACTATGCCCTTATTCGTGCGTGGGGTGCCTCGCAAATCGAAATCCAAACAAGGAACCCCCCGATACACTACTACTAGGCAAGGTTGATCGTCTAGATACATTAGACACTGTCCTAATTAATTCAAGTACTAAAGGCAAATTTCTCCCCAGTCACAACACTATGCCCTTATTCGTGCATGGGGTGTCTCGCAAAGCGAAATCCAAACAAGGAACCCCCCCGATACACTACTACTAGGCAAGGTTGATCGTCGAGATACATTAGACCCTTAGCACTATATTTTGTATATATATATATATATGCGAGAGGTCTCATCAATTACTACTCAAGGATATATAATTATATCCATTCACCATCAAAACATAATTCCCATTTATTCTTTAGGAATATATATAAATGGTACAACATTTTATCAAATGTTTACCAATCAATTTCATCGTATACAATTTCATTTCATAGTCACATTCCTTATCAGGAAATATAATCATAGTTTTTATGCTCTTTGTGGCATTTCATCTCAATTTTACACTTTGTAAAAATATCTTCCTTATCAGGAATATAATCATCATCATATGCTCTTTGTGGCATTTTCATCGTGCTCTTTATGGCACCCATATTTATCAAGTCCAACTTGATTTAGAATAGTTATAATTACATATATATATAACAATTCTAAGACCGCCCGTCCGGGTTTCCCCACTGTGCGCGCCCCTAAATGGCTATCATCTTCCAAGGCCTGATATTTAGACAACCTGGGATCCTACCAACGTCGGGAAGCGGCCATGTGCCTGCGGGATAGTCAAGACCACACCCAGAATCTCCTACCCATCGCAGAAAAATATACAATCACAAGCGCTCACATGGCCTAGGGACTATATCCACCCTGCGCTAATTTGTCAGGGGGCATCACCACAACGCGCGCAAACTTCCCTTAAGATAGCGATTTAGAGAGGGTGTGTATCCATACCTTTTTACATTTATGAAAATCATCATTCTTTTCATTTGAAAACATCCATTTTTACATTCTCAAAATCATTTGTAATTATTTATTAGTACCACAATTCATTTTATGTATTTATTATTCTTAGAGTCATATTTTATCAATGACTTAAAACCCGAAGTGCCATAAACCTCAACTAGTCCCCAAGACTTCAATATAATATCATAAACCATTTAAAATGAATCTCCCTCAAGGAGTGTCTCCCAAATGTCTCAACATTAATATTTTATCTACAATTTATCTCTCGGTTAATCTCATATTTCATTCGGATATTAACCTACGCAACTAGCCCTCGGGGTAAGCCCAAACATCCCATTAAATCCTAGGGCATTAGACTACCCAATACTACCCTCTAGGACTCCCCATTAATCCTTAAATTAAGGTCCCTAAACCTTGGACCTAAAAGAAAAAGGGCTAAAAATCAAACAAAGAAAATCTCACAAAAACAGGGGAACCGAATCGATTCTCCCCTTGGGGAGAATCGATTCACCCTTGCGAATCGATTCGTTAAACATCCGAATCGATTCGGTGAGCAAAAATTGACTTTCTGCAATTGATGAATCGATTCGGTTATAACCCGAATCGATTCGGTCTACCAGACCTGTATCCCTCTCCTTATCGGAATCGATTCGCCCCTAGGGCCGAATCGATTCGGTCCTGAAATTTTGCCCAGTTTGGACTACGGGTTGTATGAACCCTAAAATTCCAAAACCTAAAATCTTTGATTTTATCCAACATCAACAACATATAATTCTCCCAAATCATTTCTACCCCATTTATAACTAATAATTTATCCTCAAATCAGATTAAAACTAAGATTTAAGGGTTTAATCATCAAAATCAACAAATACCCATTTATGGGTTAAATATCCAAAACCTATCTATACATGAAATTTATCACATTAAATCACATCTAGCAAGTAAGAAACTTGACTCGGGGTTCGTAGTCTCTGATCCTCTTCCGGTAGCAACGGAAAATCCGGCCCAAATCTTCATTTTCTCTCTTTTCTCCCATTTTCTCCCAACTCTCTCTCTTTTTTCTCTCTCTCTCTCTCTCTCTCTCTCCTTTGGCTTCTAACACAAATGAAGAAAGAAAAAGGGGTGGTGGACTTAAACGGGTCTTAAAACATAAATGCCCTCTTTTAATTGCTAATACACCATTAAAATGACTCGTATCCACTTAATTGAGTCATAACGCGTCAAAAGTGCCCGAAACTCCAAAATATAACATGGCACTTATTTCGACTATCTCGGCCATTCTAAAAACAACCGCACCCCCTATTTTGGCATTCGGGAAAGTGTGAACAAATTTTATGTTCCAATTTATTTTATTTCATTAATTATACCTCAAATCAAATATGAGCCATAACCGTCGTTTTACATATAATGACGCAATAATACACAATATAATGCCATTTAACTTCCCATACGGTAAATAGATAAAAAATAGTAAATATTATCCCTAAATCTCACGGGAAATAATATTTACTCCAACTTCCCCTATTTTATAGAATTAGCCCATCGGGCAAAATAATATAAAATAGCCGCTCAAAAGCCTGGGTTGTTACAACCTAATAAGATCACTTCATTTGCCCAATTTAAATTGAAGCTCAAATATAATTACCGTTTTTATATGTGAGCCCACGTTAATTTAATTGGAATATATAAAATATTCCAACAGTCTCCCACTTGGGCTACATAATAATTACTAATGTAATTATATACAATAAACTTATGGGCACACCAAATTGCTCTCTATTCTTAAGACATCTCCGGAATCAATCTCATCCATCTCATATACCAGTATGAGACCAAAGCGACCTTCGTTATATTTATTTGGTAACTCGATCCATCAATGATCACCATACCAAATATATTCAATGGCATAGATCAAGTATGGATGTGTGGATGGAAATTACATGTAATGTGATTTCAGACATGCCTATTTCCAATTGGTCCTAACTTTATTCCGTAATAAGATCAAACCTTATGTTTACCATGATTAAAAGATAATATATTCAGAGTAAACAACAAAATGAAAATACCATGAACTTTATTCTGCAGAAAACTGAAAAATACATAAAGTATTTGAGTAGTGTCAAATGAAGGAACATTAAACCAAATACAAACTCGACTAAAACTGAAAAACACCCATATGAGCAGTGTGCTCATGAAAGACCTTGGGTGGTAAGCCTTTAGTAAGCGAATCCCCGAACATGGAGTTTGTTCTTATATGCTCAATAGACACTATCTTAATCTGAACTGCTTCCTTAACAACAAGAAACTTAATGTATATATGCTTAGACTTCAACAAGCTCTTGTTGTTATTCGAATATAGAACTGCTGAATTACTGTCATAATATATCTGTAGTGGTCTTTCAATGCTATCCAAAATTTGCAGGCCAGTGATAAAATTTCGTAGCTATATCGCATGATTTTTTGCCTCATAATAGGCTATGAACTCTGCTGCCATAGTGGAAAGTGCAATGAGTGACTACTTAACAGTCCTCTAGGAAATACCACCTCTAGACAATATATATACATAGACAAAAGTAGATCTCTTAGTGACACACCCCAACCCAGTTACTTATAATTAAGTTTAAAAGTCAAAGTGAGTCAAACCATAATTAATTTAACCAAACCATAAACACGAGTTTTAATTTCAGAGTCATCATTGTAAATCCATATAACTGAAAGCCTTTTTATAACATCAGAGTGGTCATGTCCATAAAACTTTCTTGAAGGATAAGTTAACTTAATTACATCATTTACATTTACACAAAATCATTGTTTCTCCCGTTCCTGGCTAACCCAACCCGATTTCCTAGATTTGGCAGTGACATCGCGTTACCTAAAAAAAATGTGAACATAGGAACCATGAGCAAAATAGCCCAGTGAATGCATCACTACTATACTACTGCACGAATTTAAATGTAATAAATCATGTCCATATAGTTATATATTAACTTATCCGTCTCATTCATAATGAATGACCAACTTTTCCGGATCATGATTCACATATCCTGTCTAAATAGACAATTCTCCCCCATTCCTGGTCGAGGAGTAACCCTTGTCATTAATAGACAAATCTCCCCCATTTCGGGTCTAGGAGTAACCTCTCATTTTGATAAATCATATTAAGCAATTTTATATTCATAACATTATGATCATATTCGTAACAGTATACAAATACATCATTTTAGTGAGTACACTCACCTTGGTTGATAACTATGTATTCACGTTTCCTCGGGTGGAGCTGAATTGGGTTGATTAGACCTTACACCTGTCAATCCAACTAAATTAGTACTGAATCTCAATAATAGGTATTATCCTAACATAATTATGTAACTTTCATGACTATACAATAACAATATAATTCCACATAAGTTACATTCCATAAGACATAAGTAAAGACGAAACAATAGTATACATGTTGATAAAGCTATGAATATTCAACCGTAGGAAACACCTTATAAGGAATTTATAACTAAAACAAAGTAAACATGAAAGTATACTTCTCAATGCATATACACATGAAACATGTACTCAAAATACCCTTTCGAAAGAGGAGATAACAATATTCTTTCATGGGGCAACCAGTATGGCCTTGAATTATTGTCCTCTATACTCAACCATCCTATATTCCTAAATTGTATAAATACAGGTGTCCAAACTTATCATTATGAAAAATTATATAAATATTCTTTCCCGTACAAGTGACGGTGTAATTTTTTCAAGCTTCCTAGAGCAAGTTATGACCATTTCTTTACAACACAAGAAATCTTCCCTACAACCTCCTCTATTGTTCCTTCAACTTCGAAGAATTTTCATAATTTTTCTCCAGCATAAATTTCCATTATTTTCAACCTATTTTCATTACACATACTTAATAGTAAAGAGTTAAAGTTTCATAATTTTTTGACTTCATTTGCTATTTCAAAATCTTGACAAAACTGAAGGCATACCGAAATGAAATATCCAAACAGCAACTATGTACCAACTTGAAACCATCACAAAGGCCCAACCACAAGGAGTTAAATTCTAATTTTTGGATATGATATGAATATATCAGTATAACTTCATATCCAATTGGAATTTAGAAATTCCAATAAGCACACAAAAATATATGCAAGTTTGAATACAAGGGGTTTCAATACAAAGCAATATGGCCTATAAACACTACTTATCTCACATATGAACCAATACGTATTATCACAAAGGATAATGGGATTTTAATCAGTAATTCACGATTTATATACTTTTAAATAAGTATAATACATTATTAAAACAATATTGACACATAATTTTACCTTGGAAATACCTTAAGAATTTTCTTGGAATTCTTTTCCTATCTTTTAATGTAACCCTTTCTTCCTTAACTTCTACTTTCTCTTTCCTTAAGCTAAAAACCCTTCAAACTGAACCTAGGCTTAATTTGACTGAATAAATAGGTTAGAAGAAGAGTTTTAAGTCGGCCAAGGCTGCCTCCCAAACCAACCAATCAAATTAAACCATTTGCTATAATAAAAGACAATTTTGGGAATTGACATATTTGCCCCTTGTTCGTAATTTTGGCCTAACTTCTTACTCGTGCATCCGTTTGATGAACCGTTTGTTGTGTTACAACCCTAACTAACATGGCTACAATTATATATTTTTCACCTCAAGTCAATGGTTAAGTTATAAATATCAAAACTATTCTTAAACGGGGATATTTGTATCGAAACAACAAAAAATTGTGTTCGTACATAACTCGACATTTCACGATTTATGAAAGTAGGATTAGACTAAACATAATCACTTGAAATTAGATATAATAATAACACATTATTCATATCACATAAGGTAATCATGATTTAAATATAATTTATCATAATTATATCCGGGTTGTCACAACTTCCCCCCTTAGAAAATTTCGTCCCCGAAATTTAACATAAAGGTCACTTACCAAACAATATGAGATACTGTTTCTTCATGCTATCCTCCGTTTCCCAAGTTGCTTCTTTAATTCCATGGCTCATCCACATAACTTTAACTAAGGGAATAACTTTATTTCTCTATACTTGTTCCGTACGATCAATAATTTTCATTGGTTCCTCGATGTACGACAAGTCTTCCTTCAATTCAATTGGTTGAGCTTTCAACTGATGAGATGGATCTGCCAAAAATTTATGAAGCATCGATACGTGAAACACATCATGTAAACAAGATAAATCTGGGGGTAATGCTAATCTATATGCCATGTTCCCAATTCTTTCCAACACCTCATATGGTCCAATGTATCTTGGACTTAGTTTCCCTTTCTTCCCAAATCTCATTACGCCTTTCCATGGTGAAATACGCAGGAATACAAAATCTCCCTTCTAAAATTCCAATGGATACTTCCTCTTATCTGTATAAAATTTCTGCCTACTTTGTGTTATCTTTATCTGTTCCCGAATCATTTTGATATTTTCAGTCGTCACATCTATTAATTTCGAACCCAATATTTTCCTTTCACCCACTTCATCCCAACACAAAGCCGTTCTACATCTCCTCCCATATAAAGCTTCATATGGAGCCATACCAATGGTGGACTAATAACTATTATTATACGAGAATTCCATCAATGGCAAATGATCATCCAACTACCTTTGAAGTCAAATACACAAGATCGTAACATGTCTTCTAATATTTGAATCGTCCTTTCTAATTGCCCATCAGTTTGTGGATGAAATGCAGTGTTGAACTTTAAACTTGTGCCCATGGCATTATGTAAACGAGGCCAAAACTTAGAAGTGAACGTTGGATCTCTATCTGATATAATTGACACTGGTGCCCCATGTAAACGGATAATCTCATCAACGTACATACGTGCATATTTATCCACAGTGTAGGTGGTCTTGACTGGAAGAAAATGGGCCGACTTCATCAATCGGTCTACAGTCACCTAAATAGAATCATGCCCCTTTGGTGACCATGGTAATTCCATAACAAAATCCATCGTTATATGCTCCCACTTCAATTTCGAAATAGGCAACAACTGTAATAATCCTGTCGGCTTCTGATGCTCCGCCTTTACTTGCTAGCATACTAAACATTTAGCTACAAAATCTGCAATCTCACGTTTCATATTGTTCCACCAGTAATACTCTTTCAAATCTCTGTACATTTTGGTACCTCCCGGATGCATAGAGTAAATTGAACTATGTGCCTCTTCTAATATATCTTTCTTTAAGGGTGGATCATTCGGTACACAAATCCAATTTTTATAACACAACGATTCGTCATTCTTAATTTCAAAGTCACTCTTTTTACCATCCAAGACATCTTGTTTCTTCTTCTCAAGTAATGGATCACTGACCTGCGAATTTCATATGCGTTCGGCCAATAAAGGTCTCACTGTGACATGTGCTAATAATCCTCCACTTTTTGAAAGCTTCAATTCAATCCCCATCGATGCCAAGTCAAGAATATTTCCAACACGAGCACACCCTATGCAACCAAGAATCCCTGATGATTTTTTACTCAAAGCATCTGCTACTACATTGGCCTTCCCAGGATGATGATGAATGGTACAGTCATATTCTTTAATCAGCTCTATCCAATGCCTCTGTCTCAAATTCAGTTCTTTTTATGTAAACAACTATTTCAAACTTTGATGATCTGTAAATATCTCACAAGTTTCTCCATACAAGTAATGTGTCCATAACTTTAAAGAAAAAACATTGGCTGCTAGCTCCAAATCGTGTGTAGGGTAGTTTCGTTCATGCGTCTTTAATTGTCTGGAAGGATATGCTATTACCTTCCCATTCTACATAAGAACACATCCTAACCCTAGGAATGAAGCGTCTGTATAGATCACAAAAGACTCACTCCCACATGGAATAGTAAGTATAGGGGCTGAAACCAACCGATTCTTTAATTCTTTAAAACTCCTATCGCATTCTTCATCCCATACAAACTTCACTTCTTTACGAGTCAACTCTGTCAATGGTAATGCTATTGCTGAAAATCCCTTAATGAATCTGCAATAGTAACCTGCCAATCCTAGGAAACTTCTAATTTCTGTCACATTCTTAGGACTTTCCCATTCAACGATTTCTTCCACATTCTTTGGATCAACATATATCCCATTTCCTGAGATAACATGCCCTAAAAACACAATTTTATTCAACCAAAACTCACACTTGCTAAATTTAGCAAATAATTTATTCTCTCTCAAAATCTGCAATACAAGTCTCAAATGTTTATCATGTTCCTCCATGCAACGCGAGTAAATCAACACATTGTCTATGAATACAATCACAAATGAATCAATGAAAGGGTGGAATACCCGGTTTATTAAATCCATAAAAATTGCTGGAGCATTAGTTAATCCAAATGGCATCCCTAAAAAATCATAGTGCCCATATCGAGTCCGAAAACTATTTTGGAAATATCATTATCCTTTACTTTCAATTGGTGGTAACCCGATCTCAAATTAATCTTCGAAAATACTGTGGCCCCCTTTAATTGGTTAAAAAAATCATCGATACGAGGTAGAGGGTACTTATTTCTAATGGTCACCTTATTCAGTTGCCTATAATCAATACATAAAAGCATTGTCCCATCTTTCTTTTTCACAAATAACATTGGGAATCCCCATGGCGAAACACTAGGCCAAATGAAATCTCTGCTTATCAGATCTTGTAATTGCACTTTCAATTCTTTCAACCCTGTCGGTGCCATTCTACATGGAGCAAGGGAAATTGCACCAGTACCTGGAATTAATTCAATGGAAAACTCTACTTCCCTATCGGGTGGCAATCCTGGTAATTCCTCTGGGAAGACATCAGAAAATTCTCTAACCACTGGTATATCTTGAATTTTAACTGTCTCTTTACTAGTATCAACAACATAAGCTAAATACCCTGTACAACCTTTACTCAATAAGTTTTTACTCTTAATTGTTGAGATAAGACAATTAGGAACAACACTCCTTTATCCTATAAACTGGAAATCGGGTTCACCGGGAAGATGAAATGTAACCTCCTTTCGAAAACAATCAATGGAAGCATGATACGATGATAACCAATACATCCCCAATATAATATCAAAATCTAGAATGACTAACGGTATCAAATCAACATAAAATTCTCGCTCACCCATTCATAAAACACAATCTTTATAAACATGCTCCACCAGAATTACACTTTCCATTGGGGTAGAAATATATAAGGCACAATTGAGAAATGAACATGATCTACCCAAATATGAAACAGTATGTAATGCCAGAAATGAATGTGTAGATCCAGGATCAATGAGTGCATATAAATATTTATTTGTAATATAAAGTGTACCTGTAACCACTTCTGGCGTAACATGGGCATCTTGCAGCGTCATCGCAAACACTCTTCCTCCTGCCCTTGATCTAGTTGCTTGTTCTGTACCTCTTCCCCTAGTGGCACTTCCCGAAGAAGATCCTTTATGAGGCCCCACACTACTGACTGAAACCGCTCTTGATAACATAGGATAATTCTTTCTCAGATAACCCTTCTGATGACAGCTAAAAAATTCTATGTTTAGTAACTTTGGGCAATTTCTCTTTATATGACCCGATGTCCCACAAAAGAAATAAACATTTGGATCTCTTTGTGCTGAAACTCATAAACCTCTTCCATCACTTGCTTCACCCCTTTGCGAACTACCTCCCATACC
This sequence comes from Sambucus nigra, assembly GCA_949130495.1. Taxonomy (NCBI): domain Eukaryota; kingdom Viridiplantae; phylum Streptophyta; class Magnoliopsida; order Dipsacales; family Adoxaceae; genus Sambucus; species Sambucus nigra. The sequence continues at coordinate 419,193,611 of OX422219.1, forward strand.
TCTGCCATGCTCAAATTTCTGCCCTCCAAGTCTCGAATCTTCTGTACCACTACCTTTTTGATAATTCAGATCAAATCTGCTTCTCTTTACACCTCGTTCTCGGTTCCCTCTCGCTTTATTCACGTCATTGTCTACCAACAGGGCTTTGTTCACCAAGGCTGAATAATTAATAGTCTCTAAAACTGACAGCCTTGATTTAATAACTAACTCTAGTCCATCGAGAAATTGGCTGGACATATCTTCCTTATTTGGTATAAACCTCGAAGCAAAACAAGATAAGGCTGTAAGTTTAGCTTCATATTCTCTAACTGTTATACTCCCCTAATTCAACATGAAATATTCCTTCTCCTTTTGTTTTCGATATATTGGGGGAAAATATTTGTCATAAAAGGCTTTAACAAAAGCATCCCATGAGATCACATTCCCGCCTCCTGGAGTAATCAATAAATGTTTTGTGGCATCCCACCAGTAATTAGCTTCTCCTTTCAGCATATACGTCACCAAGGTTACCTGTTGATTTTCAGGCATCCTCATTACCCCAAAGATAAGTTCAATCTCTTTAACCCAGACTTCTGCCTCTGTTGGATCAACTTCTCCTTCAAACGATGGTGGGTTCATCTTAATAAATTTCTCATGTGAAGTACTCCTTTCTTCCCGGTGTATCACCTCTTCAGACCTAGCCAATGCTTGTGCCTCTAGTTTCCTGGTCTGTTGTTCTTCCATCTGAGACATAAATCTAGCTTGTTGCTCTGCCATTAGAGTCATAGCACGTGCCATTTTTTACGTGTCTGTCAATTGTTCCGACTCGAGTTCCACATTTATCCGAACAGGTTGCTCAACCTCTGCATTTGATGGAATATTTGAAGCCTCATCTTCTATTCTCATATTTACATTACCTCATTCCATTCTCTTATATCTGAAATGAATCAAAGATATAATAATATCCAGATATACATATCTTTCCTAACATAATTGTTAGTGTCAAATAAAATATATTTCTAACATTCACTGCCAAATCTAGACTCTTCTCACTCCAGAACCTCTAAAACCTAGGCCTGATACCAAAAACTAACACACCCTAACCCAGTTACTTATAATTAAGTCTAAAAGTCAAAGTGTGTCAAACCATAATTAATCTAACCAAACCATAAACACGAGTTTTAATTTCAGAGTCATCATTGTAAATCCATATAACTGAAAGCCTTTTTACAACATCAGAGTGGTCATGTCCATAAAACTTTCTTGAAGGATAATTTAACTTAATTACATCATTTACATTTACACAAAATCATTATTTCTCCCGTTCCTGGCTAACCCAACCCGATTTCCTAGATTTGGCAGTGACATTACGTTACCTGAAAAAAATGTGAGCAAAGAAACCATGAGCAAAATAGCCCAGTGAATGCATCACTACTATACTACTGCATGAATTTAAATGCAATAAATCATGTCCATATAGTTATATATTAACTTATCCGGGTCATTCATAATGAATGACCAACTTTTTCGAATCATGATTCACATATCCTGTCTAAATAGACAATTCTCCCCCATTCCTGGTCGAGGAGTAACCCCTTGTCATTAATAGACAAATCTCCCCCATTTCGGGTTGAGGAGTAACCTCCCATTTCGGTAAACCGAAATGAAGAACTTTATATTCATAACATTATGATCATATTCGTAATAGTATACAAATACATCATTTTAGTGAGTACACTCACCTTGGTTGATAACTATGTATTCACGTTTCCTCGGGTGGAGGTGAATTGGGTTGATTAGACCTTACACCTATCAATCCAACTAAATTAGTACTGAATCTCAATAATAGGTATTATGCTAACATAATTATGTAACTTTCATGACTATACAATAACAATATAATTCCACATAAGTTACATTCCATAAAACATAAGTAAAGACGAAATAATAGGATACATGTTGATAAAGTTATGAATATTCAACCGTAGGAAACACCTTATAAGGAATTTATAACTAAAACAAAGTAAACATGAAAGTATACTTCTCAATGAATTACACATGAAACATGTACTCAAAATACCCTTTGGAAAGAGGAGATAACAATATTCTTTCATGGGGTAACCAGTATGGCCTTGAATTATTGTCCTCTATACTCAACCATCCTATATTCCTAAATTGTATAAATACAGGTGTCCAAACTTATCATTATGAAAAATTATATAAATATTCTTTCCCATACAAGTGACGGTGTAATTTTTTCAAGCTTCCCAGAGAAAGTTATGACCATTTCTTTACAACACAAGAAATCTTCCCTACAAGCTCCTCTATTGTTCCTTCAACTTCAAAGAATTTTCATAATTTTTCTCCATCATAAATTTCCATGATTTTTAACCCATTTTCATTAAACATACTTAATATTACAGAATTAAAGTTTCATAATTTTTTTACTTCATTTGTTATGTCAAAATCTTGACAAGACTGAAGGCATACCGAAATGAAATATCCAAATAACAACTATGTAGTAACTTGAAACCATCACCAAGGCCCAACCACAAGGAGTAAAATTCTAATTTTCGGATATGATATGAATATATAAGTCTACTTTCGTACACAATTGGAATTTCTAAATTCCAATAAGCATACAAAAATATATGCAAGTTTGAATACAAGGGGTTTCAATACAAAGCAATATGGCCTATAAACACTACTTATCTCACATATGAACCAATACATATTATCACAAAGGATAATGGAATTTTAATCAATAATTCACGATTTATATACCTTGAAATAAATTCACAATTTTAATCACAATATTGAAACATAATTTTACCTTGAAAATACCTTAAGAATTTTCTTCGAATTCTTTTCTTAGCTTTTAATGTAACCCTTTCTTCCTTAACTTCTACTTTCTCTTTCCTTAAGCTAAAAACCCTTCAAACTGAACCTAGGACTAATTTGTCTGAAGAAATAGGTTAGAAGAAGAGTTTTAAGTCGGCCAAGGCTTCCTCCCAAGCCAACCAATCAAATTAAACCATTTCCTTTAATAAAAGACGATTTACCACTTAGAGGGAATTGACAGATGTGCCCCTTGTTCGTAATTTTGGCCTAACTTCTTACTCGTACATCCGTTTGATGAACCATTAATGGTGTTACAACCCTAAATCATATGTATACAATTATATAGTTTTCACCTCAAGTCAATGGTTAAGTTATAAAGATCAAAACTAGTCTTAAACAGGGACATTTCTATCGAAAACAACAAAAATTTGCGTTCGTACATAACTCGACATTTCACGATTTATGAAAGTAGGATTAGACTAAACATAATCACTTGACATTAGATATAATAATAACACATTATTCATATCACATAAGGTAATCATGATTTAAATATAAGTTATCATAATTATATCTGGGTTGTCACACTTAGTGTCTTGGTAACCCGCAAGATCGGCATCAGAATACCCAATAATCTCCAAATTATTTGACTTAGGATGAGTGCATAATCTTTTGTTGTCTATAAATACCTCATAACCCATTTGGCTTCTTTCTAGTGATCCATTCTAGGGTTACTCAAATATCTTCCTAATATACCCACTATGTACACTAAATCCAGACGTGTACATACTTGAGCATACAAAATACTCCCTATAGTTAAAGCATAAGGAACCTTTTTTCATTTATTTGCCTTCAGTCTCATTCTTGGGGCATTGACAGAGACTAAACTTGTCTCCCATAGCAATAGGAGTATCTCCTTGTGCACAATCTTTCATGCCAGTGCGTACCTTATCGATATAGCTCTTTTGTGATAACCCAAGAACACTCAGAGAGTGATATCTGTGTATCTTAATTACCAATACAAAAGAGGTGTCCCCAAGATCTTTCATTTCAAAATTCTTAGTTAGAAATTTCTTAGGTTCATACAATAAGCCTATATTGTTGCTAGACAATAGTATGTCATCGACATAGAGCACTAAGAAGTTAAATTTACTCCCACTGAACTTATGATATACACAGTCATCAACTTCATTAACCTCAAAATCACATGACATAATGACTTGATGAAACTTGTGATACCATTGACGAAAAATTTGTTTGAGACCATATATGGATTTCTTGAGTTTGCAAACCATAGACTTTGGATCACCTGGGTTAAAGTTTTCTGGTTGTATGATATACATGGTTTCCTCAATGTCGCCATTGAGAAAAGACATCTTAACATCCATCTGATGCAGCTCTAAATTAAAATGATCTACAGGTGCTCATGAGGTTGTTGAGTTTTCTCTTCTAGAACAATTCCATGATTTTGATTAGGGAAGTCCTTATTATTGTCTTCTTAAACACTGTCAGCAGGCTGAACAATGTTTAGGAGAGGAATTGATTCCTCTTCAAAGATAACATTCTTATTCTTAACCATATCTTCCCCCTCAAACTCGACATCCTCAATAAATCTCGCATTTTCCATCTCAAAAAAGGACTTAGCTGAGGGATCATACAACTTCAAACCCTTCGTCTGTTCAGAGTACCCAACAAAATAGCAGTTAATAGTTATTGAGTCCAGTTTCTTTTCAATAGGCCTATAAGGCCTTCCCTTAGCTGGATACCCCAAAATGTGTGAATGTTTAATGACAAGTTTTCAGCCTATCCAAAGTTCATAAGGGGTTTTAGCTACCGTTGTACAAAGTACTCTACTTAGAATATATATTACAGTCTTAAGTGCCTCTCCCTAGAGTAATTCTGGCAAAGAAGAATGACTAATCATAATTCTTACCATGTCCTTAAATGTTCTATTTTGTCTTTAGGAATCTGGCAAAATATTGTGGACGTTGTTCACCAGATCCATCATATCTGCCATAGTATTCACCACCACGATTAGATTTTACTGCTTTAATCGTCTTTCCTAATTGATTTTCAACTTTGGCTTTGAAAGCCTTAACACGTCTAGATCTTGAGACTTCTCATAAATTAAATATAAGTACCCATAACATTAATAGTTATCTATAAAAGTGATAAAATACTGTTGACCATTCCATGAAGCCGTGGGGAATGGACTGCACATGCTAGAATGTATCAATTCTAAGACATCATAACTCCTTTGGGCACTTAATTTCCTTAAGTTTGTCTGTTTTCCCTTTATACACTCAATACAAACATCAAATTTTGTGAAATTAAGGGGTTCAAGTATTCCGTCTGGCACAAGCCTTTCAATTCTCCTTTGGGAGATATGACCTAAATGCTTATTCCAGAAAGTAACGAAATTCTCATCAGTTAATCTTAATTTTTGCAAGGTTTAATTAAATGAAGCATTGGTATTTAATAAATATAATTTATCAATTAAAGAACCCGTCACAACCAAAGTATAATTTATAAAGAGAGTAACTTTATTATTTCTAAGTGAACAAGAATAACTGTATTTATCCAAAACAAAAATGGAAACCAAGTTCCATCTAAAAAATGGTACTACATAAGTCTCTATTAATTCAATAAAATGATTAATCTCACAGGATAATTTGAAAGTCCCAATTGCTTCAACTCCAACTGTTGTGGCATCACCCATATAGATAAATCTTTCACCATCATTTGGCGGTTTGGCTCCACAGGCAACCATGCATAGACATACTTAACCATGCATAGACATACTTACATGAGTAATAGCACCCGAATCTACCGACATACTTACATAACTAGTAGCACCCTAATCTACCCACCACGTATGTCTATGTATAAAAGATAAATTAACTTCAAAATAAAACAAAATGAGAAGTGTACCTTTCTTTACACGCCATTCTTCTTCACATGCCCAGGTTTCTGGAAAAAGAAACAAGCAAATTTTGAATCCTGGACTTATTTCTTTTGTTGAACTTTAGGTTTGGGTTATGATGTTACAACTGCAATACCTTTATCATTAGTCCTTTTCCTCTTTATGTTCCTTGAGGTAAATGTAAAATGAGCAATTTCAGTTGTCTTTTCTCGCTTTAACCTTTCCTCTTCTTGCACACAATGTGAAACGAGCCCATTAAGAGTACATTTATCATTTTGAGTATTATAACTCACTATAAACTATCCATAGCGTGCAGGAAGAGATATTAATAATAGATGCACAAGCAAGTTACCATACAACTCTAACTTTAGTACTTTAAGTTTTGAAGCGATGTTAGACATCTCCATAATGTACTCCCGTATTTTTCTTTGCCTTTATACTTCATTAGGCTAAGGTTAGCTAAAATCGTACTTGTCTCATCCTTTTTCGTTCTTTGCATAACGTAATTCATTATCTTGAAGGAAACTTTTGGCAGTTACCTCATCGGACATACCACCCCTGAAATCTTTTAGAACATTACGCTTTAGCATAATTAGACTTAAGCGATTAGAATGATCCCACTTTTCAAAGTTCCCTTTACCTCAAAGGAACTTTTATCCATAAGAGGAGTGGGTTGTTCCTTCCTCATCGCATAGTCTAAATTTACGCAACTGAAAACTATCAGAATGCCCTCTTTCCAATTCTTAAAGCTTGTGTCGTTAAGAACATAAATTGTTGTCATATTGGCAGTAATATTAACAGAATAAGCAGTAATTTAATCCAAAAGAACAAATAAATTACAAAAGCTCCAATTTAAAATATATGTCATGGCATATTATAATAAAATAAACTAATAACTGTAGGAAATAAATTTTATACGACTGTAATCGTGGAATGGTGGGCTCATCAACAAGAGACCAAGCACAACATTAACATTTAGTCTTTGGACGGAGTCAGAATATCCGATGATCTCTAACTGATCTGACTTCCGATAAGTGAGCATGTAGTCTTTTGTTCTCTGTAAGTACCTCATGACTCATTTGACTGCTATCCAATGATCCTTTCCAGGATTGCTTAAGTATCTGCCGAACATGCCAATAATGTACGCAATATTCGGACCCGTATATACTTGAGCTTACATAAGACTTCCTACTACTGACGCATAAGGAATCTTTTGCATCTCCCGAATCTCAAAATCATTCTTGGGACATTGACCAAGACAAAATTTATCTTCTTTACCTACAGGGGTGTCCCTTGGTTTACAGTTATGCATGCCAAATCTTTTAAGAACTTTCTCGATATAGCTCTTTTGTGATAAATCAAGTGTTAAGCAGTCTATTATAGCTTCTTCCACCATGGCAGCTGAGTTTGTAGCTTGTTATGAGGCGTCCAATCATAGAATATGGTTGCAAAATTTTGCCACAGGGCTGCATATTGTGGATGGCATTAAAAGATCGCTTAAGTTATTTTATGATAATAAATCAGTATTATTGTATTCCAACAACAACAGGAGTTATACATAGTCAAAGTTTATTGACATTAAGTTCCTTATTGTAAAAGAAAGAGTTTAGAGTGGACTTATTTCTATAGATCACATTGGGACAAACTCTATGATTGTGGATCCGCTGACTAAGAGATTACCACCCAAGGTCTTTCATGAGCACACTGCTCATATAAGTTGTAATACCCCGTATTTTTATGGCTTCTAAATTTAGGAATTTATTAAATTTAATTGAGATAGATTAATTTAATAGTAATCCGGAAATTTATTTTAAATATTTACTAGCGTGACGAGAGTTAGTAATTATTGGAAAAATTATTGATTTGTTAAATATTACTTATTGAATAGAGTAATATGTAGAATTGAATTTATTAAAATTATCACCAGAGAATAATATGACAAAAATGGAAATTAAGTCACGACGCGCCTGTGTCGTGTCAGGACTAAATTATTATTATTAAGTGAATAAATTATAAATCACCCGTATGGTCATTTCAAGTGTGTCAACGTCTTCGGAAGGGTCGAGATAGTAAAAAAAATGTACCTGAGGATTTAGTTTGGGTCTCGGGGCATTTTTAGGCCTAATTGGCATCCCGAGAGGGTATTATAGTCATTTGGTATTTTTGGGCAATTAAACCCACGAATTTCCTAAGGATGTATCAGCCTTTAGGAGTTGTCTTATAGGGTTAACAAACACAATATCAAACAACGGGCATTAGAGAATAAGTTGGAGAGCTTTCGAAGCAACTCAAGGCCATAGACTCATCCGTTTGCACCGCCGCCACCACCAAAGCGTAGATCGCGAGACAAGGAACGCAACCATACCTCTTTAGTCCACAAATCAGAAACTCAAATTCCAGGCAAGTATCTATCTTTATTTATTTTAATTAATGTTTCAATCAGTCTAGGGTTGTTTAGAACATGTTTCATGGAAGAAATTAATATTTTTGAGACTTAAAATCATATGTTGTAGAGGAAGTAGACATATTCTGGACATCTAAATCACATGTGGAGTATAAGCCATGAATTTGTATGTTTTTAGAAGCAAGTAATCCTGAAAATAATTGAAAGAATGGAAATTAGAAGAAAAAATAGGGTTCTTGATAGTTAATATAAATTGGCCCTTTAATTCAATTCCTTGATGAAACTATACATGTCTTACGTAGAAATTCATGCATATATGTATATAGAACCACTAGTAACCTTATTTGGGAGTTTGGGCGAAATTGATAGAGGTTTTGAGGACTTTTGATGATGAAACCCATAGGATAGTATATATAGAATCTGAGAAATATCTGGGCGATCGATCGATCGACCTTAAATGTCGATCGATCGACTTGATCGATCGATCGACCCCCTTCCTTCGATCGATCGACCTCTTCTGAATTTTGAAGCTTGTTCTTTATTCTTAATGATTAACCCTGTGCCACTTTGTGGGAACCCTTATACATGTTTTATATACCATAATGGGACTTGGGAAAGACCAGTAGGGTTGTAGGCAAGGTTCGGATGATACGTTTCATATGTGATTTAACCATGGGGTTTCAGGAATATAAATTTAGTGGGAAATCGTGCGTATGGTATAGTACATCTTGTGAGAATTAAGGAAGACTTAGACCAGTAGAGTAGTGAGGGTGCACCTACTGATTTTATATTATTTTGAGAGGATACACTTCTAGAGTCGAGAAGTACTTAAGGATTTGTTATACTTAATAAAATAAAAAGAGTGATTTACTCATACGTAGAACTCGAACGTTATATGTTACGCATCGCTAGAATAATGTTATAGGTCGTGGGCGTACGTACCTGATTTGTGTAAATATGTATATGAGTGCATGTATATTTAATATTTTAATATATGTGTATAATCATACAAGCGCTACTTGCTATCACAGAGGTTTTCGCGTCGGGATAGTCTTATTCTGATGTGACCTTTATGGGGGATATTGAATTGTACCCTAGAACATAGGATTTCTTGGTACAAGTTATCTGAGAATGATAGTCAGACGGTCCTAAGAGACGTGAAGGGTATGTGCTTACCACTTAGTGACTTGGAACTATGCTTCGCCTCCATATTGTGTGTATTGTGTTAATACAGTTCGAGAGTGATTCCGAACTAGTATTTCCCTTAGTTTGAGTGATACGGGGACTTGATAGCAGAGTATGCCAGCACCATAGATTTTATGTGGAGTGACGATAGTATATATATTATATGAGTGACTAATATATATGTATATACTTAAGTATGAGAAATTCTACTGTGCCTAAAAGTAGTTAAGAAATGAATAAATACTCCAACATTATTATAAGTGTTTGGGAATTTTGTGACATCACTGGGTTATTTTAAATAACATAAGATATATGAGAGAGCTAAATTTTCAGAAATTAAATATCGTAGCCATAGTATTTATCAGAATGAAACCTTATGAAAAAGTTAAGTTAAAATAAACTTTTGAGATTAATAGTACGGTAGGTGTGTACACAAGATGAGAGGTGAGAATTTCTCAAGGGAGTGTCGCATACTAACATGGTTGTTACATTAGCCGGTAAGCATTTTAAATACTTGCTAAACTATTTTTAAACTGTTTTACACTCGGGCTCTGACCCGTTTCCTGTTATTTCTTTTCTCTTGTATACATATGTATATATTACAGGTGTCCAGCCACAGGGGTGTCATACTTAGATTCCTTGGAACGAATGCACTCCAGCTTATGTGGGAGTTGCAGGCCATTGCTCAGACGACCTCGTTGTTGACCCTACTCTTATTTTAGTTCTGATTAGTTAGGGCATGTGTCGCCCGTTTCCCCATTCAGTTGGATTCTCAGAGATTTATGTTTATTATTTAAATTTCAGTATTCTGTACTCTTTGGGATTTAATTCTTGTCAGGATTATTGCATTTATAGTTTTTGAACTTGGTATTGGATTATTTGAATGGTTAAACTCTTGTGTGTTAATTGCCATCCTAATTAATTTTCTTTGGATTCTAAATCTGTTAATTAGTAAAAAGGTTTTCATATCTGGATTTTTATAAAATGGAAATAAGGTTTTAAATTGTTTTAACACTTAGTTTAATTATTTAGGGTGTTTAAATTGGAAATTTATTTTGCGAGAGTGATGCTAAGAATGAACCCGGTATTTAATTAGGCGGGGTGTCACATGGGTGTAATTTCTTTTCAGGATATGTCGGTTTAGTGGGAGTTTGTATTTTATATGCTTTCATAGACATATTTGATTTAATGGTTATTGTATGGTTATTTATTGTAGTAACGTATTGAGTTTATATTCACTCTGACTTTATATGGTTTGATCTCACTAAGGTTTAAGGAGGACCAGTTGAAAATAGGCATGTTAAGATCGCATTGCATATAATTTCCATGCTACATATCCACACTTGATCTTTATCATTAGTTGCATTGATATATGTGATCATTGATGGGTCTACTTACGAAATATGTAATGACGATTGCTTTGATTCTATATTGGTGCAATTAATGGACAAGATTGTTAAGATGCATAAAGTTTCGATAGCAAAGACTCATCAGCTCATAAAGTATAATTCAAATTTATAAAGTTACATATATAGCCCAAGTGGGAGATTGTTAGCGTAAAATTTAATATATGGGCTTATATATAAAATAAATATGAATTATAGGCTATCAAACAAAATTAGGCCAATTAAAGTGATAATTTTAAATTTTGGGGCCTTACTAATGTATTATTAAAGTGTGGGTTTTAATGTGTAGAGACAAGCGTAATTTCTATTTTTATGATGGTTTCAATTAGAAATATACGAAATGTAAAAAGACACGATTGTCTTATAAATATGGGTCATGGTCCCCAGATCACACTACACCATTCTTCTGATTCTCATTGTTAGAGAGAAATTTAGAGAGGAAATAAAAGTAAAAGAACATGTTGGATTCATTCCTATTTTGTGAAAACCATCACATAAATAGGAACATTCATATTGAATTATCAAGAAATATAAATATTGATTTTGAGAAAGCGTACCTGAACCCATAATGAGACAATTAAAATATCTGAGTCTGGGGCTCTTCCAGATCAACACTTTTATTTACTCTCTAAAATTCTCTCTGACAATGGGAATTAGAAGAATGGTGTAGTGTGATCTGGGGACCATGACCCCTATTTATAAGACAATCATATCTTTTCATATTTCGTATATTTCTATTTTAACCCATCATAAAAATAGAAATTACGCTTGTCTCTACACATTAAAACCAACACTTTAATAATACATTAGTAAGACCCCAAAACTTAAATTAATCACATTAATTGGCCTAATTTTATTTGATAGCCTATAATTCATATTTATTTTATATATAAGCCCATATATTAAAATTTTCTTCTATCAATCTCCCACTTAGGCTATATATATATATATATATATATATATATATATATATATATATATATATATATATGTGTGTGTGTGTGTGTGTGTGTGTGTGTGTGTGTGTGCGTGTGCGTGTGCGTGTGCGTGTGTGTGTGTGTGTGTGTAACTTTATAAATTTGAATTATACTTTGGGAGCTCATGAGTTTTATATATCAAAACTTTATGTATCTTAACAATCTTACCATTAATTGCACTAATATAGAATCAAAGCGATCGTCATTACATATTTCATAAGTAGACCCATCAATGATCACATATATCAATGCAACTAATGACAAAGATTAAGTGTGGATGTGTATCATGGAAATTTCATGCAATGTGAACTTAACATGCCTATTTCCAACTGGTCCACCTTAAACCTTAGTGAGATCAAACCATATAAAGTCAGAGTGAATATAAACTGAATACTTTACTGCAGTAAATAACCATACAATAACCATTAAATCAAATACGTCAATGAAAGCGTATAAAATACAAACTCCCACTAAACTGACATATCCTGGAAAAAAATTACACCTATATGAGCAGTGTGCTCATGAAAGACCTTGGGTGGTAATCCCTTAGTCAGCGGATCCGCAATCATAGAGTTTATCCCAATGTGCTCTATAGATATAAGTCCACTCTGAACTCTTTCTTTTACAACAAGGAACTTAATGTCAATAAAATTTGACTTAGTAGAACTCCTATTGTTGTTAGAATACAGTACTACTAATTTATTGTCACAAAATAACTTAAGAGGTCTCAGCCCCTTGATAAAATTTTGCAACCATATTCCATGATTGGACGCCTCATAACAAGCTACAAACTCATATGCCATGGTGAAGAAGCTATAATAGACTGTTAACACTCTTCCAAGATATAACACCTACAGCAAGTAAGTAGATATAACCTGAAGTATATTTCATGCTATCTTGGCATCCAGCAAAATTGAAGTCGGAATATCCGATCATCTCTAACTAATCTGACTTCCGCTAGGTGAGCATGTAGTATTTTATTCTCTATAAGTACCTCATGACTGGCTTGGCTGCTATCCAATGATCCTTTCCAGGATTACTTAAGTATCTGACCAACATGCCAACAATGTACGCAATATCCGGACGAATACATACTTGAGCATACATAAGACTTCCTACTGCTGACGCATAAGGAATCTTTTGCATCTCCCGAATCTCAAAATCATTCTTAGTATATTGACTGAGACTAAATTTATCTCCTTTAGCAAAAGGGGTGTCACCTGGTTTACAATCATGCATGATAAATCTTTTAAGAACTTTGTCAATATAGCTCTTTTGTGATAAACCAAGTGTACTTCGAGAACGATCTCGGTATAGCTTATACCCAACACAAAAGAAGCGTTACCAAGATCTTTCATCTCAAATTTCTTTGAAAGATATCTTTTGGTTTCTCTTAATCTTCAAAAATTCATATAAAATCAACCGCAAATTTCATGAATTTTATATCGTTGGAATCGTAATGAAACAAGGAATATTTTTTGAAAATATTGAACTTTTCAAAATTTTATTTTCTGCCTAAAATTAATATCAATACCTTCCTAATATATTCTCAACAATTTAACATGAAATAGCTCTGATACCACATGCTGTATTAATTTCTATTTTGTGAAAACCATCACCCAAATAGGAACATTCATATTGAATTATCAAGAAATAAATATTGATTTTGAGAAAACGTACCTGAATCCATAATGAGAAAATTAAAATACCTGACTCTGAGGTCTTATACTCTTGCAAATCAACACTTTTATTTCGTCTCTAAATTTTTCTCTGGCAATGGGAATCAGAAGAATAATGTAGTGTGATCTGGGACCATGAACACTATTTATAAGATAATCGTGTCTTTTCATATTTCGTATATTTTTATTTTAACCCATCATAAAAATATAAATTATGCTTGTCTCTACACATTAAAACCCACACTTTAATAATACATTAGTAACGCCCTAAAACTTAAATTAATCACTTTAATTGGCCTAATTTTATTTGATAGCCTACAATTCACATTTATTTTATATATAAACCCATATATTAAATTTTACTCTAACAACATGTAATTTCCAGCCACACATCCATACTTGATCTATATCGTTGAATATATTTGGTATGGTGATCATTGATGGATCGAGTTACAACATAAATATAATGAAGGTCACTTTGGTTTCATACTGGTATAGGAGATGGGCGAGATTGATTCAGGAGATGTATTAAGGATGAAAGCAATTTGGTGTGCACATAAGGTTATTGTATATAATTACATCAGAATTATTATGTATCCCAAGTGGGAGATTGTTGGAATATTTTATATATTCCAATTAATATAATATGGGCTCAAATATAAAAATGGTAATTATATTTGAGCTTCAATTTAAATTGAGAAAATGAAGTGATCTAATTAGGTAAGCTCAAAAGACATCAACAGTAAGTATGGAATTCAAAATGTGTGGTTACCCAAAAGTCACCTACTGGTTACCCAAGAGTCCTGTTACTCAAGAGTCACCTAAGTAGAATTTATGGGGTTCTAATTATATCATATGTACGATAAATCAAACAAAATCATTTCTAAATTACAATCACAATACCTATCCCAATAATCCAATATGAAGGAGCTTTGATACCACTTGTTGGAACACTAAATAAAATTCACCAATATATTAGATTATCGAGATTACCTAATAAAATAATTGTAGAAACTATGTACCTGAATCCATAGTGGTGATTGAGACTTGGGGATTGGAGGTATTCCATAGACTAATTCCTCTCTTTATGAGTTCTCTCTCATTGATGGGAATGAGGAGGAGAGTGTTTGAGTCTATTAGTCTTGGGACCAGAACCCTTCATTATATAGACATCTAATTAGAATCCCATAAATTCTAGTTAAGTGACTCTTGAGTAACCAATAGGTGACTCTTGAGTAACCAGTAGGTGACTCTTGGGTAACCACACATTTTGAATTCCATACTTACTATTGATGTCTTTTGAGCTTACCTAATTAGATCACTTCATTTGCCCAATTTAAATTGAAGGTAAAATATAATTACCATTTTTATATGTGAGCCCACATTATATTAATTGGAATATTGTAATAACCCGCGTAATTTTTGGGCTATTTTAATTAATTTTTAGAAAATGGAGGAAAATAAAGTTTTTGATAAAATTAATTTTATTGCTCAAATATGTTGGTTATTATTTTTAAAGGCAAAAATTTCAAACGGTTTCGAAAACGGAGTTAAAACGGATTTTAAAATGATTTTTAAATGTTTTTAACTTTGGAGTTGTTTTGACTTCCAACTCTTCATTTCTTTGCCTTATTTAAAGGAGTCTTTTGGATTCTAACTCTTCATTTCTTTGCATTATAAAATAAAGTCGTGGGCAAGATTTTTAACATACTTTTGGCACAAATTTTGACAGCAGATATATTTTATATTCTTCTTTTTATATACACATTGGCCCTTGAGATTTGTGAGTTCCAACCTTAGATTAGATGTGTACTTGGGGCTATTTTGTTGGAGGTTCCTGGAGAAGCTTTTGTGGATCTTTTGTGTTGATCTTGAGGATGTGATCGTTGGTTTCTCATCATGGTTTGAGGTATGGGGTTTTACACAATATGCTCCTTAAATCTCGCGAGTGTCATTCTCTTTGAATTCTTGTTTAATTGAACTCATATTTGAATTGATAAATTCATTGAAATCTGGAAATAATTGTTGAAATTATTTTTATTCATGTGGTATCATTATATTATTGATGAGCACGTTGTCATGATATTTTAATATGGCACGGATGTTGGGCACCCGCCAAAATACCTATTCCCGGGCTATGGCTTGATAAAGCATATGCGAATGGGGTGAGGCCTGGTGACCCATTGATGTGCTGTTGAGAAATTATATTGATAAATGCTTTGAGATTTGCATTTTGATTTGAATATTCGTACTCGTGTTGTTACGTTTTATTCGTTGCTAATCCGTATTTGTTGAGCATAATTCCTATTGTATTGTGTACTTTCCCATATTTTCTTTTAGTGGCAGGTCAGCGCGGATTTTGGGGCGCTATGGAGATTGATTTTAGCGAGGATTGTTTGGGAAATATTTGTATTATTTTGACGTATAGAGCTTTGGAGATTCGTATTTTATTTTCGAGTTAGATGTTGTATATTTTAATTCGAGAGATTTGTTGTAATTGAATAGATTGAGATTAGTGGATTTATATTATTGTGGGTTTATTTAGATGCTCTATACCTTGTCACTTGTGAATTTGGATTTATTTTATCGCATTAGCGCTCTGTTCGCTCTCCCCGGGTGGACGGGGTGTTACAAATATATAAAATATTCCAACAATTATATGATTTACTTTCGTCAATGTTCATTTTATGTATGGAGGGTTCTTTAGAAATCTACTTGTCTTTAGGAATAAATTTATTACTTATAGGAGCCAGATCCTGATAGTAGTGTCTAAACTTGTGTGATTCACATTGGCAAGGAAGATAAGGAGCCAAAGTGTCATCATTCACTTTGGGGTTGTATGATACATGTTAGTAAGTCTATTAAAAAAATATTCTAATTAAATAACAAAACAAGTAATATTAAATGGTGCTTATGTCTTAACTATATATGAAGATTTTGCTATTTCTTCATAACTCAAAATGTTTAAGACATATAGTAGGGATGGTATTTTTGTTATTGGAAAGTTCGATGCATTAACCTGATTCAAGTCCTCTATGTTAAATTATTCCCAACTGAGGATGGGTTATTGTTTGAAAGGACTATTAAGCCTTTTGATCTAATGTCTATGAAGAAAATAAGGGTGTAAACAAGAAACACCCTTACTAATTATTAAAAATCATAAGACAAACAATTATAAATCATTCTCAGCAAGCAACGTAAAATAACAAACAAATATGAAATTCAGAAACAAACATAACTAGAGAAATAGCACTCATTGAAGTTTAAATGAAACTCTAAGGCATGATATCAATCAAACCCATACTTTGGAATTCAATCACCAATTAGGATCCATACTCCATAAATAATCAAATGAAAAAAGTTTCAGTATCCATAATAAAACTAAAAATGGAGCATATGAGAGTGAAACACTATATAAGTTAAACATGGACTTTAGGAAATGACTGTTACCTATAGAATTCTAAACTTGGTTAGCCATTGGACCACCATGATAATTGGAAATGATAATCAGCAAAGGTGAGTTTGGCCCATAAAAAGAAATATCACTATTTAATCTTAAACACTAGTTCATAAATAATTGAATATCAAAGATATAAATGTCTTATGATTACTAACCAATAGTTGTTGGCATATATGTATTTATATTTGTCTCTCATTACAAACACACACAACTATATATATATATATATATATATATATATATATATATATAGAGAGAGAGAGAGAGAGAGAGTTGTATCTTATCACCATATCTAGACTGCATTAGATGTTATCACACATGTCTTACTTCACATCCAGATGTGATGCCCAAATAATCCCATCATCACAACTTACTAAATCAAAGTTGGCAACCTGGCCATATGGCACATGCAGACGTGATTCCCACATACCCGTCAACTAGGGCTAGTTACGGTATAGTTTTTTATCGTATCGTATCTTTTTGACCGGAAAAAAATTGTAGTGGTTTACTATATTTATTTACCGAAGTCGAAATTATCGAAACCGAAATTACTGACTATTTTATGATTGGTTTTGATTTATACATTTTGAAAACTGGTTTACCGTTATTACCATACCAAAATATAAATACTAAAATTACCATGCAAAAATTACCAAAATTACAAATTTACCTTACTAATTATAACAATTTGTTAAAAAAATTGCTAATATTTTTAATCCCCAAAAAAAATCATTTTACCTTTACATATTAAACCAAACCTCCAAATTATAATTTACCCATTCATACGCTCATAGAGAAAACCTAAATATTTACAAGCCAAGTTACTTGCATAAGAGAATTTGGACCACCCTTGGATCAAACTCATCTCCCCCATTAATCTTTAGGTATATAATCACCTTAAATAAGTTGTAAAAGTTAGAACAAAAAATTCCATATATACATTATATGTCTTGGTAATTTCTAACTCATCCCTTCACCCATAGTGTCTCTCTTGGTAATTTCTAACTCATCCCTCCACCTTGAATCTCATATATACATTATTTTATTTTGTTCAAAGCATGATTGGTTTTTCAGTAGCAAATTTCGGCCAAATTTCAATTGCATAAAAGGGTCTACTGCAAATAGTAGCAAATTTCAACCAAATTCAATATTTATACACATTTATACTATACAAGGAGTAATGATTGAATATATAAGGCATTGTATTATAATAGTTTATCATCCAACATTACTGGGTTCATACTTTTGATTGTTTTTGTTTAAAGACAATCCATTTGATTATTTTTTTTAGTGGACAATAGATCTTTATGCTTATTTTATTAACTTAATTAAGTAAAAATATTTATAAATGTTGACGACTCGGTTCAAAGCTTTATGTTATTTGCCACAATAGAATCATATGTTGTGATGAAATGTTAATGAGTTAACATTGTGTTTTGATTTTGTTAATGTTAATTCTTATATTTTTGTGATGAAATGTTAAACTTTTTATTTTTATAAAATTTAATTGCCATAACAGAACAATATGTTAATAATACTTTATCTCATTAAGTTAAATTAAGAATGTGAAACAATTGTGAAAGAAACAAAGAACGTAAAACATTTTCATTTTGATTTGTTATTTAATATGATGATCCGGATTGATATTTATTCGAGTTATTTGGGGTTTAATGTTTATATATAGTCATGGAGCTGGCACAATTATGTAGGTTATTTTCTATTTTTTTAAAAATGCATATAAAAAGTTTTAGGTAAGTGGTACAAAAAATTACATTATGGACCGACTAATACCAAATTTATCGTAAAGAGAAATTTATTAAAATCTACCGTAGTTTTTGGAAAATTAATTTTATCACAAAAACTTATTTTAACACGGTTTGGTTTTTGTTGAAGGCATATGTAGATGTAGCACCCATATAAATCCTCACAAAAACTTGATACTCTATAAGCTATTGTCCCATAACGCACTAGATATGTAGACTAAACATGCACATAATATACACATATACATGTTAGTCTACTCTCACATACCTATTTGAGAAAAAAATATTCTCATTTATAAGTTCTCGTCTTTTCATATTCTGCGTCATAAGTGAAAAGACCAAACGGTCACTAGAAAGAACCAAAGGGTACTTGGTAATGCGTATTAGGTTATTTAAAAATTCTCCAACTCTTTTAAATCTTTGATACAAAATCTATTATAAAATTTAAGTGAGAAAACACTCACGCACACTAATAAGTAAAAGGTGGTGATGCTAGATGTAAAGAATAATTCCCTTTAAGAATGAGATGAGGAAAAGTAGAGTGTGACAAAATATTTGTTCTCGAGGAACCCACCGTAGTGGTGAACCCCGTGTCCCTAGTCCCAAGACAACACACACACACCCAAGTCCACTATTACCGATTATAAGTTACAGATTACAGTCCTCCAAGTCCACAATGTATTAAACTAAGCAAATACAATCCCGTACACCTAGCCTAGTCTAAAACAACCCAACTTGACTGAAAATCAGTCAACCCAATACCACTCCGGTAATAGTGACTAACACTCACTCACAACACACGCAATACTAATACCAAAGTTTAGATAAAGAATTCAGCAATCTAGTGTAATTGAAATAGTTACGCCAATAGAATACCAGTACACCCAGGCATAAACTAATCAACCCCACACTACTAAATCTAACTAAACAACCCAGGTACTGAAAACGTGAGACACACACACAACTACACACTTAAACTCGAGACCCCGTGTAGATGTGCAAAATAGATATAATAATAATCAAGTTTGTTTTAAATCAAAACAACAAAATAATCTTGTTAAGTAAAATAGACCAAACAACCAAGATTAAGTCTATTTTAATTGACAAGACAAATTACCAATCAGTGACTAAGTGAAATGTAAGACAATATTGACTTAATCAATACTAAAAAGAATGATTAAATATTAAGTCACAAGATAATATTCAATATTCAAGTGAAGATTAATTTCAAAACAATTTTAGTTGGTGCAAATGACCACAAATAAAATAGAAAATAAACTTTCAACAATTGTGTCGCGCAACTAAAATAAAATTAACTTAGCACCAAATAAAATATGGATCAATTTAAAGAGGTGTTACGTTAAAATATTAAGTCCAAGTTAATTGAGCACAAGGTAGATAGTGTAGCACTTAGCTCATACAAATTAGGACTTAATTAAAATCAACACAAGATTCAATTCCAAATATGTGTGACACAAAAATTAATCACAAAGATTAAATTCCAAATTTTAGTTCAAGTCAATACTAATACTAGGTTTGGATAAAAAACTCATACACACACAAACACCACCCAAGTATAAAAGAATACAACAAAAAGTATTCAACTTAGGTAATAAAAAGTGTATGAGTCAAATGATCCAATCCAAGTCAAATTGAGTACGAGATAAATAATGTAGCACTCGACTCAATAAAATAGGATGGGTTTCACTAAAATAAAATTTAAATAAATAAAGATTATTATGTTTAAAGTCTAGAGAATAATTAATCCAACTAAATAAAGTGAACACAGAAAAGTTCAACTTAGAGGGTGTAACTCGTTAGAGTCAAAAATCATATTATCTTTATCCCCAAATAAATTAAGTCAAATTTTAATATAAAATATATGTGACACAAAAAAACTTAAGTTATTAAGTTTCAAAAGTTTAAGTCCAATATAATAAGTGTGCACATACAAACTGAGTTGGGTGTAAAATAAAGTTCAACACCAAACACCAACACCCAAATAAATTCAGACTTAGTCCAAAGATAGTCCAAACAAAAATTTGTCCAAATAAATTTTAGTCTACAAAAATATTAATAATAAAAAATGTGTGGCACAAAAAATAAGTCTAAATAAACAAGTGTGCACACACAGTTTTGTAAAAAAAAAAATCAAAGTTTAAACTATACCAACCAGCAAAAGGAACTAAACTATTGATATGATTTAAAAAGTAAGGATAGCCAAAAAAAACTTTAGTAGCAGATTAACAAAACAACAAAAAAAAAGTTTTATGTTTATTGAGAGTTAGGCAAAAAAAAATTGGTCTTGGGACATAAACAAAGTTTTCAAAGCACCACAACAGGTCTAAACAAAACAGATTACTATGTAACATACCTAAAAACTATATACGTAAATATATAGTATCTATATAAGTATATATGTATATGTATGTATAACAGATTATATAAATATCTATATAATATGAGATAATGGTGTTATGAATAGTAACTCATGCATGATAAACATGTATGATAAACATGCATGGCATTTTATGTGTTGCATGCTTGCATGCATACATACATAGATTATTATTTTATTATTTTTTTTATTAAAATATTTTTTTTTAAATATTTTTTTAAAAATAATATATATTTTAAATATTTTTTTATTTTTTTAAAAAAAAATGGGTTATTATGAGTTGGGTTTTATCACGGGGGCAAATTTATCGTCGTGCCCTCGGGCACGGGCATCCGCTAGTATATATATATAAGGAGGCAGGCTCCTGTGCCCACTAAGTTTTTACATGTCATGGGCGAAGCCAGCTTATGACAGAGGGGGGCCATGCCCCCCTCCAAAATTTTGGAAAAAAACACCCTATATCATATATTTAGTCTATTTTTAAACCCAACAAATAAATAAAAAGTCCAAGCCCAAACCACATATACACACACCACAAGCCTTTTCCTATTTAACTAACCTCACCTTTAACTTTAACCTATTACATTTATTCCATTCAGCACAGCAGTCGAAATTTGCATCTTCCAAAACTTTCTCCACTTTTTCAAACCTTTCCTTCAAAGGTATCTCTCTCTCCCAACCATCTCACCCTCCACTGTTATTAATTAATTTGTGTGTAGGGACGAATTATAAATCAAATTTTTTATCGTAATTAATTCTACAAATTCTCTTATTATTTACATTGAAAAAGATATGGGACACAGTTTAGTGCGGAGTCAATCATAGATGAATTTCGAGATTTGAAAGAACGCCGTATGCAATTATGATAATCTCAACATGTGTTTTACTAGTCTTTTTTTATTATGTTCCCTAGTCTTTTTGTATTATGTTCTTTATTATGTCGTATCTTAGTTTTGGTAAAAAATGTGTTTTGTATGTGGTGCAACTATTATATTTTGATGGTGAATATATAAGATATTATTGAAAAAGATGCTTATGGTTAATATATTTTTAGTGCTAAAATATTACATAAAAGTGTAAATAACTCTAAAAAAATTCGCCTCGGGGGCTCTCGTCCCCGAACCCCTGCTACATTGTGGCCCCTCCCAAAATAAATTTCTGGCTTCGCCCCTGGTACATGTGCTAGCACACACCAATTTTTTTTAAATAATCAAAAGAAATTGAGTTGATGTTTTTTATATGATATTTAAACATTTCAACGGACCATATAAAAAATATTATCTCAAAAAAACTTTTTTTGCTATTTTAAAAAATCGGTCAAACTTTCGTACCTTTTAAAGTGCTTAAATGAAGCGAAAGTTTGACCGATTTTTTAAAAATAGCAAAAAACGTTTTTTTGAGCTAATTGTTTTTATATGGGTTGCTTGAAATGCTTTAATATCACACAAAAAAATCAGCTCAAAAATATTTTTTTTACTATTTTAAAAAAATGATGTGCAAACTTAATGTGCACAGGAGCCTGTCTGTATATATAGGTACGAGTATATATAAAAATTATATATATATAGCAAATTTATATATATATATATATATATATATATATATATATATATATATATATATACATAAACCAGTTACCTCAAAACAAATGCAAATCTAGAAGTAAAAGAAAAAATGCCGCCGGAAAACTGTTGAGACCACCGGAGAAACGTGAGCTCCAAAAAAAATGCCACCGAAAATATATCACCGGACCTATCGCTGAAACCGTCACCGCCGAAAATGATTCCAAAAAAATTATGTCCG
Organism: Sambucus nigra; assembly: GCA_949130495.1. Classification (NCBI taxonomy): domain Eukaryota; kingdom Viridiplantae; phylum Streptophyta; class Magnoliopsida; order Dipsacales; family Adoxaceae; genus Sambucus; species Sambucus nigra. Next base: position 419,216,429 of record OX422219.1, read on the forward strand.
GAACTAAAATACCACCGGAAAACCTCCTCAACGAATAGCAAAGAACCGACCACCTGTAGGCCAGAAAAACAGTGGCCGGAAAAACGGAACCACCAAAAAATCGGAACCACCAACACCGACTCATGACACCAAACCGATCGGATCTTAAAATGTTCCAAACCCAAAAAGGATTTGATGTGAAAAACTCTCACCCAAAGAAATGGTAAGTACCTAGAATTAATTTACAAAGTAAGGGAGATAAATTATGTAAATTTATGTATCCACCCAAGTTAGTCTTTTTAGTAAAAATGCCAAGTTTAATAAAATCTCTTATTTATCAACTTTTGAAAAATATGTAAAATCTCGTTTAAAGGAAATATTTATTTATTACACTACAAAATCATTGTTTGAAATAAATTCCCATTAGTATTTTTCCAATAAAATAGAATAACTCAACTTAAGTAAAGTTTAATGGTTTAGGCTTAATTCCTATAAAATTTATCATTCAAGCCATAATTATTCAACTATCCACAATGGGACATTATAATTATCAGATATCTCTATATACTATAAAATGCAAAACAAGGCATTTATGAGCATTTAAGACTCCTCATCATTGAGAGTATCCACATGACACTCTATATTTTATAATACTCCAAAATGCTATACAAAGCATTTATGATTATCTTCATCTAGGTTATCCACATAGGATTTATCATTCAAGTTTATTTCTCTCTCCTTTTTATTTATTAGCCACCAAAACACGGTGTTTTCCTTCAATTCATCATATTAAATGCGGTTCTCTTCCCATCTGTCTCTATCTTTTCCCATCCCTCTCCATCATATTAGACGTTTCATCTCTCTATTTCTCCTCCCTTTCATCTACCTACCTCTTCCAATCTATACCTTCTTCTATTTCATCTTTATTCCTTTCGGCTATCGTAATCTCCATCACGGGCATACAAGTCGACCAAAGGTCACGCATCTACAAGCGTACTATCAGAAATCATTTTTGAGACAGAGATTTCCCCAATATCCATCGACAGAGGGATTGGATAGAGGAGAAGACCAACAGAGCGATTTGTAGGTTTTGGCGATGTTTACAACAACATTTAAGTTGAATGGTGACTCTTGATAAACCGTTCGGTATTCTGTTCGCCCAATCCATAAAAGGCAAAATCTTCACAGGGGGTAGAGGAGGATTTGGAGACCCAGAATCAGGTGGAGTGGATCTTCTCACTATTTCCAACTGCTTTGTTCTGTTATGGGAGGGTTATTTGAGTCCTAACCGGTCAGAGAAGAAGGTCGACATATCACAAGTGGTTATCAAAGGCCACTGTGAGGACGAGCATCCTAGAAAAAGGACGAATAAATAGTTTGGGATGAAATTTTCATGTCCAAGTTTGTACGTGAAGTTTTATGCATGATTTTAAAATATATTCCAAATTTGTGTTTTAAGGGTTTCAAAATTTCAGATTTGGGTATATACCTACATAACTCTATTTTAAATGTTTTTTATTCTATTATTTCAAGATTTTATTTCAATTTAATAGTTCTAAATTTTAGGTTTTCGATTTGGGTTAATGTTTTCAAAATTCAAAATTTTAGATTTGGGGTCTTTATTCAGAGGTGTAGAGAAGGGGCTGTGTACGGTGTGTATGATTTTTGGTGAAAATTGTTTTATAATGAAATTATGTATTATGGGTTTGATAAATTAACTCAATGAACATAGACTTGTATGTTTTTTTTTATGACGAATAAGTTTATAAAAATGTTGCTGATGTTGATTCTTGGAATGGGTTTTGTGTGTTGTGTTTGACAAGCTCATACTCATTTCAAATTTGGATCATTGAATATTTGTCTCGCAGTGAACTATTTGGATCGATTCCTATCAATTTATGAATTTATGAATTTACTGTAAGATCAAAACTTTTATTTCTCTCATTAGTTTAGTCTATATGTGTTTGGATGCTTATTATCTATGACATTGTTCATGGGTAAATAGAGGGGTCAAACTTGGGCAGCCCAATTATTAATTGTGGCCTATTTATCACTAGAAATAAAAATGAAGGAGATTAAAGTGCCTCTCAATGTGGGTTTACAAGTAAAGTTTTAAAATAAATGCAATTAACGTGAATATACGTATTTATTTATTTTCATGCACTAGATGTTTGATATATTTCTGAATTTTTTGAGTAAATTGATTGTTCTGGGAACGTGTGTTTTTCTTGATGAGGTTGAAGATCCAAAATCTGTATATTAAGGTAAAGAAATAAAAAGAATAGAGCTTTAGTTGTTGAGATCATTGAATTGGAGGATGCAATTCAATGCATAATCTAATTTATATTGTTGTGTTTTAAGCTAGAGATGCAAACTTTGGGTTTGTTCTTTATATTTTCGAATATTTATTAGAGTTTTGTATTTTAATTTTAGGTGTAATAGTCAAATACTCTGAGCAATAAAAATAATGGGGACTTTCTGATTTTTTTTTCTTTTCAGATAACAATGTTAGGCCCACGCATCGCGCGGGTTTACACCTAGTAACTTCTAAAAAATGTAAACAAGACGTGTAAAATTACTCATATGTGAATCAATATGATTATGAGGATAAACACCCCATTTTATCATATAAAATAGATTTTCAATATCCACCAATGTGTAACAAGTCTACGTGTTTGATTTACTCCTACATTCAAATTTCATGCATATTAACATCCACTCGATTTAGAGAAAGAATAGTTTATGTGAAAAATTAAGAATGATCTTTATAGTTAACATCGTTAAACCTTAATTGATATTCTACGCTGGCATAAAAAAAATCAAGTGTCCTAGTTCTCACAATAATTTCAACTCAAATTCACGAATGTATCATCAAGGCATAGTTATCGCTATATTTGTACGAATAAAATTTCTTTAACACTTTACATAAGTGTGTCCTACATATCGCCTTCAGTCATCACCATAGCATAAGGATAACATATCCCTAGTATAGCGGATTAATTGTCCAGGTTGCATCCCTTCTTCATCTCTCCCACTTTTAATCCATTTAATCACAGTTTATTCGCTCTAAACTCATGACAACTAATTGTTAACATTGTTAACCCCTCCAATGTTCAAAACATGGCCACCAAGTTAAATCAATTGCTATATCTAACCCTAGGACTTTATCACAACCCCTATCCAACCCTAAATAAACCATAATTCATCAATTAGATGCCAATTACAAATAATTCAAAGTACTTAATTATTAAAATTAAAAGTCTTCATTTCAAATATTAAATTAAATTCCAATATCTGATTAATTCTTATAAAAAATTAGAATTTAACTATCTTAGTTATAGAAATAAGGGGTATTATATTCCCCCTATCATTAAGAATTTCGTCATGAGAATTCATCACATATCTGTAACAACCCCCATTTTTCACGTAAAGGTTGGCTAGACACAATACGCCGAAGATGGGGCTGTCTAAGAATTCATACCACTCTTGGCATCAAACCGTAAAAATATAGTTTTAATTTAAAACATCCACTAAAATAAAACAATATTGAATAATAAACTGACGGTGAATAACTCCTAACTCACATAAATCATAAATCATCCATCCCAACATAACTGGAAATAACTAATTGGAATAAATAAGTCTTGGGCTTATGCTCATACAATCTCTGGAATACAAAAACAGAAATAAGTAAAGAGTAGAAACCTATACTAGAATCCACTATTAAGCAAATGAAACTGCAACTCTGATCATTTGTCACCCCTATGTTCCTGTCGAGGATAACATGGGGGAATACTTTATAATTTGGATCAGTGCCCTAAAGTTGCAGGAATTAACTTACAAAACCTATAGATAATAATGCAGTCGATTCATATTACATACCGTCCAATGGATCTTAAATGTAGTAAGTATCCCACTGCTCATCAAAGTGTCATACTATACGCATTTAGAAGCCAAGCCCAATATGTGATCCGGTCTCTATACTAACATAACAATATCAAGGGCAACTAGCCCACATATAAAGTGGGAAGTAAGTAGCTGCACATATGATCTCAGTCCCAAAGACTAACCCCACAGTACTACCCCACAGAAATAACATTGCATCACATTATGTATTTTGTGTAGCATTGTCTTCATTAATTGATAATACGTAAAATCATAACACCAAATCAATCTAAAAATGCAAGCTCAAACTAGTGTAATAATGGAGTATATCTATATAATAAAGTAGGAAACTTATGTATGTCACAAGTTTGTCTCATGATGTCATCTTTATGATTTTTTCAGCACTTCCTACTTTGCCCCCTACAAATTTGAATTTCCCCTCTTTTCACACACTCTAATTTGTTTGCCCTTCTCTTCAAAATTCAAAATCAGGGGTAAAAACTTACCCAAGTCAAACTCTCTCTCACACTCTCCAACCACACAAACCACGTTCAAACCCTCCATCCCACATCTCCTCTCTCCCGATTCACCCAAACCCTACCTCGCACCTCTCCCTCATGCGCGCATCTCCCTTATCTTCCACCTCACACTCATCCACCTCTATCTCTCACACATGCTCCTATAGGTAACCTTTTCCACACCTTCAATTTGTTCTAAGCTTTTATATGGATGTGTTTTGGCTCGATTTTGTGTATTTTTAGTTCTATTTTGTGTAACTAACAATATTCTTCGTATTTTGCTGTAATTATTATTTATATGCAGATGTAAATGACTTTTTGCACATCAGATCTGAGGTATATCTTCATTTCTCTCTGTTTAGCTTTAATTTTTTTTATATTAGTTGTCTCTCCAGTTTGTGTTTATGGTGTTTTCAACTCTCATATATATATATATATATATATATATATTGGTCGTTTGAACAGTGTATTCACATTTAATAGCATATAGGTTTTTAGTTGTTTTCTAGGCCCTATTTTATGTCAACATGAATTATGGGTAAAGATAACACTTAAATTAAAATGATTAATCAGTGGTACTATATATTATTCTTATAAAGGTTGAGCTTTTATGATGTTGTGTTCTTGAGAATCATTTAATTCATTTCATTTTTTAATGAATTGATTGTTTTTTGTGGGGTTCTTATCTCAAAAGGATCATTAGGTGTTATACATTTATTGATAATTGTTTGATGGTTAACCTATCTACTAGAACATTTTCATTTGTTAAGGTAATTACTGACATTTCTCTATTATCCAGCCCAAATTTGTATGGTAAGTCTTTGAAGAAATGTCTATGCAAAATTTTCTATTCTTACTTGGTGATTTTTAAGCCTTTTCCAATGAATTTCTTTGTATCATAAATAATAAATACTATTTTTAATGGAAAATATTTGCCATATTGAAACAGAACTTTAAACAATGGCTACAAATGCAGATGGAAGGCAAGTAAATGCAACGCACATGACCGATTGTGTGAGGACTGATTTACAACAGTGTATGACCCATGCTAGGTGTTTGACATAATTCCCAAACGAGTATCTTTGTCGGTACCTTTTTTAAACCCATGCTAGGATTTCTTTGTATCAATTTCACGTATGCTGGAATCGACATCACTTTGGGACTTGCTGGAATCGATCTTAACCTATCAACATAGGACGTATGCTGAAGCTGTTAGGCAGTCCTTCGCAAAACCATTTGCAAGTTCATTTTTCCACCAATGCTCGCTTCTTTTGGAGGAACATTTATCGTTTGAAATGAATTATAGTTTCTTTTTATGTGAATCAACGGTCGGATGAAAAAGAGTCGCGCTAGAAGGGCTTCCATCCCCTGATTACCACATATCGCTTTTTAGAATCATGCTTTCAATTTCACTTTTTTTTAAAAACTGGAATAGTGGAAAAATTAGAGACAACAAAGACGCACCCACCAAAAAAACGCTGTTGCTAACGAAGCCAACACTCAGAGCGTAGGAGAGGAAGAAACATGAGACGTTCCATATGGAGAGTTGTGCATAATCTGCCTTATGAGGAGCCGAAGATCTGCATTCATTCCGTGTGGGCACATGGTTTATTTTCAGTGGAACGAGAATTAACGCCTAAATCTCCTGTGTGAAGTTCGAAATTCGGTGAGGATATAGAATTCTTGATCACCGAAGAGTTGCAATTTTTTAGTGTGAAAAACTATGTAGCTCCCCTCACTATTAGGTAGTCTGATTTCAATGCTCGAATACCTTACTTTTTTTTACAGAATGGGCATGATATAGTGACGGAGGAGAGATTAATGAATATAGGAATTCTACATTGGTCACTATTGAGGTTTACTTTTTTCACTTTTAAATTTGTGCATGATAATCATATTATTGTTTTACTTATACTTTACATGAAGGCATACATTGCATACATTGGTCACTATTATTGTTTATGATACATTTGTTTATGATAATCACATTATTGTCGTTGCAAACATTGGTCACTATTATTGCATCAAATCTAATAAACTACTGAAGGTAACTTATATTGTTTATTCGAACTTATTTTTAGTTATTATATTTCACTTCTTTTAGCAGATTGAGCTATATTGTTATTTAGTTAATATATTGTTATTATATTATTACAGTCACCATCCAGTTATCTCTAATCAAATGGAACTTATATTGTTTATGCAAGTGCACTGATTACAACTTGCCAAATTTATTGCAGACTAGACAAATTGAGGACTACACATCAAAACTAAATACAAACATGGCTCTCTAATATCAGTTATGATGGAGGCTCAAACTCATTGTATGATGTACCTGTTATGCTCTTTCATCCTTAACAATTTTCCACCTGTTATGCTCTGATGATGTATCTGTTATGGCCCTCTAATGACAATTGTCCTCTAATAATAATTGTCCTTGTGACCTTTCATTATTAACACATCAAAATTACACGAAATGATGTACCATGTCTAATAACTGATATTAAATACTCTTTTCCCAAGACTCTGCCAAATATCAGTTATAGAGTACATGTTGATGTACCTGTGATAACAGTGTAGAACGTTGATGTACATGTGATAACTGTGTAGTCAGTTGTGTGATAACTATGTAGTCAGATGTGATGTCGTTTCCAAATATCAAAATTAGAGTCTTGGGCAAAGAGTCTCCAACTGAATACACATGGCATTATATTGTGTACTCTTTGACCAAGACTCTCTGATATTAGAGAACCATAGCTGATTGTCTAAATAGGGCGTATCAAATATCTTAACATGTCACGGTTTTATATGTTTCGGGGCTTCATGTTGATTGTTTTTTCATTTGTTTCTTTTTTAAAGGTTATTATGGGGCATTTACCTCATTATTTATACTCTTAATTTCTGTATATGTTCACTGATTGTTTGTATTACTACAACATTCCCACATTGTTTATAATTTTGAATTTCTTAGGTTAGCATCAGTGTTCAAATGATTTTGTCTGCTTGAGTATGGATAGTTGTTGTTTATTTGATTTGTCTTTTTAATATATGTTTTTCATTTTAGTGTTTTATGTTTTTCATTTTTGATCTACATAGGCTACTGATGCAAGAGAAGCATGGTTGATGACAACACTGGCAACTTTGGGATTGTTACTAACCTCTTGGCCTACTTAATCATCATTCTTACGTGCCATATTGCTGTTGTGGGTGGCTACCTGCTTCCTCCGGCTATGAGTTAGGTTATATCACTAATAACATGGGGGTTAACAAGTTGGTTTACGATTAGCATGAACTTATTGGGACTGATAAGTTGATTTTATTTGTTGCTACTGTATATGCGACCTCTATACTGTGAAGTGTCTGACTGCAGAAAACCTGGAGTTAGGAGGTAATGCGTGTAAGGATCTCAAGGTAAAGCATATAACACCAAGGCATTTGCAGCATCACCATTTGTGGATCGACCTAGGATAGCTGCAAATCCAAGGAACAAATTCTTCAACATGTAACATGTGCTTTTATCATGTCTTCAAGTATATAGTCGTTTCATGTATAGGGAGTTTGTTGTTCATAAACATCTTCTTCGTAGACTAAAAGCTGGACGATGTATCATATATGCTATTGGATCTGCTAGCACAGACCAATTTTTACAGCTTTTCATTTTTTTCCATTGATATGTGAGCTTATTTTTCTGTTTTCCATTTTTCTAGCCGCGCCATGCGATTCTCCAATAGTTGAACAAATGTAAAACCCTGTTTTGGAAGTGGAAATGTGTGGGCCAGCAGTCTTTATCACCTTTAAAGGTGTGATTTTTTTAATATTTATTGATGAACATTTTAAACATATCTTTTGTTAATATCTATTTACAGTTTAAACATTTCTTCTGAAATAGGTATGCAGATTGATTATTGAATTTTGTGCATGTTTTCATCAATGGTCAATTATCAGGAACTGTTTATAGAGGATTGGAGAATCCAAAAATTAAATTTAGTGATAATGTGAAATAAAGAGATGGCATCAACAAGATTTCTTCGCCAAGTGTAGCTGCGGGTCTTCTGAATGTTGGCATGTATTGTGAGACATGGAATACTTGATTTCTTAGCCCAGTCACTTTGAAGGGTCTCAATGAGGGGACTAGAGACTTAACGAAGCGGAAATGGTTCTACAAGGTTGGTTTAAAAGGTGAAAATTTAAGTCTTAATACACTCAGTGGAAGTAACTCCATTGAATTGGTTGAAGGATCATTATTGGTTCAAAAGAAGCCTTTAACATGGTTCAAGACTACATTCAATTCTCCAGGAGGAAATAAACCACTGGCTTTATATATGGGTAGTACGGGGAAAAAATGAAATATGGATAAATGGTGAAAGCATCGGACGCCACTGGCTTAGATACATAGCACGAGGCAGCTGCGGTGAATGCAATTACGCTGTAACTTTCACAGAGAAGAAATGCCAAAGTAACTGCGGACAACCCTTAATCTGTGCACAATGCTTATTTTGCAATCTTAATCTGTGTACAATGAGAAATTTACAATCAGTCTTAACATAAACTTTAGTCACACATGGTTTTGGGAGGATAGTCTATGTTGCCTTCAATTGATATGCTGAATGGTTGTTTGTCATTATTTTATTCCTCATTAAAATTGTAATTATTTAATTGATATGCTGACTTGGTATCATTATTGTGACTTTTCTGCCATTTTGTTCCTCATGATGTGTAGACATGTTGATGGTTAATATGCTATAAACACGCTGATGGTTGATATGCTGACTTGATATGTTGATGGTTGTTTGCAAGCCTAGCCTCACCATCTGAATTGTTTTGCTTCGTAAACATATGCTGCTCTCTCTGGAGAAACATGACTACTGTTTAATATGTATATTTGTCTTTATAATGCTTAAAGTTGGTATTATAGTCGGTTTATGTTGGATATTTTGTTGATGTTGATGTTGTTTATAGCAGGATTAATCCAATTGGAGGTGAATGGAGTTGTTCTACCTTAATTCTCGAAAGATCCTCGATCAAGCGCTTGAAAATGACCATCCATGTGTACATGTTTCTGGACTTCCTATATATTTCTAGACATCCTTGATCTCTTTGGCCGATAAAGAATTTATCAAGCAGGCAGATGACTATCATTCCAAGCTCTTCTTACACCAAAAGAGTGCATCGGAGTCCAAGAAGTGTAAAGATCACTTAGTTTCAGACAAAACAAAGCTCGTTAAGTCTGGAAGGGTTCTTTCATCTTTCCCATTAGTGATGAGTGCCTCTCAAAGTGTGCAAAACTAATGGCCAACAAGTTTTAGTATGCACCCTTGAGGTTATCCACAAGCTACACAAGTCCAAGGACAAAAATGATTCACAAATTCATATAAAATGATTTAAGAATTAAAGTAAGCAATTTACAGCAATGATTCAAAAATTCGTATAAAATGTTCTGTTTGTTTTTATTTTGATTTACGCAGAGAGTGATATTCTGTTGGTGCTGAAGTCAAGTCTCATAAAAGCAACTGGCCATACAAGGTTTAGTGTTGTTAACGATGCTGAGATTTCGTCAATTTTTTGCAGAATCAGTCCCGTGGGAGGGCCACCCACATGTGGCAACGGCTGTGGTCAGTACATATGTATGGATATTTCATATTTGGTCATGATGAATTGATGTCGAGTGATATCAATGTGTACATGAACCTATCAGACCTGCTTTCCAGTTTGGACATCGCCACATGTCTTCACTTAGAGATAATCCCACTAATCTACTCCACCACAGTTGACATCGCCATGAATGGTAGAAATACCACAGTTGACATAGCCAAAGTTTACTTGACATCTCCATGAATGGTAGAGTTACCACAATTATTTCACTCAACCGACTGGATTTTTGTTAACGCAGCATAGCTCCTGAAGTAAAAGCACATTGGTATGTGATTTTCAAAAATACATGCTTAATTATTTGGATACTTATATCTGCTAATTCATTTTTCGGCTTTCTTAAAATAAGTGGCGAACAACCTCCAGACTCAAAATTGATTTTAAATAGGAATTCCATTTTGGTATAAATTGATTTTGGACATTTACTATTGATATAATTACAAAATCCACATTTTCATATGGTCACTTAATTTTTCAAGTTTGTTTTATAGCACAAACATGGTAGATACCAAACAGGACCCTCGACACGTGTTTTAAGTAACTAAATTTATATTTGTAGATGATTTTCTCAAATAATCTTGATTGACTTTTTTTTCCTTTAAGTTCAGCTTGCACATTGTGGCTATAAGCATACACGTGCTTATTTCTAATCTTTTCATGTGTATGATTCATTTTATATCTTTTTCCTGTATTTTTTTGGTCCTCATGGAATGTTGTTTTTTTGGTCCAGAGTTTGTTGTTGTATAGACATTTATCTTTCTGTGTGACCTCATCGAACAACTTCCATATGTTAATACGGATGCGATGCATGTAGTATGTTAACGATGTTGGAAATTATTTCTCAATTATCAATGAGGGCGTAGAACCAAGATGGAATTCTCATATTTGAATTATGCAACATAGGTCTTGATTGATAGTTTTGGATTATAATTAATAAATGGTATTATGCATTTCAAATGTGAATTGTAATTGTTTTTCAAGTTAGTTTTTATTTTAGGTGGCACTTTAGTTTAGCATGATGTATTTCCCAAATTGCTTCATGCGTACATCGATTGCCAAAAGGTTTGTAATTTAAGTATAGTTATGAGTACTGTTGAATTTGAGTAAATGGTTTCTTTCTCCTATTTTTTGTACAGGTCCATTACAAGTCATTTTGGCCCGTATCTCACTGTATCTCTTTATTCTGTTCAGGTGCGTCCATTAGAAGAATTTTGTATAGGTGCGTCCATTATATTCTGTACAGGTACATCCATTACAAGAATTATGAGGGTCACATGCCACTACGGACCACCACCATTACCCTTCCAAGAAGGGCAAGTATTCTGTCGATGGTGGGTCTTGACATGGACACCTAACGGAACCATCGGTACATCGGTACATTTGTTTGTATTATTGAGTTTTTTTAATGTCGTCGTCCCATATGTAGTGCGGACTTTGATTAAAGAAGTGTGACTTTTTTTGGGAAGGAACGACTTAAGTGCTAATGTGCAGTTATAAAATGGTTATACTTTTGTGTTGAAATAAAAACAAACTTAAATTTGTATTTGAGGTCTATGATGTTTATGCAAAATCCAAGACGGACTATTAATATTATTATTGTGGACTATTTTGTTTTTTAACAGGGTGGATAGTTCTATAAACAAAGGAAATAATGCCCAAATTTTTAAAACATTTCACATTCGTGTTGTAAAAAAAACTTGGACTTAAATTGTACACATTCAATACTTTGGACTTAAATTGCATGGGTATATATGAAGATGTAACTCCCGTGTTTCGAACCCAAGATCATTCGTAGCTTTGGCAAGGGCACTTGCCATCACACCAAGACACGACTTTATGCTTTTCAAAATTATCAGCGTGCCTTTAGGCACGGGCATACCCTAGTATATATATATATATATATATATATATATATATATTGAAGGAGGTAAGGTAAAGAGGGAGATAACACATAATATAAGTGCTTCGGCCTATCTAGGCCTACTCCACTATGTGAGTGTGTGTGAAATCCACTAAAAAAGGGTTATAATGGCCTTGGGATAAAGAAAACTGGAACTTTCTCTCTCTATGCAGTGAATTTAGCAGAGTTTTAGTAGGATTGTGAATTAGATATCATTTAAAAAGTAGAAGAAGGTAGGTATTTTTATGGCTGGGGTGGTGCCATGCGCACCCTAAGCATGCAGGAGGCATGTACAATATCATGTGGTCAATGCCATGCTGCCACCTATCATCTATGCATGTAAATCATGTTTGTGAGATACTCTTCACATGTGAGGTTGATGTTATTGCAACAGTTTTATCCATGTCAGGTTTACAGACCATGCAAACTCTCTCACACGCCTAGTCAAATGTGTCCTATCGAGATGAGGTGTCGGCCTGACCGAGCAAGAAACCTCTGAGGTGTTATTGGATCACATGTTGGTAACTTCCATGTAGAGTCTCAGCTAACTTGCATCAGATCGAGATGAGCATATAACCAGTTTTGATGATGTCTCGTCTTTCCCGCTGGTAGATGAGACGAGACCTTAGGTCCACTATGATGGTATATGGTCTTATCCTGATGGAAGGATGAGACCAAGACAGTTTTTATAAGATCCTTTATGAGAGAATGTTTCATAAGGTCAGCCTGAGATGATCCAGGCTTGAGTGTAGACAAGGTCACACTTGGGCATATAAATCTTCCCTAGCCCTTAGTATTTGACGCTAGGAGAAGGATGAGGGGTAATAGTGTCTGAAGATGAGATGTTGAGGGTGGTAAGTGAGGAGACACATGGCAATCGTTAAGTAGACTGCAGGCTTGATGTGACACTTGTTATTATTCGCATTGGGTAGCGTTTGATCAAAGCCTAAATGATGGATGAACGCTTAGGGTTTTATGCTTGAAATGATGATGTGCATTGAAAAACGTGCATAATCATTTTATGATATTTAAATCCAAATTTTCTCTTTCTCTTTCCTTCTTACCCAAACCGTTCCCGCTTTAAACTTTCTGCAACCGCCATTAAAGATTTACAAGGCACCCTCAATTATTGTCGTTCCTGAGCCTTTATGCATTATTTTTCTTCCCGGACGTTCTAATCTAGGTATTCCATTTCCTCATCTTATTTCTCATTTTAGTTAGGATTTTAAGCATATTTCGCAGTTTATTTATTTTCAACAGTTCACTGTGTTTTTCAACGAGATTCCATGCATTGTTAGGGCCAAATACTTAGGGATTTTAGGAGGTTTATAGGAAGTAGGAGGTGGTTTAGGGTTTCCCTTTTCTTTTCTTGGTTTTCTCAGTCACTGTGAGATTTTTTATCAAAATTTGGCCTCCTCCAGCGGGGTTGGTTTCTATTCTTGGTGAAAACCATTCAGTTTCCAAGTTTGACCTTTTAATCAACATAGTCAACACTTTAAATTGTTTGTCCCCGTTTACTATTTTTTCCATCTGAGTGGTAAGTCATCCTTTGAATGTTAACACCTTTCTATAAGTTAGCCGAGGAGTTCCCAACACTCAAGGAGAGGTGTTTTAGGGAAATAAGAAAATATGTGGTCAAGGGCGCTATCAGCCGTAAAGCTGAGGCTTTCCCTCTTCGTCATATTTACCCTGTCCCCCTTGCTACTGTTCATCCTCCTGTTGTAGTGATCAGTGACTCTATGTCTGAGTTAGCTGCTTCTGTAAACAATAATCCCTCCATCTCACACACTACCAAAAGTGTGGATTCTTTTGACTAGGTTATGAGACTCTCTACTGATGGGTCTGAGGAGACTAAGGCTCTTTTAGAGCCTCGTCCTCTAATCAAGCCCAATCTTCCAACTAAGCCGAGTCTTTAAATTCATCTGAGTATTCTCCAGGGTCGAAATCTTCCATACAAATCCTTTCGTCTCATAATGAGCCGAGGGTGGGTGTTGTAATTCCACCCCCTGCAATGGTTATCCCTCTTTCTGCAATTCTGGGGCAAGACTTTTGCCAAAAGTTCCCAAGCTCAAGGTGTCGTCCCTCCTAGTGTTGTCCCGGCTGCAGACCAGGAAAACAATAAAGATGCAATTGAGGGCACACTTGGCACATTTTGTGCTAAATGCTATGTCAGCAGAGTCACTGAAGTTGATCTCTTAGTTTGGAGACATATTTATGGCATATGTCCCTCTATTACATGAAGGATACCCTCTAAAGATAAGAGATCGTTCTAAGGTCGAGAGGGCGAGGTGTGGTATATGAACAGATGTTTAAGGTCAGTTTCAAGTTGCATGTGCACCCAACAGTACGAGCCATTCTAGCCAGCCTTCGTCTCGTTCGTGCTCAGCTTTCACCGAATTCCTGGAGGGTTATTCTCAAAATTATCGCCTTTTGGAAGGTATTCCACCATTGTTGATGTAAAAAACTAGACTTGATCCAATTAATTAATCACAGATAAATATAAAATAAGAAATAGGACAACAGGTTTTTAAAGTGGTTTAGCCTTATGAAAATGGCCTACGTCCACTATTTTGTATTTTTGGTCTTTTCCTTAGTCTTGATGATGATCGTAAATGATCAATTATCGATCGCCTCTCCATGAAGGGGATTACAATGCATTTATAGGCTTTGGTCTATCAATATGAATAGATAATACGCCGTTATTTAATAGACATATACATCTGTACATAATAAGAATGTTCATTGAATCCGATGTTCATTGAATCTGTCATTGTCGCTTGATTTTCTTGACTAGATGCTCTGCACGTTGAGTAGCTCGGTATGCTAAATATCTCGGGGTGCTGAGTATCTCGGCATTATAAGATATTCGGTTAATATATGATTTTGCCACATAGGACGACACGTGTTTTCATATAATTGGTCCACATCATCTGACTAATTTTTATGTCAACAAAAACCCCCAATGTTTCACAGTTGAGGTTGAATATGAGAGTGTGGAACATTATGCCCAGAAGTTGCTCGGACGTGTTTTACCCAGTCTGGTTAGATTATATATCTCCAATACTTAGGAATTTTTTTCTTTAGTCTAGTCATTTGAGCGCGAAATGGCAAACTTGTAAATATTTTGAATCTTCAATAGAGGCTTGGATATTTTCATCTTTTTCATCATTTAGCTGCCGAAAATGCAATCGTCTTTTCTAGTAATCATTTCTTTTCTTGCTTCCCGATGCAGGGCATTTAAAAGCGATACAATAAGATCGCCTTCTAGTTTTTACTTCCAAATTTCTGAACTCTTTGTATTCTCACTCTATCCTTGTACTTTCATTCTTTCTATCATCCGCCTTAGCAGATTTCCCAGTTTTTATGTAAGAATTTTGTTCCTTCTTCTTTATTTTCTTTATCCACCATGATTTATCTTATTGAGTCATTGGATAAGTTTCGGGTTAATTTTGCAATTCCCACTTGGGTTATTCTAGAGGATCCTCCTTGCCCCTCTAATTAATTTTCTTTAGCTGAGGGACACTAGTTTCCCTCCATTTTTGTAGCGGAGTGTGGTTTTTCTTTTTCGCCGAATCCCGTGTGTTTGGATTTTTGCCAATATTTTGATATTGTTCCTGCAAGAGTAACTCCAAATACATGGAGGGTAGTTAATGGCGTATATAGGTTAAATCAAGTACATCGAACTCACTTAGGAATTCCTGAGATTATGTATTGTTATAAATGGGTTACCAGTGACACCACATTTTATTTAAAAACTAGGTTTTCCAATAGAGCTTTGGTGGTCAATCTTCCCAATGCTAATAGGGACTATTTTGATCATGGGATTGTGATTAAAAATTTACAACACCCCTCATTAAAAGGAAATGATGTTTACCAAGGTCCCAGATGTTTACTTATGGCAATGGGATAGGTTGTTTTTAATTTTTTCCATTTAGCTTTATTTATATTTTATGAAATGTGTCACTGACACTCTTTTTTTGTTTGTTGCAGTTGATAGCAAAAGGAAACCTCGAAAAGAGAGTGACATAAACTTAAAAAATTTGACACTTATCTGGGGTTTGCACCAGTCCATTAATGGGGAGCACGTGAGGTCTGCTTCTTATTTGCTGAGATATAAGAATACCACTTCATCTTTTATTTCCTGACCTCTCGTTCCTCCAATGGTGGTTGATCTTAATTAGGAACCGTCTTCTCTAATAATTATAGGAGAATCTTCTTCTGATTTGGGTACCTCTATTGCTAATTTGATGACGAAGAAGAGGAGGTTACCCGAGTTCTTTACTACACCCGCTCCTAATACTGAAGGAGCGAAGAAGAGAAAAAGCGACGTTCCAGCTGATGGAACTAAGAAGAAAGATGTTGTTCCTCCTATTAAAAATATCAGTAAGGAGCTCCTTGTTGCCCCTAAAGAGGCAGCACCTTTGATTGAATTTGTTGTCCCAAAAGAGACAGCACCTTTGATTGAAGATGCACCTTTGAGGAGGTTGAAGAGGGGTCCTGTGTAGAGACCTGTAGATACTGTTGCCCAACCTTTTGGAGTTGAGATTTCTTCTCTGAGGGCTAGTTTTCTAGATGTCCTTACCCCTGACTTGGCCAAGAAATTGATCAAGTCAGGGACTTTGCCCGACTGCTGAGCTGGTGAAACTTCAACTCTTCGGGATAAGGTGGTCGATGTGGCTGCCCAACTTCTTGCATCAGTAAGTGGTCATTATACTTATCCTTCTAATTTTTCATTATTGCGTTCATTCTCTGATTTGCGGCTTTCTTCTTCTTATAGTTGTTGGTGTGCTTTGACAATATCGTGGAGAAGGATGAAGCCATCAAATCTTCAACCTCATCCAGTGGTGTTGAGGAATCCATTACTGAGTTGTCAAAGTCTTTAGGGGAATCCCGACAGAAGTATGAAGAGGACAAGGCCGCTTGGGAGAAGAAGATTAAATCTGCTAAGTCAGCTTTACAATAAGTTGATACAGATCGAAAGCAGGCTATGAATGCCTCCAAGGAAGATAATGCCAAGCTTGAAGAGGCTGAACGACATAAGAAAGATCTTGAAGAGAAAATAAATTCTATCGAAGAGCTTCTCAGGGAGAAAACCTCCTCGGAGAGAGCGGAAAGGAAAGTTATTGTGAAGAAGTCCTTTAGCTCTGGCTGGGATAAAGGATGGAACAAGGCCGTAATTGCTATCACTTACCATATGGAGTATGCAAGTGTGAAATACTTCAGAGATGGATGGGTAGCAGCTTTGAAGAGGTTGAATGTTATCGAGGATTCTGAACTATTTCAGGAATATACCCATGTCCCTCCTTCTAATGTTGAAGAGGAAGAAGAAGATAAAATTGCATCCGATGAATCTTCTATGGTATTAGTAGAATAAGAAATTGTTGCTACCCTTCCTCAATCGTCCGAGCAAGTTGAGAAGGTGACAACTTCTATCGAGCAACCTCAATTTCCATCCGAATAACTAACTCATTCGTCCAAATCGACTGAAGATGTTGTAAGAAATAAGGAGAAGACGTAGAGTTGTTCGGCTCTTTAATTATGTTGTTCTTCTATTTTCCCGTTCATGGTAACTTCGGCTGTACTTTCTCCTCCTATGATTAATAAAACGAACTTTGTTATTTATTCTGAGTTTTCTACTTTACTTGCTCGACATGTAGTTGCACTGTTGTTGATTGATTCCTATTTGCCTTGCTAGTTTGTTGTCAGGATAAAACTTTTGTCAGCTCATGATATGGAGTTGATGAAGAAATGTAACGATTACTTCAAAGCTGGTCATAAAGATTGTACTGAAGCTGAAATTGTTAATATCCTTGAACCTGGTACTTCTGAGCGAGCAATTGATGCTTACCAATATTTGAAGGGTTTAATTGATTGGTATGTGGCTAATAATGTGGCTTACTATGAGATGATTGAAGATATCTAAGGAATAACTGAGTAACTTCAACTTCCGCACAAGGAAACCTCTGCACTTCTGCATGAAGGTTATGAGAAAAAGTACGAACAGTTGAGTGTTGATCGGGGTTATGACAAGTTTCTTTCAGCCCATAAAAAGAGAGAGAGTGTTCTTAAACTTGAAGTTGAGGAACATAGGAATATTGCTATATTATTGGAGGAAGAAAATATTGCCCTGCGAGAAGAAGTGAAACAACTCAAATCTACTGCCTCTTTGTCTTCGGGAGCTCTGGTCCCAGTAAATGATGAGGGCTTTTCATTTTTGGAAAATGAAAATGCTGCTTTGAGAGAGTAACTAGAATCTTTAAAACAAGCTATACCTACATCCTCCTCGCGGGGTAGAGCTAGAGATGGTCGAAGAAGTGTTGAAGAGACTAGGACTCAACAAGCCTTAGCAAATTAGGCTGCTCAGATGAAAAAAAAAATCAAGCCTTGGCTGAAATGTCCCAGAAAATTAAAACTCTTACCGACCAACTCGCCAACCAGAATTCTGCACTGAAAAGTAAAGTAAACTTGGTAAAGAAACTTTATGAGCAGCTTTAGAGATTGACTTATCAATTTCACTAGCAGCCTAGAGAATTTTGGATAGGGGGATACAATGAAGCTCTATGCCATCTTGATGCTCTGCTGAAATAAGTGACAATGAAGGATACAAACAGGGATGGCTAAACGCCTTAATTGTAATGAATCTTGAAGAAAGAAATTCCTTATGGGATTGGTATGAGTCTGGAGTACTTGATATGCCTAATCCTCCCTTTAAACTGGATATCAACTTGATTCCAGCCCGTGCCATTCCTAGGTGTTTGATTTCCAGGTATCTTGGTGATTACCAGCTTCATGAAGAATTTGAGATATCCCGACCTCAACATCTACTTGATCGATCGAGTTCAAGCAACATCATAATGCTACGAGATATGAATTTCATCAATTATCCTTATGCTTTAGATGATCCTCCAGCTAGAATGGAACCTGTACCAAAATCTGAGGGAAAAAGGCCACTATAATAGGCATTTTGTATTGAATGAGGAAAACTTCATCTTTTGTAATTTTCTTTCCTTGGAAATAATTGTATTGGATTAAGAAAAATTCATCTTTGTGCTATTTTCTTTCCTTGGAAATAATTTATAAGATGGTTGTCTTATCATATTAGTTTTCGATGAGTGTGTATAAAGGGACAAATTATCCTGTTATGTTTTAATTGCCTAGACAATGGAACTTTGCCCCATTTGTTGCCTAGTTGTATTGACTTGTCACCCATAAGTGCCTAAGCAATGGAATGATTTTCATCCCATGGTCCTACTTAGTTGTAGCAATCTTATCTAGATTACCTTGGTTCGTAGACAGTGGATGCCCCGTGAGGTCACCCATCTTCTTGCCTAGTTTTAGATTCCCCTTGAGGTCACCCATAATCAAACAGGCATTGCCTTGTATGATTGTTATGCCAACATTGTTAGCTAAGTTTATTGACACCGACCAACCTTAGTTGGTGGTTATTGATGTGTGACCAACCGTAGTTGGTGGATGCTGATATACTGACCAACCTGTAGACACCTTATTATGTTACCCCCTAACTCTCCTTAGGTCTTTAGTACCTCCACTCATCACCGCAAACCCAGGTCATGTCCCGAGCACTGACCTGGAAGCCATCGGGCACTCCCCGACTCAGTTTGACCAAAATTCAAACTCTTTGTCTTGATCGGGACTCAATTAATCTTCGAAGGGCACTAAATACCCTTTCCAACGGTCCCTCCCGTGTGTGATTTTGACTTACCATGCGGACGAACGATCCGTTTGCGTCCGAAACTCGACCTAGAGGCCATCGGGCGCTCCTGGGCTCTATTTGACCTAAGTCAACTCTTCAGCTCGAGTGATTTTGAATGAATCTTCAAAGGGCACTGAAAACCCTTTCCAATGGTCCGTCTAGTGCACTATTCTGACTTTCCATGAGGACGAACGATCCGTTTGACTCCGAGAGGTCATCGAATGATTCTCGGGCCTAGTTGACCAAAGTCAACTCCTCGAACCAGGACAAACTCTTTGGAATGTTGAAGTACATCTCCTAAACTTTCTAACGGTCTGCCCCATTCGCGATTTGGACATACCATGCGGACAAACGATCCATTTGCGTCCGAACGATTCCCCGTCCAACGGACTGACAAATGCTTTCGAGCCACATTTGATCCAAAGTTAACTCCCAAACTCAGGAGCGGTTCAAAGGAATTTTGAAGGGATCTAAAATACCTTTCCAACGGTATGCCCCATGCGCAATTTTGACCAACGGTTTGTCCTCGGCGGCCAATTTTTCGGAAAAACCTGAAGCGCACTACCAAATGGCAGGTCCCAGACCCTACCTATTGGAACCTGCCGATAGGTAGTGCCATGGAAATGCCGATCGATAGATCCCTGGGCCTATAAAAGGAGGCATTGGCCTCATTTTTAAGGGGAGCTCAGATCAGAAGCAAATCACCCTCAGTAAGCCCCATAAACCTCTCTCGAAGGCAGCGTGATTTCAACTTCCAAATCGCTTTTTCACTTCCACTTTTCATCATCCCTTTCATCAAACTTGATGAATTAACCACTGTCCGTCATCATACAAGTGCAAGGGCTGCTTTTCAACATTCAAGACCAAGCTCAAAGTCTCCAAGAAGGTCCATCTTTCTCACCTTTCTCTTCAAACCTTCTTAAATTTGCAATAACTTGTTTTATTACTTAAAGCACTTTTATTATCTTATTTCACATATCCTAACATACCTTTTATCTAGTATTATTGCACATCTCCTATTTTCATATAAATAAAACCCAAAAAATAAGAAAAAGAGGGTTTGCTCATAAATTCCAAATAGGGATTCTCACACCTTTTCCACACTTTTCTCACAACTAAAACACCTTTTTCTACACACACACACACACACACACACACGCTTACAAATAAGAGATTTCTCCATTTGGATTTATGGGATAAACCCCACCCCTCGTTTTGTATGCGAACTACGTGGACTTTGATGCCTTTATAGGCTACGTAGGCGTCTCGGGGAAAAATCCAAGATTCGAGTCCTTTTCTCACTTTTTCTCTTATTTTCTATCTTCTCTCTATCTCACTTTCTATTATATTCTATATATTCGTTCTTAGTGGCGTATTATTCCACATGTGTTATCGTTCCCTTATAACAATCAACACAAGGGTAATCGCGCAAATCCTATTTTCTACATTAATCTCACATTCCTACGGATGACTCGCTTTATCTTTTCCATGATACAAGTCGAGGATTCCTACCTCCATTCTATATATACACATGCACACATATCACAGGGGGAAACATAAAGGAAAATAGCAAATATTCATGAGAGACCGAAAGGGCGGAAGGGGTGCCTAACTCCTTCCCATTTCGTAACTAAGCCTCCGAACCCTTCTCGAATCATTTTGGTTTCGCTCGCACCAGTATGTCATTGGATGCCATCCTTCGGGATGTCTTCCCCATTTTCTTTTGTCTGTTTTGAGTAAAATAGACTGGCGACTCTGAATCTCTCTACATTTTCACACCTCACAAATCGACGTCGGCCGAAGCGCTCTCCCGAGAGGGGACGCTCGGGACCCGAAGGATCCTTTTTCCCTCCGCGGCGGGGATCGGGGATGGACACAATGGTGACTCTGCTGGGGAGTTTATTATATATTTTTAGGGCTTGACTCTATTTACATGGATGCTATATTTGTTTATGTTTCCCCCCATATCTGCATATCCCCCTTTCTCACATGTGTATCCCATGCTTATTCTTATATTCACACACTTGTAGAAAATTATCCATGTACACTTCACACCACGTGCACCTAGGATCACATGTATATACCCATATTGCACGCATCACCCATCCATACTTGGGGTACCTTTTGAGGTACTTGTACTTTGTTCCCTGTTTGGCATAATCAAGAAAGGCATTCTCATCATAAGATACTAATAAGAGAATCATGCATGATTCACATGATATCACCAAAGAGCATTGCTATTTACCAAATTTGACCCAATAACTGGAGGGTCACTTGGTGATGGGCGCTGGTCCGGCAGGTCGCATTTAGCCTAAGCGATATGACTCTCACCTTCCATTGGCTAAGTACCTTCGACATATATCGAACGGTTCCCCCGCATCGTACCACTTGACCGAAGTCATGACGGGAGGTATATCGCAGGGAATTCATTCACGTATGCCGAGTATATCAAATTCGCTTTCACACGTACCGTCCCCACGAGGTATATGGTGAGGAAATTCACGTACACTTAGGTAATATCAAATGGCTTGTCCACACACACTGATTTGCCCACAAGAGCAAGACATATATCGTGGAAGTCACGCCAAAGGGGGGAAGCCATGCCGATTCACCCAACCAACTGCATACACGCATATGGGTGTCAAACCTAGGACACACACTTTAGATTGCCGATTTCAACCCGAAACTCTGTCGAAATTCCGGGTCGGCCTGCCGCCCAATTTTTGTGCATTTTTTAAAACGGGACCCTGTCCGCGTGCCTGGTTACAAGTCCAAATGTAGCTTTGCATATATTAAGACCCCCACTTTTCCAGGCTCGGGTCCCGTCCGACATTGCATTTAGGAGAATTAAATACAAGTGAGAACATAATAATCATAATAATCATGCTGAGTTCCGTCTCCAAAAGCATTTCTCCCTTCTTTATCAAAAATCCAAAAACATTTCTCCCTTTTTATCAAAAATCCAAAAACATTTCTCCTTTCTCTATCAAAAATTCCAAAAACATTTCTCCCTTTTTATCAAAAATCCAAAAATAGTTTCTTCCCCTTTTCTCAAAAATAAATCTCACCTTCTCAGGTCTATCGCACGCCCTTGGTCTGTCTCCTTATTGGCTTCGGTATTTAATCAAATCACCCAGGAGTTTCATCCGCTCCTCTACTACTTCTTCCGAGTCCGGAATCCATCCATCTTCCATGGAGAATGTAGATCAACCACCAGTCATACATCCGGATCTACTGACAGTCCTAGCTCAGTTCATGGCCAAGATTGACAACCTCCAAGCTAAGGTCCGAGAAATGCAACGAAACCAAGTTCCTATTTCTCAAGAGCCCGAGGCCCTGTTCCCTCGTGCTATGGGTCCACCCAAGCCTATCTAGGTCCCGAAAGAATATCAGCACGCTCTACGTGCCCCTCCAGCCAATGGGCCTCCGCCTGCCAGCTTTCGATGCCAAACAATGCCCAGCCTGTGGCTAACCTGCCTATGGTCATTGATCAGAAAGAGGAGGAGTTGAACAAAGTCAAAGAAGATCTTAAGATGCTCACCAAGAAGTTTGATCAGGTCAGGATCTCTGGGAATTACATGGACTACACCCACATGTATCCTTATCCTAAAGCGAGGTTATTCGATAAGTTCAAGATGCCAAATATCGAGAAGTTCGGGGGGAGTGGTCCCCTAATTGTTCATCTTCATAGTTATCACCGTTCCATGACTCTCCTAGGGGCTTTCGAAGAAGTAATGGACTAATTGTTTCAACAAACTTTGAAGGATAGCGCCCTCCGATGGTTTTTATCTCTCGAGGAATCCAGAATCCATAGCTGGGAGGATGTAGATCGAGAATTCATGTCGCATTAAAAATACAACGAAGAGCTCGAGGTCACCCGCCATGATTTAGAGCTGCTCAAACAAAACTATGGAGAATCAGTGAGTAACTTTATAGCTTGATAGAGGGAAAAAGAAGCTACCATGACCAATCGGCCATCTGAAGAAGAACAAGTCAACATAGTGAAGAAAAATTTCTTGCCCCATGTCCGAGCAACCATGGGAGGACAGTACTAGCCCCACTTTCAAGCTCTCAGAGAAGCAGGAGTAGAAATCGAGGAAGGTCTTGCCAAAACAGAAGTTGAACCGAATAAGGTGTCCGAACAGTTCACCCCTAAAAAGTATGACAAGCCTGCCAATGCTACAGTCTCAACCATCAACAACATCTCTCAACCAACCACATCATGGGCACCAGAAAGTCGCCCTGCCCCCATCCGAAGGGAATACACTGAGCTTCATGCTCCCCTCTCCAAAGTCTACCAAGCCCTGTTAAGCTGAAACCTCATTAAGCCCCCGTCCATTACCCAATCCACTCCCAAGAAACTTCAAGACCGATGCTCATTGTGCCTTTCACCAAACATCTGGCCATACCACTGACCAATGCTTCCACCTTCGAAACATAATCCAAGATCTCATTGACCGGGGTACCATCTCCCCACCAGCCAATCCTAAGCCAAACACTACCCACAATCCACTCCCAAATCACACAAATTCCATCTTCTTGGAAGAAAACCCGAATTTCGATCCATCAACCTAAATCACACACCTATACCCTCCTAAACCTCTTCGAATTTACCCATATTCCCTCCTACACCCTACTAGCCCCGCTGATTAGGCACTATCACTCCTTACTAGAGAGTGCATCACAGTCCGGACCCGTTCTGAAAGTGGATGTATGGAATTTTCAGAGGTATTAAATCAACTCCTAGAGTTCGGGCTGAAATTGCCCTCACAGATGATTATCGATTGCCAGAGGTTCAGTGCACTATTTTTGGAAGTGCGGAAATGGGCTCGAGAATCAGATAGTTGGGTGGTGCCAACCGATGAATTCAGTTTAGATGATGTTGTCCAGATCATGGCAGAAGTATTCAGGCAAACCAATAACATTTGCAGTATCATCGAGTTATTTGGTTCTTTGAAGTTACAAGGGCACCTGGTCCCTTCACCCTTACACATCCCCACAGAATGGGAAGACCTATATGAGGAAGCCGTTGAAGTTGTGGAATGCATTGACTTCACGAGGGAAAACAGAATTGTTGCCACCGTATGGGGGGAAGAATTTGAAGATTCAAATGAAGAACAGGCTTTAGGAAGAACTGGCCCAGTAGCCAACATATGTGGGATGACATCATTTGAAGAACTCCTTGGAGAAATAGACAGGGCGGCAGAACAACCTGAGATTGACGAGGAAACTGGATTTAAGTTTTTCCCTTCTTCAGTAAAAAACATGACCAGATCTGGGAGACATTACCTAGTTCCAAGCTCGCTACCAGCAAATGACAAGGGAAAGGGCGTTGAAAACCTTCCTATGCCAGAAATGACCATTGAAGAGAGCAAGATCCTTGATCAACTGAAGAAAACTCAAGCTAACATCACTCTATGGGGACTTTTCATGTCTTCCCAGCTTCACGGAAATGCTTTAATCAAGTTGCTCACAGGACCCATAGTTCCTCCTTCTACCACACCAGAAGAAGTGGTAAATTTGGTCGAATCCTTGACCTCCACCCGAATGTTGTCCTTTTTTGAAGAAAAAATCCCCAAAATTGGGCCAAATCACAAGCATGCACTCAACATCTCCATCGAAGTTATGGAGAAGGTTGTACCGCTTTCTCTCGTTGATAAAGGATCCGCTTTGAATGTCTACCCACTGAGAACCTTCAAATGTATAGGCCTGAAAGAAAGCGACCTCGCTCCAACCTCCGATGTCGTGCGTGCCTACGATATGGGATCCATAAAACTTGCAATAGGGGTTGGCCCTATAAACCTTATCGTTGAATTCCAAATCATCGACATCCCAGCCTGTTTTAACCTATTGCTCGGAGGACCCTGGCTCCAAAGTATAAAGGGTGTCTCTTCCCCATTCCATCAGAAATTAAAGTTCTTCGCCGATGGGCGAGTCATCACCATTTTGGGTGGCGACGGCAATGCCGAGGGTGCAAGCACGAGTAGTCCAATTCTTGAGATATAGCATGGGTCAAATGATATGATCCTACCAGGATTTCGAGTTGAGCTATCCCTACCCCCGTCAGGGGACGGTTTCAAAGAAAGGGTTTGTCCAGAATATGACCCTCATGGCATTGTCAATGTGATTCAGATGTTCAGAAACATGCACTTCATGCCCGGACTGGGGCTACGGCAAAGGCAGCAAGGGATACTTAAGCCCATCGAACTGAAGAAAGCTTTCCCTCCTTGTGGCTTGGGGTATCAACCATCATAACAAGAGATCATAATGATCCGCCAGACTCGATCAAAGAGAGGGTTAGACTGCGTTCGAACTATCTCAGGAGATTCCTTAAATGGACGATTTATCAAAGAGGGCGAGGATTTCCCCTTTTGTGGCTTTCCAGAACCATGGTATGACCACACAGACAAGAAGATTAAACCTGGAATGGAGATCTTTTTCCAAGATAACTATCCATGGGCTGAAAGTTTCCAACACCAGGTGCCACCACTCATCAAAGTTACTGAAGAAACTGAGGAAAGTAACTACGAAGATTCCTTTAACTTGCAGACACTGGGGCTGGCACTCTGCATGGTTCACTCAGGCACTACATCATTGGACCCCTCTCATCTGATCAAGGTTTCTGATACACCTCCCCTCAACTAGCATGCTACACCAATTCTACCTGTTGATATCTCCCCTAACCCCAATGCTTACCCTATTTCTTCTTCTGTTGTCTATCCTTCCTCAAATGTAATCGAGACCTCTTTTGATGAGGTTCTCAATGCTATTTTTCCTATTAATGAAATAAATGAAGATTTTGCGTATCTTGTTGTGCCTTACATTAATTGTTTAGATTCTAATAAAAATTTTGATGATGATTGTTGATGTATAAAATTAGATTATCTCTAATTATTCAATCACAGATAAAAATAAATAAGACAAAAGAATTTTAAAGTGGTACAGCCTTGAAGGAATGGCTTATGTCCACTGTTTTGTTATTGCTGACTGTTTGTTTGGAATTCTTGATAACAGGTTTTACCAAGAAATTCCGAGTCCCCTTACAATGAGGATGATACAATGTATTTATAGCCCTGAGGCTGTACATGCAAAAGAATAATACATAGCTGTCCAATAGGCGTGTACATCTATGTGATAATAATGAGCATTTAATGCGCAGTATCTCTTGATTATCCGGATATGAATGCTCTGTACGAGATGCAGCTCGGACCGCCTAAGCTGCTCGGACCGCCTAAGTAGCTCGGTATACATGAGTTGCTCGGTATAATAAAGTTCCTCGAAGAACACTTGTTGCTCGGAGCGCCTGAGTTGGTCGGGGAGGTTGAGCTCCTCAGAGTCAAGGTGTTGTTTAAAAAATGTTTGCGGGTGCCATGTAGATTGACACGTGTCGCCACTTAATTGATCCACGTCAGCAGACTAAATTTGGTATCAACAGAAGCCCCCAATGTTTCATAGTTTGATGCCAAAGAAAAGTACGGAACATTCTGCTGCCTAGACTTTCAGTTTTTAAGAATTTTAGACAAACTTTTGTTTTACATAACTCTTTTTTTTAGTACATAGTATCATGCTTTTAAAGTATTTTGAATTTCCATAACTCCTTCGTTTTTTGTACCCCTTTCTTCTTTTTAGCCGTCGGGTACACAATCGTCTATCCTGATAATCATTATTTTTCTCTATTCCCGAGGTAAAGTATTTAAACGCTTCAGAAAATTTGATCGTCTTTTACTTTTTCAAATTTGCATCTTAGAACTTCTTCACTTCTTCTCTATCTTGTGCGTTCATTTCTTCCATTGTTCCTTGTCAACTGATCCACCCTTTTCCTGTAAGATCTTCTTCCTTCTCTTTTATTTTCTTTGTTCATCATGGTTTACCTTATTGAGTCGTTTGATAAATTTCTCTCTGATTTTTCTATTCCTTCATGGGTCATATTGGAAGAACTTTCTGAACCTTCTGACTATTTTCGTTTGGCTGAGGGACATTGGTTCCCCAGTCTCTTTGTGGCCGAATATGGCTTTTCTTTTCCTCTAAATCCCCTGTGTTTGGAATTCTATCAATATTTTGACGTTGTACCTGCAAAAATAGCTCCCAATACATGGAGAATAGTTAATGGAGTCCATAGGTTAAATCAGATTCATGGAACCCATTTAGGAATTCCAGAAATTATGTTTTGCTATAGATGGGCTGTCAGTGATAGTACTTTTTATTTAAAAACTAGGTTTTTAAATAGGGCTTTAGTTGTCAATCTCCCTGATGCCAACACGGATTACTTCGAGCATGGAGTTGTTACGAAAAATTGGCAACATGCTCCATTAAATGGAAATGATGTATATCAGGGTCCTAGATGCCCTCCCTATGGCAATGGGATAGGTTGTTTTTATTTTATTTTATTTTATTTTATTTTTGAAATTATGTTTTCTTTGTGTTCGATAAAATGTGTCATTGACATTCTAATTTTTGTTTATTTACAGTTGATAGCAAAAGAAAATCTCCAAAGGAGACAGGGGTTAATTTAAAGCATTTGAAACTTATCTGGAGTTTGCGCCAAACCGTTGCTAACGAAGACATTAGATCAGCCTCTTACTTGTTGCAGTACAAGAGCTACACTTCATCTTTTACTGCTCGTCCAGTGGTGAGTGACATCGACCCAGTACCAGCTTCTGAAGGTTCTTCCCCTGAATCGCATATTCCCCTCAGCATCAGAATGAAGAGATGAAAAGCTCCCTCCTTCTTTAATAAATCAGAATCTGCCAATGTGGAGGCAAAGAGAAATAAGGAGGATGTCCCCGAGGAAGGGACAAGAAAAATTGATGCACCCCCTCCAGTTGCTGTTAAAAAGGTTGCCGAGCAGCCCCCTGTGGCTCCGAGCAAGGTTGTTGTTGTTTCTCCTCCAAGCGAGGTTGTAGTTATATCACTGACCAAGACAACATCCTTAGTTGATAATATTCCTGCTCCTACGAGGAAGTTGAAGAAAAGTTCCTCGAATAAATTGGCTGAATCTATCTCTCAGCCTCTAACTGCGGGAAGTGGTGTTCCCACTTTTGTTGCTCCGAGCTCTGCCATGAGCTCGTTGAAGTCTTGGATTATCCCCGAGATCCAAGGTATTGAAAACATTCTTTCTCGGGATAGGGTTACCACCTTGGCAGCTCAACATATTGCCTCAGTAAGTATTACTAATCTAAACTTTCATTTTTCAATGTTATGTCCCTGTACTAACTTACAACTATTTTCTTTTTCCAGCTGGAAACCTGTTTCAATGCTATTCTGAAAAAGGATGAGGCCATCAAGGCCTCGAGCTCCTCGAGAGGTGTAGAGGAAGATTTTGTGGGTCTAACACAGTCCTTAAAGGATTCTCGTCAGAAATATGACGAAGATAAAGTTACTTGGGAGAAGAAACTAAAGTCCATCGAGCAAGAGAGAGAGAAAACTGTGGAGGCCTCTCAGGAGTTGGAGAGGAAAATGAAAGAATTTGAGAAAAAGAATAATGAGCTTGAGGAAAAGCTCAAAAATGCTGTTGAGCTTGAGACCAAGCTCAAAACTGCTGAAGAGGAACTAGACAGACTCCGTGAAGGTGATCGTCAGAAGGAAGAGGCATAAGGGAAATTGAAAGCTGCCGAGGAACTTCTTACTGAGAGGATTTCCTCGGAAAAGGTAAAGAGGAAACTTGCTGTTAAAAAGTCCTTTAGCGCTGGCTGGGACAAGAGATGGAACAAAGTCTTAGCTGTTATGTCTTCTGAGATGGAATTTTCTAGCCTCAAATACTTCAGGGATGGATAGATTATTGCTTTGTAGGAATTAAAGGTCTCTGAGAGTTCTAAACTTTTTCAGCGCCATGTTCATGGTCCTCCTCCCTCTCCTGGAGAAGAAGAAGAGGACGAAGCTGCCTCTGAAGAGTCTTCAATGATAATTGGGGATCAGGCCTCTACTGTTGAACTTATCTACGAGCAGCCCTAACCAACTATTACTCCTACCGAGCATCTACCCGTGTCCACCGAGCACCCAGCCTCTTCCTCAAAGTCTCCCGAGGAAGTTATAGGGAATAAAGAGAAGGTGTAGAGTAGTTTGGGTGTTTATTTTGTCACTTTATTGGGTGTAACCTCAACTTTTGTATTTCCTTTTATGATGAAATAAAAATTCAAGCTTTTGGTTGTTTATCTTGACTTCTTCCTCTTCTTTCTCTGTCTGCATTCTTATTAATTCTTTTTATCTCTTTTTTTTACTAGTTTATGGCTAGAATGGAGCTCTTGTCAGCCCACGATACATAACTGATGAAAAGATGCAATAACTACTTCAAGGTTGGCCATGCAGATCTGAATGAATCTCAAATCATCGACATCCTCAGTCCAAATGCTTCAGAACGAGCAGTCAAAGCCTACCAATATTTGAAATGCTTGCTCGACCGTGCAGTTGCCAACAATGTGTCATATTATGAGATGATTGAAGATCTCCAAGGTACCCTCGAGGAACTCCAACAACAATACAAGGAATCTTCTGCCCTTTTGCATTAGGGGTATGAGAAAAAATATCAGCAATTAAATGCTGACAAAGGGTATGATAAGTTCATCGCTGCTCACGAGAAGAAGGAGAAAATTCTAAGGGTTGAGGTCAAGGAGCATAGGCAAATCGCGAAGCTGCTGGAGCAGGAAAACAATAACTTGCGAGGAGAGATATCCCAACTGAAATCTGTAGCATCTTCCTCGAGAGCCATTGTCCCTGTTAACGATGAAGGTTTCTCTTTTTTGGAGGTGGAGAATGCCAACTTTAGAGATGAATTGGAAACCTTAAAGAGGACTGGACCCTCTACCTCTGCTCATGGACGAGCAAGTGCTTCTCGGGGACAATCAGGGGCTGCTCGAGTGACTGTTAAGGAAGCTAGAATATAGGCAGCCTTGGAGAATCAGGCCTTCCAGTTGATGGCGAAGAATCAAGCTTTATCAGAGATGTCCAAGAAGATTCTGAACCTCAACGAGTAGCTTTCCACACAAAATTCTGCCTTGGAGAATAAAGAACTTTTATCGAAGAACCTTCACGAGCAACTGGAGAGGTTAACTTACCAGTTTCACAAATAGCCCAGAGAGTTTTGGATGGCTGGATATAATGAAGCCCTCTACCATCTCGATGACCGGATCCAGAATGCAAATAATGAGGGTTACAAGCAAGGATGGTTGAATGCACTGGGGGTGTTAAAGTTGGAGCAGGGCCATTATCTATGGGATTAATATGACCCTAGATTGCTCGAGTTTCCAATGCCACCTTTCAAACTTGATATGAGCTGGATTCCTGCTCGGGCGATTCCTCAGTGCTTAATCTCCAAGTATCTCGGCGACTATAGTCTTCATTCTAATTTTGAGATCTCTCGCCCGGAGAACCTACTTGATCGGTCATCCGTGATGAATGTCAGGATGCTTAGAGACCTAAACTTCATAAACTCTCCTTATTCCTTGGATGATCCTCCTGCTGGAGTAGAACCTGTTTCAAAGGCATAAGGGAAAAAGGCAATAGAATAGGATTTTTGATGTAATGATTTCTTATGTAATATGTATTTTATTCAATGTAATTCGTTCTGACTTTAATGAAGAACTTTCAAGTTTTCCATACAATCTTGACTATCTTTTCTTTATAAAACATCTATTTTATTCATTGATGAATGTGTATGTGTATCTGTAAAAAGATAAAAATGTCATGTGTTACTTTAAACTGTCGATCAACTAGAGTTGGTAAAAATTTATTGACGACCAACTGGAGTTGGTCATATTTTGTTTCCCGACTAACTTAGAGTTGATGGTAATTATATGACGACCAATCTTAGAGTTGGTGGTAATTATACGACGACCAATCTTAGAGTTGGTGGTAGTTTGATATATCACAAGTAAACAAATTTTATTTTATTTTTTAATTATAGTGACTTATCACTTTTTAATTCTAAGCCATGAAACGACTTTCATCCCATAATCCTTCTTAGTTTAACCAAATGTTCCCGAACAACCATAGTTGGTGGATTTTCATTCCCGACCAACCGTAGTTGGTGGATTTTCATTCGCGACCAACCGCAGTTGGTGGATTTTTCATTCCCGACCAACCGTAGTTGATGGATTTTTTTATTCCCAACCAATCGTAGTTGGTGGATTTTTATTCCCGACCAACCGTAGTTGGTGGATTTTTTATTCTCGACCAACCGTAGTTGGTGGATTGATATTCCCGACCAGCCTTAGTTGGTGGATTTTTTATTCCCGACCAACTGTAGTTGGTGGATTTTTATTCCTGATCAACCGTAGTCGGTGGATTTTTATTCCCGACCAACCGTAGTCGGTGAATTTTCATTCCCGACCAACCGCAGTTGGTGGATTTTCATTCTTGACCAACCGTAGTTGGTGGATTTTTATTCCCGACCAACCGTAGTTGGTGGATTTTTCATTCCCGACCAACCGTAGTTGGTGGATTTTTCTTCCCGACCAACCGTAGTTGGTGGATTTTTATTCTGGACTTGATGCGTAGTGTGTAGCACTAGTATTAAAAAAAAATTCAACAAAAGGAGAGAATTGGGCAAAACATCCAAAACTTTATTCATATTGAAGAAAACTGCATTACATAGGGATTGAACTACTGATAATATTTGCGCAGATGCTCTGCGTTCCATGCATTCTTAAACTCCTCTCCTTCTACAGTTTCAATCCTATACGTCCCTGGTCGAACAACCTATGTTACTCTGTAGGGTCCATGCCAGTTAGCTTCCAGTTTGTTGTGTTTTTGAAGTACTTTCTTTAGCACATAGTCCCCTTCTTTCAAATCACATTTCTTTACTCTCTTATTGTAGAACAGAGTTGTTCGTTGCTGGTATGCAGCATTCCTGATTGCTGCTTATCCAAGTCTAATCTTCTCATCAAGTTGCTGATAGGAGAATTGAAATTTAGCACTCTATGTATTGGGAGGCCCAGCTCGGCAGGTATAACAGCTTCACTTCGAAATGCCATCATGTATGGAGATTCTCCTGTTGCTGCTCGTGGTGTAGTACGATAAGCCCACAGCACAGAATGTAGCTCGTTGATCCAATTTGACTTCGCATAATCCAGTCTTTTCTTTAAACCATTCAGCAGCGTTCTGTTTGTCACTTCAGTTTGTCCATTGCTCTGGGGATGGCCTGGTGCAGAGTGGGTTTTCAATATGTTCGACTGACGACAATACGCAGTAAACTCCTCGTTGTCAAATTGAGTTCCATGGTATGTGATGAATGCATGAGGAAGACCATATCTACAAATGATATTCTTCCATATAAATTGATACACCTTTTCGTATGTCATATCAATGAGAGGCTCCACTTCCACCCACTTAGTAAAATAATCCACCGCGACCACGAGATATTTAAATCTTCCCCTGGTCGTTGGAAGTGGCCCGACCAAGTCTATTCCCCACATGGAAAATGTCCAAGGGGAAGTAATGGGTGCTAATAATGCTTGGGGAGTTCTTCGGATAGAGGAGAAGCGTTGACATTTGTCACATTTCTTGGCATAGGCTATACAATCAGCCCTCATAGTTGGCCAATAGTATGCTTACGTCATTATTCTTTGTAAAAGCATCTGACCTGCTACATGGGCGCCACACGACCCTTCATAGACCTCTTCAATCAAGTCTTTCACCTCGGAGGAATGCACACATCTTTGCAATCCTGCTATAATTCCTCATCTGTATAGAATACCATTAGTCAGTACATAACGAGCAACTTTAAACTTCAGTTTCTTGGATGCGAGTTTATCAAGGGTAATGAAGCTCACCATCATATCTTTGCCAATGCTCCTGCTAGCCAAAATTTCTATCGGAATTATTCTTCGTAGCTCGGTGTGTGTGGCTGAGGCTAACCGAGCTAAGGTATCTTCTCTTGCATTCTCCAATCTTGGTGTTCTAATTAACTGCACTGCGTTAAAGCTTGACACAATCTCCATTGCTTTCACATAACACTTGATCATCAATTCTCCCTTTGTTGCGTACACTCCTAGCATTTGATTTACGATCAATTGCGAGTCACTGAATACAATGACCTGCTCTGCCCCCATGGTTTTTGCTAAACTAAGACCTGCAATCATAGCTTCATATTCAGCCTCATTATTAGAAGCCTTGAATTGAAAGCGCGGAGCATACTCCACATCGATTTCATCCGGGCTGTTTAAAACAATCCCTGCCCCATAGCCTGTATTGCAAGATGACCCATCCACATACAGATTCCATATAGGTACTTCATCCTCAAATTTTTGATCGGATAAAGTTCCTCGGTGGAATATTTATTGCCTCCTTATATCCTCCTTTAGCACTTCTTGCTGCTCGTCGACCATCTCCTCTTGCTCGTCAACTGACTTAAGTTGGTCGGAGTTTAAATTTGATGATCCTGTAACATCCACAGGTTGGTCGGTATTCAGCTTTTGCTCCTCGGTAGTGTCAGGATAAGTGAATTCTACGATAAAATCTTCTACTGCTTGCCCTTTAAACGAAGATCTAGGTTCATAAACTATGTCATATTCATCAAGTTCTACTTCCCAGTACATCAATTTCCCTAATTTTTCTGGTTTATGAAGAGCTTGCCTCAATGGCGTATCAGTATACACAACTATGGTGTGAGCTTGGAAGTACGGCCTCATTCTCCTAATTGCCTCGATCAACGCTAGTGCCAATTTTTCCAGTCCTGGATATCTGATCTCTGCTCCTCGGAAGGCCTTGCTAGTGTAATAGATCAGTTTTTGCACTCCATCCTCCATTCTTATCAATGCCGAGCTAACTGCATTCTTCGAAACTACCAGATACAAGTACAATCTTTCTCCCATCACTGGCCTGGACAACAGTGGAGGTGCTCCCAGGTATTTCTTTAACTCTTGAAAGGCCTTCTCGCATTCATCATTCCATTCAAACATTTTTCGGAGTGTTTTGAAGAATGGGAGGCATCTATCTGTTGCTCGTGATACAAATCTATTAAGTGCTGCAACTCACCCTGTGAGACTTTGCACTTCCTTCTTCGTCGTTGGATATCGTAGTCCCAATAGAGCCTTGATCTTTTCAGCGTTTGCTTCGATACCTCGTTGGTTGATAATATACTCGAGGAACATGCCTTCTCGTACTCCGAATATGCACTTGGTAGGGTTCAACTTCATTTGGTATTTATCTAGTTGATCAAAGGTTTGGCCTAAGTCAATAAGATGGTCAGCAGCTCTCTTGCTCTTTGTCAGCATATCATCAACATAAACTTCCATATTGTGACTGATTTGCTCTGCAAACACCTTGTTCATCAACTGCTGATATGTTGCACCTGCATTTTTCAATCCAAAAGGCATAACATTATAACAATAAGTTCCCCTGGTTGTAACAAGAATAAGCGTCCATGAAGCTCAATAGCTCGTGTCCTGAGGTAGCATCCACTAATTGATCAATTTGTGGCAAATAAAAATGATCCTTTGGGCATGCCTTGTTAAGGTCGGTGAAGTCTACACACATCCTCCACTTGTTGTTCTTCTTCTCCACCATCATCACATTTGCTAACCAGTCTGGATATTTTACATCTTTAATAAAGCAAGCTTTCTATAGCTTCTCGACCTCCTCTTGTATAGCTTGGTTCTTTTCGGGGCTGAACACTCTTCTTCTCTGATTCACTAGCTTGATTTCCTTATTCACATTGAGCTCGTGACATAAGAAATTTGGGTATATTCCTGGCATGTCCTCATGACTCCAAGCAAAAGTTTGTTTTCTGATTTTTAGGAAAACTATCAATTCCTGTTTTAGTGAGGCATCCAACGAAGAACCTATTTGAGTTGTTCGTTCCGGGTGCTCGTCATCCAGAATGACATTTTCAGTAGTTTCCACCACCCGTGCTTTCACGAGCTGCGACTCATCTCTAGGATCTAATATTTAGATTTCTGCACCTTCATCTACTTGATAGGTAGTAGTCTTTTTCCTAGATTCCTCCAGTTTTTCCTGCTTGGCAGATGAATAGTAGCCTTCCCGAGCTACTTATTGGTCACCCTTCAAAACTCCTACTCCAAAATTGGTTTGAAACTTCAGGCATTGATGTACAGTAGATGGTACTGCTTCGAACTTCTTCAAACCTACCCTTCCCATGATGATATTGTAAGTTGATTGGACATTCTTATCCATCACAAAGAAGCGTACTCTTTATGTTCGACAATCAGGCCATGTACCGATGAACATATCCAACTTGATCGTCCTAAGTGGAAAAACTTTCTCGCCAGCAAAACTGAGGAGGGGCCTGTGATAAGGATCCAACTGAGATAACTTTAGATTTAAGCTGTCAAAGCATGAGTAGAACATGATATCCGTCGAGCTACCATTATCCACCAGTACTCTTGAGATCATTACTTCCTTCATCCTCATTTTGATCACCAGCGGATCATCATGAGGATATAGCACACCTACGAGGTCGTTCTTGGAGAAACCGATGACCAATTTTTCTTTTTTTACCTTCCTCGGGTGATCATCCTTAGCTAGATTTATTCGTTGGATATATGAACAATCTTGAGCCTCATTGAGGTAAGCTTTAATCTCTGCAGTAAGGTCTCCACCTCCTTCATCTCCACCTGTAATAACATTACAATCAAATGATCCAAAACGAATTGAAAATACCTCACGCTCTGGCTGTCTTGGTCTTTTGGGGAGATCGGGGTCGTCTTCTGGATCATCTTCATGATCTCTATTCTTGTTTTCTTCTGTTCGACGAGGAGATCTAGACCTTCGTCTTGTTCGGTCATTGATTTTTCCATCATTTCTATGATCAACATACTTAGCTAGCTTTCCTCGTCTGATGAGTGCTTCGATTTCATTCTGAAGAGCTATGCAATTTTTGGTCGTGTGACCATGGTCTTTATGGAACTCACAATATTTGGCCTTATTCCTCTTGTCAGGATCTGTCTTCATTTTCTCTGGCCAGTTTAGCTCCTCGCTGTTCTTGATTTCTTCCAGAACATGGTTTATGTCTACTTTCAAAGGAGTATAATTTTCAAATTTCTTCAACATTTCCCATGATGGCTTTGCTTTTGACTGCTTGTCACCACCATTATTCTTATGCTCTTTCTTTTTAGCCTTATCAACCTCCACCTTGGTCTCTTTGGTGTCCATATTCCTCTTCGCAGCCATAGCCTCCTCGACATTCATGATTTTGGCCACTTTTGCCTTCAATTCTGACATGGTCCTGTGTGGATCTTTGGCCAAAGTGTAGTACAATTTATTGGGCAACAGTCCACTCATCAAAGCAGTAATCTTTATCTTTTCCTCGTAATCAATAACTTCGAGCTTCTCGTTATTTAAACGAGTTATATAATCCCTGGTGCTCTCACCTTCTTTTTGTCTAACACTTAACAAGTGTGCTACTCGTTTAACTGGTTTTGCTCCAAAATAGAAATTTCCAATAAAGAGCTCGGCCAGTTGAAAGAAAGTTAAAATCTTTCCCCGAGGAATATTATTGTACCATATTTGAGAAGATCCGGTAAGAATTCTCGAAAATGCCCTGCATCTCATCTCATCTGGCACGGCATAGATGTCGACAGCAGCTTGGTATTGTTCTATATGAAGGACAGGGTCGGTTTTTCCATCAAATTTAGGAGTCACATCAGGTGCTTTGAACTTCGATGGTGTGGGAAAATCCACAATTTCCTGGATAAAAGGTGTCCCTTGGGCAAAAGTTATTTGTAGAGGATTCTTGGCCTTAGCCATTATTCCTAGTCTATCCTCCAACCTTTGAATAGAGCCTTTCCATGCATCATTTCCCTCCTCGGGCCTGTTGGTTCGAGCAACTGATCGTGTTGAATCTGCTTCCTGGGATCTTTCATTACGAGTAGTTGGTCGTGATTGGGCAGAACCCTCCCTTAGATCGGATGGTCATCGAAAGTTCATCGACACAGCCTTAGGAGGACTTCTATTCCTCCTAGGGCCCAAACGATCAAAAGGAGAGGCCCTACTTAATCTCTCCAATGCACTAGTCCTTTCTGGAGAGAGAGAGTGATGTTTTGTTCGGTATCTGTGGCTTGTACTGATGAAGTTCGACCCGGTTGATAAGTAAAATCATCAGATCTCTCACTGCGATATGAATCGGTATGCCTAGTACGCGAAGAAGGTAAACGGGTATTTCTTTGAATGCTTCATTGTCCTGAATGGGTAGATACTCCACCTTGGACAGTTTGTATGAGTTGTCGCATAGTCTCTTGCATGGCCGTCTGGCCCTGGGCCAAATTAGCCATTATTCCAGCCAGATCTTGGACATTTGGAGGAGCAGATGGATTTGGGGGGTTTCCAGCGTTTCGATTACTGGATTCAGGATTATCAGCCATTGATGGTGAAAAATGAAAATTACAGTCGTTTCCCATAGATGACACCAATCTGTTGATGTAAAAAATTATATTATCTCTAATTATTCAATCACAGATAAAAATAAATAAGACAAAAGAATTTTAAAGTGGTTCAGCCTTAAAGGAATGGCCTACGTCCAATGTTTTGTTATTGCTGACTGTTTGTTTGGAATTCTCGATAACAGGTTTTAACAATAAATTTCGAGTCCCCTTACAATGAGGATGATACAATGTATTTATATCCCTGAGGTTGTACATGCAAAAGAATAATACATAGCTGTCTAATAGGTGTGTACATCTGTGTGATAATAATGAGCATTTAATGCGCAATATCTCTTGATTATCCGGATATGAATGCTCTGTACGAGATGCAGCTCGGACCGCCTAAGCTGCTCGAACTGCCTAAGTAGCTCGGTATACATGAGTTTCTAGGTATAATAAAGTTCCTCAGAGAACACTTGTTTCTCGGAGCGCCTGAGTTGGTCGGGGAGTTTGAGCTCCTCGGAGTCAAGGTGTTGTTCAAAAAATGTTTGCGGGTGCCATGTAGATTGACACGTGTCTCCACTTAATTGATCCACGTCAGCAGACTAAATTTGGTATCAACAATGATGATTTTGCAAATGAACAATTCTTAACTGATTTAAATAAGCTTAATAACAAACAACATAACCGCGTTCAAGTTAATGAAGAAGAGACTGTTGTTATTTATCTCGGTTCTAGTAGCCAACCGCGCGAGATTAGGATAGGGGCCACCTTTGACGAGCATGAACGCGCACAACTCGAGGAATTACTAAAGGAGTTCGTGGATGTCTTTGCATGGTCCTACGACGATATGCCCGGTATTGATACTGAAATAGCTCAGCATGAGATCCCAACTCTCCCAGATTACAAGCCGGTTAAACAAAAGTTGAGAAAGCTCCGCACCGAATGGTCGCTCAAGGTCAAAGAAGAGGTGGTCAAACAGTTGAACGTAAGTTTCATTTGAGTAATCGAATATCCCACGTGGCTAGCCAACATTGTACTTGTGCCAAAATCAGGAGGAAAGGTTCGAATGTGTGTGGACTATCGAGATTTAAACAAAGCTTCTCCAAAGGATAATTATCCATTACCCAACATCGACATGATCGTGGACAACACAGCCGGTCATGCTCTCAAGTCATTCGTCGACGGGTTTGCCGGATACAACCAAATCAAGATGCACCCCGACCACCAAGAGAAAACCGCATTCATCACCCCATGGGGGACCTTTTGCTACACCGTTATGCCATTCGGTCTCAAGAATGCTGGGGCTACCTACCAGAGGGCCGCTACAACCATCCTGCACGATCTGATTCATAAAGAGGTCAAGGTTTACGTGGATGATATGATTATCAAATCCAAAACTAGAGATGGTCATGCTCCTGCTCTCCGAAAGTTCTTCGAACGACTGCGACGGTATCAGATGCGACTCAATCCACAGAAATGAGTCCTCGGCATTACAAAGGGAAAACTCTTAGGATTCATGGTTAGTGAGAAGGGGATCGAAACAGATCCCGCCAAGCTGAAAGCCATACTTGAGATTCCATCACCCCGAACAGAGAAAAAAGTCTGAGGTTTTCTTGGGAAATTACAATATATCAGTTGGTTCATCAGCCAAGGTTTAACCAATCTGTAAACCAATCTTTAAGCTCCTTCGAAAGGATTCAGCCAAGGTTTGGAACGAGGCCTGCCAAGAATCTTTTGATCGAATCAAACAATATGTAACCCAACCTCCAGTTCTCATGCCACCACAGCCTGGTCTCCCTTTTCTCCTATACCAAACCATAACCGACACTGTAGCTGGGTTGATAGACCAATACCTTGAGGACTCCCACAAAGAAAGAGCCATCTATTATGCCAGTTGCAAATTGTCCGGGTACGAGGTCAACTACACTGCTTTAGAAAAGGCATGTGTCGCACTTGTCTGGGTCACCAAAAAGTTACGACACTACATGCTCGCTTTCCCCATTAAACTTGTGTCCCAAATGGATCCCATCAAATACCTGATTGATAAACCCGCCTTATCCAGTCGAATGGCCCGATGGTTGATGCTCCTAACTGAGTTTGATATCGTGTACGTCACACAGAAAGCCGTTAAAGGAAGATCCATTTCTGACTACCTCGCGAATTACCTCGTAGAAGAAACTAATGTCTGGATCTCCGAACTCCCAGATGAGAATATCCTTTGCACTGCCAAAGACAACCTCCGATGGCAAATGTTATTTGATGACGCTGCCAACAAAAAGGGATATGGCATTGGGATACTTCTCGTCACCACAGATGACTCCCACACTCCTATCGCCATAAAATTGGATTTCCCTTACACCAACAACATTACAGAATACGAGGCATGCACAGTGGGCCTCAAGGTCGCTCTCAAGAAAAGTATTCAATACCTTGATGTATATGGGGATTCTTCCCTCATCATCGGTCAAGTGCTCAGAAAGTGGAAAGTCAAGGACGAAAAGCTCCAACCCTTTCATGCCCAATTAGAAGAGTTAGCCTCCCAATTCTGAGATATCACCTTCCATTACCTACCCCGAGCAAAGAATAACCTAGCTGATGCTCTCGCTACCTTGGCCTCCATAGTCGACATGCCCGAGGGAATAACAATAACCCCCTTCCTAGTTCAAAAGCAAGACAAACTGACCCATTGCTACCATATTTAGCTCGTCACCACAGAAGATCCTGAGCTAGTCAACTACTAGCACTATGATATTTGGTGCCTCCTCAGGTACAGTAGGTATCCCGAGGGTTCCAAAAAGAACGATCGAGATACCCTCCAAAGGCTGGTCGCCCAGTACATCATCTGTCACAAAGCAATACTCAAGAGGAATTTCGATGGAACTCATTTGCACTGTATCGTAGGGGCTGACAATGAAAAGATAATGCAGAAAATTCACAGCGGGGAATACGGGCCCCACATGAACGGTCACATGCTTGCCAAGAAGATCATTCGACATGGATATTACTGGACCACCATGGCCCAGGATTGCACTGCCTATGTTTGGAGATGCCCTAAATGCCAACAGTTCTCCAATCTCCAATATCTACCTCCGCGAGAATTATACAACATGACTTCTCCCTGGCCGTTCTCCACCTGGGGTATCGACATCATAGGGAAGGTTACACCAAAGGCATCAAATGGGCATGAGTTCATCTTGGTTTCCATCGATTACTTCACCAAATGGGTCAAAGCTGAGTCATACGCATTATTAAATGCCAAGAAGGTGGCCAAATTCATCAAGAAAAATATCATCTGTCGATATGGGGTCCCGCACGAGCTAGTGTCAGATAACGGTTTGCACTTCGAGGCAGAAGTCATAGAAGTAGTCAATGAGTATGGGATTCAGAGACACAAATCTTCTCCCTACCGACCTCAAACCAATGGTGCAGTTGAAGCCGCCAACGAAAACCTCAAAGCCATCATCAGCAAGATGACCGAAAGTTGTAAGGATTGGGCCGACCGAATCCCGTATGCCCTTTAGGTCTATCGAACCTCAATCCGAACCTCTACTGGGGTTACCCCTTACTCCCTTGTCTACGGCATGGAAACAGTCCTACCTGTAGAGATGGAAATACCCTCGCTACGCGTCATGCTCGAAAGCAAGGTTAGTGAAGAAGACTGGTGCCAAATTCGTCTTGATGAGCTATCCCTCCTAGATGAAAAAAGATTAAAAGCTCTTTATTACATACAGGGATACCATCGCCGAATAGCGCGATCATTAAATAAGAGAGTCAAGGACCGTGGTGTCCGGGAGGGGAATTTATCCCTTAAGGAGATGATAGAACCCATCTGGGACCCCAGAGGAAAATTCAAGCGCAATTGGAGCGACCCTTACATTGTGAAGAAAATCTTGTCTGGCGGTGCTGCCATGCTCACTGACCTGGATGGGGAAGAGATGGCTCGTCTGGTCAATCTAGATTGTCTCAAGAAATTCTACCCCTATTCCAAAATCTCGGCGCGCTACGACTCTTCTCATCCCCCTTCGATTTAAAAAAAATCTTCATTTCCCTCTACCCAGAACTACGTGGGCCTGATCCTCTACAAAAACTATTTTAAAACTTTTTAAAAAACCCCAGAGGTAAGTAGGAAGCTCATACATCCCACATGAGCATGGACCCTTCTTTTTCACAAAAAGATATTCTTTTTTTATCTTCAAGAACGATAGTTCATTCTAAACATCTACTTGAACAAAAGGATTATGTATGCCTTAGCAATCGGTATAGATAATTCAAAATATAAAATTCATCGAAAGGCACAGCTGGATGATCAGAAACTTGTTTATTTCATTGATAAGAAATTACAGTAAGGATTACATAAGAAAAAGGAATGGATAACTCCCTTCCCCCTATTACCATAAAAAACCAGATAAAATCCCCCACATCTATTACACAAATAAACTCCCCAGGAGTCCTACCCACAGCTACTAGAAGAGCCTGCACCCTCATCATCTACATCCTGAGGACCCCAAGTTTCCCCTTCCTGAATAGAGTGTCGCAAACATTCCATGGATCGATGAGCCTTAACCATCTTTGAAAAGACCACAACACCTCCTTCCATGGAATCAGATAAAATAAACCACCATTGGCTAGTCTCTACTGCCAACATCTTGCTGACTACTTTCCTCCACAACCACTTCATATAATCTTTGGGGATATGGCAAACCTTCCTGATAGACTGAGAGGGATGGGTCGACGAACGCCGATTCTCCCACAGAGATCCAAGCAACAGACGCAAGCGCTCAGTCAAATATTCTACCGGAAAGAAATTTGAGGTCTGAGGGGGCACGACCTGCACCCAACCAAATTGGCGCAGAAGCCGCCAAGGAAAATAAAAAGAGGTCTGTTTGAGACCAACCAGCCACACATATGAATACTCTCCTAACTCCAGAATTGGCTGAAATTATCCCCACCAAGGCACTGACCAATACAGCCCACTAGCCCCATGCTCCATAAGCCAATTCTCCCAATTCTCAAAATGCAGGCCAGCGCGGATGAAGTAGCGCGAAAAGAAGTTGGGTACAGCCGACAAGGGATACTCTGGAGGAGTTGCCAAACGGAATCTTTCAGACAACCACATGAACAGCATCACAGGGCTACCCCTCAAAAAGTCAGAATGACCTTCTCTCCAGGCATCCAGGTCATTCAGAGTCTCCGTTAATATCACCGCCGCAGGATTACGATGGTGTGACATCCATGAAGTAATAGCTGCAAGTTGTGGGTCCACTTGCACCTCCCCAGTCACCAATAATAATTTTGAAACCAGGCCCAGAACAATGGCTCCAGCATATCCAGCATCACCTACTTCCCGTAAATGCACGGAATGTAACACCACCGGGAGGGAGATTATTCCTCCAACAACTAACGATCTAGCTGCCGAAGGTGAGATATGAAGAAGTCCAGCCAACAAATCCCTAGGGGAGCGGGAAAATTCGAGTAA
Organism: Sambucus nigra; assembly: GCA_949130495.1. Classification (NCBI taxonomy): domain Eukaryota; kingdom Viridiplantae; phylum Streptophyta; class Magnoliopsida; order Dipsacales; family Adoxaceae; genus Sambucus; species Sambucus nigra. The sequence continues at coordinate 419,259,867 of OX422219.1, forward strand.
AGACGTGGAAACACGGGGATTCAAACCCAATATGGCAAAAAATTCCTCGTAGGTAGGACAAACTTCTTCCAACCCAAAGCGGAATACATGGTCTTCGGGGTACCAGAATGTAGCGTCGCTGTCAGCATATTCCACTCAATAGGTCGATTACGCCACAAGGAGACTCGACGCATGTTGAAAGCATCGTAGTCAACATTATAAGAGCACATTGCTTCCAGGGCTTCGAGGTAATTGGCAAACTCAATGCTACCAGGGAGAGCCATCTGGCAAGACTAAGAAATAGTAAGCAAGTAGATAAGAATGCAGAGGTGTGATGAAAATACTCCACTCTTGCCCCTTTTTATACTTGAGAACTCTCACAAAAGACATAATCCCTGCAGAAATCGGAAGGAATCCTACCCCACAAGGTACTAAAGGCTGAAGAGGGTACCAATCAAAGCTTTCAATTGATAGGACTGGACTGAACTGCCGATAGGCAGGCCAGGGTGCTTGCCGATCGACAACCCCCCATTTTTGGAAATTTCCTCCTTTCCTCTTTTGTCAAATCAGAAAACTCAATGAAAATAAATTGATATTCTCAAAAGAATTTCAAGAATCCTGTTTTCTCCTTATAGGATTTCCCTTTTTAATTAAAACTTTCCTGGAAAAAATTCCAAAAATATACCTTTTTATGGTCTCAACAGCAAAGAAAAAAGCGCATATGCATCCATTCATTCATCATTAATAAAAGAAAAAAAAATGCCATTACATTGCATATATCTATTTTCTGTGTTACATCATCTTGCAGGAAATAAAGAAAAAGCCAAAACCAACGGGACTCAGCCCGAGCCCACATTCTCTCTCTCTCTCTCAAGAGCTTCCACCCTTGCGACGCACTCTCTTTCCCCTATGACGAGATGATGCGCCCCCAGTACCCGAGCCAGAGTCTTCCCCGGACGAGGCTGACGGCACCAAGCAAGAAGGAACAGGGACAACATCCCGAATGTGGGCAGTTGCCGATGATATCCAGTCTCTGATGTCTCTCAGCCAAGTGGTCGACACCCGAATTTGCTGCAAGGAAAAGGCAGAATCAGTATCAAGCAAAAAGAAATCAAAAAGAGGAAAAGGACCGAAAGGTTTACTGCAGGACGAAGGACCTCCTCTATCAAACCCAGCTCCTCCAGATCCATCGCAAGAGGACGGTGCAACATCGGTACTATCCCTCCATCAGCCCGTCGGATGTTGTACGAAGGAGTGTGCAACCGCACAAAAGGGACCTCCGAGGTCTTCGCTGCCGTAGGTGCCGACGGAACACCACCACTGTAGGAAAACACCACCGCCCGACTCGAACTCGCAGGAGGGAAAGGCAAGGCATCATGTATGCTGGGCTCCATCAACTAGCTCGTCACAAAGTCCATATAGTCATACGGCTCAGCCGTATCAGTGTACAACGCATAGGACTCGCCGATCATCGCCGCGATCCTCTCATCCTCCAACAGCTCTCGCTCCCACCTCATAGACGTAGGAGGCTGCGCGGGTGGCACCATCACCTCCTCCTCAGCAATTTGGCGAACTACCCTCTCCTCGAGATACCAAGAATGGCCAAACTCATGCGCCAACAAACGCCTCATCTGCGCGTTCACCCCAGTCATCCCCTTATCCTGAATGGATGTCCCCCAAGGATAAAAGGTCACCTGAAAATCCACAAATAGGCATGAGTTAATACAAGATCAAAAGGTGCAAAAATCAAGACTGGAAAGGAAAGTACCTTACCCGACCACTGGTCAGGTCATTCAAGACCTCACGCACCGCCTCCAGAGAGAGAGATCCCTTCGATTGTCGATTGGCCTTACGCCATCGATACAGTCGGCAGAAGTCCCCAACAGTTTCGTCCTTCAAAGCAATCAGCGGGGTGTTGCACCCAATCACCTCATAGAACCACGTCTGAATTCACAAGCAAAAATAGACGCATAAGGAAAATGCGAATGCATGAAAGGAAAACGCGAATGCATGAAATGAAGATGCGTAAAGTCAAGAATACCTCAAGGAGATACGTGGCTCCAGTAAAAGTCTGTCGGCAGCACCGGCTGAATGCATCCAAAGAAGAGTAAAGGGTCGCCAAGGTCAGACTCCCCCAATCATAGAAAGGGATGTTCGAAAACATCCTCAAGTACGACAGAAATCACAAATGGACGACGTCGCCGCTCGATGCCACCATGAAGCCTCCCAGCACCAACAAGATGAATAACCGGGCCATCTGCCTCACTTGCAGCCCATCCTCCACATCAACCACCCTGCTCAGCAAAACATCCTTCAGCAAGGACAGCCGGATAGAATCTCCAGAAACTATCCTCCTCACATCACCAAGTGCCGCATGCACCGCCTCCGGCCTCACCCGCAAGGAGCTGTCCGCCTCTATCTATTCCTCATCACAATCCAGCCCCAGTAATTTCTTCACATCTATGGGAGTCACCGTCATCTCCCCGAAGCCAAAATAGAAAGTGTGGGTAGTGTCCCACCACCTCTCCCCCAAAGCGCACAAGACCGCTGTCGAACGAGCCATCTCATCCAGCACCACCGCCAACCTCCCAAAACTCGTTGATGATACTATCCAGCACACCAAGGGTGGGAGATGCTCCCAAACATCCTTAAGCCCCATCGTCCCACGGGCACGCATGTTCTTTAAAGAAATATCAGACTGGCAAAAGGAAAAATCTCATCAAAGGTTAAGAAAAAAAGAAAAATCACCCAAAAAGAAAGGAATGCCAATGGTCAGGTTACTTACATAACCGCTGGGAATCACTCTCGAAGAGCGATGACGCGATGGCTCCTGCAGTAAGGTCCGCTCATCTGCAACCGGCTCAAATGCATCGAAGGCATTCTGATTCCCCAAAGCAAGGGGCACCCTGTCCCTCCAATCCACATTTGCCCAGTCATCAATGGTCAACCACTCCCGGTGGACAGCGGTGCTAAAAAAGGCGGCCATTTCTTGAAGATCGGAACGTTAAAATAAATCGCAGAGAGAAATCGCAGAAAGAGAGAAGGCAAGAAGCTGTGAAAAATGAAGGGGATTCGCCCCCTTTATATAGGAGGCCAAGCGTCATACCGATCGGCACTGACTCCTCACCTTCCTGAGGCGGTCCAAAAGTCCGTGCCACTACCGAATGGCACCCCTCAGTCTATGCCGGCCGGCACCCCCCTTAAAATTTTGTACAGAAATTCCTTAAAAATGCCAGAAAACGCTGAAAAATTCTCAGAAAATTCCTAAAAATCCCAAGAGGGATTTAGAACGTTTTCGTCAAGAAAATTTCGCACTCCTTCAGGCAAAACCTCTTTTTCCCCAACAAAACCCTCAAAATCCAAGCGAATGACTTCTCGAGCAATGCGCCCGGACCACCTAATCACCTCCTCAGCAGAGTTTACAACCTCAAACCAGTTATCTCCCCAATAATCAGCTCCTCTACTCAAATCAAAGACACAAAGCCTCCCCATCCATCGGCTACCCGGTGCGAAATAATATCGCATGGTATTTTTCCCAGCAGAATTCAGAAGAATCACTCGCCCCAGGCGATCCCTCCCAAAGGACGATCCAAATCTTCCCCAGCTCATTCATCATTCCCCAGCAGAACCTCAAATCCAATTCATATCCCCAGCGGAACCTCAAATCCAATTCGTACCCCCAGTGGAACTCTTTTCTTTTCCCAAGGAAATGCAATCACTCTTGGGTCATAATTGACCCCGGTCTTGGATCGTCACCTGAGTTAGGTCAGAATTGACCTCGGTCCTCGGTCGTCACCACTTTTGGGTCAGAATTGACCCCGGTCTTGGATCGTCACCTGAGGTAGGTCATAATTGACCTCGGTCCTCGATTGTCACCACTCTTGGGTCAGAATTGACCCCGGTCTTGGATCGTCACTTGAGTTAGGTCAGAATTGACCTCGATCCTCAATTGTCACCACTCTTCAGTCAGAATTGACCCCGGTCTTGGATCGTCACCTGAGTTAGGTTAGAATTGGCCTCAGTCCTCGGTCGTCACCACTCTTGGGTCAGAATTGACCCCGGTCTTGGATCGTCACTTGAGTTAGGTAAGAATTGGCCTCGATCCTCGGTCATCACCACTCTTGGCTCATAACTGACCTCGACCCTCTGAATTGGTCATCCTCACTTCCTTAGGTCCTCAGAACTTAACTCGACCTTCTGAATTGGTCATCTTCGTTTCCTTAGGTCCTCAGAACTGACCTCGACCCTCGGAATTGGTTACCCTCGCTTCCTTTGGTCCTCAGAATCGACATCGACCCTCTGATTTGTTCGTCCCCAGCACGCTCCTTAAGGTCCTCAGAATCAACCTCGACCCTCTGAATCGGTCATACTCTCTCAGAAGCATCATGAGGCGTCAAATCGACGGCTATCACTTATTCCAAACTCACCCGTTGAGGGTCTCTGTAGACACCTCATTCTATTACCCCTAACTCTCCTTAGGTCCCTAGTACCTCCACTCATCACCCCAAACCCAGGTCATGTCCCGAGCACTGACCTGGAAAACATCGGGCACTCCCCGACTCGGTTTGACCAAAATTCAAACTCTTCGTCTCGATCAAGACTCAATGAATCTTCGAAGGGAACTAAATACCCTTTCCAATGGTCTGTCCTATGCGCGATTTTGACTTACCATGCGAACGAACGATCCGTTTGCGTCCGAAACTCGACCTAGAGGCCACCGGGCACTCCCGGGCTTTGTTTCACCTAAGTCAACTCTTCAACTCGATCGAGGCTAAATTAATCTTCTAAGGTCACTCAAAACCCTTTCCAATGGTCCATCCCGTGCGCGATTCCGACTTTCCATACGGACGAACGATCTGTTTAACTCCGAGAGGTCACCGAATGCTTCTCGGGCCCGGTTGACCAAAGTTAACTCCACAAACAGGGACAAACTCTTTGGAATGTTGAAGTAAATCTCCTAATCTTTTTAACGGTCTGCTCCATGTACGATTTGGACTTACCATGCGGACGAACGATCCATTTGCGTCCAAATGATTCCCCGTCCAGCGGACCGATAAATACTTACAAGCCATATTTGACCCAAAGTCAACTCCCGAACTCGGGATAGGTCCAAAGGACTTTCGAAGGGAACTGAAATACCTTTCCAATGGTATGCCCCGTGCATGATTCTGACTAACGATTTGCCCTCGGCGGCTAATTTTCCGAAAAAGCCTAAAGCGCATTGCCAAATGGCAGGTCCTAGACCCTGCCTATCGGCACCTTCCGATAGGTAGTGCCATGGCAATGCCGATTGGCAGACCCCTGGGCCTATAAAAAGAGTCCTTGGCCTCATTTGCAAGGGGAGCTCAGATCAGAAGCAAATCACCCTCAGTAAGCCCCAGAAACCTCTCTCGAAGGCAACGTGATTTCAACTTCCAAATCCCTTTTCTCTTCCACTTTTCATCATCCCTTTCATCAAACTTGATGACTTAACCACTCTCCATCATCATCCAAGTGCAAGGGCTGATTTTCAACATTCAAGATCAAGCTCAAAGTCTCCAAGAAGGTCCATCTTTCTCACCTTTCTCTTCAAACCTTCTTAAATTTGCAATAACTTGTTTTATTACTTAAAGCACTTTTATTATCTTATTTCACATATCCTAACATACCTTTTATCTAGTATTATTGTACATCTCCTATTTTCATATAAATAAAACCTAAAAAACAAGAAAAAGAGGGTTTGCTCATAAATCCCAAATAGGGATTCTCACACCTTTTCCACACTTTTCTCACAACTAAAACACCTTTTTCTACACACACACACGCTTACAAATAAGATATTTCTCCATTTGGATTTATGGGATAAACCCCACCCCTCGTTTTGTATGCGAACTACGTGGACTTTGATGCCTTTATAGGCTACGTAGGCATCTCGGGGAAAAACCCGAGATTCGAGTCATTTTCTCACTTTTTCTCTTATTTTCTATCTTCTCTCTATCTCACTTTCTATTATATTCTATATATTCGTTCTTAGTGGCATATTATTTCACATGTGTTATCGTTCCCTTATAACGATCAACGCAAGGGTAATCACGCAAATCCTATTTTCTACATTAATCTCACATTCCTACGGATGACTCTCTTTATCTTTTCCATGATATAAGTCGAGGATTCCTACCTCCATTCTATATATACACATGAGCACATATCACGGGGGGGAACATAAAGGAAAATAGCAAATATTCATGAGAGACCGAAAGGGCGGAATGGGTGCCTAACACCTTCTCATTTCGTAACTAAGCCTCCGAACCCTTCTTGAATCATTTTGGTTTCGCACGCACCAGTATTTCTTTGGATGCCATCCTTCGGGGTGGCTTCCCCTTTTTCTTTTGTCTGTTTTGAGTAAAATATATTGGCGACTTTGAATCTCTCTACATTTTCACACCTCACAAATCGACGCCACCCGAAGCGCTCTCCCGAGAGGGGACGCTCGGGACCCGAAGGATCCTTTTTCCCTTCGCAGTGGGGATCGAGGATGGCCACACAACCATATTTGGTGGTTGTTGTGATGCCGACCGACCATAGTCGGTGGTTGTTGATATGCCGACCAACCTTAGTTGGTGTAGTGTGTAGCACTAGTACTCCAAAAAAATGAACTGAAAAGAATATAAGGGACATATCATTTTTATTCATATTTGAAATAGTTTGATACATGTGAATCTTCGTTACTAATAATAATTGCGCAGGTGCTCCGCATTCCACGCATTCTTGAATTCTTCTCCCTCTAAAGTCTCTATTATGTATGTTCAAGGTCAAACAACTGCAGTGACATGATAAGATCCATGCCAGTTAGCTTCCAGCTTATTATGCTTCTGAATTACTTTTTTGAGCATAAAGTCTCACTCCTTAAGATCACATTTCCTGACTCTTTTATTATAGAACATATCAGTTCTTTGCTGGTAAGCTGCGTTCCTGATTATCGCATCTTCTCTCACTTTCTCTAGCATGTCCAAATCTAGGCGTCGCATCAAATCGTTGGAAGGAGAGTTGAAATTGAGCACCCTATGAGTGGGTAGGCCCAGTTCAGCTGGGATAACTACTTCACTTCCAAAGGCGAGCATGTAAGGAGACTCCTCAGTTACTGTTCGGGCTGTTATTTGATAAGCCCATAACATAGAATGTATCTCGTGAATCCAATTTCCTTTCACATTATCTAAGTGTTTCTTCAACCTATTAAGCATCGTCCTGTTCGTCACTTCAGTTTTCCCATTGATCTGAGGATGACCTGGTGCAGAATGGATCTTCTGGACATTAGACTGGTGACAATACGCAGAAAACTCCCCATTATCAAATTGGGTACCATGGTCAGTGATACAAGCATGTGGTAGACCATATCTACAAATAATACTCTTCCAAATGAATTGGTAAACCCTTTCATAGGCCATGTCAATAAGAGGTTCATCTTTGACCCATTTGGTGAAATAATCAACAGCTACTACCAGGTATTTGAATCGTCCCTTGGTAGTGGCGAGAGGCTCGACCCAGTCTATGACCCATATAAAAAATGGCCAATGTAAAGTGATTGGGATTAATAAGGCTTGGGGAGTTCTTCGTATGGTAGAAAAACATTGACACTTATCACATTTCTTGGCATAAGCTGTACAATCAGCTCGTATTGTTGGCTAATAGTAAACCTGCATCGTTATCTCTTGCAGAAGAGTTTGTCCCTCCACATGAGCCCCGTAAGATCCCTTACGAATTTCTTCAATCAGATCCTTAACTTCAGATGAGTGCACGCATCTCTGTAAATCGGCTATTATACCCCTTCTGTACAAAACTCCGTTATTCAATATATACCAAGTAGCTTTAAATTTCAGCCTCTTGGTTGTAAGTTGGTCGGTTGGTATAATTCCATCGTCGATATATTCCCTGATGGGATCCATCCAGGAAGGTCCCATGTCCAGAGTAATGAATCTTACCATCAAGTCTTCATCAATGCTCCGATCTACTAATATCTCAATAGGAATAGTTCGTCATAAATTAGTGTGAGTAACTGAGGCTAATCGAGCTAGTGTGTCGGCCTTCATATTCTCCCATCTTGGCATTTGGATCACTTGGACCACTATAAAACTTGATATAATCTCCATAACTTTGGTGTGATACCTAGACATGAAGTCTCCCTTCGCTGCATATAACCTAAGCATCTTATTTATGATTAGCTATGAATCACTAAACACCGTAATTTGCTCTGCGTTCAGTGTTTTGGCAAAACTGAGGCCCACAATCATAGAGTCATATTAAGATTCATTATTGGAAGCTTTGAACTGGAAACGCATAGCATATTCTATATCCAATCCATCTAGGCTATTAAGAATTATACCGGCTTCACTGCGTGTGGCGCATGAAGAGCCATCAACATACAAATTCCATATAGGTATACAATTATCAAACTCTTGGTCTGACAAAGTTCCTCGATGGAATTTTTGGTATTTCATGTTATCTTCTTCCCACGCTGGATTTTGATCGGGGGATTCTTGGTGCCCGATCACTATCCCTTCCGGTAAATTTACTAGTAGACTTTGATCGGGGACAGTCTTTGATATTCCTCTAATATCCATCGATTGCTCTTCATTAGACCCCTGTTGGTCGGAGGTATCTGGGTAAGTGAACTCCGTAATGAAATTTGCCACTGCCTTCCTTTTGAGCGATGATCTTGGCTCATAAACAATATCATACTCTCCTAGTTCTACCGCCTAATACATCAGTCTACCAAATTTCTTCGGTTTGTGCAAAGCCTGTCTGAGTGGAATATCGATGTATACCACTATAGTATGGGCCTAGAAGTACGGTTTCATCCTCCTGCTTGCCTCGATCAATGCTAGTGCCTGCTTCTCCAACCTTGGATACCTAATCTCTGCTCCTCGGAATGCTTTGCTTGTATAATACACCGGTTTTTACACTCCATCCTCTACTCTTATCAATACTGAACTGATTGCGCTTTCAAAAACCGCCAAGTACGAATATAAATTTTCTCCCATCATCGTCCTGGACAGTAATGGGGGTGTCCCCAAATATCGTTTCAACTCTTGGAATGCGTTCTCACATTCATCATTCCATTCGAAAGTTTTTCTGAGTGTTTTGAAGAATGGAAGAAATTTATCCTTTGCTCGTGAGACAAACCTATTGAGAGCTGCAACATGCCCCGTGAGCCTTTGTACCTCTTTCTTCGTAGCTGGAGATCGTAGTTCCAGCAAAGCTTTATTCTTCTCAAGATTTGCCTCAATGCCTCGTTGATTCATAATATACCCGAGGAACATACCTTCTCGTACGCAAAATACGCACTTAGTCGGGTTCAACTTCATCTGATATTTCTCCAGCTGATCAAAAGTTTGACTCAGCTCAGCTATGTGGTCTGCATCTTTCTTGCTCTTTATCAGCATATCATCGACATAAACCTCCATGTTATTGTTGATTTGTTCTGCGAACACCTTGTTCATCAATCGCTGGTATGTTGCACCAACATTTTTAGGACCAAACGGCATAACATTGTAGCATTATCTCCCCCTTAGGGTGATAAAAGAAGTACTCTCCCGATCTTTTGGTTTCATCTTAATATTGTTATAGCCAGAATAAGCATCCATGAATCTTAGTAACTCATGCCCCGAGGTTGCATCTACCAGCTGGTCTATTCGAGGCAGTGGGAAGTAATCTTTTGGGCAGGCTTTGTTGAGATCTATGAAATCTATGCACATTCTCCATTTATTATTATTCTTTTTTACCATCACCACATTATCTAACCAATCAGGATATTTGACATCCTCAATAAAAGAGGCCTTTTACAGTTTCTCGACTTCCTCCTGAATAGATTGGTTCTTCTCTGGGTTGAAGACCCTTCATTATCGTTTCACCAGTTTGATCTCCTTATTAACATTGAGCTCGTGGAAGAGGAAGGTTGGGTCTATCCCCGACATATCTTCGTGACTCCATGCAAAAGTTTGCTTTATGTGCCTCAGAAATGCCACTAACTCTCGCTTTATTGACGGATCCAGTGAAGTGACAATTTGAGTTGTTCATTCTGGTTGCTCATTGTCCAGAATAATGTTCTCCATTTCTTCCATGACCTTACCCTTCACGAGCTCTGGCTCATCTCTAGGGTCTAATGTCTCAATCTCTACATCTTTAGACTCGTCCACTTGGTAGGTGGTGGTCTTCTTGGCTTCCTCCACCTCTTCTGTTCGACAGATGAATAGTAGCATTCCCAAGCTACTTTCTAGTCGCCCTTCATAATTCCAACTCCCAAATTGGTCGAAAACATTAGGCATTGATGTAGGGTTGATGGAAATTCTTCAAACTTTTTTAATCATATCCTTCCCATGATTATATTGTAGGTTGATTGGACGTTTTTGTCCATTACGAAAAAGTGTATTTTTTTTATTCGGCAAGCAGGCCAGGTACCAATAAGCATATCCAATTTGATCGTCCCAAGTGGAAAGACTTTTTCGCCGGTAAAACCGAGGAAGGGTCTGTGGCACGTCTCCAACTGGGCTAGTTTCAAGTTTAAACTGTCAAAGAAAGTGTAGAACATGATGTCTGCCGAACTACCATTATTTACCAATACTCTTGAGATGATCACATCCTTCATCCTCATCTTGATCACCAAGGTGTAATACCCCACATTTTTTATGATTTAAATAATTAAGGGATTATTTATTACATAGGGATTAATTGAATTTAAATGTGAAGAATTAAATTGTTAATTAATCCGGATCTAATAAAAATAAATATTAACTAGCGTGTTGAGGGTTAATACTTATTAGTTTAATATTACTGTGCGATATGTAATATGGAACTATAAACTTTGATAAATTATCGAGAGATAGTAATACAACAGTTTAGTGAATTAAGTCAGACGCACGTGTGAATCGTGTCGGGACTAAATTGGTGGAATAAATATATCAATTATTTTTAGTAACTAGTATGATGATTTTGAGTGTACCATCGAGCTCGGAAGGGTCGAAATAGTTGAAATAGTATACTCGAGTGTTTAGTTTGGGTCCCGGGGTAATTTTAGGCCTAACCGGCAACCCGAAAGGGCATTATGGTAAATTGGATTTTTAGGCCTAATTAATGGACGAAAATTAGGAGTTAATTTATCAGCCAAAACAATTTCATTAGGGTTAGAAAGATGGAGAAAGTAAGAACGGCCATAGGAAGAGTGAGGGAGAGCTTTTGCCAAGAGAAGAGGACTAAATCTACATAACCTTGCACAACCACCACCACCACCACCGTGTAGATCGGGACAAGGGGAACACACCATACCAACAACATCAAGAAATCACACTACCCACTCAAGGCAAGTGTTTATAACTTATTGTATTTCGGTATTCATCATACTCATGTTAGTGTAGGATTGTTAAGAATATGTTATAGGTTATAAAAATGGTGAAATTGAGGAATTTGGATGTGTAATTTAATTCAGAGATTAAATTGAAACCCTTCATGTATGTAGATTAGAAATCACGTTTGAAAGAATTTATGTGTAGAACAAATCTGGAAATTTTGGCTTCTTGAACATGTATTTGAAGAACTAGGGTTTTGATAAATTTAAATTGGGGATTTCACATTTTATGAATAATTCGTAATGAATTGATGATTCTAGGATGTTAGAATTGATATGTTATTGATGGGTTCGATGTAGAACTATTTATTTCGAGTTTGGGGTGTTGAATGAGAAGATTTAAGGTTTAAAAAGGTGGAAAACGTTGGAAAATCTGGGTAGGGGACGAAAAGCGAATTCTCGCGCGAAGTCATTCGAAGTCGTTCGAGCGAGATTATAATCTCGCGCGAAGACGTTCGAGCGACATGTGGAAGTCGTTCAAATGACTTGCCATCTCGTTCGAGCGACAGAGTGAAATTTTGATAATTTCTTTTAGGACCCAGTTTGAGTTTATTAGTTCAGAAATGAGAAAAATACTTCCAAATAATAAACTTAAGTAAGGCAAAATTTCGGAAGAAGTATGAGGGACTAAATACTTTAATGAATTCGGTACGAAGAGAACATACCATAGAGATTACGAGAGGGATAATAATCCAAATAACTATTACTAAGCGTTGAAATCAAAATGCGTAAGAGAAGCATATATGTAAGTGAGGGAATTACCTATTTATTATAATAGGACGTGTGTATGCCTATTATGTATCATTATTATTAAAGGCACTAATGGGTGATAACCCGGGGGTGTAAAAATCTTATTATTATAAGTGTACTAATGGGTGATAACCCGGGGGTACAAAAGCGTATTGTAAGTGTACTAATGGGTGATAACCCGGGGGTACAAGATTATTTAAATAAGTGTACTAAAGGGTGATAACCCGGGGGTACAGTATGTTGATTAGGTGCGCTAATGAGATATAGCCCGGGGGTGCAATATCATGTTATATATATACAGGGCAGATGCAACTATCTGTATATATGTATGAGAGTTGTGAATTAATCTAATGTGTATAGTAATGAATGTGGACATGGAAATTTGTTAAGAAAATTCAAATCGCATACTTGAATTATTATGAAAATGGAAAATGTATTAATTAGCTTTTCGTCATAAGCTAATTGGATAACGTATTGTATGGGCGATACGGGTTGACTAATAGTGAGGGTAAATACTATTAGGATGGATTCAGACTATTTATATGGGGAAGTACAGCTAAGGAGAAAATTTAGATACGCGCTAGGCGTGCACAATAGAGGAGAGATGAGAATCTCATGTGAGAGTTCGAGCTAACATGCACATGATACATGCTTTATTGCAAATTTTAAATACTTACTTAAACAAATATTTTTACTCATCGGGCTCTGACCCGTTTCTTGCATCTTCTCTCTCTCTCTTGCTATATATATGTATTATATCAGGTGCTCAGCCACAGGGACATCAGGCTTAGAGTTTTGGATTGCGTGGCGTGATGTAGCTGTTGTGGGAGCTGCAGGACTTTGTTTAGACGCCTCGTTTTTTTTCATTCCTATTCATTATGACAAATTCTTTAGGGCACGTGTCTCCCCTTCCTTAGACAGTTTCAGATATTATGTTTACTCTATTTCTCATTCATTTTCATTTGGATTGATGGCTACTATTGTTTTGGTTTAGAGTTTTGAACTGGGATGTTTTATCCAGTCTTATTTATTTCAGCATGCGATTCTGATTCAGTATTTGTATTAAATAAATTGTGCATGGATGTTTTATATTAAATTACTTGGTTTGGTAATTAAATGATTTTTAATTAATAAGAAAAATGTTTTGACACTTAGCTTAATTATATTAGGTGATTAAATAAGTTGTTTCGTTTTCTACAGTGATGCTAAGAATGAACCAACCGAACATTCTGTTTTAAATTTTATAAAGGACTGATCACCCGATATTTAATTGGGCGGAGTGTCACACAAGGGGTCTTCGTGAGGATACAAGACGCCTTCCAGATCACTTTTGGAAAAACTAATGACTAGTTTATCCTTGTTAACCTTCCTCGGGCGATCCTCTTCGCCAGATTTATTCGTTGTATATAGGAGCAAGCTTGGGCCTCATTGAGGTAAGCTTTCCTTTCATCAGCATGATCCCCACCTCTTGCGTCTCCATCTGTAATAACATTACATTCGAATGAGCCAAAATGGATTGAAAATACTTCACGTTCTGGTTGCCTTGGCTTTTTGGGGAGGTCGGGGTCACCCTCCGGATCATCTTCATAGTCTCTTTTCTTGTCATCTCTTTTTCAGCGAGGAGATTTAGACCTTAGCCTTGCTCTGTCGTTGGTCTTCCCACCATTCTAGTGATCAACAAACCTACTCAATTTCCCTCATCGAATGAGTGCCTCAATTTCATTCTGGAGAGCTATGCAGCGCTTGGTCGTGTGTCCATGGTCTTTGTGGAACTCGTAATATTTGGACTTATCCCTCCTTTCAGGGGATGTCCTCAACTTCTTCGGCAAATTTAGTTCCTTGTTGTTCTTTATCTCCTCCAGAATATGGTTTATATCCACTTTTAAGGGAGTATAATTCCCATACTTCCTCAAGTACTCTGTCGTCACTTTTCCTTTCAATTGATTATTGTTCCCATTATGATTTTGATCTTTCTTCTCCGACCTGCTCTCAGCTTTAGTGTCTGCTTTGCCATTCTTCTTTATTGCCATAACTTCTTCGGTGTTCATAATTTTGACGGCCTTAGCCATTAATTATGCCATGGACTTAGGGGGATCTTTAGCCAAAGTATAATACATCTTGTTTGGTAAAAGGCCACTTATCAGAGCTGTGGTTGCTGTCTTCTCTTCGTAGTCAATGACCTCAAGTTTCTCGTTATTAAAATGAGTGATGTAGTCCCTGGTGCTCTCTCCTGCTTTTTGCCTTACACTAACAAATGTGCTAATCTCTTGATCGGTTTCACACCAAAATAGAAATTTCCTATAAAGAGCTCTGCCAGTTGATGGAAAGTAGAAATCTTTCCCCGAGAAAGATTATTGTACCATATTTGAGTTGATCCAGTAATGGTTCCTGAGAATGTCATGCATCTCATCGCATCAGAAACTTCATAGATATCGGCAGTTGCTTGGTACTGCTCTATGTGGAGGATAGGATCATCTTTTTCGTCATACTTTGGCGTAACTACAGGAGCTTTAAACTTCGATGGTGTGGGAAATCCATAATTGTTTGTACAAAGGGCGATCCCTTGACAAAAGTTCTTTGGAGAGGGTTCCTGGCCTTAGCCATTTCCCCTAACCTATCTTTCGACCATTGGATGGAGCCCTTTCAAGCATCATTTCCAGCCTCTGATCTATTTTCCCTAGTAACAGATCGCGCAGAATTCTCCTCTAGGGATCTCTCTGTTCGAGCGGCAAGGCGTGATTGGGAAGAACCTTCCCTTAGATCATTCGGTCGTTGAGAATTTCTCGACATAATTCGAGGAGGTTTCTATTCCTCCTGGGGCCCAAATGATCAAAGGGGGAGACTCTACTCAATCTCTCTAGGGCGCTTGTTCGTTCCGGAGTTAGAGTGACATTTTCTTCAGAGTCTATGAATCTTATGGGAGATGTACGCCCAGGTTGATAAGATGGGTCGCTGGACCTCTCAGTATAGAGTGATTCAGTGTACCTGGATAAGGACACATGAGGGAACAAAGTACGTCTGGATCTTGAAGATGGTAGGTGAGTGTTTCTATGAACGCTTCGTTGGCCTGACTGAGCAGGCGTTGCATTTTGAACAGTTTGAATGAGTTATCGCATAGCATCCTGCATAGATGTTTGCCCCCTAGCTAGGCTGGCCAATATTCTAGTGAGTTCATTGACAGTTGGAGTAACGAACAGATTAGGAGGAACTCCTTCATTGTTCCAATTGCTAGATTCTGGGAGCTCAGCCATGTTTGATGAATGTTTTAGTGAAAAACGCTACGTATAGTCATTTCCCACAGACGGCGCCAATTTATTGATGTAAAAAACTAAACTTAATCCAATTAATTAGTCATAGATAAATATAAAATAAGAAATAGGACAATAGGACAATAGGTTTTTAAAGTGGTCCAGCCTTATGAAAATGGCCTACGTCCATTATTTTGTATTGCTGGGTCTATTCCTTAGTCTTGATTATGATTATAAATGATCAATTATCGATCGCCTCGCCATAGAGGGGATTACAATGCATTTATATCCTTTGGGCTATCAATATGAATAGACAATAAGCCGTTATTTAATACACATATAAATCTGTACATAATAAGAATGTTCATTGAATTCGATGTTCATTGAATCTGTTATTGTCTCTTGATCTTCTTGACTAGATGCTCTGCACGTTTAGTAACTCGGTACACTAAGTAGCTCGGGGTGCTGAGTAGCTCGGCATTATAAGTTATTCGGTGAATACATGTTTTTTCCATGTAGGACGACACGTGTTGTCATATAATTGGTCCACGTCATCTGACTAATTTTTGTGTCAACAACCATAAAGACCTTCAAGTTAGCATCTTTTGAGGATGTTACACCGTCTCTTCACCTAAAACTCGACCTGGATAGTACCATCTCGTAGCCAGTAAACCGACCAAGAAAGATCTGATGGTTACCTAAATCTTAAATCATAATTTGAAACCTCGTTACTTTTTTATTTCTGGAGCCTGGGAATTCATCCCTGACGCCCCCTATAGGGCCTCTGAGCCCCTCTGAGGCCCAAGTTCCCCAACTATGGCCAAAGCCCGCAATGTCAGTCAAACTAAATCCAGGATTAAACATTGACGCCACTAATGATGTGGAAAAAGTTAGGAAACAGGATAAGGAGGGGCACCTTGTAAAATTTGAGCAGTTGATGACCTCATATTTTTTTGAGCAGACTGGTATCCGGGTGGACCCACTTATCTGAGTTATATAAGTATTCAACTTTTTTAACTATCATGTCATATTTCAACTATCTAAATCATTGATCTCATCTTCATCATTGCAAACTAACCACCCAATATTCTCGAAGCCATTTTGAAAATGGTCTCTCCGAGTTTAACCAACTTACTGAAACAAGTGGGCAAGAAGACACCTCCTGCTCCTCAGACCAAAAAATCAACAACTGCCAACCCCATTCAAATTGAGGGGTCAAAGAAGCGTAAGGAGGTTCAATAAAGTCTCCCCTCATCTCATAGGAATAAGAAGAGAAAGGACGGCTCGTCCAAAGCTATGACGAATTAGGCCATACCCATTTTTCTAAGGATGCTCTAGTTGCTCGCCTAGAGAACCTAAATATTAGTCATGACTCCCTCTTAGGGAACAAGGTCAAAGCTTTTTATTATCTCGCCTCAATCACCTCTGAGTTTAACATTCGATTCTTGGAAGCCACCAATATCTCTCTGATGAACGTCTTTGTATTTCATAAAGCCATCTAGGTAAATTCTTGTCCATTTTATTCCTTTTTCTTATTTGTGATGTTGTCTCATACTTATATTTTTTCTTTTGAAGACCATCACCTTCCTGTAGAAATTTTACCAATGGGTTGAGATAAAAATCCCCTAAATCCATTAAGCTCGTCATGCCATCAAGAACGATGAGACTCAAAAGAAACGCATCTCAGATTTGGACACTAAGATTGAGAATTTGAAAAATCAGCACACAGAGGCCATCAGCAACTTGAACACCACCCATGTTGAAGCAGTTAGGACTCTGAACAACCAATATACTATCGAGATTTCTAAGAAAGTGAAGGAAGCAGCTGAAAGTAAAATTATGGAGGCTCAAAGATATATTGTTGAAGACTTTAAGTCTTCAGAGGAGTTCCTAGGATACAGCCTACAGTATCTTGAAAGGGGAGCTCACACTTCTTACCTATGGGCCACTTTTGAGTTCGTTGACATTGCCCATCTGTCTGAACAACTTAAAGCCTTCATCCAGGATGACCCATTGGCAATGATTGCTTAGAGATTAGTTGAAGGGGAGGCACAACTTGAGCCAATGACATAGATAACTAACCAAGTGGAAGAGACAGAACTGGCCGACGATGCTGAGGTCGAGAGAAATGCTGTAGGGGATGGATCATCTCCTGCTAAGACTGGGACTCTTAAGTCTTTTGATTTATCTGTTAGGCCGCCTGTGGCCTAACACCCCTAATGATGTAGCACTTTTAAAAATAATTGTTGGTTTTGTAACTCTTCTGTCTGAACTCTTTATAACTCTTCAAATTATGCTCAAATGATACGTGGTTCTACTTGGGCTACTAACTTTTGTCGTCTCTTCTTATCATTACATGCTGTGAATTTTAGATTTGCAATATTTGCTTTTATGTTTGAATTCTACTGATGTTTAATAAGTAACCATGCTTGAATGGATTATAACTTGAGATCACCAGCTTACTCATCTCTTTTCACATCGTCTCGTCCTTAGACATGATAAATTTAACTAAATGACTAATTTTTTAATTTGAATTCACCAAATTATAGTGTTATGTCACAAGTCCCCTATCCTCGTTTTGAGAGTGTATGGACGAGTGATACCTCGTCCATACACTGTCGTCTCGATCGAGAGAGTTTTTCACCAAATTAATAATGTTAAAATAAACCATAATAAAGTTATTTTTAAACTTGAATTCACCAAATTATGATGTTATATCATGAGTCCCCGCTCGTCATTTTGAAAGTGTATGAATAAGAACTACCTCATCCATACACTGTTGTCTCGACCGAGAGATTTTTTCACCAAGTTAATGACGTTAAGATAAACCAAAATAAAGTGATTTTTGAAGTTGAATTCACCAAATGATGGTGTTACATTACAAGTCCCCTCTCATCATTTTGAGAGTGTATGGATGAGAGTTGCCTCGTCCCTACACTATCATCTCAGTTGAGAGAGTTTTTTCACCAAGTTAATAATGTTAAGATAAACCACGATAAAGTGATGGTGTTATGTCACAAGTCCCCTCTCGTCATTTTGAGAGTGTATGGATAAGAGCTACCTCATCCTACACTATCGTCTCGACTGAGAGAGTTTTTTCCCCCAAGTTAATAATGTTAAGATAAACCACAATAAAGTGATTTTTGAAATTGAATTCACCAAATTATGGTTTTATATCACAAGTCTTCTCTCGTAGTTTTGAGAGTGTATGGATAAGAGATGCCTTGTCCATACAATGTCATCTCGTCCGAGAGAGTTTTTTCGTCAATGATGTTAAGATAAACCACAATAAAGTGATTTTTGAATTTGAATTCACCAAATTATGGTGTTATGTCACAAGTCCCCTCTCGTCTTTTTGAGAGTGTATGGACGAGAGCTACCTCATCCTTTACTTCCATCTCGGCCAGAGAGTTTTTTACCAAATTAATGATCCTAAAATAAACCACAATAAAGTGATTTTTCAAGTTCAATTCACCAAATTATGGTGTTCAATCACAAGTCGCCTCTCGTCGTTTTGAAAGTACATGGATGAGAGATACCTCGTCCTAGACTGCCACTATAGCAGAGAGTTTTTCAACAAATTAATGATGTTAAAATAAACCATAATAAAGTGATTTTTGAAGTTGAAATCGCCAAATTATGGTGTTATATCCAAGTCTCCTTTCGTCGTTTTGAGAGTGTATGGATGAGAGCTACCTTGTCCTACACTGTCGTCTTGGACGAGAGAGTTTTTCACCAAATTAATGATGTTAAAATAAACCATAATAAAGTGATTTTTGACCTTGAATTCACCAAATTATGTGTTATGTCACAAGTCCCCTCTAGTTGTTTTATGAGTGTGTGGACGAGTGCTACCTCGTCTATACACTGTCATCTCGGTCGAGAGAGTTCTTTTACCAAACTAATGATGTTCGATATTATTTCCCCCTCTCCGTGTTATTGAGAGTCCATGACGAGGTTAGCCCCATGTAGACGGTCATGCCACTGAGAATAAGGTAAAGATACTTCACCACATGAGTGATGTTCCATAGCTTAGGATGAGCTGATACATACAATCTGAACTGCTCATATAACAAAATAGGAGAGAATAGTTGCGAAATTTTTCATTCATAACTTTTCCTTTCATACAATACTACCTTGATAGATGAAATTTATACAAAGTCCTACTGATAATACTTTTTTAATTGGTCATCATTCTAAGGGTTGGAAAATAGCCCTCCTTCTAAGTTCTCAAGTCGATGTGTTCCTAGAACCACCTCTTTTATCACCCGGTAGGCACCATGCCGATTAAGATGGAGTTTGTTGGGCTTCTGCCAAGGCTTCTTATGGACTAAGTCTCCTACTTCCAATGGCTGGGCCTTCAATCTTTTATTGTAGAATTTTACTATTCTCTGTTGATATGTAGCCTGATTAACCTCAGCATCCTCTCTTCTTTCTTCTATTAGGTCTAGGTCCAGTCTATTCTCTATCGTATTCTTCTCTGGGTCATAGGTCTGGACTCTGTGAGCACGAAGACCAATCTCTGTTTGCACCATGACCTCTTATCCATAGGCAAGCATGAATGGTGTCTCCCCAGTTGGTATTTTCTTTGTCGTCCTATAGGGCTATAGGACTGCGTGCACCTCTTCTGTCCATCTTCCTTTGGCATCTTCTAATTTTTTCTTGAACCCATCAAGGACTGTTCTATTCGTCACCTTAGTCTGACCATTGACTTGGGGTCGGCCAGGAGTTAAAAATAACTTCTTAATGTCGACCCTCTCGTAGTAAGTCTCCAAGGATATATTCTTAAACTGCTTCCCTTTGTCTGAGATCAAATTGTTGGATAGGACATATCTGTAAATAATATTCTTCAAAATAAATTAAAAAGTGCTCCTGTCTGTTATAGTGATCATTGCCTCGGCTTCCCCCCACACTTTGAAAAACAGTCGATCACCACTATCAGATATCGGTAGTTACCCACAACCCTTGTCAACGGTCCTACCAAGTCAATCTATAAATTGTGAATGGATAGAGGTAAGTAATAGAATCCAGAGGTTGGTGAGGTTGATGAGGGATGCTGGCGAATATTTGGCACTTATCTCATTTCTTCACATAACTGGCAACATCCTTAGTCAATGTCAGCCACCAATACCCCTGGGTGATAATTCTATTTTCCAATGATCTCCCCCTATATGACTGGAGCATTATCGCTCATGTAAATCCTTCTGGATATACTCCACCTCACTCGTATGGACACATCGGAGTAGGGGGAGGAGGAATCCCTTCTTCTATAGGACCTCTCCTATTATGGATAACTTCGTCTCTTTGTATCTCAACTTCCTCCTCTCATCTTTTGAATCGGGTAACTTCCCCTCTATGATATATCGGATGATGGTCTCCATCCATTAAGCTCCCAGGTTCAGGTTTAAACAAAACTCAACTATGTTATCATCTTCTTCAATGGTCGGCGATGTAGGATCTCCACTGGCACCGACTTTCTAATTTATGTCCTGGTGGCAAAGACTAATATTACTAAGGCATTGGCTCGACTGTTGTCTAACCAAGGGATCCTTTTTAGCTTCACCTTGAAAATTTTTAGCGTTGCCTTTACCCTTACTAGGTACTTGTCCATTCTATCATCATTGGCCTCATATGCTCCCCATATCTAATTTATTACCAGTCTGGAATCACTGTGAAACAAGATTTGGTCTATATTATATGCTTTGGTGAGGGAGAGTCCTGCTAGAAGAGCCTCATACTTTGACTCATTATTAGAAGCCTTAAAACTAAATCTTAGCGCATATTCGATGTCAGACCCATCTGGGGCCGACACCATCAAGCCTGCTCCATTTCTCGCTTCGTATTAAGAGTCGACAATTAACAAGTTCCAAACAGTACCTTCCTTGGAAAAAGTACCCTCCTTTAGGGTCTCATATTCGAAAAGATATCTCTCTTCTTCATTTCCATTCACTATGCCTCTTGTCGATCTCGTCTCAACTTCAATCGGGCTTTCGCTTTCTATTTCTGGCTCTGGTGTTAGAGTTGTCAACTTTTCACTATCAGCCTCATCCCAGGAGGGCTCGGTAACAAAATTTGCCAAATCTTGCTTTTTTATGGTTGTTCTTGGTTGATAGATAATTTAAAACTCTCCCAATTCTATCGACCAGGCCATTAACCACCTGATTTCTCAAGTTTATTGATGACCTCTCTAAGAGGAGATTAGATGAGGACAACCACAGTGTGCACCTTTCATTTTTCTCGAGGCATGAATTAAAGCATAGGCAAGCTTCTCATATTTTAGGATATCTCTGCTCGGCCCCCTAGAGGGAGTTACTATTACAGTACACTGGATTTTTCATACTATCCTCGTCTCTGACGATTGCAACACTGATGGTCGATTCTGATACGACCAGATACAGATATAACGTTTCCCCTTGAACAGGCTGGGATAACAAAAGTGGCGAGTCGAGATAAGACTTTAATTCTTGGAAGGCTCTCTCACACTCTTCATTCTATTAAAAGGCATCTCTTAACACTTTGAAAACTTATAGACACTTGTTTATTACTCTCGACATAAATCTGTTCAATGTCCCTAGTCGTCCCGTCAACCTCTGAACGTTCTTTATGGACTTTGGAGTCTTCATCTCCATTATATCTTTAATCTTCTCAATGTTTCTCTCAATCCCCTGTTGATTCACAATAAAACCTAAGAATTTACCTGCCTCTACGCTAAAAGCACACTTGATGGGGTTGAGCTTCATTCGATACTCATTCATGGTATCAAAAGTTTGCTTAAGGTCGGTCGTATAAGTGTTGTACTTGAGACTCTTTGTGAGCATGTCGTTAATATATACCTCCATGGTTTTCACTCTTTGATCTATAAACATCTTATTTACCAATATCGGATATGTCGCCCTGGCATTCTTCAGGCCGAAAGGCATGACCTTATAATAGTCGATCCCTTTGTTGGTAATGAATGATTCCTTCTTAGCATCGATCGGGTCTATAAAAATCTGGTTGTAGCCTGAATAGTCTTTCATGAAACTCATTAATTCATGGTCTACTGTGGCGTCAACCATCTGGTCAATCCTTGGTAGGGGAAAGTTGTCTTTGGGGCATGCCTTGTTCAAGTCTATGAAATATACGCACATTCTCCACTTACCGTTGGCCTTAGAAATGATGTTAGAATTTGCTAACCATTCAGGGTAGATAACTTCCCTGATGAAGTCGTCCTTCTCCAACGTCTTCACCTTATCTCTGATAACATCTTACTTTTCTCTAGAGTACACTCTCATTCTTTGTCTGACTGGCTTTGCCTCTTCTGTCTAACCCTGACCTAACCCTAGGAGCCAAATCGAGTCGCCATCAAGCAGAATTGATTCACTCTAAGCCAGATCGATTCAACTTGGAGTCCGAATCGATTCTCTTCGGGAAGTATGCCCAAATTTTCTAATTTTTCAATATGTGTTTCTTCCATAAAAATCCATACTCATTTTTAAGGCTTTATACAATTAAATTTTAATAACCATAACACTATTATACTTAAGCAAACATGCCTTCATCATTCTATAACGAATCTACCATGATAATCTCCATTAATTCAAGTAAATGGATCATAAATATAAAAAAATTTCTAAACCTAACAAGCCCATAATTCTCATTTAAAAATTTTCTAAACCCAACAAGCCCATATTTCCCGTCTAAAAATTTCAGGCATAGTAAGATCAATACATGATTTGAATTCAGTAATGAACATAAATCCTATTACATAGATTCTACTAGCAATTTCTCCAATCAAATGACATCAATTTAGGGTTTATCACCAAGGTATTTAATTTTCAGAACATAATTAATCATCAATTAATTCTAAACATCCCTCGATCCAAATTCATATATATTTCAATTTTCAATCAAATTTATAACCCAGAATTGGTATGAGAGACATATATATATGAATCAATAAACATATTATCAAAAGTTTTGCAAGAAAACTCTTGCCTTTTAGAGATGATAAAAGCCTCCTTCCTTGAGATTTTATTCCTCTCTTCTTCTTCTTCTTCTTCAACTTTGGTAACTTCCCTCATAAGGAGTAAGGCTGGTTGGTTTTCTTAAAAGTGTATGGAATGTGAAATTAAGTTGGTTTATTATCCTATTAAAACCCTCAATCCCATATATCCCCTTAATACGCAATTTCGGGCCCCTAAATAAGCCCAGAATAACACTCAGATTGGTCCAAAATCTCTCATAGGGGTATACCTATCCTCTGGGACCAAATTAAGATGTTTAAAATGCCTAAACAAGTTCCTAAATCACTACGAAATATATTAAAAAAGTGTTTACAATAATTTTCACATTTTAGTTACACTAGTCATGTGATAATAATAATAATTCATGTAACATGCAAGTTTATTATCTACTTATACACGCATTCGGCATAGTCGAATCACTTAATCATGCACAATCATCATCAAGAAATTTATTCATGCAATTTATTTATTTTAATTTCACCAATTTAAATTATATAAAAATACAGGGTGTTACGTTCTACCCTCCTAATAACGGAATTCCGTCCATGGAATTTGGAACGTATCTGACTCAAAAAGTTCCAGATACTTCTATCGCATGCAATTCTCTTTCTCCCACGCTGATATATTCTCATTGTGGTGTTCCCAATGCACGAGTACTAAAGGAATAACCTTAAAACTAAGTCTAGACTCCTTACGATCTAGAATGGATATAGGCCTCTCCTCGTAACTCATGATGGATTGGAGATCTCTCTCATTAAGATCTATGTGCTGATAAGCTACCTGGTCTCTAAGGAATCTTCATAACTCCGAAACATGGAAAATTTCATGGATCCTTAAGAAATGAACCGATAAGGCTAATCGATAAGCGACTGGTCCAATCTTCTCAATAATAGGGAACGATCCCGCATACCGGGGAGATAACTTCCCTTTATTCCCAAATCTCATCACTCCCTTCATGGGATACATCCCGAGTAACACCTGATTACCAACCTTAAAATCCAAGTGCCTTTTATCCGCTTCAGCATAACTCTTCTGTCAATCCTGGGTAATCCGAATTCTAGCCCTGATCATCTCCACGTTCTCCTATCTGGCTTGGGTGAACTCTTTTATGAGAATCTTGTTCTCCCTCACTTCTAACCAATAAGAGGGCGAACGAAAAGATCTCTCATATAATGCCTCGAAATAAGATATACTATTAGTAACCTGGTAACTTTTATTGTAAGCAAACTTCACCAATGGTAAGTACTAATCCCAACTACCTTCGGAGTTAAAAATGAACATCTATAACATGTCCTCCAACATTTGATCCACCCTCTTAATCTGACCATCCGTTTGTGGGTGATATGATCTACTTAACCTCAACTCTGTCCCTAATTCTCACTAGAAACTTATCTAAAAGTGGAATACAAACATCTTGTACCTATCTGTCATAATATTAAGTGGTAGACCATCAAACTTCACAATATTTATAAGGAATATCTTAGCGTAGTGCTCCGAAGTATAGTCTGTTCGAACTGGCAAAAAGTGAGCCACCTTTTTAAATGGTCAACGTGGCATCGTGTTCCCATTGTTATATAGGTGACCCTTTAATAAAGTCCGTGGAAATGATTTCCCATTTCCACATCGAAATATCGAGAGGCTGTAGAACATTTCTTGTCACTGATAATCCACCTTCATCATTTGGCATGTGGCATATTTGGACACAAAAATGGCTATGTCCCTTTTCATACCTGCCCACCAATATGGCGTCTCATGTCCTGGTACATCTTATCCCCACTAGTATGTACCAAAAATGTGATCTATATGCGTCAGTCATAACTTCTCGTCGTAATTCCTCATCTTCTGGAACTACTAACCTATCGTGGAATCTTAATCCCCCATTCGAACTTAATGAAAATGTTTTGCCCCCTCTTCCAATTACTGCCTCACCTTCTCCTGGAAAATAAGATCTCCATCATTTGCCTTCATGACCCGAATGATGATTTCAAGTGTATTGGTAAGAACAATCATAAAATCACGTGATAAATTATTGTTCGTATGAAGTGAACTCCACTTCATCGTCCACGCTGATGCTAACCCAACCATCGGCTTACGACTCAAGGCATTTGCCACTGCAGTTACCCTGCCCATATAATATTAGATGTCAAACTATTAGTCCTTGACAAACTCAAGCTAGTAATGTTCCCTCATGTTCAACTCCCTTTGTGTAAACAAATACTGCAAATTGTGTGCTTCGTGCACAACTGAAATTTCTCCCCAAGAGATAATGCCTCCAAATGCATAAGGCAAACACTATGGATACAAACTCCAAATCATGGGTGGGATGATTACCCTTGTGAGGTTAATCTTTCGTGAAGAATAAGTTATCAGCCTCTCCCCCTACATCAATACCCCTCTAAGTCCTCGCAAGGATTCATCAATAAGGACATTATACTCTATTCTCCCTCGAGGTAAAGAGAATACCTGAGCTGAAGTCAACTTGACTTTAAACTCTTCAAAAGCCTACTGACATGCATCATCCCAAATAAGTGGTATACACTTCCACATCAAATTCGTCAAAGGTAAAACTATCTTCAAGAACCCCAAAATGAATTGATGGTAGTACCCTACCAAACCCAAAAAACTGCACACCTTTGTAGGTGTAGTTGGTTGTACTTACTCCATCACCGTTGAAACCTTTCCTGAATCCACTGATATCCCCCTCTCAGATACACTGAGTCCCAAGAACTAAACTTATCTCAACCAAAATCCACATTTCTCAAACTTAGCATATAGCTTATGATCCTACACACATATGTAAGACTATTCGCAAGTGTTGTGCGTGCTCATCTACGGTCCGAGAATAAATCAATATGTCATCTATGAAAATGATAACAAGTTGATCTAGGAAGTCCCTGAACATCCTATTCATCGGGTCCATAAACACTACCAGTGAGTTAGTTAGAACAAATGGTATAACCATGAACTCGTAAGATCCATATCTCGTAAAAAATGTTGTCTTTTGAACATCCTGATCCCGAATCCTCAACTAATGGTACCCCGACCTCAAATCAATCTTAGAAAAGTACGATACACCCCATAACTGGTCGAACAGATCATCAGTACGGGGCAAAAAAAACTTGTTCGATATAGTGACCTTGTCCAAATCCATATAATCAATACACCGTCTCAATGATTCATCTTTCTTCTTTAAGAACGGGACGATAACACCCCAAAGTGAAGTACTCCTCCAAATGAATCCCTAACCTAGTAACTGCTAAATCTGGTCCCTAAGCTCTCTTATATCCAAAGGATACATACGATATGGTGCATGGGCGATAGGTCTCGTACCTGGGATCAAGTCAATCACAAACTCGATCTCCCGACTCGGTGGTAACCCTAAAATCTCTTCAAACACATCTAAAAACTCGTTAATAATCAAAATGGAGTCTAAAGAAACAACGACCTCATCATAAGTCTCCTCCTTAATGTAATTCAAATTCATGCTCAACCCTCCCTCCGAGAACGACATTACAACTAGGTATATCTCTTTCCCCGAAATGGCAAAGACGACGGACCTTCCATAATAATCAAACAAACCTTGTAAGTATCTCCAATTTATTGTCATACTCTGACATCTAACATAAGTAGGTCTACCTCGAACCTATGTTTCCCAATGCATATCCCTATACCTCCTCACATGAAATGTATAGGTTCCCCACTACCCATGAGGGAACCGATGTAGATTACCATGTCAGATGCTAAGTCTACCATTCTTGATGACCGAGAAAAACTACGCCTAAAAAAGGAGTACGATGCACCAATATCAAATAAAATACGCCCTACATGCCCAAAAATAGGGAACATACCCTCCACTGCCTATGTTGGAGCTAGTCCCTCTCTAGGTATGAGGTGATACACACACCCATATTGTATCCGCGAACAATGCCCATGAGGTGGGGTGGATGGAGCTGGTAGTGCTAACGCCAGAATCAGTGGCGGGGCTGGCAACTGCTGATGCTACCCCTGAGGTGACTAATATCCATGCTGACCTCCATGCTCCCATTCCCCCCAATTACCCAAATGGAACCTCTTCACTAAGTGTCCCTTCTCTCCACAGAAGTAATAGTTTCCATAAAACTAATGCCTATCCTATTGTTAACCTTGTGTGCCCTACTGACCTCAGCCCTGGTGCCACAAGACCTAATGTCCCCTCTATTATTATCCATGTCCCTATTTTTTCTGAGCATCAAAACCCCTGTGCTCTTTGAGATGATCTCTTGTCTGGGACCACTTATACTATTGGACCCCCTGATTACCATTCCCACCTATCTTTCCCTGTTGGAACGACAACACTTAATTGGATCTCTTCTCGCCCTTACTCTTTTAGAATGACCAGTGATCCAAACAATAAAATAAAGAGACATTCACCATATGAGTATAGGAGGTAAAAGTCAGGCTCCCCAATAAGGATTTCCTAATGTTCCAAGTTGTCCATAACGCAACCTTCTCTATTTTCTTATCCTCGGTGTTTACCTCATCTTCAACAACCAATGATAATGAGGTAAGCTCCTACTCATACTCTATAATGGTATGAACCTCTTGCTTTAGGTCCATAAATTTCCTCCTCATCTCTGATTTCATGGCAGGTGGAAAATACTTTCTCTCATAATTTACCAAGAACTCATCAATGGTCATCCTTCCCGCTCTTCTAAGGTGGTGATAAACTCCCACCACTATAGGGTTGCTCTTGTATACCAATTGGAACGAAACTAACATTTGATTGTGCATCGTTGTTTACTCAACCATCCTCAAATATCTTTGAATATCCTTCTTCCACTGACTTGCCACTAATATATTTATACTCGCAGAAAACTTTAACGGGGGGCCTTTAGTGAAGGCCTCCCTGGCTGTAATAACCCATAATTTGTTTTATTGTTTAATGAACCGATAATGACTCGAAATGTCATTTTGACCTTCCAATATTGAAAAGACATTTTTTTATTTTAATTTTTTTATAAGTAAGAATGGCGAGCCAGATATATACAAAATTTTATGTCCGACCCATTACACCTTTAAGCCAAGTAAGTTTTTTTCCAGAATTATTATGCGTATAGCCACTCTCTAATTTTTTTTTTTACTTTATTCAGTTAAGTCAAAACCCAAACCCAATATTATTTTTAAACCATTAAAAACTATATAGATTTTCCCGATGAACTTATAACACATATGAATACCATGTACATTTAAAATTTTATACCAATTTACTTCAAAAAAAGGGGGAAACCAAAACTCAAATTTAATATTAAAACAAAATTAATTTTTTGATGTATTAACTTAAAGGGTTCAAAGTATAAATTTTAAAAAAAAACATATATGGATAAAAGTAAGAATACCCTAAACTCAAACAAATTTATCCCTACCCATTACGTGTTAAGGATAAAGGAAAGAAAAAAAAACTTACACGCCATCTTTCATGGCGACATACCCGTTTCTAGTTAGAAACCCGTCCCCATAAACTTCTACCTACACTTAGCAGAAACAAAGTGAACAAAAAAATCTCAAACAACCCCCCGACAAAAGCCATGAGCAAAGAAAGAAAAAAAACACAAATCGAAAAAAAAAACTCTTCCACCTACTCTCAAATCCACGAGATGGGTAAGTTCTCCTTCCTCCCTCTGATATATATATATATATATATATATATATATATATATATGTATATATATATAGAGAGAGAGAGAGAGAGGCTCATGTGCACACTAAGTTTGCACATTATTTTTTTAAAATAGTAAAAAAAATATCTTTGAGTTGATTTTTTTTGTGTGATATATAAACATTTCAATGGACCCATGTAAAAAAATCAGCTCAAAAAAACTTTTTTGCTATTTTAAAAAATCGATCAAACTTTCGTTGCTTTATTAAAAGCAGCGAAAGTTTGATCGATTTTTTAAAAATAGCAAAAAAAGTTTTTTTGAGCTTATTTTTTTATATGGGTCCGTTGAAATGTTTAAATATCACATAAAAAAAATCAACACAAAAATATTTTTTTAATGCTTTAAAAAAATTGGTGTGCACCAGCATTGTGCAAACTTAGTGTGCACATGAGCATGTCTCTCTCTCTCTTTGAGAGAGAGAGAGAGAGAGGGAAACTAGGTTTTAGTATGTGGGTTTTGAGTTAGTTGGTATGGCAGACATGGTATTTTTTCATGAGAGAGGGGGGGGGGGGGGGAAACTAGGTTTTAAAGTGTGCATTTTGAGTTGGTTGGTATGGCAGACATGGTATTTTTTATTATATATATATATATATATATATATATATATATATATATATATATATATATATATATATATAAAGAGAGAGACGAAGGATATGTAATATACCTTCTAATAATATACCTATGAATATACTCTTTGTTTTAAAATAGTAAAAAATGGGGCATATACCAAATAGTCCTTCGAACTTTTTTTAATACACGTTTAGTCCAAGCCTTTTTATTTTGCACCAAAAATTGCTTCACCATGTCAAAAAGGCTTTACCATACCGCTGGCGTGGCCCTTTAAAGATAAGAGAATAAGGGACTTTTTGGTACAAAATAAAAGGCTTGGACTAAATGCGTACTAAAAAATATTTGAGGGACTTTTTGGTAATTGATCCTAAAAAAATATATTTTTAACCAAACTCGGTATATCTGATCTAAATAGTAAGGAGATCATACACAAAGCTAATCATCAAAAAATTCAACCTGGAAATGGGTGAAATGAAAAGTGGGTATATATGAGTATTTTTTGCCGTTGAAATTTTTTCCATTATCTCATCCACTTCCGGATTGAATTTTTTAATGATTTTTTTGTAGATGATCACCTTATTATGTAGATCATATATACCGATTTTGGTTGATAAATACATTTTTTTAATAATTTAGAAAAATGGGTATGTTCATAGGTATGTTAAGTGAGGTATGTTGGAGAGCCTAACCGCATATATAATATATATATGGAGAGATTCAAAAGTGAACATAAAAGGTGAACATTTTAATGAACCATAACAAAATATCCTAACACCTAATCAATTTTAATTCCTACGTTGTAATTAGTCCGTGCTAGCGGTAATGGACACGCATGTGACACGCACAAGCGGCAATAGACACGTGTATCACAGGGGTGTATTAAAAAACACGTGTATCACACGCCTGTCCGTTGCCGCTAGCACGGACTAATTACAACATAT
Organism: Sambucus nigra; assembly: GCA_949130495.1. Classification (NCBI taxonomy): domain Eukaryota; kingdom Viridiplantae; phylum Streptophyta; class Magnoliopsida; order Dipsacales; family Adoxaceae; genus Sambucus; species Sambucus nigra. Next base: position 419,290,437 of record OX422219.1, read on the forward strand.
GAATTAAAATTGAGTGAGTGTTAGGTATTTTTTGTTAAGGGTCATCAAAATGTTCATCTTTTATATTCGCTTTTGAACCTCTCCCTATATATATACTAGGGTGTAACCGTGTCGATGGCACGGTGATAAATTTTCTCCCAATTATTTGTGGTTATATCACACTTATAACCACGTCGATGGCATGGTTAAATTTGCTTCTGTGTATTTATGGTTATAGAACTCTCACACTCTTATATATGGTATTTTACACTTTAACAAAAACTTAAAAATACTATTTAAATTTCATCGTATTAAATTACAATGTTACACATACCTTTTATAACACTACATTTTCTACTTGCATGCTTTCCTGCGCCGATTGGACGCTAAAAATAATAATATTTTTAAAATTCATTCAAACATAGTAAATATTAAAACATCGTCTCCAAAAAATATTAATTAAATGTTAAAACAACATCTCCAATTTGAGTCCATCCCCCCTCCCCTAAAAAATAGGGCATAATTCAAAATACAAACCAACATGTTTAATACGGAATTACAAAAAAGATGAAGCATAACAAAGTTGATGAGAATCTTCGTAAATGATGTCCATACTTGTTCAACATAACCTGTCTAAAAGTCGATAACAATGCGTATGCGCATCGATTGTGGATGAACAACCACCGCAATCTAATTTTTTTTAAAAATGAATTAGTATCCGAGTCTAAATATAGACCATGCATTTAAAATTATAAAGATAAGATGTTACCTTATTGCATACTCTTTCACCCCAGACCCGATAAATGATTTTATTCATAGGATTCGCGGGATAAAAAATAACATGATGCATCCCAGGTAAATGAAGAGCCAATCGTACAACTGATAACTTTCTTTCGTGTAAAAAATGACCAAATAACTTCCAAATAGCTTCTGGTGGTACAATATATCTTGCGTCAAGATATTGTTGAATCTCATCCACGTTCCCCATCACCATTATTGTTCGATCAGGACCTTTAAATATGTATTTGTGAATATATTTTGCAAATTTAATCCCGTGCACACCTCTATCTGCATAGCTATAATATATTAGGAAAACCTTAACAATAACGCAAGATAAAATGTTTCTGGAAATAAATTAACAAAAAAGCGAATATATGTAAAACAAAAAAAAAGCAACTATATGTAACCCAAAAAAATGAAGAATGGGAGTAATGATTTTGCAAAATAATGCAAACACCACTTAGGTGTATACATAAACTCATGTACAAATTTTAATTAAAATTGATCATTTTGTTTTAAATATTTAATGTTTAAAACAAAATTATCGATGTCAATTAAAATTTGAAATAAAGAGTAGCGTCAACATGAAAAGTCTAGATATGAGTGAACATGCACATGTAAGTAAAGTATTAAAAAGCTAGTAATTTTAGGGCGACTCGCAATTCTGACTCATTTTGTGACACTAATTGACGTGTCATGTCTGGATTGACTCGTTTTTGGGATCCTACTCAGTGGATCCCCAAAATGAACCAATACGGACAAGACACATTAGTAAGTCGTGGAAAATGGATCACATTCTTGAGTCGACTTAAAATTACTCTTAAAAAGATCCCAACAAAATTTGAAGGAAAATCATATGTTTTATAATAGTTTCGAAAATCATATCTCGGGGCATGTTTACGAACTGTAAATAACTTCCATTATCATAGCCTTACTAAAGTACAATATGTCACTAATTTATTTTTATTTATCAACGTGTCTCTGTTCCTAAACAATCACCATGTCGGCATGTCCGAGTCGTCTCAGACACGACAATCGTGTTGGGGTGCATGTTCCTTACATGGCAATTATAATTATAATAATAAAACATGTAAATTAAATGGCGTTTAAGATTTTCAACGGAGGCAGTTTCATAATATCATCCATTAAACTACTAAAGAGTATACTAACCCACTAAACTACTAACGTTGGTGATTCTCACTCCACATGGGTGTACTAAATCAACAAGTTTAATGTATTGTATATTAGAGACAAATGAACACACGTGTGTTCTATGACAAATGACAAATGAAAGTTGTCCATGGATGATTGGTTCAAAAACATAAATGAAAAACTTCTTCAGTTCAAAAACATACCGGATATGTAGAAAATGGAAACATACCAGGTATGTAGAGAATGTCCATATATACAATACCAAAAAGCATACCAATTACAACATTCTTCTTTATTTGTTAAACCGGATTTATAGTAAAATAACAAACATATAGAAAACGTAACAGTTATAGCAGTTCGGTTAAAAACATATACAAAACAAAACAGTTCACACGTCTCTGCCTCCCTACCTATATATGTAAACATAACTTTTACTTGTAAACTTTCACATGTATTTTTACATTTTCATAGAAAAATAGTAATTGTTATGGTATGACTTGTTCGTGAGGAGAAAATAGTTTTAATAGTTTTTATTCAATAATTCTTTAATAGTTAAAACTGTTAAAACGAATCACCATGTTGAACGGTGGCAAACTCAATATCGAACAGTTTTGTATATGCGGTTGTACAGTTTTTGTATAAAAAGTGGCAAACTCAATGATGGGGGTTTATGCAGCTATACAGTTTTTCATAAACGATGCCAAACTCAATATCGAACAAAGCATAAAAACACACAGTGAGGAAAGCGAGAGATGTGGGTCAGTTTTTAAAGAGGTATTTTTAAACGGTAGTGGTATTGCAATACAAATGAACCCATTTATACAATGAAGATATTGATTGGTATGGCGAAGGTGGTTGTAGTAGTTACACAGTTTTGGGGTATACATTATACATTTTTTTATAAACGATGGCAAACTCAATATCAGACAAAGCATACAAACACACAATGAAGACAGCGAGAGTTGTGGGTCATTTTTTAAAAGCGGTATTTTTGAAAGCGGTATTTTTTTAACGGTAATGGTATTACAGTACAAATGAACCCAGTTATACAATGAAGAAAGAGAGAGATGTAGGTCAATTTTTTTTATAAACGATGATGTGTTTGGAGGTTTACACAGTTATACAATGAACCAGTTACACAGAAACCCATACCCGCTTATGTAGAAAGTCCCATATCCAGCGTTTACATACATACAGTTTAATACATACATATCTTCTTATGTAGAAAGTCCTATATCCAATTTAGTACATACAGTTTAATACATACATAAAAATACATACATAAGCAGATGACTTGACATACACAGATGTTCCAGGTTTAAGTAGAAGTTCTAGTGTGAAGAAGGAAGAAGAAGTTCCAGCAGAAATTTCTCTCTCAGATAAAGCAACAACAAAGAAAGAAGAAACATACACAGTTTTATGTGAACTTAGATTGCGTGAAGAAGTGTGTCTAAGGTTGTCTACTTCAGCCACTCTAGTGGCTGTGAGTTCCAATGAAAAAGATCAATATCCAAAGGTTTTTTAATATGCCTAAGGAAACATGAGAAAATCCCATAGGAGCCAAACATTGTGTAAAACACTCACATCATCCAAAGGTGTTTGGAGGAATCTCAATGGTTGTATTGGCAACATTAGATGGTAGCCATTAATTTCTTGATTGATACTAACCATTAGTTAGCCTTGATACAAATCCCTCATATTAAATCTCAACAGCCAGTTAGGTTTGACAAAAAGTCTCTCTTTTTATTTTATATATATATATATATATATATATATATATATATATAAAGGCTCATATGAGGTCCTTATAAGAGAACCATAATAAGACAAAACTAGTTTCCTTTAGTGAAATTATATTTTAAGACTAAATATATCGTAGATTTATATTTTAGACCATGAAAAATTAAGAAAAAATAGAAACCCGTCGAATTTCGACCCAAATCCAATTATGGTATTAGAGCTAAGACGTTCTTTTCAGACCGACATTAGTAAAAGACTTTAATGCCCTTGGAATTTATCCCGCATTTATAAAGATATGTTTGGAACCCATCCAAACTACCAAACCATCCTTGTAACTAATTTAGACCTAGAAGGTTGCTTAACTGCACACATAGACGGTTGTACACACGTTGAACACATTCCAGCTAAATACGCAGATAGCATGCAAGTTACTATTAGTGTTATCAATAGCATACTGGACCAAAAGATGTGTATCCTTCTTATTTTAAAACAATTATTCACAGACTTCAAATCCCTAGAAACATAGATAAAAAAATATCTCAAAAGAAATACAAGAGATAAATAGCCAAATCCTTATAGACCTTGTACAAGTATTAAACGATATAAATACTAAGACTAATCACATAGAAGTACTTAAAAAAGGAAATTTCAAAACTCAAAAATCTAACAAGAAATCAAGAAAGTGAGTTAGTCAAACTCATCAAAGAATGAACAAAACTTATTCGAAAATTGGACAATTATGTTCCTAATGGAAATAGTTAAGTCAGACTGGAATGAGGTGCCTAGAAACCTCTCCATTCTGACTCTAGTAGATTTTTACCAAAGATTTCTAGTAAAGATAAGTGATAAAAGATTTTATTACCATATAAATGAAAATGAGATTGCTAATGCATCTAAGGCATCAAGACTTATACTTAAGAGATTAAATTTAATCTCAACATCTATATCTTCCACACAATTTTGTAATAGTAGCTTTGTTAAAGAGTTACAATTAGATTTAAAATCTAAGATAAAAGGGTTAACTACTTTATACACAGACTTTATTAAATTTCAGCGAAATTTATCCAATTATCTTAACAATATGGAAATCCATAACCTATCGAAAATGGATAGTAGTTAATAAACTCAGACATATAACCCATACAGAAGAAAAATATGAAGAAATTATGAAGGGACTTAGGTTTATATATGATAAACCATCCCAGCAAAATTAGACTCCCCCTTTATTCTAACACATTTAAATAAAATAAAAAAAATTGTAGACTCTATAGAAGTTATAATGACACAAGATTTTGTCCAATAGTAAGAAAAAGATAATGAAGTAAAAGACTATATTAAAAATATTATTAATTCTGTTTCTAAGCATAATAAAGACATTAATGAAAATGCAAGAAGAGACAATAATCTCTTTAAAGAAGAAATCCTTAGTCAGATAAAAGGACAAATGATTATTCAGATTCTTTAAAAAGAATTGAAAAAAGACTTGAATATAAACAAGTAATCACCTGTAAATTTAGAGAATCTCCTTATATAGAAACAAAGGAAGGAAAGACCATAACTAGAAGAATAATACATTATGGATTACATAAGACTAGTAAGATTGCCAGCCCTATCCCAAATATTGGACATAATAATTTTATGATCCAAATATTTGAAGACTCATCCTCCAATGTTAGAACATGGTGGAGAGAAAAAAATTTCACCAACCTGTAATACCCTGTAATTCTGCATAGTTAGGAAAATACATTTTTATTTAAATTACGTGAGTAGAGTAATTTAATGTGATAAAATACGTTTTATTTAAATTACGTGAGTAGAGTAATTTAATGTGACACGTTTTAAATTAAATTACGTGAGTAGAGTAATTTAATGTGATGTAATGTTACTAAAAGTTAGACGCTGATTAATATGATGATTAAAAAAATTACTAATTGTGAGTAGTAAATTTTGAATGTTGATATGTACGGCCTAGTGATTTATATGGACGTACCTGAGTTATTTCGATCGAGCGTCGCGAGTAGACAAAAATTTAAGGTGAGATGAGAAACACATTTTAAGAGACTCAAAAGATAATTTAGAGTCCGCAGATGATTCCGAAAGGCTCGAATTAGTCAAAATAGTGTATCCGGGGGTACTAGTTGAGTGTCGGGTCATTTTTGGGCTAAATCGGGACCATTCGAGGGCATTTTGGTCTCTTTACATTTATGGGTGAGGAGACCTACGAATTTTGGAACCCTAAATCAGATTATAAGAGTTAGAGGCTAGGGTTAGAGAGGAAGGAAATACACCATAGCCATTAGAGAGAAGAGAGAAACAATTTCTTAAGGCAAAAGAAGGAAGGAGGGAGAATTCTAAGGAGATTTCACCACCAACTTGTTAGGAAGGAGGATTGAAGGATAAAAATCATCAATCATCAACAACAACCACGAAATAAGACCCTACAAATCATAAGGCAAGTGGTTATTTTCAAAATAAATTGATTTATAATACCCATATATGAGCTTTATGAAGAACATGGTTTTTATGATATTTTTGGGAGTAAACACTTGATTATGATCCATGATTGATAGGGATTTCATGTAGAACGTTTTTTAATCTTCAAATATTCATATATCATAAAAGACTTGATGATTAAATCGAACTAAAAATCTATACTTATGATGAAAAGATGGAAAGATTGTATTTTTAGGGTTCTTGAATAATAAGAAGATTTTTAGTTAATTTGGACAAAATTTATAATGACTTTGTTGTTTTAAATCGTTAGTAATCATCCCAGAATATGTAGGAATGATTAGAAATTGTTAGTTGCAAATATGGTGAATTATCATGGGAGATAGATAAACAAAAATGGTGAAAACCGCATGAAGAAGATGATTTGGGTCTGTCACTCGATCGACCCTTTAATGTCGATCGATCGAGCAGTCGATCGATCGACCATATCCCATCGATCGATCGACCCTGGCTGTAATTTAGAAAATTTTGTGGATAAATTTCCTTTCAATTACCGTCGCTTAATGGGAACCTTAGTGTTGATATTTTACCTATGAGGAGACTTAATAAATACGAGTAGGTGTATCGTTAGATTTCTTCATAAATGATTGAGTGGGAAATTTGGAGAAATGGACCGACGGGAAGATAACCGATTGAGTCGTATGCCGGGAATGTGAGAATTTAGTTACAGAAAGAGTAAAAGTCAATTCCGGAAAAATACCAGTAGGTTAAAGATAACTTAACTACTGAATCAAGGGAGGGGTAACTAGGACCCTTAGAGTTGCGTGAATACTCGAATAAATGCGATAGTGAAATAAATCGTAAATTAGTGAGTACGGTGAATATAAGTAAAATATATTACGTACGGGCATGATTTGATAGGTCGGGTGTGTACCTACTAAATTATATGAATTTTTGGGTTAAGAGAATTTTACCTAAATTAATTATGTTAGGGTCGATGAGATATTCTGAACTAACATAAAATTACTATACGTTTGGGGTCGATGTAAAATGTCGAACCAAACCTTAAACTGGTGTCGCGATGAAAGAGTCCCGAACTAGAATATGTGTGTGTGTGTGTGTGTGTGTGTGTATATATATATATATATATATATATATATATATATATATATATATATATATATATATATATATATATATATATATATATAGTTGGGGTCGATGGATCATTCCGAACCAACTCTTACTTGGGGTCGATGAATCATTCCGATTCAAGAGTCCTTTATGTGTGTGTCAAAAGGATATGTTAGTGATAACTAATATTTAGTACATGTTATGCGATAAAATGTATTTCATATGTATAATCTACTGACGTAGGATAGTAGATAATGAGATGGATGGAAAATATCTTAGTAATAATTTGGTAGTGTGATGTAATTATTACAAGATTAAGGATAATAAGAAGTAAATAAGTTATCTACGTTTAAAGCACATGAGATATGGATTATTCAAACCCTGCGAGTAGGTCATGGGGACTTAGTGAGGGGTACATATAATGGGTATTCTAATCTAGTAACTGAGGTAGTATAACTAGGTGAACTAAGTATTCTCGTTAGACATGCACTATAGAAGAGAGGTGAGGAAGCTCAAGGGAGTGTGCAAAATCTTAATATGTGTAATCAATAACTCAATTGTGATAACTGCATGCAAAATATTTTCAAATGTTTTGAGTACTAACTCTTGCTATGTAAAATTTTTAAAAACATTTTAGGTGCCCAGCCACAGGTACACCCAGCATGATTTCATTCCAGGGATTTGGGAGCTGCAGCACGTGTGGATGTTGCAGGGATTGTTTAGACGTTTCTTTTTTTCCAGTTCTAGCGCAGGATCTCAGTTTTAGTATTCTTAGTTGGGACATGTTGTCCAATCTTTACTTTTACAGTTATTCTGATTTTTTATTTTGAGTTATTTTCTTGGCTGTGGTTTTCGGCAAGACTTTATCTGTACTTCAGTTATTTATGCGAATTGTTTTATTATTGTTGGAATTGTATCGTTTTGTATGGGTTGTTTATTCTGCTTAAGAAAGATAAAATTTGGCACTAGCTTAATTTCACTTAGGTGGTTAGTAACTTAAAAAGCTTTCGGCAGTGATGCTAAGAATGAACCATTTAAGAAACCTGTTTAAATTAAATTAAGGCTTGATCACCCAAGGCTTAATTAGGCGGGGTGTCACAGATGGTATCAGAGCATCAGGTTCTAGTGTCCATAGGATCTGTACGGCTTACTGTATTTCAGCGTAACGTTTGGTTGCATTAGAGCCCTACTATTAGGACTGTTGATTCAATATTCGCTTTTGCGTTATCGTACATCTTCTCTTAAATTTTGTATAAACTGTGTACTTATACAATTTGATCTTATTTCAGATGCCACCGAGGAGGCAGCGAGTGGAGAGGGCTGAAGCCAGAGATGAGGTGAGGGGGGCTCATCAGGAGCCACAGGTTCCACTACCACCACCCCCACCCGAGTTAATTTCCACTACTCAGGTTGCAGTGATAGTGGCTCAGGCAGTCGAGACAGCGATGAGGGCCATGGCAGCCCATTTTCCTCAGCCCCAAGTACCTCCTCCCGTGGAACCGGTAGTTCAGGCCCTAGTAGGACCATTTACTTGGCAGTGAGTCAGAGAGACATTTCAGAAAGGACATCCACCTGAGTTTCAGGATAGTACCGATGTAGTGGAGGCATACAACTGGAAGAAAAATATCCAGCGCCACTTGCGCATGCTAGAGTGCACCAAGGTACAAAAACAAATGCTAGACACTTTTCGTCTTTCAGGAGCTGCCTTATAGTGGTGGGAGTCAGTTACCACCACCAAGGAAAGGGATACTTTGGCAATTTCTGAGTTTTGGGTGCGGTATGACCGCAAGTATTTCCCTCCAGTAGTAGAGTCAGAGATGAGGAAGAAATTCAGCGAAGTGGTTCAGGGTGATCACTCAGTTGCTGATTATGAGGAGGAGTTCACCCGCTTGTCTAACTTTGTGCCAAATGTGGTGAGCGATGAGGAGAGGAAGAAGTCAAAATTTATGGATGGCTTGACCTGGAGAATCAGACAGCATTTGATCGGTAATCCGGCGTTGGTAACTTACACAGATGTCGTCAATGCCGCTCTACTACACTGTCAGGATCACCACTTTCATACGAGGGTAAACAAGAGAGGTGAGCCTAGCCAACCGGGCACAGTGGATGGAACTTGGAAGTAGTGGCAGCAGCACACCACAGCAGCAAACAGTGGGCCAGTTAGGACAGGATTCCCAATAGGGGAACTCTGCCAAGAAGTTTAAGCATGGGAGGCATCGCTTTGACAGACAGGGCCAGCAGGGTCCCCAACAGCCAATTCCTCAGGGCCGACAAGGCCAAGGGAACCAAGGTGGATGATAACAAGGCCAAGGTCGACAGGGCCAAGGTCAGAGGCAGTTTCAGGGTCATTGTTTCATTTGTGGCCAGCAGGGTCACAAGAGTAGAAATTGTCCACAACAAGATAGGGCACAACAACAAGGTGCCCAACAGGGGCAGCAGGCTCTGTTAGCCCCAGCAGCAGTACAGGCCCCGCAGCCAGGCCAGATGCACTATGGACGTGTGTTCAACGTCCGTGATATTCCATTTCAGCTAGCACCTCCAGAACCGCCGGTAGTCGTAGGTATGTTTCCTATTCATGGACTTGAGGGTAGTATTTTGTTTGACACGGGGGTGACGCATTTGTTTATTGCCACTAGATTTTCATGGGCAGTCGGCCTCTTAGCGACAGTTGACACTCATCTTATGTGCATGGAGTCACCGATGGGTAGTGGGTCCCTTATACATTCGATTTGTAAGGGTGTGTACATTATGGTCGGGAGATTGAGTCTAGCGGATGAAGCCCTTATGCTTTTGACTCACTTGAGTCTATATTGTATAAGTGCTCATCTAGTTTGGAAATTGTGACAAAATTATGTCCTCCCTAGAATCCAAAGAACCTCAGAAGTTGGTTTACTACTTCATCTCTCTATCTTGTTTTGATCAAGATCAAATTTCCAACACTCACACACAATAGAATTTATTTTTTGCATATCATACTGCATAATAATGTGTGTACATATGTTGAGTGTGTTTAAATCCCTAAGTTAGAATTTTAATATTTGTTTGGGATTTTTTAAACATTTTTTAAATAAGGTTTTATTAATTAAAACTTGTTTTAAAAGTTTTGTGGTCAATTTGTAAATATTATTTGTTGGGTATTTTGGCCTAATGTTACCTTGGGTAGAATCCGAAAGCGGAGTAAACTTTAGGGTGTGGTTTTAATTAGTTTAAGATGCGCGTTTCATATCCTGTTATTTACCAACACCTGTCTTCATCTGATTGGCTGTGAGTGTGTTTCTTTACTGAGTTAAAAACGCGTATGTTTTTAGCCCTTAGATCTCTAGCTATCGACGATCTGTATGTTGTCTTGGTGAATCCCAGTACAACTTTCTAAACCAATCAGCAATAGTGTAAGCACCTCCTTATTAGAACCCTTCGATCAAAGTCAATTTAACTTGACTTAATCCTGGCCCTTGGCCTTGGTTTTGATCGAATCTCTCGAACCTTCTCTTCACCCTATAAAAGGGACCCTACTCTCAGACTTCGAAGACTTTTGCCATTTTCATTTCCTCTGAGAAATAGAGAGAGAAGAGAGAGAAGAGATAAAACAAAGAGAAGAGAGAGAGTTAGAAACCCTAACCCTATTTCGTCAAAGCCTCTTCCATCCAAACTCAAACACTTCTTCAAAACTCCATATCCAAAACACTACCCTGAGTTTTCTTGAGTGATTGAGAGTTTGAGTTGAGTTTGTTATTGTTGCTGTAACCACTTGTTCGTTAGATCTTGTTTTCAACTTAAACGTTTACTCAGATCTACTTTCTGATTTCATAGAAATTTCAGATCTGAGTTATTCATGTTACATTACACTTAGTTTCATTCTTTATTTCTCATCTTGAGAAATATATTGTTGATTATTTTCTATAAAATGTTTGCTTACTTTGAAATCAACAATAAATGCTTTCTGTTTCTAGTTCTTGTAAAACTAAACCTTTGACCTAGTTTGGCATCTCACTTGGAGGTTTTCAATCTCGAAAAATTTTCTAAATTCTGAGATTGATTAAGACCTTGTCTGTCTTCCTAGCAAGGTATCCGTGGATTCTGGGAATGATTTAAAGGTCAAATAAGGCACAAAGTTTTGTAAGAAGAAAGAAAAAGAAAAGATCAGAGCATATAGTGTTACTGTAATTTGTTAGGACTGTTTGTACTTAATAAGTGTGTGTGTGTGTGTGTGTGTGCATGCATGTGTTAGAGAGCACCTCCACAAACACTTTCACCCTACAACACGAAAAGTGTTGGTAATAAGATCTTGTGAACAAAGAGTCGACGTAAAGTGTTGGAACAAATTAGAAGTTAACAAACTGGGAGAACTACATCTACAATCAGAACTGCAGAGAAGTTTTAAGGACACCATAGGGTACATTCCTAAACTTATATTGGTCTGAGTTGTTTGCATGTTAGTTATATAGTTTGCAACTCATATATTTGTTTTAGTGGATTTTTCATTTTACTCCGTAGAGGGAATCGTGGATGTTTCCTCAATTGGTGAGGTTTTACCACGTAAAAAACATCGTGAACATAATCTTTCTACATCTCCTCATCTCATTCTTGGTTGTGCTGATTTTAAGTTTTTTAAACTTCTTTATAAACCTGTTATTCAATTCTTGAATAGATCTCGTACATACTGATTTGTTAAACACATCTTGTGTTCAAATAGTTTGGTTTTTACGAAAAGAGTTTCTTAAAAAAATAGATCGGAGTTACTTAAATAGTTTATTTTTAATAAACGGCTTTAGTAACATTTTTCAATAGGTATCAGAGCTTGGTAAACTACTTTCAAAAGAGATCCTATGTTTCTGAAATTGTTTTCTGAAAATCAAATATGGACGAGAAAAATGAAAGATTTGGTAACTTGACCAAACCTCCAATCTTTGATGGAACCAATTTTGCTTACTGGAAAGTAAGGATGATTGCCTTCATTCAAGGAACTCTGGGAGATGATTTCTGGTGCATAGTTGAAAATGGTTACACTTTTCCTACTAAACTAGCCAATGAAGGAAGTAATGAGAGGGTTAAGAAAGCATTAAGAGAGTTCACTCAAGAAGAGAAACAAGTTTCTCAAAATAATAATAAAGGAAAGAATGCCATATTTATGTCCATAAATGAACATGAGTTCAAAAGAATCTCATCCTGTACCACTTCTAAGGAAACTTGGGACACCTTGGTTACTTCTCATGAAGGAGACACTAGAGTTAAGGCTGCTAAAACCCAAATGCTTATTCAGCAGTATAACTCCTTAATTATGTCTGAGACTGAGTCATTTGATGACTTCTATATGAACCTGGCTGATATTGTGACCAAACTGCATGTTAATGGGGTGACTTATGACAGACATGAAATTGTATATAAAATTCTAAGATCATTACCACAGAAATTTAATAACAAAAGATATGCTATTGAGGAAATGTGTGATCAAAATCTCACTCCTGAATTACTCAGTAGTAAACTAAGAACTGTGGAAATGGAACTAGAATTTAAGAAACAATTGACTCAAACCCACAGGAAACAGACTAGTTCCAATCTGAGCTTCTCTTCTAAGTTAACTAAGCCTAAACTTATATTACCCACTTATGATTCGGATGAAAATGCAATATAGAGAGTTTGGACAATCACATTGCCTTAATTACTAAATAGTTTAAGAAAATTATTAAGTTTAGAAACAAAGTGGCAAATAAACAAGGCAATTCAAATTATCCAACTTCCTCTAATCACAGGCCTCATGAGAAAAACCATGACAAAAAACACAAGGACTCTCACATTAGACCTAATAGAGACCTTAAGAAGACTGAATGCTATAGATGTGGTAAACCGGGGCACATTGCACAGGACTGTAGAGTTAACTTGAACACTCAAAACAAACACACTAGAGCTAATATTTGCAAAACATGGGATGATTCAAGTGATTCTGAAAAGGAGGAACCTGAGTCATCTGATGTTTTTTAACCTTGCATGTCCTTCTTTGCCAAGATCATATATAATGATGATGTGCTTATGCCTGTGTATGAGAATGCTTCTAGTAACTCTACTCCTGCTATTGAGAATCATGTTTATACTGGTTTAGATGCTTTGATTAGTGAGAATGTTGCATATTCTACTACGGGGTGTGTGAGTCAAAGGGATAGCGATAATGACGATGTCAATAGGTGTGTGAGTTTAACAAATGAATCTTTAGGGGTCACTCCACACACCACACTTAGTGACTCGGACAATGAAGACCTCTCTGAAATTCACACACTTTATGCTAAAACTCTCAAGAAAAGCACTAAACTAGAAAAGATTGTGAAAGATCTCACTAAGAAGTTAGAAGATCTAAGCCTAATGGTTAAACTAAATGCTGAAGAGTATACTACCCAATGTTTGACTCATAAAAGCGAAATCAAAATATTTGATGAAAAACTCAGAAATTTAAAAGAAACAAATGAAACTCTGGAGAAAAAATACAAAGGGACATTGTTAGAATTGGAGAAAACTAAAGAAAAGACAGCAACTGTTTTCAAAAAAATTACAAAATTTGAAAATAATTCAAAATGTTTTGATGAATTTGTTACTGAATCAAAAACCAATTCTGATGATCAAACTGGAATGGGGTTTTGCCCCAATTTGAAAACACAAAAAAAATCGTTTGAAACTATCAAGTTTGTGTCAGGAGGCAAAAGACCTATTGAAACATGCCCAGACTTTTATTCTCTAAAAACTGATTTTGATTCAAAAAATCAAAATTTTAACATTGGGGAATCAAGTTGCTCTAAACATAAAAGTTCACCTAAGGCTAAATACGTCTGCCCTTCTATTAGGAAGAGTGAGTCTGCATTAAAGACTGTCACACCTAGGAATAGAGTTCAGCCTCAAAACTCTTTAAAACCTTTGTTTAGATACTTTCCTAAGGAGACCTCAATTCTGAGCAATCTTTATTGCTCCTACTGCGACATATATGGTCACTCTTTTGATAGTTGCTATGCTAGGAGACTAGTTAAACATGTCTATAATCCTCATATCTATCAGAACTTTAACTATTCGAGGAGGAACCGAAATAATTATATACTTCCTAGACAGCCAGATAGAAACTCTAATTATAGAAAGAGAAAGACCAAACCTAAAAGAACATTTCCTAGAAGGAATCCTAAGCACTTTCCTAAACCAAATGCTCAAGTCTTTCACAAAATTCAAAATCATGCGCAAAACATTTTTCAACAAAAATCCAAAGCTTGCAAATTTTATCAATTGAGAGCTAATAAGCGCAAGATGAAAACTAAGGCAATTTGTGTTAGAAAAGATGATCTATTACCTCAGATGAAGTGTAATGTTGTTATTACTGCTTTAAAAGCTGAACACACATCATCTGGTTGGTATTTAGACTCTGGATGTTCTAAGCATATGACTGGTGATGAAACTAAACTTTTAAACAAAACTAGCTTTGCTAGTGGTAAATTCATTTTTGGTGATGGAGTTTCATCTCAAATCATAGGCAAAGGAACTCTCCAAGAAGATGGGCTTCCTATTCTTCAATATGTTCTTCTAGTTAAAGGTTTTAAGGCAAATCTACTTAGCATATCGCAATTTTGTGACTTAGATCATACTGTTACCTTTTCAAAGAACAATTGTAAAATTTTAAATGAAAAAGGTGAATGCATAATTATCGGATTCAGAACTCCTGACAATTGCTACACTGTCATGAACAATTCTGAAATTTGTAATGTTGCCAGAATGGATGACAATGAGATATGGCATAACAGAATGGGTCATATAAATTACGATAACCTTAGTAGACTGACCTCTCAGGAAATAGTTAGAGGAGTTCCTAAAATTAAACTTATACCCAATCTTATCTGTGGTTCCTGTCAAGAAGGTAAAATTGTTAAGGCACCCCATAAGAAAGTCAAAGATATTCTTACCTCTAATCCATTAGAACTCATCCATATGGACCTAATGGGTCCCTCCCAAATTGTTAGTCTTTGTGGACACAGTTACATCCTTGTTATGGTTGATGACTTCACTAGATTTACCTGGGTAGCCTTCTTAAAACAAAAGTCTAAAACATTTCAAACGTTCCTAAAAATTCTTCTTAGGATTGAAAATGAGAAGGATACTCAAGTGAATAGAATTCGTAGTGATAGAGTTGGTGAATTCAAAGACACTGGTATTATAGAATATTGTGACTATAATGGTTATAAACACGAGTTCAGCGCTCCTAAGACCCCTCAACATAATGGTATTGTGGAGAGAAAGAATCGTACCCTTCAAGAGTTGGCACGTGTTATGTTACATGCCAAGAATTTACCTAAATATTTTTGGGTAGAGTCCATTCGTACTGCTTGTCACATTATAAATAGGGTCTATCTCAGAAAGAATTCCAAACAAACCCCTTACGAACTTTGGTACAATAAAAAGCCTAATCTCAAATACCTTATAACCTTTGGCAGTACTTGTTATGTATGCAAGGATAGGGAACACTTATCCAAATTTGAGAGCCGGGGAGATAAAGCCATATTTCTAGGATATTCGCCTAACAGTAGAGCTTATCGAGTGTAAAATTTTCGAACTAAAACCTTGATGGAATCCATAAATGTAATTGTTAGTGACACTACTGTAGAAAGCAAGACTGGTGAATTTACTATTGAGGAAGAGTCTACAAATATTTTAGAAAATGACTCCTCTGCAATGGATAATTCATTACATATTGAGACACCTGAGGTACCTAGCTGGGTTTCTAAAGATCATCCCATAAATAACGTAGTTGGTAACCCTAGTGAGCCAGTGCGTACAAGATCCCAACTCAGAAACTATGCACATTATCCATGTTTTGTTTCCCTTATGGAACCAAAGAATGTAAATGAGGCCTTGAATGAATCTCACTGGATTTTTGCTATGCAGGAAGAACTTTTACAATTTGTCATTTATGATGTTTGGTATCTTGTTCCACGTCCTGATCACAAAAAGGTTGTTGGCACATGTTGGATTTTCAAAAATAAGACTGATGAAAATGGGATAATAATTAGAAATAAAGCTAGATTAGTTGCTCAAGGATACTCTTAAATAGAAGGAATAGATTTTAACGAGACTTTTTCTCCTGTTACTCGTTTAGAATCTGTTTGTCTGCTTTTTGCTATAGCTTGCCACATGCACTTTACACTGTATTAAATGGATGTCAAATCTGCGTTCCTTAATGGAATACTGGCTGAACAAACCTATGTAGAACAACCTAAAGGGTTCATTGACCCTAAACATCCAAATCATGTATTTCGTCTGTAAAAGTCTTTGTATGGCCTTAAACAAGCTCCTAGAGCTTGGTATGAGCGTCTTTCCAATTTTCTTTTAGATAAAGGTTTCAAAAGAGGCAAAAATGACCAAACTCTTTTTGCCAAACATGTTGACAAACACATCACTATTGCTCAAGTTTATGTTGACGATATTTTACTTGGATCAAATTCTCCCTCAGAAGTCAAATCCTTCTCTGAAACTATGCATAAGGAATTTCAAATGTCCCTTATGGGGGAGCTACAATTCTTCTTAGGCCTTCAAGTCAAACAAAATTTAGAAGGATTATTTTTATCGCAATCTAAGTACGCTTTAGAGATAGTAAAGAAATTTGTCCTCGAGAGTGCTAAAGATGCTAAAACACCCATGAGTACTACGCTAAAACTTTTCAAAGATGAAAATGGAAAATCTGTAGATCCTACTCTGTATCGTAGTATGATAGGCACCTTACTATACCTTACTGCCTCGCATCCTGATATTATGTATGATGTGTGTGTATGTGCTCGATATCAAAGTAACCCTAAAGAGAGCCACTTGAATGCTGTTAAACGTATCATTAAATATGTAAAAGGCACTCTAAATCTAGGACTTTGGTACACTAATGACACACCAAGCACTATAATTGGGTACACTGATGCTAACTGGGCTGGGTGTACTGATGATAGTAAAAGCACATCGGGAGCATGTTATTATATAGGTAATAACTTGGTAGGATGGAGTAGTAAAAAATAAAACTGCACATCACTCTCAACAGTTGAATCTGAATACATAGCCGCTGGTAGCTGTTGTGCTCAATTAATGTGGCTTAAACAAATGCTAAGTGATTATGGTATTCAAGAAAACCAATTGCATCTCTATTGTGATAATCAAAGTTCGATTAATATTTCTAAAAACCCTGTTTAACACTCGCGAACAAAGCATATTAAAATAAGACATCATTTTATACGTGAATTGGTTGAATCTAAGGAATTAGAAATCAATTATCTTCCTACTGATCTACAACTGGCAGATATGTTTACCAAACGTCTAGATTATAATAGATTCATTTCATTACGTAAATCTATTGGTATGGTTTATGCTAACTAATAACTTTGTTGTTTATCCAAGTTTTTCCCTTTGTCCATTTGAGACAAAATGGGGGAGAAATTTGAGTCGATTCAATTCTTTCATATGCTAAACAGCTTGATCTTAGTGATTTATTACAGTTTCTTATTGTACAGTTACTCTCAACAGTTGTAATAGGGTATTCAAATGTATTTAGTTGAGTTATGTACTTTTTGATTTCTAGGTATTGGGTAGATAGAATTTTGATAGGAATAAGTTTTTCTTATTTTCTTGTTACCCTACGAGTCCTAGATGACTCAAAGGAGATTTTGTCTCATATTTCCAAAGGGGGAGATTGAAGCCCTTATGCTTTTGACTCACTTGAGTCTATATTGTGTAAGTAATCATCTAGTTTGGAAATTGTGACAAAATTATGTCCTCCCTAGAATCCAAAGAACCTCAGAAGTTGGTTTGCTACTTTATCTCTCAATCTTGTTTTGATCAAGATCAAATTGCCAACACTCACACACAGTAGAATTTATTTTTTGCATATCATACTGCATAATAATGTGTGTACATATGTTGAGTGTGTTTAAATCCCTAAGTTGGAATTTTAATAATTTTTTAGGATTTTTTAAACATTTTTTAAATAAGGTTTTATTAATTAAAACTTATTTTAAAAGTTTTGTGGTCAATTTGTAAATATTATTTGTTGGGTATTTTGGCCTAATGTTACCTTGGGTAGAATCCGAAAGCGGAGTAAACTTTAGGGTGTGGTTTTAATTAGTTTAAGACGCGCGTTTCATATCCTGTTATTGACCAACACCTGTCTTCATCTGATTGGCTGTGAGTGTGTTTCTTTACTGAGTTAAAAATGCGTATGTTTTTAGCCCTTGGATCTCTAGCTATCGACGATCTGCATATTGTCTTGGTGAATCCCAGTACAACTTTCTAAACCAATCAAGAATAGTTTAAGCACCGCCTTATTAGAACCCTTCGATCAAAGTCAATTTAACTTGACTTAATCCTGGCCCTTGGTTTTGATCGAATCTCTCGAACCTTCTCTTCACCCTATAAAAGGGACCTTACTCTCAGACTTCGAAGACTTTTTCCATTTTCATTTCCTCTGTGAAATAGAGAGAGAAGAGAGAGAAGAGAGAAAACAGAGAGAAGAGAGAGAGAGTTAGAAACCCTAACCCTGTTTCGTCAAAGCCTCTTCCATCCAAACTCAAACACTTTTTTAAAACTCCATATCCAAAACACTACCCTGAGTGTTCTTGAGTGATTGAGAGTTTGAGTTGAGTTTGTTATTATTGTTGTAACCTCTTGTTCGTTAGATCTTGTTTTCAAATTAAACGTTTACTCGGATCAATTTTCTGATTTCATAGAAATTTCAGATCTGAGTTATTCATGTTATATTACACTTAGTTTCATTCTTTATTTATCATCTTGAGAAATATATTGTTGATTATTTTCTATAAAACGTTTGCTTACATTGAAATTAACAATAAATGCTTTCTGTTTCTAGTTCTTGTAAAACTAATCCTTTGACCTAGTTTGGAATCTCACTTGGAGGTTTTCAATCTCGAAAAACTTTTCTAAATTTTGAGATTGATTAAGACCTTGTCTGTCTTCCTAGCAAGGTATCCGTGGATTATGGGAATGATTTAAAGGTCAAATAAGGCACAAAGTTTTGTAAGAAGAAAGAAAAAGAAAAGATCACAGCATATAGTGTTACTGTAATTTGTTAGGACTGTTTGTACTTAATAAGTGTGTGTGTGTGCATGCATGTGTTAGAGAGCACCTCCACAAACACTCACCCTACAACACGAAAAGTGTTGGTAATAAGATCTTGTGAACAAAGAGTCGACGTAAAGTGCTGGAACAAATCAGAAGTTAACAAACTGGGAGAACTACATCTACAATCAGAACTGCAGAGAAGTTTTAAGGACACCAGAGGGTACATTCCTAAACTTATATAGGTCTGAGTTGTTTGCATGTTAGTTATATAGTTTGTAACTCATATATTTGTTTTAGTGGATTTTTCATTTTACTCCATAGAGGGAGTCGTGGATGTTTCCTCAATTGGTGAGGTTTTACCACGTAAAAAACATCGTGAACATAATCTTTCTACATCTCCTCATCTCATTCTTGGTTGTACTGAGTTTAAGTTTTTTAAACTTCTTTATAAACCTGTTATTCAATTCTTGAATAGATCTCATACGTACTGATTTGTTAAACACATCTTGTGTTCAAATAGTTTGGTTTTTACGAAAAGAGTTTCTTAAAAAAATAGATCGGAGTTACTTAAATAGTTTATTTTTAATAAACGGCTTTAGTAACATTTTTCAGCGGCGGACCTCCTAGTGCTGGATATGGAGGGATATGACATCATCCTATGCATAGATTGGTTGGCGCGTTATAGGGCAATGGTAGATTGCTACGAGGGGATTATCGTGTTTTCCATCCCGGGACAAGAGATGTTCCTTGTGGCAATGCCACTCCCTGAGGTAGGCTCGCTCACTCATTTATATTATATTAAGGAGGAGACCTCACATGGGGTTGTCATTTCTCTGGACTCAATCCAAGTTGTGAGGGATTTTGAGGATGTCTTTCAGGAGATGCCAAGGTTACCACCCAGCAGGGAAATAGAATTTGTTATTGACCTAATGTCGGGGATGAGATCGATTGATAGAGCACCGTATCGCATGGCTCCTTTGGAGATGAGAGAGCTAAGAGAACAGATTCAGCAGCTCTTAGGATAGGGCTTCATTCGACGGAGTACATCGCCATGGGGTGCGCCGGTGTTATTTGTAAAGAAAAGGGATGGTTCACTTCGTCTGTGTGTAGATTACAGAGAACTGAACAAAGTGACGATACGTAATAAGTATCCCTTGCTGAGGATTGATGAGTTATTTAATCAGTTGAGAGGGGTTGCGTACTTATCAAAGATTGAATCGAGGTCGGGTTACCACCAATTGCACATTCGTGAAGAGGATGTACCTAAGACTGCTTTCCTGTCGCGGTACGGGTCATACGAGTTCAGAGTAATGCCGTTTGGGCTCACTAATGCGCCTGCAGTATTCATGGATCTCATAAACAGGGTATTCAGAGAGTTTTTGGATCAGTTTGTGATTGTATTCATAGACGACATTCTGATTTACTCTCGCACAGAGAAGGAACACACTAAACATTTATGAATGGTCCTACAGACATTGCAGGACCATCAGTTGTACGCCAAATTTGAGAAGTGTGGATTTTAGCTTCAGGAGGTTCAGTTCCTAGGCCACATTGTATCAAGAAGAGGCATTTATGTTGACCCGAGTAAGGTATCGGCGGTGAAGGAGTGGGGACAGCCCACGACACCGACCGAAATTCATAATTTCTTGGGGTTGGCCGCTTATTATCGTCGCTTCATTAAGGGGTTCTAAAAAATTATCGAACTTTTGAAGAACTTGACTCGGAGGGGAGTACCCTTCGTATGGAGTGACAGTTATCAGTTAACATTTTATGAGTTAAAGGATAAGTTGACATCAGCACCCATTCTTGCCTTGCCTAGGAGCAGAATGGAGTACCGAGTCTATAATGACGCATCCTTACAGGGGCTTGAGGGTGTGTTGCAGTAGGAAGAGAAAGCTATAGCTTATGCGCCCCGAAAGTTTAAGCCGCGTGAGAAGAATTACCCTACCCATGACCTCGAATTGGCAGCGGTCATTTTTGCATTGAGGATATATAGACACTATCTTCTGGGCAAGCAGTTCACTCTATTCACGGATCATAAGTCACTTCAGTATCTTTTCACTCAGAAGGATCTGAATATGAGGAAAAGGAGGTGGCTTGAATTCGTGAAGGACTAACAGTTTGATATAGAGTATCATCCTGGTAAGGCTAACGTGTTGGTAGATGCGTTAAGCATAAGACCTACCGGAGAGTTGGCAGAAATTTGGAAGGCTAAGTGGAGTGAACTTCGACACGAGGATGAGATAGCTAGAGTATACATGGAAATTTTAGCTATCACTCCCGAGAGTGTTATGCGGGTAGTGAGGGCACAGGTCAAGGACCCGTTTTATCAGGACAAAGTACGACAGTTACTGGCCGAGGGGGTAGAGTCCTACTCCATCACCTCAGAGGGAGAACTACGGCTTAATGGTAGGCTGATAGTACCCGAAGATGATGATTTGAGACATGTCGTTATGACGGAGTCGCACGGGTCAAAAATTTTAGTACATCCAGGTCGGGATAAAATGTATCAGGATATGCGACGACTATATTGGTGGTCAGGTACGAAAAGAGACATTGCAGAATTTGTCTAAAGGTGTGTTACATGTCAGCTTGTAAAAGTTGACCATCAGAGACCTTCAGGGATGCTACAACCACTAGAGATTCCCATGTGGAAGTGGGAGATTATCTCGATGGATTTTATTACTGGGTTACCAACATCACAGAAGGGTCATGATTCCATATGGGTGATAGTGGATCGGCTGACTAAGGTAGCTCATTTCTTGCCTGTTCATACGGATTATGATACGATGCGGTATGCGCAGCTATTCATTTCAGAGATCGTTAAGCTGAATGGAGTTCCTATTAATATTGTGTCTGACAGAGACAAAATATTTGTGTCACATTTCTGGCAGAGCTTTCAGGAGGCCATGGGCACCGACTTATGGTTGAGTACGGCGTATCACCCATAGACGGACGGTCAGACTGAAAGGGTAAACCAGATGTTGGATGATATGTTGAGGATGTGTGTCCTAGATTTTGGGGGAGGATGAGAGCCACATCTTCCTTTAGCAGAGTTTTCATATAATAACTGTTACCAATTCACTATCTGTATGGCTCCATTCGAGGCACTTTATGGGAGACCTTGTCGTTCGCCCGCCTGTTGGTTTGAGGTGGGGGGATAACAAGCTATTGGGGCCAGAGATGATACAGGAGACATCCTCCAAAATAGAGTTGATTTGAGGACGTATTCGAATAACTCAAGATAGGCAGAAGAGTTATGCTGACGCCGGTAGGAGACACGTGGAACTAGATGTGGGTGACTAGGTGTTAGTTCGAGTATCCTTTATGAAAGGGATTATGAGGTTCGGAAAGAAGGGGAAGTT
This sequence comes from Sambucus nigra, assembly GCA_949130495.1. Lineage (NCBI taxonomy): Eukaryota > Viridiplantae > Streptophyta > Magnoliopsida > Dipsacales > Adoxaceae > Sambucus > Sambucus nigra. Next base: position 419,313,113 of record OX422219.1, read on the forward strand.
AGCACTGAGATATGTCGAGCTGTTTCCTATCATTGAGAGGGTGGGACCGGTAGCTTATAGATTGGGACTCCTTGAGCATCTTCAGCGAATACACGATGTATTTCATGTAGCATCGTTGAAGAAATACAAGAGGAGTGAGAGAGCCTTCTGGCACATCCCACTAGAGGATATCGATTTACAGCCAGATGTCTCGTATGAAGTTTTCTTCATAGTGAGCGCAAACTACGATCCAAGGTGGTACCCTTAGTGCGAGTACAGTGGGGACATCACAATGTGGATGAGTCTACATGGGAACGGGAGGAGGATATGCGAAAACAATATCCAGAATTATTCACCGCATGTATTTTCTAATTTCGAGGACGAAATTCCTTTTGTAAAAGGGGAAGTATGTAATACCCCGTAATTCTGCATAGTTAGGAAAATACATTTTTATTTAAACTACGTGAGTAGAGTAATTTAATGTGATAAAATACGTTTTATTTAAATTACGTGAGTAGAGTAATTTAATGTGACACGTTTTAAATTAAATTACGTGAGTAGAGTAATTTAAAGTGATGTAATGTTAATAAAAGTTAGACGCTGATTAATATGATGATTGAAAAAATTACTAAATGTGAGTAGTAAATTTTGAATGTTGATATGTACGGCCTAGCGATTTATATGGACGTACCTGAGTTATTTCGACCGAGCGTCGCGCGTAGACAAAATTTTAAGGTTAGCTGAGAAACACATTTTAAGAGACTCAAAAGATAATTTAGAGTCCGCAGATGATTCCGAAAGGGTCGAATTAGTCAAAATAGTGTACCCGGGGGTACTAGTTGAGTGTCGAGTCATTTTTGGGCTAAACCGGGACCATTCGAGGAAATTTTGGTCTCTTTACATTTATGGGTGAGGAGACCTACGAATTTTGGAACCCTAAATCAGATTATAAGAGTTAGAGGCTAGGGTTAGAGAGGAAGGAAATACACCATAGCCATTAGAGAGAAGAGAGAAACAATTTCTTAAGGCAAAAGAAGGAAGGAGGGAGAATTCTAAGGAGATTTCGCCACCAACTTGTTGGGAAGGAGGATTGAAGGATAAAAATCATCAATCATCAACAAAAACCACAAAATCAGACCCTACAAATCATAAGGCAAGTGATTATTTGCAAAATAAATTGAGTTATAATACCCATATATAAGCTTTATGAAGAACATGGTTTTTATGATATTTTTGGGAGTAAACACTTGATTATGATCCATGATTGATAGGGATTTCATGTAGAACGTTTTTTAATCTCCAAATATTCATATATCATAGAAGACTTGATGATTAAATCGAACTAAAAATCTAGACTTATGATGAAAAGATGGAAAGATTGTATTTTTAGGGTTCTTGAATAATAAGAAGATTTTTAGTTAATTTGGACAAAATTTATAATGATTTTGTTGTTTTAAATCGTTAGTAATCATCCCAGAATATGTAGGAATGATTAGAAATTGTTAGTTGCAAATATGGTGAATTATCATGGGAGATAGATAAACAAAAATAGTGAAACCCGCATGAAGAAGACGATCTGGGTCTGTCACTGCTTGATCGATCGACCGACCCTTTAATGTCGATCGATCGATCGACCATATCCCATCGATCTAACGACCCTGGTTGTAATTTAGAAAATTTTGTGGATAAATTTCCTTGACCATCAGACTTAAAGAAACTTTGTAGATATAGTTCTGAAACTTTTTCTGATCCAGAAATAAGATATGCGGCCCATGAAAATGAAGTCTTATCTATAGTTCAGGATATAGAAAAATATATGCTTTTTCTTAGACCTAAGCATTTTACAGTTTATAAATATTCTTCTTATGTAGTAAAATTCAGAGACTTAGACTTATCAAAATCAATAACTAATAGATTAATTAGATGGAAGAAATTGCTTAATGGATATGACATCTTTGTTATACATATTAAAGGAAGTAAAAACACCATTCTAGACATCATATCTCGAGAACCCATGTTTACTAATACTAATATTATTTCTTCTTTTCTGATGCAAATAGAAGTTCTAAAGACCATGAGTTCCTCTGGACTAAACAAATAAGATGTTGCAAACTACCTTAGACGCGTATAACCAAATGCTGGTAAAATGGAAAAATAGACACATATTCAAGAAAATCAAGAAATACCAATTCTAGAAAACTTCGATGGCATTCTTGTTCCTCCGGGAAAATCAAGAAATGAAATTGTTGCCCAGAATAGACTTATTAGGAAAATGCATTTTTCCCAATATATACCATATCAAAGATATCCAAACTTAATAAATATAGACGAGAATTTTCAGACGATGAAAATACTCTTATAGATGCCATATCGTGGAATGTGAAGAATAGGATATGGGTAGAATTCAAGCAGAATTTAGTGCCTATTGCTAGTTTTATGAGAACCAAAAGACTTACAGTTACCCAACTCAGTGGTATTACTATTCCTAGACCTCAGACTCAGACATATGCTCAGACTTTTGGAGAAACCTCCAAAGCTAGACAAGTTGATAATTTCTATTATCAACAAAAAATGTTTAAGACTATTATTTTTATACCATTTGGTAATAATAATCTTCCAATTTCAGAAGATTATCAGAAAGAGGGTTATAGCCTTATTGAGCATTTCAATATGTTACTATCTGAGATTAATGGACCTTAATCATTAGTGGCTTCTTCAAAAAAGTTCCAAAAATTTATCTTTTTAGAGAAACATAAATGGCACATATAACTCTTACAGATTATGGGTTCATGGGACTCATCCATATACAAACTGTAGAAGACGTTATTACTCTTGGAAAAACTGTCCATGAGTATGCCAAGAAGATAGAAGAATTTTTTCCCTTATTTGCTAGAATTTATTAGATTCATCCAAATTCTTGTAGGGAAAAAAGGGTTGAAGGATTTAGACTCGTTAGATTTTCATCCTTTGAATTTAAAGACTTTGAGATCCTTTCTGAAGAAGATACCAAAGACTTATCTGTAGACACTTCCAAATTTTAGATTGCCCAAGCCATAAAAACAATTGAGATTATGGAACTTTAAACGAGCCAAGAAAGATGATATACTATATACCATAATGTATAATTAGTTATTCAAGTTGATAAGACATTCAATTATATGCTTAGAAGAGAATCTAAAGAAGTGGTGGAGGTAGTTTTGCCAGCTAGCATCAGGGTGGCGAGACTTATTGATGAATACTACAGTAACAATAATGCTCCACCAAAAACAGATAAAGGAAGACACAGACGAGACAGAGAAGGGACCATTTCTATCAGAAGAATTATTAAAGATAGAGAACCCGTGACTTATAATTATTAAACCACTTTTTAAAAAGAAGAAGATTCGTCCAAATTATCAAGACAACGGGCTTCATTTTGGGGAAAAAAATAGACCCAACCTGTATGGACCATCAGAAGAAATTATTGAAAGATAATAATTTTGATTTATGTAAAGCAAATCATTATAGACTTTAATAATTATTTTTCTTTCACCGATTTTGCTTTCCACTGTCGGTTGCCAGTCAGTTATAATATCCCTTAAGCTATAAAAGGGAGAGTCTGTATGTTGTTAAAGATATTGAAAAAAATAGTGATAATTCTTAGTAGAAAATAAGAGAGGTAGAGAGTAATATGTATATTAGTGAGTAAACCTCTTACAGTTAGGGGAAAGGTGAATTGTATGTACTTAGGTGATGCAATAAAAGTATTTTCTTTTCCAAAAATCTACTTCGTTACATTGTTAGTATTCTCCAAACATCTCGAAATTTTTGTTCATATAGGACTATTGTGTGGAACCTCTGGTGTAGCACATAGGTGTTATACTGTTGAACCATCGTCAGGTGCCAATTTACTATGAGTTATTAGCCAGGTGGGCATTAGAAGTGGTGGCGTACAGGAAGGAAACGAGTCCAATGCCAATAGAGTATTGAGGTGAAACACGTAAAAATAAAGTTGCAGGAGGTATAGACCGAAGAATGATAATAACAAACTGAAGAGACAAATGGAAGAAGATAAATTAAATGCAGAACAAAAAAAAGATATAAACTCAAACCAAACCCCTAATTATTTCAAATATTATTGTTTAATCTCAAAATCACTTGCATGAGCCTTCAAATAACTATATACTTTTTATCATTTTCTAATCAAACAAATTTACACTTAACAAGAGAAATCCACGAGTGGACTCTCTCCGACCCCAAAGAAAGACTACTTATAGAAACTGCTTTAATATACGTAGGAGGTACTTACAAATACATAGACCGTATTATTGAGTGATTAATATGTGAAGTACCTAGAATAGAAATAATTAGAACAGAGATCTGTGATCTCTTTAAACAAGACTTAAGAACAGAAGATTTCGTAGAAGAACTTTCAAGACCAGAAAAATATCAAGAATATACTATAATACTTAGAGATGATATAGACGTTTTAAAATATATTAAACGCAGAGGTTAGGTGAAACAAGAACTGTCTTAATTAGATCAAGAGGAGTTCGTCCTATTTTTAAATACATAGAGACATGTGCTTTAAGAACTTATCGTAGATTTTTGTCATCCTACGATGATAGTGAATTAGATAAATTTATAGAATACAATATAAATCATATTGTTAATCAAATATATAGAGAAACTAGACGGATAAAACCTCAATACAGCATAAGGTGATTGAGATTAGACTATTTTCCTTCAAAACCTCTTGAAATTTCTAGAAACCCTAAAAAAAATATTTGCACAAACAATCCTCATTATTCTGAAATACAGTACGATAGTGATGGAGAAAACTTAAGAAGTAGCCCCGACCCTTCTACGCTTAAGCTTCCAGATTATATAGAATTTAAAAAAAACATAAAAAGGCAATAGTATATAAAAGATACAGTGATCCCTAGATATTTTTTGGACGGTAGCTAATCCGTAAACTAGGTCCGTATGATAGCTCTCTCTCTCTCTCTTTGTGCGTGTGTGTGTGTGTGTATATATATATATATATATATATATATACGAGTATGTTATAAATGCATTTGTGAAAAAGGACAAAAGTAAAAACTCTACTTAAAATGCGAGAAGGTCAAATTATTAATCACAATAATTTTTTACGTCACGTATACATTCCCAGGAAAGAAATACTATTAATTTTAGAGTCTGACAGTGAATTTAAAAATACATGAAAAAATGCCAGTTTTGTCATCTTTAAAAATTTATATCCTTCAAACCATTGCTCAGAAAAATACACTGAATGTACTGTTGGATTTGCAGCGTTAGAATGAATATTTTAGTATATAAAAATTTATAATTAACAGTGTCTTTAATAACGGAAAAATTAGACAATTGTGTCAATTACAGGTCCCGAACACTAGTTAAATTTACTATTTTATCCTGTAACACTTGTACTATAAAATTATCTACATTAATTAACTTCTTTTATTATAAATCACAATAATCATTTATAAAATATTTTTTTATTTTCTTGAAAAATTATTCTGATGAATTTCACCATTTTACAAATACTGAAAGTTCGACCCTACAGTAATCTATATAAACATATTGAATTAATACTCGAATATTCACATCAATTTTGTTCAATTTAGAATAGAACAATGAACCCGAAAAACTTTATCAAGATATAGAAATAGCTGCTAAATTTGCACATATCTGATTTATGATTATCTGTATTAACATTTATATTAAATCACAACCAAATACATCAAGTGCAACTTATACTAAAACAGTCAAAATCCCCTAGAATTATGGAAGGTGACTTCTTATTCAATATTAATTTATAGGTGATTTGCCTATTGTTGATATAACTATGTGATAGTCCTAGTTTATCTGATTCTCATTGATGAACTCACTTGAGAAGTTCAAATATTTACGTACAATTAATTCAATTTTAGAAAATTCTATGTTGATATTTATGTAATGCTATCATTTAATATGATTCATTTTGAACATGTTCTATTATAGCATACATTATGACCAGGGAATAATTTATCATTGTACCCACGATTGTATTATTTGGCCTGTAGGACTTAAATGATTGAAGGCCTAGTTATTGCTATCATATGGAATGTATGTGACTGACTAAGCCCAGTTACTTTATCTCCAGTTATCTGGATTGATTATCTCCAATTCATTTGGATTGATTTGTTTTATGTATGAATATTGCTCTAAAGCCTTTTAACGGATAATTATGGGTTATTTGTTCAGAAACCATCCACAACCTTGAACCTGTTCTAGCCTTGATATTTCTATTTTATGAGTGATATCATCATATGTTATTGCATTTATCTTAAATTATTATTTTACCCATTTTATGTAGAATGAGAATCATATACTCGACAAAGTTTTGCTTATTTCCTCCTTTTCAGTTATTTTTGAAAGGTACCTTTAGGTAACAATGAATATTTCAGTAATCAATCGATACATAGAGGAAAGGAGAAGTCGTATTATAAGAAAGGAAATGTAGCATCAGCAAGAGAAGCACATATGTATATAAGAATAAGTTCTTAGATTACTATTGTAACACATTTTGAGTATCTATAAATGCTTCAGTTGTTTCAATATTTAGACTTGTTTATAGTTTAGCATTGGTTTGAGATAAAACTCACGCTTGAGAACTGGGATGTGACACTGACTCTCTCCCAAACTGAGCTTTGCACCTGAACGGTTAGCACATGGTGGTTGTAGTTGTTGTTGTGGCTGAAAGTGCTATAACATGACAGCCATCGCTGCAGAGATTATTTGCATCACTATCATAGCTATGTCTGTTGAAGTGACCATGAGTGGCAGTGGTGGCTATGGGTGTGGCTGCGGATCCTATTAAGCCCTATCCTCTACAGCCTTAATGTAGCACGTCGTGGTCTACCGCATCGATTGTTTTCCATCTGAAAGAAACTAAGGTTCATATTAGTAAAACAATTATGAAGAGTATAATGATTCCTAAACACGGGGCTTTGCATATTAAAGAACGCAATGCAGAACATAACGAGCGTAACACAAATCCTAAGGAAGCTAGAACCTAGATCCCCTTTTATCGACTGTAATAACCCATATTTTCCACATAAAGGTTGGCTAAACATAATACACTAAAAATCAGGATTATCTAACAATCAATGCCATTCTTAGCGTCAAACCATAAAAATATAATTTTAATTCCAAACATCCACGCATAATAAAACAATATGAAATAATAAACTGGCAGTGAAAAAGTCTCAACTCACAAAAATCATAAATTATCCATCCTAACATAATTATAAATAACTAACTGGAATAAATAAATCTAGGTCTTATGCCCATGCAATCACTGGAATATAAAAAATAAAATAACAAAAGAGTAGTAACCTATACTAGAATAAAAGTGTTGAATCTTCTACTAAGAAAATTTAAATGCAAATATGATCTTCTATTAGCCCTATTATACCTATCTAGGAAAACCTAGGGGGACATTTTATAATTTGGGTGAGCACCCTAAAGTTTCAAGAATTAACTTACAAAACTAATAGATAATAATGCAGTTAATTCACATTACATACCTCCCATCTGCTCTCACACGCAGTAAGTATCTCACCCCTCATCTATACGCATTTCCAACCCAAACCCAACATGTGATCCAGTCTTTATGCTAGCATAGCAATGTCAAGGGCAATGTAATAACCCAGGTTTTTGAGCGACTATTTTATATTATTTTGCCTGATGGGCTAATTTTATAAAATAGGGAATGTTGGAGTAAATATTATTTCCCGTGATATTAAGGGATAGTATTTGCTATGTTTTGTCTATTTACCATTATGAGAAGGTAAATAGCATTATATTGTGTTTTATTGCGTCGTTATATGTTATGCGACGGTTACGACTCATATTTAAATTGGAGTAAAGTAAATGAAATAAAATGGAATTGGAACACAAAAATAGTTCACGTTTTTCCTAATGCCAAAATAGGGGGTGCGGTTGTTTTTAGAATAGTTGAGATAGTCAAAATAAGTGCCACGTTGTATTTTTTAAATTTCGGGCACTTTTGGGGTGTTATGACTCAATTATGTGGTTACGAGTCATTTTAATGGTGTATTAGCAATTAAAAGAGGGGAATTTATGTTTTAAGACCCGTTTAAACTCCCCCACCACTTTTATTTTTCTCATTTCATGTTAGAATCCAAGAGAGAGAGAGAGAAGAGAGAGTTGGGAGAAATGGAGAAAAGGAGAGAAATATGGAGATTTGAGTCGGAATCCGTTGCTACCGGAGGAAAATCCGATACTACAAACTCGAGGCAAGTTTTTTACTTTCTAGATATGGATTTAATGTGATAAATTGCATGTATAGTTAGTTTTTGGGGGATTTAGACCATAAATGGGTTTTTGTTAATTTTGGTGATTAAACCCTTAGATCTTAGTTTTAATTTGATTTGAGGAGAAATTATTAGTTAGTAATTGCGTAGAAGTGATTTGGTAGAAATTACTGTTGTTGATGTTGGGAGAAATCAAGGATTTTAGGGTTTTGGGGATTTTAGGGTTCTACAACCCGTAGCCCAAACCTGGGAATTCAGCAGGGCCAAATCGATTCGCCCCTAGCGAATCGATTCGGTAATGGGGAAGATGTCATGTCTGAGTTGACCGAATCGATTCAGACCATCCGAATCGATTCGAGGTTATGCAGAATGCCAGGGTCTTCTTGACCGAATCGATTCGGCCTATCCTAATTGATTCGCTTACAAGACCTAATCGATTCGGCCAGGGCGAATCAATTCGGAATGCCTGCATTTTTAGAATGCTTTTCCAGCTTAGTTTTTAGCCCCTTTTCTTTTAGGTCGAGATTTAGGAACCCTCCTTTGGGAAGTAATGAGGAGTCCTAGAGGGTTGTTTTGGGTAGACTAATGTCCTAGGCTAAAACGGGATAATTTTGCTTACCCCGAGGGCTAGTTTGGGTAGGTTAATATCCGAATGATATAGGAAGTTAACCTAAAAATAAATTGGAGATAAAATATTAATGTTGGGACTTTTGGGAGTCTATTATTTAGGGAGACTCATTTTAATGATTTATGGTTTTGTGTTGGACTCTTGGAGACTAGTGTGAGTCTATTGGCACTTCGGGTCTTAGGTCATTAAAATAATATGACTCTAAGAATAAGAAATGTATATTATAAAATTTGGAACTAATGGCTAAGTACAAATGATTTGAGAATATAAAAAGGGATGTTTTCAAATGGAAAGAAAAATGATTTTTATAAATGTTAATTTATGATTACACGCCTCTCTAAATTGCTATCATAAGGGAAGTTGAGCGCGTGTGGTGAAATCCCCTGGCTAATGAATGCAGGGTGGATATATCCCTAGGCCATATGACCGGTTATTATATATTTGTTCTGCGCCGGTGAGGTAATTATGGGTGTGGTTATGACTCACTCGTAGAGGTATGACCGCTTCCCAACGTTTTGGTAGGTTCCCAGGTTGTCTTGTATGATAGGCCCTGGAAGATGATAGCCATTTAGGGGCGCGTCCAGTGGGGAAATCCGGAGGGACGGTCTTAGAATCATTATATGTATGTGAATATAACTATTCTTAATAATGTGGGAAATTATTGAAGTTAAAGAATTTTATGATAATAAAATGGCTTTACTTACATTTCCCGGATGGAAAAGGGAAATGGGACGTTAAATACATTTTTCGGATGGAAGAAGGAAAATGGAAAGTTATGAAATGAAAAGGTAAAGCATTTTTATGTTAATAAAACTTGCTTTGAATATGTATTTTTCCTGGATGGAAGAAAGGAAAATAAAATTGGTAAAGAAAGTTTTGAAATTGATTGGGTAAACATTTGATAAAATGAATTTACCATTTATGTATATTCCTAAAGAAAGAAATAGGAACTGTGTCTTTTGGTGGTGAGTGGATTTATTTGTGTCTCCTTGAGTAGCTGTAGATGAGACCTCCCATACATATATATATATATTGATTTCGTGTTGAGGGTCTAATGTATCTCGACGATCAACCTTGCCTATTAGTAGTGTATCGGGTGGGTTCCTTGTTTGGATTTCGCTTCGCGAGACACCCCACGCATGAATAGGGCATAGTGTTGAGACAGGGGAGAAGTTAGCCCTTAGAACTTGGGTTAACTAGAGCATTTCATTGATATTTTTCTAGGTTGTGCTTTTAGAATGAGAGGTGAGAACCTTTATATTATATTGCGAGAGAATTACGTACTTAACTGTCATGCATTTTAGTCACATGGTAATTATATCAAACCGGGCCCTGACCCGTCTATATTTCTTTGTTTCTGCATATACTCTTTGCCATACAGGTTCTCTACCGTATGGACATCCGTATTTACATTTCATTTTCCAGTTGTCATGAAGCTACGACATATTGCGGATGCTGTAGGTTATTTGTATTAGATGCTTCTTTCCATTGTACCCTAGTTATGTTCAGTTTATTTATTTCGGCGTGTTGCCTAAGTGTTGCACTCATTTATTATAATGTAATATTTAATGTGTAATACTCGATGTAACTATTTGTATTGGTCTGTTCACCGACAACTTATTCAGTGATTATTTATTATATTGTCTTTCTTCATTCGTTGATTTTTGATATCCACCGTTTTTGCAAATTGGATTGTCTAAGCGTTTTTCTTTTATTTTTTAAATTTTAAATTTGACAGCCCGTTTTCTAAAATGATTGGTGGTTATCTCGTACTATTATTTTAATCGACAGTGATGCTGAGGATGGACCATCTTTGATTCCTGTGATTATTAGAGTATTGGGCTGGCCACCTATTATTTTAGTAGGCGGGTTGTCACATAAAGTATCAGAGCATCAGGTTCTAGAGTCCTTTGGAATCTGTGCGGACGTACTACGCCTTCTGCATTTCTTTTGATTTGATATAGAGCCTTAGGATTAAGATCGTTAATTTCTCTTGTGAGATTTCGTTCTCCTGCTATGATATGAGAACCCCGAAAATCTTTTGCACGTTCGTGTGAGACTCCTAAGTCGTCTGATCAAGGGCGTCATGAGACGGGATTACTAAGAGCTGGGAGTTGTGAGTTGTGGGGGGGGATGAGGTCCGCTTTAGAGGTCGCCCCCTTTGTAGCATTATCTTATATTGCTACCGTGACTACTAAGTATAGTAGGTATAGTTTTCCAAGTAGCGCTGCCAGCAGAGAGTGGTGTTAAGCTTGGGACTCCAAGCGATGTTAATTTCAAGATGAGAAGTCCTTGACGAGGACTACCTGTTGAAGTTAGGTCGGATGGAGGAAGTGTAATCTCATTCGGTGATAGTATAAGGCCCGAGAGTTTTGGCTTCGAGTGGGGTATAGAAGTGCCCAAGTGAGAAGATTGAGGAAAATATTTCACCAATAGGAATAAGGTTGAAGTGGCAGAAATGGTAGTCGCCCCACTTTGGTGGAGCAAGAAGTTTTACTCATAGAGAAACTCGTTATATGTTTTCAACAGCGAGTTTCTCTAGGATGTCCAGAAGGATGAGAAAGTAGATTCTCAATTATTCACGCAAGGTTCGGTTAGAGGCCGACAGTGAATAAAGGGTGTTACGATTAAGAAATTGTACATCGAAATAAGGATGTTATAAGGAAGAGAGAGAGACCTTCAATGAAATGATAGGCTCACAAGTAAATATTGCTAACATATCTAGAGAAGTAGTGTTCGTGAGACCCCATTGGTGGACATCCACTCGGGGAAGACTCATTGAACTAAGGCCGGGAAGGCTAGTAGAATGTTCTCTTTGCTAAGGAAGTTAAGGGAACTATGCATTTTGATCTTGTCGTTTGAAGAATAAGGACAAGAATAGGTTGCCTAGTTAGGGCGTAGATGGAAGTAGTTGGTTCGGATAAGACTAGAATAATGTGTCTAGGAACCATTGGTATTGGCCAAAGAGATTGGCAAGTATGTTGGTGGGAATTTCCACCGTAGTTGAGGGAGGAGCTTTCCTTATGATAAGATGGAGTAGTATGGTATTAACCCTAGATTCGGGTGTGTATATCGAGCTTGTGGTAGTATCGATATTATTATAGTGAGTATACCTATATGACTTCCGTGGGAGGGAGGTTCAATATTTTTCTTTCACTCATTATGAGGCGAGTGATGATATGTGTGGTATGTGCTACTTGTATTATATGTATTATACGAGTAGAGATATTCTTGGTTTGGTGGGTGCAATAGCAAGAAAATAAATTGCGAGGCTATCCTCTTTCTAGTTCTAGAAAGGAACTAGTGGTTCTATAATATCTCACCTAGGTATAGGATTGAGACTTTATAAAGATGGTTTATGGTATGTACGTAGTTTTAATTATTTGTTTTGTTTGTTTTGTTTGATTGCTTGCTTGCCTTGCTTGTGTATGATGTTGCCTTATCTCCACGACCAACAAAGTTAAGTAGTAATGCATTGGAGGGGTTCCTTGTCTGGATTTCGCTTTTGCGAGACGCTCCACGCGTGAACCTTAACGACGTTGGAAGTGAAGAGATGCTGTAATTCTTTTCTTTTTCTTTCTGTTGCTTGAGTGTTGGATTGGAAGGTTTAGCCGAGAATCACGTGATTGAGTGATTAAAGGGCTAAGTTGATGTGCGATATAGGAGCACTGTAATAGTCCTTCCCTCTGATCAATGTGGGGGAGACTAAGATAAGAAAGTCGGATTGAGACTTATTCTTATGCCTTAATGAGAAGGCCATTTATAAAGATGTGTATATGTGTATATTGGGATCAAGTTTGTGTGGCATCTTATAGAAAGTAAATGCCTGATTAGTTAAATTTTCAGTTAATTGAGATGGTAAGACTTAGAAGTAGAACTGCATTATTAGGGTTATGAGTTAGGAATTTTAGCGATCCCGATCATGTGTCTTAGACCGTTACATCTCGACGACTGATGATGCGAGGTAGTAATGTAATAGGAGGGTTACTTATTTGGATTTCGCTTCGGCAAGACGTCCCACGCATGAAATCGAGTGAATGTCGGAAGTCGGGAAAGGTCTTGGACACTAGGGATATAATTAGTATAATATTTATAGGACTCGATTAGGATATACATTGACTTTAGGATTATTAGGATGTAAGACCCTTAGGGCATGCGACATTGTCTTAGGAAGGTGGTACGGGGTTGACCACAATAGGTTTGTGGGTTAACTCTAAGTAGGATTGGGTCCCTAGAACGAAGAGGTATGGGATCTCGAGTGATTCAGAATGTTAGTCCATAGAAGGTGGGGCCTGTCTTAGATAGAGCGTTACGTCGATAACCTATCTTTTGGGGAGTTAAAAGGATGAGTTGACTTTTACTCCTGCACTCGTGTTGTTAAGATCGAGAGTGGATTTAACGAACGAGTCTCTACCAGGAATGGGAAGTATTAATACGAGAGCATGGACCCATTGTTTATGCGTCTCACAGACTTAAACTCCGTGAGAAGTATTATCCCACGCTTGATTTAAAGTTTGTAGCGGTAGTATTCGCCTTAAAGGAATAGAGGCACTACTTCCTAGGCAGGAAACTAGTCTTTTCACGAGCAACAAGTTGGAGTTCGTAAAGGACTATCAATTGGATATTCCGTTTCACTAAGAAAATACGAATGGGGTAGTAGATGCGCCGAGTAGAAAACCGTCGAAAAGATTAGTTATGGCATGGAAAGCCAAGTAGAACGAGCTTAACAAAGAGGACGCTCTAGATAGAGCGTTCATGTCCGTAATTGACTAATTCACCTACTAGTGTGAAGAGACTAGGGGTGGAATGAAGAAGGATGGGAGTAGTAGCTTTTATGGATTGAAGTTCCGTACAATAGTTCGGATCATTTTCTATAAGTATGGTGCCGTGTGTGTGGCCTATTGTAGTCGACTGAGTAATTTGCCTGCTCGTTGGAATAGAACCAGCGAACAGTATATTCTTTGGGCGTGGAGTGGTCCGAGAATATTACTTTAATAATTGGGCTCATTGAGCCGCATACTTTTAAGGGCTACGCCAATGCGAATAGAAGTAAGTAGTGTTGGAGTTGAGTGATTATATATTAGTGTAGTTATTCCCTGGTAAGGTTATAACGTGATTCAGTAAGAAAGGCAACTTGTGCCGAGTTATGTAGGTTTCATCTTCCGTTGTAGAGGGGTGAGATCGATAGTTCATGAGGAACGATTTCGTGCTATGTTAGAGCACGGAGAATGTAGACTGAGATCGAATAGTGATGACCTTAGTCTGAGTCCAATGGGGACGCCGCACTGTCGAGGGGTTGACTAGGAATGATAGAACGATAGTTTAGTATAGTATACCCTTGATGTGGTTATACGGTACGCCTGAATTTTGAGGGCAAAACTCCCTTCTAAGGGGGGGAGTATGTAACAACCCAGGTTTTTGAGCGACTGTTTTATATTATTTTGCCTGATGGGCTAATTTTATAAAATAAGGAATGTTGGAGTAAATATTATTTCCCGTGATATTAAGGGATAATATTTGCTATGTTTTGTCTATTTACCGTTATGAGAAGGTAAATAGCATTATGTTGTGTTTCATTGCGTCGTTATATGTGATGCGACGGTTACGACTCATATTTAAATTGGAGTAAAGTAAATGAAATAAAATGGAATTGGAACACAAAAATAGTTCACGTTTTTTCGAATGCCAAAATAGGGGGTGCGGCTGTTTTTAGAATAGTTGAGATTGTCAAAATAAGTGTCACGTTGTATTTTTGGAGTTTCGGGCACTTTTGGGGTGTTATGACTCAATTATGTGGTTACGAGTCATTTTAATGGTGTATTAGCAATTAAAAGAGGGGCATTTATGTTTTAAGACCCGTTTAAAGTCCCCCACCCCTTTTATTTTTCTCATTTCATGTTAGAAGCCAAGAGAGAGAGAGAGAGAGAGAGAGAGAGAGAGAGAAGAGAGAGTTGGGAGAAATGGAGAAAAGGAGAGAAATATGGAGATTTGAGCCGGAATCCGTTGCTACCGGAGGAAAATCCGATACTACAAACTCGAGGAAAGTTTCTTACTTTCTAGATATTGATTTAATGTGATAAATTGCATGTATAGTTAGTTTTGGGGGGATTTAAACCATAAATGGGTTTTTGTTAATTTTGGTGATTAAACCCTTAGATCTTAGTTTTAATTTGATTTGAGGAGAAATTATTAGTTAGTAATTGTGTAGAAGTGATTTGGTAGAAATTTTTGTTGTTGATGTTGGGAGAAATCAAGGATTTTAGGGTTTTTGGTATTTTAGGGTTCTACAACCCGTAGCCAAAACTTGGAATTCTGCAGGGCCAAATCGATTCGCCCTTAGCGAATCGATTCGGTAATGGGGAAGATGTCAGCTCTGAGTTGAACGAATAGATTCGAGGTTATGCAAAATGCCAGGGTCTTCTTGACCGAATCGATTCGGCCTATCCGAATTGATTCGCTTTCAAGACCGAATTGATTCGGCCAGGGCGAATCGATTCGGAATGCCTGCATTTTTAGAATATTTTTCCAGCTTAGTTTTTAGCCCCTTTTCTTTTAGGTTCGAGGTTTAGGAAGCTTCCTTTGGGAAGTAATGAGGAGTCCTATAGGGTTGTTTTGGGTAGACTAATGTCCTAGGCTAAAATGGGATAATTGGGCTTACCCCGAGGGCTAGTTTGGGTAGGTTAATATCCGAATGATATAGGAAGTTAACCTAAAAATAAATTGGAGATAAAATGTAAATGTTGGGACTTTTGGGAGTCTATTATTTAGGGAGACTCATTTTAATGATTTATGGTTTTGTGTTGGACTCTTGGAGACTAGTGTGAGTCTATTGGCACTTCGGGTCTTAGGTCATTAAAATAATATGACTCTAAGAATAAGAAATGTATATTCCAAAATTTGGCACTAATGGCTAAGTACAAATGATTTGAGAATGTAAAAATGTATGTTTTCAAATGGAAAGAAAAATGATTTTTATAAATGTTAATTTATGATTACACACCTCTCTAAATCTCTATCATAAGGGAAGTTGCGCGCGTGTGGTGAAACCCCCTGGCTAATGAATGCAGGGTGGATATATCCCTAGGCCATATGACCGGTTATTATATATTTGTTCTGCGCTAGTGAGGTAATTCTGGGTGTGGTTATGACTCACTCATAGGGGTATGACCACTTCCCGACGTTTCGGTAGGTTCCCAGGTTGTCTTGTATGATAGGCCCTGGAAGATGATAGCCATTTAGGGGCGCGTCCAGTGGGGAAACCCGGAGGGACGGTCTTAGAATCATTATATGTATGTGAATATAACTATTCTTAATAATGTGGGACATTATTGATGTTAAAGAATTTTATGATAATAAAATGGCTTTACTTACATTTCCCGGATGGAAGAAGGGAAATGGGACGTTAAATACATTTTTCGGATGGAAGAAGGAAAATGGAAAGTTATGAAATGAAAAGGTAAAGCATTTTTATGTTAATAAAACTTGATTTGAATATGTATTTTTCCTGGATGGAAGAAAGGAAAATAAAATTGGTAAAGAAAGTTTTGAAATGAATTGGGTAAACATTTGATAAAATGAATTTACCATTTATGTATATTCCTAAAGAAAGAAATAGGAACTGTGCCTTTTGATGGTGAGTGGATTTATTTGTGTCTCCTTGAGTAGCTGTAGATGAGACCTCCCATACGTATATATATATATTGATTTCGTACTGAGGGTCTAATGTTTCTCGACGATTAACCTTTTCCTATTAGTAGTGTATCGGGAGGGTTCCTTATTTGGATTTCGCTTCGCGAGACACCCCACGCACGAATAGGGCATAGTGTTGAGACTGGGGAGAAGTTAGCCCTTAGCACTTGGGTTAACTAGAGAATTTCATTGATATTGCGCTAGGTTGTGCTTTTAGAATGAGAGGTGAGAACCTTTATATTATATTGCGAGAGAATTACTCACTTAACTGTCATGCATTTTAGTCACATGGTAATCATATCAAACTGGGCCCTGACCCGTCTATATTTCTTTGTTTCTGCGTATACTCTTTGTCGTACAAGTGCTCTACCGCATGGACACCCGTATTTACATTTCCATTTCCAGTTGTCATGGATCTACGACATATTGCGGATGCTGTAGGTTATTTGTATTAGACGCTTCTTTCCATTGTACCCTAGTTATGTTCAGTTTATTTATTCGGGAGTGTTGCCCAAGTGTTGCACTCAATTATTATAATGTAATATTTAATGTGTAATACTTAGTGTAACTATTTTTATTGGTCTGTTCACCGACATCTTATTCGCTGATTATTTATTATATTGTCATTCTTCATTCGTTGACTTTTTATATCCACCATTTTTGCAAATTGGATTGTCTAAGCGTTTTTCTTTTATTTTCTAAATTTTAAATTTGACAGTTCGTTTTCTAATATGATTGGTGGTTATCTCGTACTGTTATTTTAATTGACAGTGATGCTGAGGATGGACCATCTTTGATTCATGTGATTATTAAAGTATTGGGCTGGCCACCTATTATTTTAGTGGGCGGGTTGTCACAGGCCACTAGCCCACATATAAAGTGGGAGGTAAGTATCTACACATATGATCTCAATCCCAAAGACTAACCCCGGAGAAATACCATTGTATCACATTATGTATTTTACGTAGCATTGTGTTCATTAACAATAGTCTAAATCATTAGACTACATTGATTCATTCTTAAAAAATTTATATAAGTTATATATACCTTTATATATATATATACGGAACACGAAGGAATCTAACTTGGGTGTCTATCTCGTGCTCTATCAGTAAGTTCAAAGGAGTCCCTCACCAAACGGGCGTAAATAAAACACACATAAGTGGGGCGATCACTACACAATACACCATCTCACGCCCATACCCCTGGATATGACAATGGTTATAACCAACCTACTATTCTCATCACGAAGCGGTGCCCTTGAATGTATGACCTAAATAACGACCTACATAACGTCTAGCCCACCTATTCAGGCATGTGGTATCGGTCGAACAACGTACTCAACCCTAACTGATAGGCCTTCCACAAACACGAGTATGTCCACACAAATACTAAATACATATATCTAACAGAAAATATATATAGGTAATTATTCTCATAACTGCCGTAACTTGATTTCATTATTCTCGAAATAAAAATTCTTGTCTTGAATATTAACACTCTAGTTAATTATTAAATTCACCATTTACTGGATAATGACATAAATACATTTTTCATTAAATATCCCTTCACTTGGACAACCTCCCATATACTCGCCTGTTCTCCTAAAAACCCCTCGAACGTTTCCACGGTCTAACCTTGATTCAATCCCAGGAGCTGAATCAATTCTCCATTAGAATTGAATCGATTCGCCTCGGAGGCCGATTCAATTTGCTTCTGGAAACAATCCCAGATTTGCTAATTTTTAAATACTTGTTTCTTCCCCAAAATTTCTTACTCATTTTTAAGGTAACTCTATTATAGTTAAGCAAATGTGTCTACATTGTTCTATAATCAATCTATGCATGATAACCCCCACTAATACTAGTAATTGGATCATAAACATCACAAGTTGTCTAAACACAACAAGTCCATAATTCTCATCTAAAAATTCCCAACATTGTAAAATCAATACATGATTCGAATTCAGATTGAACATTAATCCTATCAAATGGATTCTAATAGCCATTTCACCAATTAAACTATGTCAATTTTGGGTTTGTCGCCAAGGTATTTAATTCTCAAAACATAATTAATCATCAATTTGTTCTAAACACTCATAGGTCCAAATCCATCTATATTTAAATCTCCAATCAAATTTATATCCCGTAATTGGTATGAGAGACATGCATATGAATCAGAAAATGTATTATTAAAACTTTTGCAAGAAAATTATTGCCTTTAGAGATGATAGAAGCCTCATTCCTTCAGTTTTTGGTCCTCTCTTTTTCCCCAACTTTGGTAACTTCCCCCTGAAGGTGTAAGACTGCTAGGTTTATTAAAAGTGGATGGAATGTGTAATTAAGTTATTTCGTTAACCAATTAAAAACCTTAATCCCATATCTCCCCTTAATACCCAATTTCGAGCACCAAATAAGCCCCGAATAACACTCGGATTGGTTCAAAATCTCCTCTTAGGGTATATTATCCCCCGAGCCGAACTTAATATGTTTAAAATGCCTAAACGAATTCCTAAATCACTCCAAAATGCACTCAAACAATGTTTACCATACATTACACATTTTAGTTATACTAGTCATGTGATAAAAATAACTCATGTAACATGCAAATTAATTATCTACTAATACACACATTCGGTATTGCCAAATCATTTAATCATGCACAATCATATTCAAGAATTTTTTTACACACTTTTTTTATTTTAATTTCACCAATTTAAATTATATAAAAATACAGGTTGTTACAATACCTTCCTTGAAAAGACAATCACATAACGAACCTCACACAACCAAATGGACTTCACCTCCCTATCCATTAATCACGTACCAAAGGAATCACTATAAATCATAATATATGATCACAATGGTCCATGATACCGACAAGTTTTTATCCATAGGATGCTTCTACTTGTAATTTGATGTTATCAATATTAATGTGGTGATATATAGCCTCATAATGTAGGAATTTATCGAGCATAGTTACCTGAAACACATTATTCACCAACTACAAAATGTATGGATGTGTTAATATATAATGTAGATATCCCACGCTATCCACCATAGTAACAGTCCTAACAAATCATTACGTCAAAGTCCATTTCTTCTCATAATACATCACTCTTCTTATCATTAAAGATGCTTTCAAGAGAAGTTGGTCGATATAGAAAATTAAACGTTGTGTTGTCTGTCATCATAATTCTTTTGCTTGCTCTACCACGTCTTCATTCTTCTTTGAAACAAATAAATTTACTTTAAGATATCCTAGATGAAATATGTTCCCAAGAAATAAATCTACGGGCACAAAGTCACAAATGGGACCATACCAATCGCTTCTGAATGGATGCTTTTTAAGAAAGCTCCATTAATGTAAAATTTAACTACCAACTACTCATGAACTCCAACACAGATTATTGTAGCATATCTTAAAGAATATGGTTCTCTTTATATATTATCCCATTGATATAAGGGAGGTAGAATCTATTGAGATGTAATTTGGTCCCCAATGCCTACTGAAAACTCTCACAAAAATATGAGAAAAAGGTAGGACGTTTTTATACCCTAAATTTTTGTCAATTAAATAATTGATTATTTAATAATAAATCAACCTTTAATTAGGTTATTTAGCATGCAATTCACAGACGTTGTTGGTTCAAATTAGTAAAAAGAATTTAAAGCTAGAATTTAAATAAATGTGAACGAACCAATTTGGATCAGGCTATGGGGGAATGAAAATACCCGAAATGGTGTTTTAAATGTTCCAAATTAGGGTTAAGAGATAGGTACCCCTTTGGGCGAAGTATTAGGAGTATCTGGCGGGCGTTTAGGGCTTATTTTGGGGGCCTAAAAGTGATCCCATAAGGAACATTCGGGATTAGGTTTATAAAAAGGTAATTAAGCCTCATTAATCATCGTAACACATCATGTTTCATAACCTAGCAATAGAGGCAAGAATTAGGAGAATATATGGAGCAAACAAGAGGGCTTAATCAAAGTGTATCCTTCATTAAGGTAAAAAAATACTATCTTTCTTGTCATGTTAATGTAACTTGATTATGATCTTCATCGCAGTATATAAATCAATTGATTAGAAACATGCTATTAGGGTTGGAATCTGATTGTTAAACCTTGATTAGTTATAAATCTTAATAGATTTATCATGTACATTAGTATTCATGATGAATCGCATGCTTGGTGATGAACTATGTTGAATACATTGGTGTAAATAATTGAAATCTATTTTTTATTATTGATTTGATATATGACTATTTGGTTTTGATATTGACATTATTGGTTTATGCTTAATCACATGATTTATGATTATATCAATAAAATTCGTAGTTAATATGGACTACTATGAAGAACAAAATAAATTAATGTTTTTGTCTTGTAATAATGAATCAAAGGTTGATTACGGTTATGAAAATGTGTTAAGACTTGTTTACAATCGATTTATAATGTTGATAGGATGGTCAAAGACTATTGGGATCTTTATAAAACTCTTTAATGGCAGTTCAGGGTTGAAAAAATTGAAGTTTAAGGCTGAAGGTTGAAGACATGGTCAAAACGATGTAGTTTTCGGTATTTTCGACTTAGGCTATTGATAAGCACCCAAAACATTACAATTTATACCCCGAATAGACGTACTTTAGTTGCTAATTCTCGGCAATATGGGTCTTATGCGCTTAATTGTTCAATATGCAAGTTTAATTGCAATTGCGGTGTCAAAAAGCTATATTTCTAGGCAATTTTCAGTTAAAATGGAGCTAAATTACCAACCCCGTAACCTCACCCGAGCCTTAACCTAACCTAAACCTAGTCCAAACCATGTGTGTGTTTTGTTTGTCCTTTTTTATTATTTTTTAAATTTTTAGTTTAAGTCATTTTTATTTTTAGGATTTACTTAAGATTTTATTTAGAATTTCTAGAATTTATTTTTCAATTTCTTTTTATTTAGTGTAATTTTATTTTGATTTTTATATTATTAGTTTTTAGTTTTAGTTTTTACTTTATTTTATCTTATTTTATTAGGATTAGAAATTTTTAGGATTTCATTTATTTCTTAGTTTTATTAGATTTTATTTTTTTAGAATTTTATTTTTAGTTTAATAGAATTTTACTTTTATTTTTTAATTTCTTTTTGATTTTATTTTTTAAATTGAATCTTTATTTTATTTTTAGAGTAGGAATTTATTTATTTTTAGACTTTTAATTTTTTAGTTTTAATAATTTTATTTTTAGTTAGTTAGTGTCATTTTTAGGTGTCTAAAGTTTACACACACAAATATCATACACCCACACACACCTAATCACTCCCTCACCCACACTCATACACCCTAAACCTCACCACACCTTAACACCCCAATGTCATCTTCTTCCCCCAACACCCTCTCTCTCCTCTATCATCCATTAACACCATTAAACCCACCACTCTCTCTCATCACCATACCCAACAGCCCCACCACCTGCTCATCACCGGAACCCACGACCTCCGGCGCACCATCCCCATTTTCGGAACCAACTCCGGCGTCCCTCTACCCAGCAACCCGCCTCCAATGCCAAAAGCCACTCCGGCGACCTCCAATCGAACCTGATCTCTCTCCCTATCTTCGCGACCCTCGGCAGCGCCCAGCCCCTCTGGTGTCGATCTCGGCCACCCTCTCTCTCTTCGCCGGTGGCGACAACCCCCGTTCGACCGCCAACATCTGCTCTGACCAACCTCCGGCGACCCCAATCTCCGACGGCAACTCTCGATTTCAGCCCAAATCGTGTCCAACCACCAGCCAATCCGACCCACCTACCCGCGACACGAACCCATTCAAATACCCATCTTCCATAGCCAAAGACCCATTTGTCTCCAAACCCATGACTTATACCTGCCAAATGCAAACCAACAAAACCAAATAAAACAAATAGCCACATGTTTATTCCCATTTAAACCCATTTTACCCTTTTTACCCATTATACCCCAAACTAATTTCTTCTAACTCAATATTACGCTTCACCCAAATCAGATTTTTTATTCCCTCACCCCTCGTCCACATGACACACCCAAACCACATGCACACTTAAACCAATTACCCGAATTAACCCCTCATGCTTAATACTATAAAAGAAGACTCAAGATACCATTTGAGGGAACTTATCATCAAATAGAGAGAGAAAATTCTAGAGAAAAGTAGAGAGTTAGGTTAGAATAAATTAGGTAGAAATATTTGTAAATAGTTTTATTTTATTCTTTTTATTTTTTTTAGATATTTGTGAGATTAAATATTGTAAGAGAGTTAATTGAGTGAATATTTAATTTCAAATCATTTGGATGCTCAATTGGAGGGATTGTATGCTTCAATTTGCAAGAGTAGAGTTCAACTTTCTCAAAGAGATTTGGTTTGCTTGTTCTATTCTCTTCTCTTTTATTTTAGTAGCCTTGATTATTAATTTGTCATATTTCATATCATGTTAGGCTAAATCCCCTTTCAAGGGGTAGGGTAAAACCCTTATTTGATGTTATTTTATTTTAATTAGTTTAATTACTTGAAAAGTCCCTTTGAATGTTAATTTTAATCCCTCACCCTTAAATTTATGCCTCGAGAGACGGTAAATGATTTTCGAGAGAAAATTGAAATTCTAGTTATAATACCCATTTTAGATTCGAACTAGAGATAGGGGTTTCTTAAGTGGGGTATTATAACTTGAATTTCAACTCTAAATATATTTTCTAAGATTTACATAAATTTTAATCGATCGATCCTAATGGGTGATTAATTAAAATGAGTGTAGATCTATTTTTCTAGAGTTGTGGGGTGTTAAACTTAATTTTCTAAGAGATTACTATTATAATTACACGTGCAACGAGAGTTGGTTTGTAATTTTGATATTAATTTGGGAGAATTCAATTAATTAAATTAATTAATTAGAATAACTAAAATTTGTGGTGAAATCTCGGTCCTTGATTGTTCTTACAATTATTTACCTCACTTTATCTTTTATTTTACTATTAGACTTTGTTTTCATTTTAGTCACTTTCTAGTTAGTTATTTTCATCTTAATTTAGTTTAGTTTAAAATCTCACCTCACCCTATTGTTTTAATATTGAAAAAGCTAAAAAAATTAGAAAAGTGAAAAAGCACAAAAAGAAAATAAAAAATGAATTACAATTGAATTTGTCTCTAGCTTACTCCCTAGGAAGTGGATTGATACCCTTACTTACCTCTACACATTAATTGTTATATTTTGTAGGTATTTGAGGATTTTGACTAACTTGGCTTTCAACAACGACATATACGCAAAAGCTTAGTTATCAAATGGCGTCGTTGCCATTATTGGGATTGTGAAGCTTGGAGCGGATTTCATATTGTAGTTCATTTAGTTTTTTGCACTTTATTAATTTTTGTACCATTTTTCTTTATTTTAGAAGGCTTGTATTTAGGATTATTTTATCCTTGGCTTGCATTGCGGTGCATAGAGATACCATTTATTTTCCATTTAAAATTGTAATAATCGAAGCCAAGCGTGATAGGGAAACCGGACAAGGTAGAGAGAGTGCGTCCATTGGCGAGGATTTAGAAGCCTCTCTACCTTGGGTCGGTAGGACTCCCGGGGACGACTGAGATTGGCGTGATCTCCCTCCGGTCGACTCAAATTTTTCGGCACCCCACGGCGTAAAAACCGTGGGACGTATATTTCTCAAACCCTCGCACCTCTCCTGTTAGCGAGTCAATTATTGTGTATGCTTCGTGTGCTCTTACTTGATTTGATTCCCGCATTTATTTTCGAATGGTGTGATGAATTAATTGACTAAGAACTACACCCGGTCACTCACGAGAAAGGATTTCATTACCTGACTCACTCGCTTACTATTGTGTGCTACCCTAGCCATCACTAAATTTAAAATCAATCAACTAGGTAACCCACTAGGAGAACATTTTGCAAAGGCGATAACAAAGATAAGTCCGTGATTTTTTATCGCCCACGGACTTAATTAAAATTTGACTACCGTTTCACTAAATCTAAAGATAAAAATTGGCTATGTGCTAGTTAGGAAATTTTCTTGACTTGTGTGTCTGTCCAATTTCATTTTTCGGTAGTCGATTTTAGTTGGTTCATCCAAATCAAAGAGTCCATATTTTTTTCCCCACCTTTTTTCTTCCAAAAAAATCCAAAAATATTTTCTTCTATTATTTTTATACAAAAATCGAAAAAATATTTTATTTCTTTCCTTTTTAGAAAAATCAAAAAAATATTTTCTTTCTTTCCTTTTTAGAAAAATCCAAAAATATTTTCTTTCCTTTTGAAAAAAAAAATTAAAAAATTAAAAATTCCAAAAAAAATATTTTTTCCCTCATGGCCGAAGAACGTCCTTTACGGGACTACTTTGGTCATTTTCCATTGACACGCGACACATGTGAGAGTGATCCCGAGCCGTCTCTTTATGAGATTTTTCATGGTTTTGGCTCTCTCACGAGTACCCTTGATACTCTTGACCCATCCTTGCACGCACCTCCTATTCCATCACCCTCGGTGTCATGTGTCGGCGTGTCGAATCCTTGTGCACCCATTCTCGATCAGTTACCTCACTATGTACCCCATGAGTATCAACCAATTGTCCATCCCGAAAGCGATCCTTTCGTGTATGATGAACTTGTCCCCACTCCACACACTTCATTTGAATATTCTCCGTATAGTCTTATCCATAGCGAGTTGTGTCCACCTCACCCACCACCACCACCCATCACTCCACCACTATCATCCACCTCCGCTCTCGAAAGCCTCTTGCAACAATTTATCATCGAGCAAGAGCAAGCCACTCAAATTCAAACTCAAGCTCTCCAAAGGCTTGAACAAAGGTTAAATGAATTGGAGTGTGCACGAGAGTCGGATATTCCCATGGCCCCACCCATCATTGCCACCGAGTGTGACGATGATGTGTCCTCTTGTGACACGGATTATGAGTGTGACCAACCCTATCCTTCCGAGAATCTCGACGTTAAGACCATTCCATGGTCCGGGCCCCAAGTCGACAAATGTGTTGACTTATCCTTCGATAGTGAGCCTGATCCAATTCCATTTTGTCCATATGGACCCCACTTTGAGGTTCCTATTCCCATTCACCCTCCTTCTCCCGTCATATCCAAAAAAAATGCCTGAGTCTACACCTATCGAGCTTCACCCTTGTGTTCCCGAGGAACCAATTTATCCTAGGTTAGCTTCGGCTACGAGTGATCACCATTTTCTCGAGATAGAATCCGTGATAGTTTCTAACTATTCGGATTTGGATCATATTCCTCCATGAATGGCTCCCTTTAAGCCTGATATTTCTAGTGATTCCTCTATCTTAGATCTTGGTGCCTCGACTTACCCACCCACCACATTCCCAGATACTACTCTTATGGAGAAGTGACCACTCCATCCTTAGAAAATACACTCCCTTGTGAGTATTCCTTTACTCCTCCCAATGAGTGTGTGTCTCCCACTCGTGAGTTGGATCATCTTCCTCAACCATTTATCCCACCCTATCCACCGTTTATCCCACCCAACCCACCCATTATCCTTTCTACTCCACCACCTGGTTTGGATCGTGATTTTACACAGTTCATGTTTTCATCTACATTTTTAGATCTTCACCTAAAATCATCATCCATCTTCCACGAGAGTTATGGTGATATACTCTGCTTCCGTGACATCGATCTTGTTCCTCCATGCCCACCACTATCTTGTGGTGTTGGATTTTCTTCTCAACAGCTCCCTGGTGTGTCACGGCGCGGCCATTATCATCGCCCATTCATAGAACGGTCATGTGATTTTTATGAGGCCCAACCCATTCCACTTTCTACACCATTTTGCCTCCCTCACCAACTTGAGCACCATGCTTATAAGGCCCTAGTTGCCCTCACCTTCCGGCTCAACAAGGCCCGTGACCGACACCTACTCACCCTCACCCTTACCCTACTACCCACCCGCCCATGGTCCACCGATGCTTTTCATCGTGTGATGCACTTCTCCATACAAGTGCATTGACACCTTTAGACTTTATCCAGCAAGACTGACGCTTCAATCTTGTTTGGGGGTGATTCTCATCACCCCAATTTTTCTGCCACCCCGAGCTTTCCTAGTTTCTATCTTTAGGGTGAGAAATGGTTCGGTCTGGCTGAAGACGTTAAAATTAGCGCTATCGGGAGGCAACCCTCTTTTTCTACGTATAAGTCTTATCCTGTTTGGGGGTGTTGTTTCACACCACCCAATGCTTTATCATGCTTATGGACTTGTACACATTTTTTCTCTTATCATTTATTCTAATTTTTTCTTGGCTACATTTTTCCACTTCATGAGCGGTTCATTCTGGTAATCTCTTTCCTCCCTTATGCTCTCAATTTAAAAAAATTATTTTACTTAACATCGAGGACGACGTTCCTTTTTGTTTAGGGGTGGGGAATTTAATCAAAATCGTAACTCTTTTGAAAAATTTTGCTTTTTAAACCTAATTTTTAAAATTTCGTGTAGTTTCTTTCATCTCATTCATTGATGTGAATTTTCAATCATCCATCTTTTTAAGTCTAGGAATCAAGCTAGAGAATATTTTTTCTAAATAGCTTATGTAATACGTAGCAAGGCATGTTGCACCATGAATTTCTAGACTCAACAAAACTTGCGCACTTATCAAGTCACTACGTTTAGAGTTGAGGAGTACTACAATTCTAAAGAGAACCTTAAGGATCACTAGTGGAGACTTTAGCTTGTGAGATTTGTGCCTTTCACCCTTTTAGAGTGTTTTACGCGATCTCCGAGTCACAAGTTGATTCAACTTCTTTTGGGTTTGCACTTTAATTGTTGTATGATCTCATTATCTTTCATAAAAAATTTGGCTTAATCACTGAGAACGACATCTTTTTCGAGTTGTAAGAAACACGTGTCTTGAAATTTGTTCCGAATACTAGATTCTCATCCATACACCTTCCACTTTTCCATATATCATTCCTATCACATTCCCATTCACTTCACCCATTACTTTTCCATATTTCATATATATTCCCCTCACCATCTATATACATTCCCCACTGATTTCATATATCACCCATCATTTTGAGAAAAAGAGTGTGATTTCAAATGTTAAATGTCTTCATTGTTGGTTTGAAAAGTGAGAGAAAAACAAAAAAGAGAAAAAAAAAAGAAGAAAAGAAAAGAGAGAAAAGAAAAGAAAGAGAGTTTGTAGTTAGTAGTTAGTTGTAAAATAAAGACATTTGTGCCTAAAGTGTATACACTCTTCATTCGCATCCATTTCGCATCCATCTTTTACCCATCGCATATCCATCATCCTTCATCATTCATATCACTATCACCATCCCATATTATCCTTCATATCATATCCCATTTCATTTACCTCGCACCCATATACATCCATATTTCCCCTAGGTGTTCGGGAAAATGAAATTCAACGTGGTGAATAACTCGACGTTCTCACTATAGTGATTAACATTCTTTCATGAGATCATTTTTATTTCTTATTGTTCGTTCTTTCTTATGTGTGTGTGAGACGTTTGAACTTGCTTACATTTACTCACCTCCTCACACACAAGAGCGATACGCTAACCCAAATCTCGAGAATTCGTTTGAGAGAGAGATATCCAGTGAGATTTTGAAGTTGAAGCATTGATTCCGACAAGGCAATCTAGGAATTACTCTTGTGATACTCGACCCGTTTTGACTGATTCACACTACACACGTTGAGTTCTAGGAAGGATGTGCCTTGAGTATTTACTTAGCTAAACTTTTTACACATTCCAGCTTGTATTTCTGAAATCATTTATCTCATGATGGATTGTGCGATTATTCTATGTCTAATAAGAGATTGACTGCCCTTCAATAATTTTTGCGAAATAAGAATTTTGTGGGTATATTCCCTGCAAACCCTCACGAGACACAACTCGTCCTGTAGACCAACCTATAGGTTTAAAGGCTTGTTGCACATGCTAAGTGCAATCGCAAGTGCTCGCGAAGGTGGTACTCTTTTGGTTTCTTATCTTTCTCTTTCTCTCTATCTTATTGCTCGAGGACTAGCAGCGCTCTGTTTGGGGGTGGTTTGATAAGCACCCAAAACTGTACAATTTATACCCCGAATAGACGTACTTTAGTTGCTAATTCTCGGCAATATGGGTCTTATGCGCTTAATTGTTCAATATGCAGGTTTAATTGCAGTTGCGGTATCAAAAGCTATATTTTCAGGCAATTTCCAGTTAAAATGGAGCTAAATTACCAACCCCGTAACCTCACCCGAGCCTTAACCTAACCTAAACCTATCCCAAACCATGTGTGCGTTTTTCTTGTCCCCTTTTATTATTTTTTAGATTTTTAGTTAAAATCATTTTTATTTTTAGGATTTACTTTAGATTTTATTTAGAATTTCTAGGATTTATTTTCCAATTTTTCAATTTCTTTTTATTTAGTGTAATTTTATTTTGATTTTTATTTTATTAGTTTTTAGTTTTAGTTTTTACTTTATTTTATCTGATTTTATTAGGATTAGAAATTTTTAGGATTTCATTTATTTCTTAGTTTTATTAGATTTTATTTTTTTAGCATTTTATTTTTAGTTTAATAGAATTTTATTTTTATTTTTAAATTTCATTTTAGTTTTATTTTTTAATTGAATCTTTATTTTATTTTTAGAGTAGGAATTTATTTATTTTTAGATTTTTAGTTTTTTAGTTTTAATAGTTTTATTTTTAGTTAGTTAGTGTCATTTTTAGGTGTCTAAAGTTTACACACACAAATATCATGCACCCACACACACCTAATCACTCCCTCACCCACACTCATCCACCCTACACCTCACCACACCTTAACACCCCAATGTCATCGTATTCCTAGACCTGGAAAAATGAGGCACGACACGACACGACACAAAATTATAAGTTAATGGGTTTAGTCTTATCGAGTTTGGGTCATTAACGGGTCAACACGGTAGAACTGTTATCATAATGGGTCGTGTTTGGGTTTTTACTCTTACACGATTAAACCCATTTATACCCATTATCACCCGTTAGTGGTACCGGATTTTATTGGGTCCTGTGACCCGAACTAATATTACACGGGTACTAATGGGTATTAACGTGTACTAACGGGTACTAACGGGTAATGTAGGGTCACCCAACCCGTTACCCGTTTAGACCCATTAATATTAACGGGTGTTAACGGTTCGGGTCGTGTACCCGTTAATATTAACGGGCCGTGTTTGGGGTATCATCATTTGACCCGTTAGTCTTAACGGGTCGTGTACTGGTTAAGGGTGTTTTCACCCGTTAACACGACCCGTTGACAGCTCTACTTATTCCCCCAACACCCTCTCTCTCCTCTATCATCTATTAACACCATTAAACCCACCACTCTCTCTCTCATCACCATACCCAACAGCCCCACCACCTGCTCATCCCCGGAACCCACGACCTCCGGCGCACCATCCCCATTTTCGGAACCAACTTCGGCGCCCCTCTACCCAGCAACCCGCCTCCAACGCCTGAAGCCACTCCGGTGACCTCCAATCGAACCCGATCTCTCTCCCTCTCTTCGCGACCCTCGGCAGCGCCCAGCCCCTCTGGTGTCGATCTCGGCCGCCCTCTCTCTCTTCGCCGGCGGCGACAACCCGCGTCCGACCGCCAACCTCTGCTCTGATAAACCTCTTGCCACCCCAATCTCCGGCGGAAACTCTCGATTTCAGCCCAAACCATGTCCAACCACCAGCCAATCCGACCCACCTACCCGCGACACCAACCCATTCAAACACCCATCTGTAATACCCCGTATTTTTATAGCTTTTAAATTATGGGATTTATTAAATTTAATTGAGATAAATTAATTTAATTTTAATCCGGAATGTTGCTTTAAATATTTACTAGCGTGACGAGAGTTAGTAATTATTGGATATTTGTTATCTGTTGAATGTTACTGGATGAGTATAGTAATATATGAGATTTATTGTTATAATATTGTCACGTGTGAATAAAATGAAAATTATGGAAATTTAAGTCGGGACGCGCCTGTGTCGTGTCGGGACTAAATGTTGATTAATAAGTGAATATTTTATAAGTTGTTCGTATGGTCCTTTTGAGTGCGCCAACGTGTCCGGAAGGGTCGAGATAGTCAGAAAAGTGTACCCGGGGGTTTAGTTTGGGTCTCGGGGCATTTTTAGGCCCAATTAGTACCCCGGGAGGGCGTTTTGGACATTTCACAATTATGGGTAATTAAACCTACGAAAATTAAAAGGGTCATATAAGATATCTAAGTTGTCTTCTAGGGTTAGAACAACCAAATACAAATGACGGCCATTGGAGAGGAAGATGAGAAGCTCTCCAAGGAGTTCTAGGCCAAGAACACCTCCGATTGCACCACTGTCACCACCAACGCGTAGATCGCGAGACGGGGAACGAAACCACACCAATTTCGGCACCAAATAAGATTTCTAAAAATTCCAGGCAAGTGTTTATCTTGCTTATTTCGTTGATGCATCTTTCATATTGGTTTAGGAATGATTATGATGAATTGTATGGAAGAAAAACCCAATTTGAGATAGGAAATTGCATGTAGTGATGACTTAAATGATATTTTGGAAACCCTTTGTCATGTAAAGGATTAAGAGTTTGATTAAGAAAAGAGTTCTAATTAGATACAAACACTAAAAATTTTATTCCGAATGATCGGACCATTGGAATCGTTTGAAATTTTAGTATGTTGTAGCGAACGGCGAGACAGGACTGCTGACAAAAATTCAGCTTGATCGAACGGCCAGATTTCTAAAAATATTATTTTTACTAGAGAGTTTTATGTTTTGAGGACTCTTAGAGAGTTTTATATTTTGAGGACTCTTAGAGAGTTTTATATTTTGAGGACTCTTCTAAATAATAAAAAAAATTCAATTAAAACTCCATTTTAATTCCGATTTCGAAACCATTTGAAATTCTCATCTTTGAAAATAAAATTCAAAATCCTTTAATGTAAGGCGAAATCTATATTTTTGGGATATCTTACAAGAGGGACAATGTAAGTATATGTTAAAGAGAGAGAGACACGTAAGAGAGTTACTTTGGGACAAATGTGTATACCTACTGAATTTTATACTTGGGAGGATAGAATCCGTGAGCGTGATGTAGTAAGTGGAAAAGTTCCTCAAATTAAAATAAGATGTGAATGGTTATACGTGATAACTAAATAATGAGAAATAAATACAAATATCGTAATTATGGGAATTGAGAATTTACCCATTATTGAAATGGTAATGTTAGTATAGTTATATGATTGTGTATGCATATACTATCTATGTGTGAAAATCATGCCCACGCTACTTGCTATCCCTGAGGTTTCCGCGCTGGGACAGTCTTATCTCGATGGGACCTTTATGGGGGATATTGACTTGTACCCTAGAAGATAGATATCCTTGGTACAGGCTATCGAAATGATAGTTCAGACGGTTCTAAGAGATGCGGGTATGTGCTTTCCTCTTAGAGACTTGGAATCTATGCTTCGCCTCATTTTGTTTGTGTATAGGTATCCTTGGTACAGGCTATCGCAGTGATAGTTCAGACGGTCCTGAGAGACTTGAAATCTATACTTTGTCTCAATATTGTTTGAGCATGTGTTGATACAGTTCGAGAGTGATTCCGAATCTGTATTCCCTTAGTACGAGTGATACGGGGATTGGATAGTAGAGTATGCCCGCACCATAGTTGTTATTTGGGGTGCTGTTGTGATATATACATATTTTATGAGTAGTTAATATATATATGAAATTCTAAAATCTGGAACTGCCTACTGTGATGAGACATGTAGAACATGGTTGATGACTCAAATTGTAAATACTTGTTTTGAGAAAGTATAATATGACACTGGAAAACTTTATTGATTTATAAAGTTAAAAATGAGAACTTTGGTTGCTAATTGAAATATCCTTTTCGAACAATTGAATCGTTAAATTTTGAATCTTACGAGTAAGCTAAGATAAGTTAAATCATTGGGAAGATTAGTGCGATAAATGATAAGACAAACCGTTGGGAAGGTTAGTGCGATAGGTGTGCACATTAGAAGAGAGGTGAGAATTCCTCAAGAGAGTGACGCAGTAATATGTTGTTGCATTGGCCTGTATCAATTTAAATACTTGCTAAACAAATTTTAAATCATATACACTATCGGGCTTTAACCCGTTTTTCTCTCTCTCTCTCTCTTGTATATATATGTATGTATTACAGGTGCCCAGCCACAGGGGCGTCTTGCTTAGGATCTCTTGGAAGGAACGCGCTGCAGCTTAGGTGGAAGTTGCAGGACTCTTGATTAGACGACTTCGTTCATTCGGATCCACTCTTAGTACTTTCATCTAGTTGGACATGTGTAGCTCTTTCCATTATTCCGTTGTTATTGGACATTTGTATTTCAGTTATTTCCAGTATTGTTACTATGGGATTTATTCAGTTTGGATGTGTGACTTTAGATTTCGTATGTTGACATTCGATTGACGAATGTATTAAATTAATTGGATTATGTTGCAGAATTTAATGTGGTGTGATTCTTACTTATTGAATGTTGTTAATAAAATAAATGATTTTTCTTTAAATAAAATTTGGAAAGTATGTATGAACATGGTTTTGACACTTAGCTTAATTAATTAGGGTGTTAAATTGGAAAATTTTATTTTTCGATAGTGATGCTAAGAATGGACCAACTGTTCACCTTCATTTAATTTAATAAATGAGTGATCGCCCGGTATTTAATTAGGCGGGGTGTCACAGGTGGTATCAGAGCATCAGGTTCTAGTGTCCTTAGGATCTGTACGGCTTATTATGCTTTCAGCGTTGATTTGTTTGTTATAGAGCCATATGTTTAGGATTATTGATTCCCTTGACGAGATTTCGTTATCCTGCTATAATGTGTATACACTAGTGAATTATAATTTCGTTCGGATGTGTGCGTTTGCCGAGCGATGACGGATGTCAGAAGAGGACCGTTAAGCGTACATCAGGAGGCAGGGCTCAGTTGATATAATGAAATATATCCGAGGATGATGACCGTAGTCGAGGTCACCTCCATTATGGCACGAGAAGCCATGACTAGAAAGGCAACTAAGGTGCAGCAATGATTTTTCAAATGCTGTTATAGTCAAATGAGGTGCGAGGGTAAACTTACCCAACGTATTACAAAAATGTGTAGAGACTGTCAATGGGAAATTTTAGAAATGCGGAAATTATATGTGTCTTTACCAAAGGAGGTAATGTACCCAAAGGCTTAGATATAGGATGAAGTGTGGCAAACTGAAAGTGAAAATTTAGAGAAAATTTTCTTGGCTTTCGGGACGAAATTATAATGGTTGGAGTCAACCACCAATTTTAGAAGTGGAATGCTATGCCTAAAGGAGAACCTTAGGTACAGTGTTGACCGTATGTTCCTTCCTCAACTGTTCAGGGTGAGAAGAAAACGTGGTTCTGAACTCATCGCGGGAGGGCATGACAGAAGTCCGATTGTGGATATGAACCCTAATCATTAGAAAATTTTGTATCGAAAGATGTAGATACGAGTGGAGGAAACGACTCCAAGTGGGAGACCAACTCGTAATAATAATTGATAATACTCGAGGAGGAAATTCTGATGGACGGTTGATTCAGAGGTTGACAATGTTGTATTTTGTCAATAAAGATGATAATGCTCCTTGTGTGGGAAGCTTAAAGAAATCGAAGAATTTAGTCGAGAATAAGACTGAATACAATGGTGGTGATATAGCACCAAAAAGAGATGTGGATATACATCAGGGGACCCATTTAAATGATTCGGATAATGGAATTCTTACCAAGTGATGGTAAATTCAGTAAGTTCTATTATAGATAGTAACATGATCTTTATGGCCTAAAAAGTTAAAGGAACAATCGGAATGGCTAACAGGAATCGAGTTTACTAAAGTCCGAGAGGAGGACAAATCCTAACCTGGTTAGTAGGACAGGTGGTAAGTGGATTATGTACTGTGGTATTTTGTGCGGAGTGAGATCGCTCATGATAATATGTTCCAAAGTGAGTATAAGGACAAGAATACGGTGCCTAGTAAAAGGCAACGATTAAAATAATTTTGTTATGGTTTGGGCAGACGTGTTACGTCCGAAAACCATTTGCGCAATCAAGACGATTGACAGGTTAGAAGTGTAAGTTGTATCCTCAGAGGATGAGGCGTGTTTATGTGACACGAGAGAGTCACTATATTTTGTTCATTGCTAGATTAGCATGTGAGACGAGCTTAATGCATATAATTATAAATATTACCGTTATGTGAATATTTTTCCCAAGTGTAGCGGGATTTTTCTTTAGTGCTATCCGCGGAGGATGAATGAGTATATCAACAGTGTTTTATACTTTATCGAGGTTACTCGTTGTAGTGATGTGATACACGAGTATGATATTATCTTGTTTAAAACATTACAGAAATGGTTAGTACGATAGTGGGAATTTATTGCAAGGCTATCGGAGTGGTTGCATTAGTGCAACATGTTTTATGTTTGTTTTGGCGAGGCTTTACCTGTGAGAAGGTTGGACTCGCACTTATATTATCTATCCTAGAGAATTCGGAGGAGATAGTGGGCTCGAGATATTCGATGCCAAAGTATGTATAAACTTTGCCAATATGATTCCGTATGTATCGGGATTTACCGTTGAGCGAAAAGATTTGACGCAGTATTATGTTTGGCACTCCGGACTTAGTGATAGGAAGAGTGCAGTGTTATATTTATCCTTAAGAGACGTGGGAGTTAAGAGTTATACCCCTAATGTTAGAAAAAGGAATTTTGAGAATTCCGATTGTATGTATTCGAGGTTTATGGAATGCTATTACCACCAACCTATGCTGAACGATAGTGAAATTTGGTGAAACGTTCTTTGTTAAGCATAATTACGGGAGAAATTGTAACTTTTCTGTCAAGGGACGGAATAAAGGGGTATATACTATGGACGGAGGACCTAACGGATTTCGATAACCGACAATGCTAGGTAGTAGTGTATAGGGGGGTTCCTTGTTTGAATTTCGCTTTGTGAGACATCCCACACATGAAACTTAGCGTAAGGTTGGAAATAGGGAGACGTTTGGTCACTATTCCATGAGTTCGGTACCCTGGTCGAAATGGGATCAAGTAATTATGTATGTAAGTTGGAAGTTGAATTTTGTTTTAAGGTCATTGGAGGCGGATTTTTATGGTAGGAAAGCATTAAAAGTTATCCCCACGAGTTGAGGGGTGGAACGATGATAAGGAGAATTTAAGAATTTTGATTTCTAGGGTGATTGAGAGTACCCATATGTCATAACCGCGTATAGAACACAAGGTGAATAAAGAGTTGGAATGATTTTTAGCATGGATTATCTGGAAAGAACTTTATATTATACAAAAGAGATGACCTGTAATTATTTTGATGAATAGAGCGTTAGTGATTTATTTTGGTTGTTGTACCTATTTGGGAAAATTGTTGTACTTGTCTGAGGAAGGTTGATAATTATTATTCCTCTTTTATTGTCATGGAATTTGAATGCCCTATACCTTCTATTCCGTTGAATTTAGTTAGTCCTACAGATGAGTAGCACGCCGTTTTCTCTCCCAGGGCAGTCGGAGTGTTGCAAAAATGTGGGCATCTTGGTTAACTACAGTTAAAATAGTCTGAGTCGAAGGGACGTGGTAATAGACGTGTGAAATATATGTTTGTGGGACTAGTATAACGAAGTGGAAGTGATAGAGTGGATTAAACTTCACATGAGGGGCGATAATCCATACATAAGTGTGCAATTAGAATAGCACGCCCTAACTTGATTGGAAGGGTGTGGGAAGCCATTCAAGAATTGGTATTACTTGAATATAGTAGAATTTAATTATTATGAAGTACACCCGGAGCGGAGTTGTTATTAGTCAAGTGTGAGAGCGACTCACACATATAAAGAGTAATGATGTTAGTATAGTATAAGAGATCCAGAAGTGCGCTTCGTGGAGAGAAGAGCACGGGTGGAACTTTCGGCATACTACAAGGAAGGAAGGGGAGTATTACGTGTCACTTAATGTGAGACATTTCAAGGGAAGAATCGATGTTTAGCGAGACGTAGTGAGTAGTTTCTACATGCACTGCCCATAGGTAAGGTTTGGTTGAAAGAGGAGAATTAACCAAATAATTTTGTGTTTATCGAAAATTCCTGAAATTGGAAGAGGTTGGTAAAGTCGTTAAAGTTCTTGGATGGGTTGCCATCCTCAAAACAAGATCAAGGGTTTATCCCGAACATGTGAATTAAGTCGTCGAGAAGGAAGTGATTGATATTCCTTTGGGCTGGCTTACAATATTAACTAGTATGCCCCAGACTTCCTTTGAAAGGAAGGATCGCGCCAGTGCATGGTCTGGCGCAGTATAAATTTCTGAATCAGGATGAGATTGGTGAATCCCACCTTTGATATGGGATTTCAGGAACCAGCGGAGATAAGATTTCGTTTCAAGTAGGATGTATCACCCTTAGCCAGGGAATAAGCGCATGGTGATTAAAGATTAGTGGAGCCACGCGAAAGAGATTTTGGAATCTTGGTACGATGATTTCAAGAATGCTCTGTAGAAGCACTTGTACCTGTTTGTTGCGTATGAGGTACTTATTAAGGTTTTGTTATGGAAGAACCTCGACTATTCTCCTTCCGTATATTTAGAGGAGAGTAGATAATCAGAATTTTTGGATCGGTCGAGAAAATATCCGATAACTATGGTAGAATTCCACGACTGTTTTAGACGAGCAAGAGTGATCAAATGTTCGTAATATTTTCTCAGAATGGGAGTTTTGTATATGAATAAATTCGAGTATTTGTCATGTAGTGAGGTGCGGCCTCTTAATGATAGTGAGATAATGAAATGTATAACGTACAGGCGTGACCTATGCGAATGTTGTCGGTTGAGACAATGTGAAGTGTCTCCAAAGAGAATGCAAAACAATGTTACTGTAAAGAAAGGGCTATAGTGATTGAGCGCCGTAATGTGTAGTTAGTTTGTGTACGGAAAAGGATATCTAGAATTGTGATACCCGATAGGCCTTATTTTCCGAATTTCAGGACGAAATTCAGTTATTAGGGGGGAAGTATGTAATACCCCGTATTTTTATAGCTTTTAAATTATGGGATTTATTAAATTTAATTGAGATAAATTAATTTAATTTTAATCCGGAATGTTGCTTTAAATATTTACTAGCGTGACGAGAGTTAGTAATTATTGGATATTTGTTATCTATTGAATATTACTGGATGAGTATAGTAATATATGAGATTTATTGTTATAATATTGCCACGTGTGAATAAAATGACAATTATGGAAATTTAAGTCGGGACGCGCCTGTGTCGTGTCGGGACTAAATGTTGATTAATAAGTGAATATTTTATAAGTTATTCGTATGGTCGTTTTGAGTGCGCCAACGTGTCCGGAAGGGTCGAGATAGTCAGAAAAGTGTACCCGGGGGTTTAGTTTGGGTCTCGGGGCGTTTTTAGGCCCAATTAGTACCCCGGGAGGGCGTTTTGGACATTTCACAATTATGGGTAATTAAACCTACGAAAATTAAAAGTGTCATATAAGATATCTAGGTTGTCTTCTAGGGTTAGAACAACCAAATACAAATGACGGCCATTGGAGAGGAAGATGAGAAGCTCTCCAAGGAGATCTAGGCCAAGAACACCTCCGATTGCACCGCTGTCACCACCAACGCGTAGATCGCGAGACGGGGAACGAAACCACACCAATTTCGGCACCAAACCAGTTTTCTAAAAATTCCAGGCAAGTGTTTATCTTTCTTATTTCGTTGATGCATCTTTCATATTGGTTTAGGAATGATTAGGATGAATTGTATGGAAGAAAAACCCAATTTGAGATAGGAAATTGCATGTAGTGATGACTTAAATGATATTTTGGAAACCCTTTGTCATGTAAAGGATTAAGAGTTTGATTAAGAAAAGAGTTCTAATTAGATACAAACACTAAAAATTTTATTCCGGATGATCGGACCATTGGAATCGTTTGAAATTTTAGTATGTTGTAGAGAACGACGAGACAGGACTGCTGACAAAAATTCAGCTTGATCGAACGACCGGATTTCTAAAAATATTATTTTTACTAGAGAGTTTTATGTTTTGAGGACTCTTAGAGAGTTTTATATTTTGAGGACTCTTAGAGAGTTTTATATTTTGAGGACTCTTCTAAATAATAAAAAAAATTCAATTAAAACTCCATTTTAATTCCGATTTCGAAACCATTTGAAATTCTCATCTTTGAAAATAAAATTCAAAATCCTTTAATGTAAGGCGAAATCTATATTTTTGGGATATCTTACAAGAGGGACAATGTAAGTATATGTTAAAGAGAGAGAGACACGTAAGAGAGTTACTTTGGGACAAATGTGTATACCTACTGAATTTTATACTTGGGAGGATAGAATCCGTGAGCGTGATGTAGTAAGTGGAAAAGTTCCTCAAATTAAAATAAGATGTGAATGGTTATACGTGATAACTAAATAATGAGAAATAAATACAAATATCGTAATTATGGGAATTGAGAATTTACCCATTATTGAAATGGTAATGTTAGTATAGTTATATGATTGTGTATGCATATACTATCTATGTGTGAAAATCATGCCCACGCTACTTGCTATCCTTGAGGTTTCCGCGCTGGGACAGTCTTATCTCGATGGGACCTTTATGGGGGATATTGACTTGTACCCTAGAAGATAGATATCCTTGGTACAGGCTATCGAAATGATAGTTCAGACGGTTCTAAGAGATGCGGGTATGTGCTTTCCTCTTAGAGACTTGGAATCTATGCTTCGCCTCATTTTGTTTGTGTATAGGTATCCTTGGTACAGGCTATCGCAGTGATAGTTCAGACGGTCCTGAGAGACTTGAAATTTATACTTTGTCTCAATATTGTTTAAGCATGTGTTGATACAGTTCGAGAGTGATTCCGAATCTGTATTCCCTTAGTACGAGTGATACGGGGATTGGATAGTAGAGTATGCCCGCACCATAGTTGTTATTTGGGGTGCTGTTGTGATATATACATATTTATGAGTAGTTAATATATATATATGAAATTCTGAAATCTGGAACTGCCTACTGTGATGAGACATGTAGGACATGGTTGATGACTCAAATTGTAAATACTTGTTTTGAGAAAGTATAATATGACACTGGAAAACTTTATTGATTTATAAAGTTAAAAATGAGAACTTTGGTTGCTAATTGAAATATCCTTTTAGAACAATTGAATCGTTAAATTTTGAATCTTACGAGTAAGCTAAGATAAGTTAAATTATTGGGAAGATTAGTGCGATAAATGATAAGACAAACCGTTGGGAAGGTTAGTGCGATAGGTGTGCACATTAGAAGAGAGGTGAGAATTCCTCAAGAGGGTGACGCAGTAATATGTTGTTGCATTGGCCTGTATCAATTTAAATACTTGCTAAACAAATTTTAAATCATATACACTATCGGGCTCTGACCCGTTTTTCTCTCTCTCTCTCTTGTATATATATGTATGTATTACAGGTGCCCAGCCACAGGGGCGTCTTGCTTAGGATCTCTTGGAAGGAACGCGCTGCAGCTTAGGTGGAAGTTGCAGGACTCTTGATTAGACGACTTCGTTCATTCGGATCCACTCTTAGTACTTTCATCTAGTTGGGCATGTGTAGCTCTTTCCAGTATTCCGTTGTTATTGGACATTTGTATTTCGGTTATTTCCAGTATTATTACTATGGGATTTATTCAGTTTGGATGTGTGACTTTAGATTTCGTATGTTGACATTCGATTGACGAATGTATTAAATTAATTGGATTATGTTGTAGAATTTAATGTGGTGTGATTCTTACTTATTGAATGTTGTCAATAAAATAAATGATTTTTCTTTAAATAAAATTTGGAAAGTATGTATGAACATGGTTTTGACACTTAGCTTAATTAATTAGGGTGTTAAATTGGAAAAATTTATTTTTCGACAGTGATGCTAAGAATGGACCAACTGTTCACCTTCATTTAATTTAATAAAGGAGTGATCGCCCGGTATTTAATTAGGCGGGGTGTCACACCATCTTCCATAGACAAAGACCCATTTGTCTCTAAACCCGCGACTTATACCTGCCAAATGCAAACCAACAAAACCAAATAAAACAAATAGCCACATGTTTATTCCCATTTAAACCCATTTTACCTTTTTTACCCATTATTCCCCCAACTAACATCTTCTAGCTCAATATTACCCCTCACCAAAATCAGATTTTGTATTCCCTCACCCCTCATCCACATGACACACCCAAATCACATGCACATTTAAACCAATTACCCAAATTAACCCCTCATGCTCCACGCATCTACTATAAAAGAAGACTCAAGACACCATTTGGGGGAACCTATCATCAAATAGAGAGAGAAAATTCTAGAGAAAAGTAGAGAGTTAGGTTAGAATAAATTAGGTAGAAATATTTGTAAATAGTTTTATTTTATTCTTTTTATTTTTTTTTAGATATTTGTGAGATTAAATATTGTAAGAGAGTTAATTGAGTAAATATTTAATTTCAAATCATTTGGATGCTCAATTGGAGGGATTGTATGCTTCAATTTGGAAGAGTAGAGTTCAACTTTCTCAAAGAGATTTGGTTTGCTTGTTCTATTCTCTTCTCTTTTATTTTA
This sequence comes from Sambucus nigra, assembly GCA_949130495.1. Classification (NCBI taxonomy): domain Eukaryota; kingdom Viridiplantae; phylum Streptophyta; class Magnoliopsida; order Dipsacales; family Adoxaceae; genus Sambucus; species Sambucus nigra. The sequence goes on from OX422219.1 coordinate 419,354,419, forward strand.
GTAGCCTTGATTATTAATTTGTCATATTTCATATCATGTTAGGCTAAATCCCCTTCCAAGGGGTGGGGTAAAACCCTTATTTGATGTTATTTTATTTTAATTAGTTTAATTACTTGAAAAGTCCCTTTAAATGTTAATTTTAATCACTCACCCTTAAATTTACGCCTCGAGAGAGGGTAAATGATTTTTGAGAGAAAATTGAAATTCTAGTTATACTACCCATTTTAGATTCGAACTAGAGATAGGGGTTTCTTAAGTGGGATATCATAACTTGAATTTCAACTCTAAATTTATTTTCTAAGATTTACATAAATTTTAATCGATCGATCCTAGCGGGTGATTAATTAAAAGGAGTGTAGATCTATTTTTCTAGAGTTGTGGGGTGTTAAACCTAATTTTCTAAAAGATTACTATTATAATTACACTTGCAACGAGAGTTGGTTTGTAATTTTGATATTAATTTGGGAGAATTCAATTAATTTAATTAATTAATTAGAATAACTAAAATTTGTGGTGAAATCCCAGTCCTTGATTGTTCTCATAATTATTTACCTCACTTTATCTCTTATTTTACTGTTAGACTTTGTTTTCATTTTAGTCACTTTCTAGTTAGTTATTTTCATCTTAATTTAGTTTAGTTTATGACCTCACCTCACCCTATTGTTTTAATATTGAAAAAGCTAAAAAATTAGAAAAGTGAAAAAGCACAAAAAGAAAATAAAAAATGAATTACAATTGAATTTGTCTCTAGCTTACTCCCTAGGAAGTGTATTGATACCCTTACTTACCTCTACACTTTAGTTGTTATATTTTGTAGGTATTTGAGGATTTTGACTAACTTGGCTTTCAACAACGACATATACGCAAAAGTCATAGTTATCAACTACTACAACGGGGGAACCTCAATAACGGGCAAAAATGGCCTCTATAGTAGGATCTTATAGCCTCTATAGTGGTAGGGGTGCTTCTGGGGTTTTTTAGAAGTTTTCCTTGTATTTTTTAGTGGAATTTATTAGGGCTTTTAAAATTGCTTGTTTAGTAGATTAATTCATGGATTGATTGAGAGTTGTGGAGGAACTTACTAAATGTTTAAAGATGTATTTTTGTATTAATGTCATGATTATTCAATTAATGTAACGAATTGAGATTTTATTGGGATTCGTAGGAATGATTATATACCATTGGGATGGTGTGCCGCATGTGTTATGTATAAATGTATGCTAAGGTTTAAGGTATATTTAAGGGTTGATTATGAGATTAATTGCATATGTGTGTGTGTGTGAGGATAATATAATATTAATTGCACACTCACACACACACACACACACTCACATACACACACACATATATATATATACATATATATATATATATATATATATATATATATATATATATATATATATATATATAGTGAGGATAATATAATAATAATGTTAAATGCATATATATTGGATTTTGGGTTATGGTTTATAATTCAAATATAATCGTGCCTCTATGGGTATGGTTAGGTCGGTACGTTTTAACCGGATATGCGAATAAGTATACATGGGGGTTAGAAATTGTTTATGAGGCAAATTTTGGAATATATCTATATATGTTTAACTTAAATCTGTAGGTATACATAACAGATTAATAACGTTAAAATGCATTAGTAGTGGGTTAATCATAATGATTTAATGATGATTAATAATACATATTTATGGCATGTTACTTGATGGTGGATTTTTTAGAGTAGTTATATTCTTTGTAGGGTTTAGGATGGGAATTGAGTTGGAAATTACTCGGACAATGGATGGTTAAGGTTTGGTTTATCAATGTAAATGATAGAACGGTAATAGTTGGTTGTGTACTTTCTTCTAGGATGGTTCAGGATTGGTTGGTTGCTCTGAACCGATGTTAGAATGTATATTATTTTGTATACTCTGTAGCATAGGGGTGACCATGGAACTAGTTGAATGCTCTATCTTAGGATGGTTAGGTTATTAGCTTGTTACTTGTATGGTATATGAGTCGAATTAGTCCTCTACGATAATTTTTATATATATGGTAACTTTGTGGCTATTAGTATTTGTTCATGGAGTCTTGTACCATTGATTCTAACATAAAAATTTATATTACAAAATTTGTCTAAAAAAGTGAATCAATGGGGTTCCTTGTTTAGATTTTATTTGTGATAGATCCCACTCATGGAGTTTAGTTCGGTCAGTAATTCAAAGATATTGGGAACGAGACTTTTAGTAAGTATCTAGTGATATATTTTGTGGAGGTTAGTATTCGTATATTGATTATGGGTTTCATGTACCGAGTGATGGTATGGTATCCTTAGCGTGTTAGGTAATATAGCTATTACTTTTATGTTCTGAGGTCTGACCCATTTGCATTTAAAAATCTTTTCTAGATATTCTTAGGTAGGAACAACAGGGCTGAGCATTCAGACTTGTGTTTGTTGAATATCCAGTTCTTTATCCTTATGGTAGGATTTTTATTTTATTTCAACTAACATTCCATTTATTTCATATTCGAAGATTTTATAGATATATGATGTAGTGGTTTCATGTTTCTTATGCTTCGATTATATAGTATTGTGGAGTTTTAATTATAGTTAGTGGATTTAGTTTTTTTTAGACTCTTTTATATTATTCTAAGGATGGTATAAGTTGCACAACACTCCCTATCTTCGATGTGTCAGGCCGATCAACTCGCACATGGAAAATAGTGGGTGTTACAGTTGGTATCATAGTATCCTAAGTTCTAGTGTCTTTAGGATCTGTATTGAGCTCGTTAGGTCTTACAGATTTCCCTCTTTTGTTATTAGAGCCTTGTGATAACATTGATTTGTACTCTTCATTAGTAATCGGTATCTCATATGAATTTCCTTATTTGCTTTTTGAGGGAAAATACTCAAGGTAAGAGAGGACAAACATCTTCCACTAGGGTTACCAACCGGAAGACTGAGCTAAACCAATAAGATCCGTAGTAGGCACCGCTAGAAACATTAGTTGACTTGGCTTTCATAAGTTCCCATTCAATCCAAATCAGGGTGACACTCGCATTATAGCCCCTTTAGTAGCCATAGTCATAGGCGGTTGTGCGAGCTCAACCACAGTTGTCTATTTAAGAGAGGGAACATGAAGCCTTTCCTAAAGGTAACCCATCACAGTTTGGGGAATACTGACATTTTGGTGGCACATTAGTGGAATAAGAACATTTAGAGGCACTTGAGAATGTTGAAGTTCACAGAGGTTTAGATGCAATTGTTTTCCAACTCTACTCTAGTGGGTGGGGCATTATAGTGGTGAGAATTGAGTAGACGAGCATTTGACTAGTCAAGCAATATTACTCTAGATGAGTTCTGGAAGAGGTTTTGGGACAAGTATTGTCCACTAATAGTAAGAGAAACAAATAAGAGAGAATTTTTTACTTTGTTTCATAGGTGACTCATTGTTATTGAGTACAAACAAGATTTAACAAATATATCTTTATTTTCACCCAAGGAGGTGAGCCCTGAGAAGAAATGGATGTACTATTTCATTGGGGGATTGACTTGCAGAATCAAGAAGGTTTTATTGGGAATCCAACATACATGTGGTGAATGTTCACGAGAATTCAGAATTTTGAATGTCTAAAAATGGGAAGACAACAGATAAGGGGACTAACTCTACTCAAGAGAAAAAGGGTGGGTGGATGGGAAAATCAGTCTTATCATAAGGAGGACAAATGACCAGAGTGTAAGAATCAACAAACGGAGTATTGTCCAGAAAAGAAACATTATTATGAAGTAGTGGACCAAAAGTAAAGGGCTAACAATAGAGTATTTTAACGATGTTGCTACGGATATGAAAAAGAGGGTCATTCAACAAAGCCATGTCCGAATGCAAACCTAAGGTATTTTAATCGGTATGGTAATAGGATATAAGCACTTCAGGCGATTACACTAGCATCGTAGTTTCCATCACGAATTCGTGTTTTACTGGTTCTGCTGGAACCACCAGAGCTAGGGAGATCGAAACTACTGCGCTAGAGAGGATGATCAACATGGTACCCCATGCAGAGGGAAACATATATCTCTATTAATTTGTTTACATATTTTTTTATTCTCTTATATGTGCATGTGTAAGGGAATGGTAAGTCGGTTATGTAGATACAAAAGAAAAATTATGTGAAACTTCTAAAGTTGGAATAGGTAATTTTCCAATGATAAGATAGGAAGGATGACATGGTTGATTTTTCGCAGCATGGGTGATTTGATGAATAGGATGGCATGGGTGATTTTCTTGATAGGATAGCATTTTTTATTTTCTATGATATACGCGATTTGTTGAATAGGATTGCCTGGGTGATTTTTTATAGCATGGGTGATTTGTTGACTAAGATTACATGAGTGATTTGTTGTTGAATATGATAGCATGGGTAGTTTATCGCAGTATGGGTGATTTTCTAAGTAGGATAACATGGTTAACTTGCCTAAAAATGGGAGTGATTTGATAAATAAGATGGCATAGTTGACTTATCATAGCATAAGGAATTTGTTTAATAGGATGTCAAGGTTGATTTGTTGAATAGGATGGCATGGGTAATTTTCGACAACATGGGTGATTCGCGAAGTAAGATGGCATGGTTGATTTAACTCAACATAGATGATTTGCTGAAAATGAACGCATGGTTGATTTGCCATCACACGATTAAGTGTTGAGGATAAGATGGTCTCGATTATATTATCTTGTGTGGAGATTTCAAAAGCTATTATATCGATAGCTCAAATGGTTGGCGATGAGCATATATATGGTTTTCCTTATTTGGATTATTCATCTGACATACGAGTTTATACTAGGTGTTTAGAACTGGATCCAATGACCTAATGTTTCACTGTTTTTATGGTAAATATGGGTTAGGAAAATTTTGAGGATAAAATTCCATTATTAGGGGGAAGAATATAATCCCCAGTATTTTTAAGAATTAAATAAAGGATTATTTAATAATTAATATTTACTCAGGTGATTTAATGAGCAATTCACAAAAATTATTGGTTTGAATTAGTATTGGAATTTAAAGTGAGAATTTAAATAATGTATGAAGGACACGCCAATTAAATAATATGGTGGTGGTTAATTTTAATTTTAAGAGTTGGTGTGGTTAGACCGGGCTCTAGAGAATATATATATATACCCAAAAATATGTTCTTAAAGTGCAAAACTGGCCCCCAGTGGTACCCCTTTGCGCCAAATTTTAGGAACATTTTTTTAGTGTTTTGGACTTATTTAGGGGTTCAAAAGTGGGCTCATAAAGCATATGTGGGATTAGGGTTATGAAAAGATAAATAAACCTCATTAATCGTCATAACACATCATATTTCATAACATAGAAGGAGAGGCAAACTTTGGGAGAAGAGAGGGTGCCAACAAGAGGGCTTAAGCAAAGCGTAATCTTCATTGAGGAAAGAATTTATAGCTTGCCTATCATGTTAATGTAACTTTTTTATGATTTTTATAATTGCACATAAATCAATCAATTAGAACCATTCTATTAGGATTGAAAACTTATTATTAACCCTTGATTAGATGTATTATGTAGATTAGTATTCATGAGGAACCGCATGTTTAGTGATGAACTATGTAAATAATGGACACATGTTTTTTATTGTTGATTTAATATAGAAATGATTGTTTTTTATATTGGTATTACTGATTTTCTGTTTAATCACATGATTTATAAAAAATTAACTACAATTAGTAGTTAATACGAACTTTTATGAAGAACATAACAAATTAATGTTTTTGTCCCATGATAATGAAGTAAAGGTTGATTATTTTATTTAAAAGGGTAAAGAGTTGTTTAAAATATATTTATAATTTTAATAGGATGTTATGGACTTCTTAGGATCTTTGTAAAACTCTTAAATGGTGATTTAGGGTTGAAGAATTTGAAGTTTGGGTTTAAAGGTTGAAAACGGGAACAAAACAGCATAGTTTTGGGTCTTAGGTCTATATAGTAGGAAAAGGGAGACTCTATAGTGGTTAGAAGGGGCTGATATAGCGGGGTAGGGCCTCTATAGTGGGGTCATAAAACCTCTATAGTGGTAGGGAATGTTCCAAGGTGTTTTTCTGAAGGGTTTTCCCATATTTTTTTAGAGGGAATTTGTTAGGAATTTTAAAATTGGTGATTTGTAGATTAATTTAGGGACTATTGAGACTTATAGAGGCATGATTAGATGTCAAAGTGTTTATTTTTACATTTAATTTATGATTATCCATTTAAGGTAAAAAAATGAGATTTTGTTGGGACGCGTATGGCTAGTGGTGTAGCATGGGGACGGTGTGCCACATGTGTTAAGTATAAATGCATAATATATATATATATATATATATATATATATATATATATATATATATATATAATATAATTGGTCCTATGGTGAGGGTGATTTAATCATAATGCTAAATGCATACATGTTGGGTTTTAAATATGGTTTTTAATTCAAAAATGTATGCTTCGATGGGAATAGTATATGCGTATAAGTATACATGGAGTTTGTAACTTGTTTATGAAGCTAATTTGGGAATATGTCTTTATATGTTAAAATCAAATCCGGAGGTGTACACAACTGATTAATAACATTAAAATACATTGGTAGTGATGATACTAAATTAATAATGATTAATAATACAAATTTATGGTGTGTTACTTGATGATGCACTGATTTACAGTATTATATTCTTTGTATGGTTTCGAATGTAGCCAGAGTTGGTTGATTACTTGACCATAGGAAGGGTGTGGTTTGCTTTATCTGTGTAAACAATAGAATGATAATAGTTTGTTTTGTATTCTGTTTCAGGATAGTTCACGATTAGAGTGTTGACCTGGACCGATGTAAGAATTTATACTATGTTGCATATTCTTTAGAATTGAGTGGTTATGGAGTTAGTTGACTCCTCTATGGTAGGATTGTTAGGTTATTGGTTTGGTACTTGCATGGTACATGAGTTGGGTTAGTGTTGTAGTGTAATTTTTATGTATACGGTAACTCTATGGTTATTGGTATTTTTTAATTAGTCTTAGACCATTGATTCTAACAAATGATTCGGCTAGACAGAAGTTTATCAGGGTGTTCCTTATTTCAATTTCATTCATGAGACATCCCACACACATAGTTTAGTTTGGTCAGGAGCTATAATATATTGTGCATGAGACTCTTGGTAAGAATGTAATAGTATAATTTGTGGAGATTAGTATTTGTATATTGATTATGGGTATGATTTATCGGGTTATGGGATGGAAGCCTTAGTATATTAAGGTTAACATGGATATTAATGGTCAACAATTCCTTAGTGTAAGGGAGATGTGAGGTATCTTTGGTATGAGTGTCGTTGGGGGACAGAATGATGTGTAAAGGAGTTTCTATAGAGAGTTATACAAGCAAACCATCAATTAAGGAAGACTCTCATTAGTAGTACCCGATAACCCAAGTAACCTCTGAAGTCATGCAAGCATTACCAGCAAAAGAGGGTGCTCGAGAAAACCAAATTAGCTCCAAAATCCACGCAAGTAGTACAAAAAAAATGGTGCTTGAAAAACCCAAGTTAGCTCCAAAAGTCATGCGAGCAATACAAGAAAATGACGGTGCTCAAGAAACCCAAGTCAGTTCCAAAAGTAATACGAGCGGTACTACCAAAGGGGGACTGCTCAAGCAACCCCAAGTCAGCTCTTAGAATAAGAGCAAGTGCATGAGAAACCTAGTTTCCTAGTGAAGTAAAGTTATGAGCAGTTACTCAAGAAACACAAAAACATGTATTTGAGAACCTTATCTATAACACTTAGTCTTATTATTCTTACACAAGTTTACTTTGCAATAAGCCTTGGCTGATCAAGCAGGGCTCTAGCAGATGTTCAGTTGGGACCTCTTGAGAGTTTTGGCTTGGAGGTTGGGAGGTAAGTCTTGTTGAGCAATCTGATGCTCGACCACTTTAATATCCTAGGAAAAAGAGAACATTTAAGACAGGGACCTAAGAGGTCACTCACATTACACAATCCACATTTACTTATTAGCGAGCCATTCGTGACTAGCTCGCAAGAATTTTTTAGAAAGCCAGTGGAAAATGACCCTTAAGCTCACTTGTAAGTTTTCAAATTGTTCACCAAGAAACCATTTACAAACAAACAAAATAGTATTTTTCTGCATCATGGCTGACAAAATCATTTTTTAGCACTATTATGCCAGACGTCACTCCATAATAGACAACATGGTAGATAGTGACGAATATTAATAATGACAAAGTGTTCAAAGATATTTATCACATGAAAATATCCCTTTAGTGAGCACATGTCACGTTAGCTCTAGTGTTTTACTATAAATAGAGCACTTGGGCCATAGTCATAATCATCTCCATCTTCTCATTATCATTGTTACTCTGCACAAACTCCTACAAATATTGTCTCCATGCTCTCTCCTAGATATTGAGGTTCTTATCTCTCCTCTCAGAGAATCACATTCATAGGTGGTTCATTCCTTTATTTATTAAAAAGTTGTATTCATTCATTGTTCTTGCTCATTGTTGTATTAGAAACATTATTCTTATATTTAAAGTATTTTATGGGTATGTGATTTTGATCTTAAAATACTATCATCTTGAAGAAAGTTTCCATTAGAGTAGGTCACGCCTAACCCAAGTACAGTTATTCATAGACCACAATACCACTACCCTCCTACATTTTTTTACTCCACTGGGGAGGTACCCTTATTACCATTGAAAACGAAGGTTAAAATGTTTCCAAGAAAATGATGTTTGAGGACACTCCATTAGGTAATGGAGTTCAATATGATCAAACTACAAATGAAGAGGTTGTTGTTACCGGAGTAAGAGGTTTTGGAACCTTTGTGGGACAAACAGTAACTTAACTGCTCCACAACTGAATGGAATAAATCTGATGAGTTTATTTTTTAATTTTTTGAAGCATCATAATGTGCACATGACGAGTTTAATCCATGTATGTCCTACGCCAATTGTGGTTCCTATGGGAGGAACAATTACAGCAGTGGAGGTGTCAGCAAGGAAGGTGGTGGATGAGAAGACTCTAACCCCCGTGAACTCACCAACAATAAAGAAAACAAAGGTGGAAGAATTGCCTTCCAAAGTGGTTACGATGGAGGGGGTGAAGAGTTTACTCTCACTAAAATAGGAGTCTCCTCTTATATAGGAGGAGAGGAGTTGAAAAATCCATATACAGATACTGTCAATGAAGAGTCATATCCTAAGGGGTATGTTCCACCAAAGTTCATAAAGTTCAGTAGTAAAGGCAAAAATCCTAGTCAGCATATCAAAAGGTTTGCGGAACACCTTGGTTTGCACTGCAATGACAAGAATTTGAGGTTGGGGGAATTCTCAAAGACTCTTACTGGTAAAGCTTACTCGTGGTACTCCCACCTAGATCCACATAGTATTTCCACTTGGGAAGAAATGTACAAATAGTTCTTATAAAAATTCTCTTTCGCCAAAAAAAGGCGTAAAAACATGTCAAAGAGTTAATAGAGTACATTAAGAATTTTAGAGAAAAATCTTTGGACATCCACGAGGAGGTCTCAGAAGCCAGGTTGGTGCAGAACTGTGTGAAAGGTTTACTCGAGGAGTACAAAGTCCACTTGATCAATGAAACCCTTAAAGGAACCTTTAGGGAGTTCACTTGGGAATCAAGGGATATAGACAGGATCATAAAACCCAAACCCCATAGTTAGATAACTCAAGTGGAACTTACACTAGGAAGATTCCAAGTCTCTCGGTGACGGATGATTAATTATGTGAATAGCATCCCCAAAGGGAAAAAAGGTGGTCAAGGACCCAGGAATAGTGTTGCAGGAAAAAGATAATTTGGAAGTGATGTTCCACCGCCTCTACCACACAGCGTTGTGGAGGCTACAAATTGTTACCAAATGTTAGTGCGTGAAAGGATGACATTCCCTCTTTATTCAAACGGTCAAGTGCTCACAATCACTGAGAAAGTTGATGCGAAATTTTGCAAGCTGCACCATAGGGTTCAACACTCTACAAAAGATTGTTATTATTTGCGTAAGATAATAAGCGAGGAAGTTTTAAATGGCACTCTGCAGATTTCTTTCACGAATGCCAATAAGAATCCACTTCCATCCCATAGATATGGTTCTGGAAATATGATGATAGAGAATAATTAGGATGAGATAGCGGAGTCTTAGGAGTGGAAAAAAATGATAAGGCATGTGATCAATGGCTTCTTGCTTTGGCCAACCCAAATTTCAAGAGTGATTGGGATGAAGAGTTAGAAATTAAAGAAGGTAATGTCAAGTGGTCCTTACCCTTGATGAAGATGGAACATCTGACGTGAAATTTGTCTATAACTTTCATACTTTTGAGGTAAAAATCGATTCAAAATGCGAGAGATCGCGAAAAGATAGAAGTTTAAGTGGTTCCTTGATCGTATTAGAGTCAAATATGAAACTAGATTGGCAGTAACTAAGAAAATTCTCGAGGCAGTGCAAGACCAAAGCGATCCATTCATTAATTGGCATGGCCCCATTAGAAGACTCAACAAAAAGAACACCTCGGAGGTGGTGTTTTTAGAGAAAGATAGTGTAAAACCTTACGCATTCTGGTAAGCGAGGTGGCCACCCGTCGCCGCTAAAATATGTCGAGTGTCACTAAATAAGTTATCATTCTCAACATATGATAGAAATATGATACATTTGAAAAATTTTCACACGATATAATCAAATTTATCCAACAAATATAACCATTTATGCAAATTAAAATCCATCACCATGCTATATCCAAAATAAATCCAACTCCAAATAAATATAAAACCCAAATGAAAATTATACAACTATAAATATTTAACTGAAACCATAAAGAACTGTGGAACTGATTGGCCCACCAAATCCATAAATAACAGTCTCATAATAAAAGCGACGGAATGGAAAATAACTCTAAGCTACTAAAGCAAGTAAAAATAAATCTCCAACTGCACTCCCAAAAATATCTCCAATCACACATGTGCAGCTACTCCAGCACTATATCTGAAATGTTAGTCAACGCAATGGGTTAGAGCCAACCGCGTGAATACTAACCACTCCTTCCAATTAGGGTCTGTAAACCTAGACAATAGCATTATACATGATAAAAAATCATAATATAGTATTTTAATTTAAATGAGATATAAATTAACAAGTGAGTAAAAATAAAATACTACCATTTACCCACATAACTAAGCCACCCCAATTGTTTCAGTCCAATTATACCATTACAACTATAAATAAATATTAGCTCTTATTCATACTTAATTTAATTGTCCAATTATCCTTATTCGTGAGACACCATTATGGTCAGTCAACCCCTTATCTATTCTGTACACACTCTTGCCGCGATTAAGGTTCTATACATCACACCTATTTTCCTCACTATAGCCAGTCAAAACGATTTATGTCAGATCTGCACACACTCGTGAGGTTCCATGCACGACATAATACTATAGGCAATCATCCCGTATTATGTCAACCCTGCACATACTTAGGACGTCAATGCACACCCTTGCCACTATAGCCAGTCGACCTGATAACTGTCAGCACTGCACATACTCGCGATGCAAATTCATTTTAACTAGTTGTAAACCTGCGCGATGTGCGAGTTAAGCGATTATATATACATGGTTAACATAGGCGAAACCATAAGAGGACCGGGGGGACCAACCTGTCTCAGAAAAAGAAAAAGAAAAATAGTGGTAATTTTTGTGTAATTTCAATTCAGCCCTCCCCCATTTTTTGATGTCTTATGTTATATATTAATAAAGTTTTAAATTAAGGGGGGAAATGTAAATACCATAAAGATTAAAAAAAATTAGTCGATCGAGACCCACACCCACCCACTGTCCTTTTCTCAAAACTCAAAATCAGGAGCCTACTGCTACTCCATCCTAAACCTTTCAAAATATTTCAAAACTCACCTTTTTCTCATCAAAAGCCTACTTCTAGATATAGCGAAAACGCTCTTTTGTTTATTTTCAATCGACGATTTTGGTTTGCTAGTCTCTGAACGATTTTAGTAATTACGTTTATTTTATTCAAATAATATGTAACTTACTTCTTATCCCGCTCTAATATAAAATCCTGGCTCCACCCCTAGTGGTTAAAAACACACGTTTCTTGAAAAAAATATTACCATTGTAGTGTCGAGGGCAAGGTGGCATACTATTAAATTATAACAATTTCATAACAATTTTTTTATATACATACTTTCACCACATGTGGGGGTTATTAAAAAAAATCAATGGAAATAAACATAACTTAAAGATAAACTACATTTACTCTTTCAAAACAATTAAAATTCAGGCATAAATAACTCTCCATATAAAAAATAAATAAAAAACTTTGAACACATCAAGAAATTTATTAAATAAACATTGAACCTTTCTTTGTCAGATCTTGGAAATTAGTTAAACACCCCTACACCTTAGCAGATGGTGATAATGATTGCGATTTTATGCAATAAAAGAATAAAATAAAAAAAGGCATGATTTCTATGGATCAAAGCACTATAATAAACTTGCATGTTGTATATCTATTGATTGGGCAATCCCATATAGCCAAACGATTAAAGTGAAACATGAATTTCTAGGTAAATAAATTTAATTAAAGACATAATATATTATTATGATACTCAAGGAGATAATTTATAGAAGAAATAAGATATGTACATCATATCCAATATTCGAAACAGAGAAGCGAAAAAATAGGAACGTAGGAATGGGTGGGATTCTGAGTTTTGAGGATGGAGTTAATCATCATTATTTTTAACACTTTAATCAATAATAAAAAGCTAAAAATATAGCGTACTACAAATATTTTATACGAAAAACATAAGAAGACACATTATATAGCATTACATCGTATATATTAATACTACGAAAACTGTTATGAATACCATAGATTTACATCAAGGTTGTGCACCAAATGCACTAAAATTTTGGTACTCTTAGTATGCATTCCACACTTAAATGCATTTGGTGTAAACCTTTTGTACAAACCCTTGGTAAGAATAGGGTTAGATATTATATTAATTATATAATATGAATGACATTCATAATATCCACTGCCATGGGACAGTGATAAAGATCCATTTGAACCAATTCCAAATATCACCTTAAGAAAATATTAATTACGTTTAAAGGAAAAAAACATAGCACTAAATTTTCTTTTTATTGTATACCAAATTTTCCATTTGTATCATCACCAAAAAGAAAAACAAAACAAAACAAAATGTTCTTCAACTACTCGAAACACCAATTGATGAGAATATATCTTCAAAATTGGAGAATTATTGAACCATGTCTTTCAATTTTCCAAGCTCTTTCAATCAATATCGCCACAGATTTTCCAATATACATAGTCTTCTCCACCCATGGTTTCTTAAAATAACATGAAATTACAACCCTCTGCCAATCCCAATGTCTGTCGTTTATTCAATTAAACATTGACGTAGTAGGATGAGATTATTTTTATTCGACTAAGCACAAAACTGTGTATATACAACATCAAGAAGAGAAAGAAGGAAGGAGGGAGCTGAGTATAAATTTCCATAAAACATGGGGGGGGGGGGGGGGGAGAAAGGGGGATAGACATTTAGATTTTTAAAGATTTTAATTTCTAAAAGAATGAGTGAAGGAAAAAAAATGAAGTATACACATAGGATATAAAGGATATTAAAGAGAGCATAATAAAAAAAATCAACATGTTAATGAGTACACATACAAAATCCAAACATGCTCAATCAGGTGGGCAAAGCTACCTTCAATTATTGTCATGTTTTATAAGGAGGGTATCAAACCTTTCAAATATTAGGACCTAAATATTTTTTAATAGCAACTGATCTTTTGAATTTGTGTTCCAACAGACCTAACAGTAAAAAAATGGATGTAGCGTAATAAGATATAAATTCCTTGTAAAATTATGAAAGTAACCGTATAAAAACTTTGATTAGAATAATCTTAGTTAAGACAATTCATGATGACCAGTCAATTGAAACTTAGTTATGTAAGTATAACATCATTTAATAGATTTGTCAATCTCTCAAGTTGAGTCCAATGCAAAAACTTAAAATTAACAAAAATAAGACACCAATTATATATTAAATTGAGCAAAGGCATTTACAAATTATGTATATGTGAATACTTTATCACCTTTAAGTCATTGTAATATTTCAAGACTTTCATCAAATAACTGGAATGCACAATCTTCCTCTTGTATATATATTCAAAGGCATATCCGGCAAATATGTTCAAAGAAATTTACATCCATATAACATTGATTACATAATTCATCCATGATGACCATTCAATTGCAAAAAAAAGGATTACAATAATCAAATATGTTTCATATTACAAAAAAGAAACTATATATTGATCATAGTAAAAAAAAAAGTAGACATGTATATCATGTGAATATAACACAATATTAACAATAACAAAAAAACTCAAGTCATGAATCATCGACAATGGGTACAAAGTCGATTTACCAAAAAAAAAAATTCACGATCGATGTTAAAGATCCATGAACTCATCATCGCTTGTCAGAAGTGCCAATCGTTAGGAAAACAGAAAAAAAAAATCAAATTCTTATCTATGCTCTCAGAACGTAGTCGACTATATAATTTCCATCAATAACTTTTGTTTAATTTTACAAACATTTATAAAATAATGTAAAGACCTAATGGAAAGTCGGTCTATATATTTCATTGGTAAAATCAGGCATCAAATTTTCTAAAAAAAATTAAATTTAATGGAACATTATGTATATCTAAATAAATCAAGATGTTAATACCTTCCTCTGTAAATCCATAAAGAAGTCACAACGTGAACTTCCTCTTGAAGGGTCAACAATAGGGGCGGATTTGGGCCTGGGCTGAGCAGGGCTACAGCCTAGTGCAAAAAAAAAATCTAATAACTATTTAATGTCCAGATCTGTCTATCTAAAGTAGCCCATCCCAACTTTTAAAGTTAGTCCACCCATTGTGAATAAGAAACAAAAGAAACCAATTGCAAGTCAAGTTCCGTCTCTATCATCAAACCCAAAAAAGTAGGCATTCCTAACCAACCAATAAACCTATTTTACTGCCAACCAAATCAAACTAATCTAAAAAATAAATAAAAAAATCCTAGTTGTGCTGTGTGTACTTGCCGACAGCAAAGCAGCCTACCTCCTTTTCCATTCCTTACTTGGCCGACGACGCTACTGTAACTCACCTCACTCAGGTATGTTTTTTTTCTATTCTTTTCCTGCTATGTTTCGTTTCCTTATTTCCCCCTTTCTTCTTAATTTTTTTTTCTTTTATGATGAGATTAGTGCCTTTTTTTTAATCAAGTATTAAGTTTATGCATTTAGTTAATAAATTTATGCATTTATTTCAATAAAAAACGGGTTAGTACAGTTTTAAAAAATATTATTTAAAACTTTTTTAATTAAAATAGTTTTTTTAATGTAAAAAATGGAATAAACACAACATTTTTAAACACGTTTTTTACTGTTTTAAATAAAAAAAAATTTAAAAACAGTTTATTGAAGAAAACAGTTATTTAAAAAACAACTATTCAAAAAAATAATTTATTTTTATAATTTTTTATTTATAAAAATATTGAAAAAAAACTATTTTTTATTTATAAAATAGAGTTTTTGTCCTATATTTCAAATACATATTAATATACATATATATGTAATGTATAGATATATATAGTGTGCGCCAAACTCAAAATAACCCTTGAATTATTTATGAAATGTATTAATTTTTTTATGATAGTGTAATAAATCATATTACTTTATTCCTTTGTTAGGTCTGAAATTATTATGGGAGATAATCAACCACCGACCAAGAAAGGGAAAACTATTTTTTCGTTCTTTAAAAAGAGAGAATGATGAGATATCAAGAGGTGTACACCTCCCCCGTCAAATAAGGATAATGCTAGTCCCGATTTACACTCTCCTTCCATATCTCAAGTAGTGGAACCAATACCATTTTATTCTTTTACTATTGAACGAGATCCGGGATTACGTAGTTCGATATGTGATATAGAATCTCTTGCTCGACGAGATGAGATTAGAAGAGCATACATTAATTTCGGGCCTTATCAACCTAAACTTTCTGAGTATCGAAGGACTTTATTTGGTAAACAATATCGGCGATTTCAATATGCGTGGTTTAAACAGTTTCCTTGGCTAGAGTATTCCCCTTCAAATCATAAAGCATATTGTTTTCCATGCTTTCTTTTTTAAGATAAAAATAACCCAACGAGTCGTTCTTCACTTACTACTGATGGGTTTGATAGTTGGAAGAGAGTAAATGATGGGGCAAAATGTGCATTCTTACTTCATATTGGAGGGTTATCTTCAACACATAGCAAATCTATGGAATCTCTTCACAATTTAAAAAATTCAGCACAACATATTGACAAAGTGATTAATGCACAATCGACTGAGGAAGTTATGAAGAATCAAATGCATCTTAAGGAAAGCATTCGAGCTGTTCGATTTCTTGCACTTCAAGCAGTGGGTTTTAGAGGCCATGATGAAGGCCCAAAGTCTTTGAATCGTGGGAACTTTGTTGAATTATTGAAGTTCAAAGCTGAAGGGAATGATGAGCTTTCAAGTATAATTTTAAATAATGCTCCAGGCAATGCCATGTATACTTCTCATTTAATTCAGAAGGAGATTTTAAATATATTAGCTAATAGAGTGAGAAAGATGATATGTGATGAAATAGGGGGAAGAAAGATTTGTATTCTTGTGGACGAATCTCAATATGAGTCCAAAAGGGAACAAATGGCCCTTGTGTTGAGATATGTTAAGAAAGAAAGTTTGATAGCTGAACGATTTATTGATATCGCGGGGGTTGAAAACACATCAGCGCTAAATCTGAAAAAAGAGATATCTGCTATGCTTGTTCGTTATAATCTCCCGATTGAAAACTTACGAGGTCAAGAGTACGACGGTGCTAGAAATATGCGTGGCCAATGGAATGGATTACATGCATTGTTTGTTAAGGATTGCCCATATGCATATTATGTTCATTGCTTTGCTCATCAGCTTCAATTAGCTTTAGTTGCAGCAGCAAAAGAAGAGCCTAGTGTTTGGCAATTCTTCTCCCACTTGACTTGTATTGTGAATCTTGTTGCTTCTTCTCCAAAACGTTTGTCGGAGTTAAAATTTGCACATAAGAATGACATCGAACGTATGTTGGCCAATGGTGAATGACAATCTGGTAAAGGGGCTAATTAGATTGGCAATTTGCATAGGCCTGGAGCTACTCGTTGGAGCTCCCATTATGATTCGGTGAGGGACTTGATGGATATGTATGATGCTAGTTGCACAGTTGTTGAGGATCTTAAAAAGAGTGGAGCAAATCCACAAATACGCGGACAAGCTCGCGGTGTGTTCAAAGCTATGAGGGAGTTTGAATTTATATTTATTATGTTCTTAATGTACGAAATCATGGGGATCACTAACTTGCTTTGCCAAGCCTTGCAACGGAAAACTCAAGACATTTTAAATGCTATGAAGTTAGTCTCTACAACAAAAGATCTTCTTCAAAAATTGAGACAGGATGGTTGGGGAGCTTTTCTTAAGACTATGACATCATTTTGTATCCAACATTTCATTCCTATACCGGATATGAGTTCTCGTTTTGGCGAGGGTACAGGTCGTCAATGTCAGCAGTAAGATCACATCTCAGTTGAACACTATTATCATTATGATGTTTTTAATGCCACGATAGATTTTCAGTTGACAGAGTTGGAACATCGATTTTCCAGGGGGATAGTAGAACTTCTTATCCTTAGCTCAGCTTTGGATCCTAGTGACTCTTTTTCATCATTTAATGTTGAGGGTATTTGCAAGTTTGCAGAAAAAATTTATCCCGAGGATTTTGACGGACAAGATATCCATCGCTTGCGATGTCAGTTGATGCATTATCATCTTGATGTAGTTAATGACCCCGAGTTTCAAAAAGCTTCAACATTAGGCGAGTTATGCCGACAACTGTATGTAAGCAGAAAGATTGATGACTATTATTTGGTTGATAGATTGATTCGTCTCCTCCTTACTCTTCCTGTTTCCACGACGACTGCTGAAAGGGCTTTTTCCGGTATGAAACATGTTAAAAAATTCAATTCGCAACTCAATGGGGGGTGAATTTCTTGTCGATTGCTTGTCTATCTTCCTTGAACGGGACCTCGCTTTGAGTATTAATTTAGACTCAGTGATCGATGAATTTAAATCATTAAAGACTCGTCGGGCAAAATTTCCAAAGATTTTTTGTAGTTAATGAATGTAAATATTTAGAAATAGGGGAACAATTTCGATAAAATTTCTTTAGTTTATCGTAAATAAATTTTATTATTGAACTAAATTTTGTCTTGAATTTTTTTCTTTTTTTTCTTATTTTCTTATATTTTATTTTTTATGAACTTTGACTTGTTATTAATCCACCCCTTCGAGTAAACCTAGTTCCGCCCTTGGTCAACAATATACCCGTAAGGATACAGATGCAACTTTAATTTCCCACATGTGTGCCCCTCTGTCTTCAGGATTAACTGCCTTAGCCTAGACTCAACCCACCCTCTCCAACCCACATAAATATTCACCATATGAACCTTCAGATAATTTCTATAAATGGAACTCAACCACCTGAGATGTCATGGACAATTTTCCCCAAATCTAGAGACAAAACCTACCGAAATGCGAAGCTCCTAAAATCCAGATGGATAAAATGTATGAGGCGTAAATGTTAGAACCAATATCAAATCGAAATGAAAAGCAAAATGTATATGAAAAAGAAATAAAACTCAACCCATACATGTTAAGAAAAATACCGCAACTTTGTTGTAATATGAACCAAACAGAGAGATGGCAAATTTTAAGGGGTATGTGGGTTGAGGTCTTCTCAGTCGTCACGACTCAGAGCACATCAAAAAAGAAAAATAAATGAAAACCCTAAAATCTTTATAAACAACCTTTGTATGTACACACTGTTGACGATTTAAAGAGGATCGGAGCAGAGGAGATGAAGGCCATCTCTAATTTGGGTACACATTGCTGACGAAACAATAGATAGAAACTATGGCGAACGAAAATTTATCAAAGAGGTAAACCAAACAGCTACAACTACAGCGATTGATGAGGACAGAACCAACAACATCGGGGATAGATCCATCATCGAACTCAATGTGTTCGGGACCAGCATCACCGGTGATGAGCTTAACGGCAGAATTCGAGACCTTGAAGGTTGGGGTTCAGGTCGTAACTTACTTGAAGTGGCTATAGGGTTTGTAGTGAAGTAACATTTAGCTTTCTTGTGTTGGGGCTTGGTCTAACCTATTGACGTATTGAACTACTTTGGATGAGTTCAAGGCCTGGCGGTGGAAATAAAAGCAACCAAACGGAGGGTTGAAAAAATAAGATATGGCAGAAGATTTGAAGCAATTTGGGCTTCACGAAGATTTATTCTTGGGAAATTAAAGTTTCTATTTATTGGGCAAAGAAGCACTAAATTTTATTGATTTATTTTTAATTCATCAAATTTTTTTTCCATTATACGCTACATATATTTTCTTATTTCATTATACGCTACATATGTAGCCATTTTAAATTCACTTACTCTCTCTAAAAATAAACACATAATCTCACACTCTTTCTCTCTCTAATAGTCCCACCTCCACCCCCCCCCCATCCCATCCCACCGGAGACTCACTGAAAACCGCCCACCGGAAAACTCGTCGGAGGCCGCTGGAATTCTCGTGCGGAGTCTCTCTCTCTCTCTCTCTCTTCGTCTATTTCTTTATTTATTTTTGTCCGCGCCAGCGGCACCATCACCCGCGCTGGAGAAGAAGAGGTTTCGTCGAAAAAAATGGAGGTTTTACAGAAATAGATAAATTTATCTGTTTCGATTTTTTCGTCAAAAACTATCGAATATGGGTGTTGTTTGATAGATCTCAACGAGTAGTATCCAAATATATAAATTTTATGAATTTTGGATTTGTAGATTTGAAGTTATGGACTTTTAAAAATTTGGTAGGTTTTTTTTTGAAAAAAATGACACACGGTTGGTTGGGGATATTTTATGGGTGTTTTTGTCATTTTAATGTGCTGAGTTGGCAAAATAGGACCTTTGACACCATTGACTCAGTCAAAGGATCTCTTGGCTCATTGACCAAGTGAATGGGATTTGAAAATAATTACCCCTTTATTTTTTGGGCTCTTAAGAGAGAAACAAAATGTGATTGTCAAAACTGAAAGGGAAGGATAAGAGTTGGGAGGGTATTATGAGACAGAATAGATGAAATGGTAGGTTTGGAAGGGGAAAAGGCAAACTGTATTTAAGAGAAACGTGTGCTGGCAATGAGATGATGAGAGGGGAAAATGGTTTAAAAAGGTGTTGTTAATGGAGAAAAGATATGATGGGTTCCATGTCGACATTCTAAACAAAGAGGAGTGTTAATGTCATGTATAGCATTTTATAGTATATAAAAGATACTCATTTATTATCTTAGGCATATATTAACAATTATCTTTAGTCCTCATTATTTTCTATTAGCCCCACCATTTTATCGAGAATAAACTCCTCAAACTATCCCTAGTCCCATTCCTAGAGGTCTCCAAAATGCAAGTGTATCGTAGCCTATCATTTAGGAAGAATACCTACCAATAGCTACTACCTAGCATCACACATAAGCTCATGATCCAATAGATACAATTCAGCCCCACCTCGGAATCATCCATCCATAAAAACCCACACTATCTAATCCCATACTTAGAAAGTGTTGCCAACAACTAAGCCCTACCTACTAGTCTCATACCTAGCAAGCAACCTAAAAATCAGGAGAGAGCACTAACTACCCCAACAATCCCGTCGTCCCCGCGGTGTCGATTATTAATACAATTAACAAATCACATAAGACATATATTCAACTTATCCCCATAATTCTATAAATTAATCACAAGATTACTATTTATCTTAATTGTGTCCATTTAATTATAACATTAATTAAGACAATTCATTTTCTCATAAATTTATAGAATTTTTATTCACATGCATAATTTTTAAAACATACAACAATAATTCTCTACCCTACAAGATGCATATAATAAATGTTGTTTTACATGTCGAAATAAATTTATAACTTCCCTACGATTTATTCTACATCCAAACGTCATAAATTCTAACAGATTCCCAACCTTTAATCTAAGCATGAAAGGGTTTTGAATCTTAATTCGTATTAAATACGGAACAAAATTAGTACCAAACTTTAGTTCCAATTTCCCTAATTAGTCTTTCTAATTGATTTTAAGAAAACAATAATTATTAGTGCTTAGGCAACATTTAAAATGCATAAATACTAAAGGGAAACAACAAAGTATTCATGCCTGTAAAAATTGTTTGAATAATTTGATTTGATGATTGTGTTCCTCTCAAAAAAATAATAAAAACACGTTCTTGGACGATCTTGATTAAGTTATTCAAATCTTGAGTTAAAAAATGAGTTTAAAGGGTTTAGGTTTGGAAGAAAAGAGATGATGAAAATTATGGGATGTTCTTGCTTTTGGAGAAGGTTAAAATGTGTTTTCAAAACCTTAAACCCGTACTTTTGTGTTTTTATATCAAAAAGAAGTTGAGTCCTACACAAGTCTAACATGAAATATTTTTATTTTTGCCAAACTTCCCAAGCAAATCGATTCGTCCCTCCCTGAGAATCCGTTCGGATGCCTTGAGATTCAAAATCCCTCCCTTATTTTATAAAATGCAAAACTCTCCTGTTTTTATCCCGATTTCAATTATGATAAAAATTCCTTTATATAAATCAAGATCAACATTTTTAAACATGAAAATAATTAATTTCCAAAAATTTATTTTTACCTTACATTTTAAATTCCCAAAAGATTTTATGTTTTAGAAACATGGATTGTTACAAATAGATAAGTACCCTTCTTCCCCAATAGAACTCTGTATGTTCCTGCTCTAGAAAATGGGATTAGTTTCCCTAGGGCAATATTGAACGGTGGGGAATCGATCAACATCATGCCCATAATCACTCTCTATGAGACGAAAATCTCGCAAAATAAATGTTTTGCAAATGCCTCTAGTGATTTTAAGCTTTAACAGCTTGGGGATGCAGTCACTCGGATATGTGAACGTTGGGTTCAAGTCAAGAAATTTCACTTCCCACATCAAATTCCATGTCATTAATGCCAATAGAAGTTATCAGCAATTAATATGCATGTGTGGATGCATACTCATGGAGTCGTGCCTTCTACATTCCACAAGTGCACGAAGGCTAACATTCGGAAAAAATAGTGATTAAGGCACGGAATGACCCTTCTCGGTGGAAGAACCCCATTTAGTTGATGCGACATTCTCTACAGAACGCAAAAAAGGAATAAGTTGTTGACAAAGGAAGAAGATGAGCCACGAGCAGTTCAAGAAGGAGGTAAAGATAAAAATTCAGTGCACAACAGATTAGGTAGGGGTGGAAATTTTAGAAACGACACGAAAAAACGACACGGAACGACCCGAAATTGACACGATGTTTCGTGTTCGTGTCGTGTTTTTTTACACGAAGTCGTGTCGTGTCGTGTTCGTGCCTTAATTATGATTCATGTCGTATCGTGTTATCGTGTTATCGTGTTTTTTAAGCTTTAAATTTAAGAAATTATGGTTGTTGTGTCATGTCGTGCCGTGTTATTTTTTATTCGGGTCGTGTTCGTGTCAGCTAAAAAAAGCATGAATTCGTGTCGTGTCGTGTTCGTGTCCGAAAAAATCTTATCGTGTCGTGTCGTGTCGGGCCAAAACACGGCCCATTGACCCGAATTGCCACCCTTAAGATTAGGTCCATGAGTGGTACCTCCTATAAATAAGGGCAAAAAAAAGTTATAAGAAGATGAAAGACCTTCTCAGACTTGCAAGAATTTTTTTTCCAAATGCCGAAGTCATTTATAGTTTATAACTGTGTGAACGAGAGGCGTTTTGGAATAAGAGCGGCGACACGATGCCTAAGTGCTTTGTGATTGACGATTCCAGTGTAGTGGAGCATGTTGAAGAACTAGAGGAAGCACCCAAGTTTGGGTAAGACGAACCCCGAGAGCAACTTCAAGATCTTGAAGAATTGAATTTTCGATAAGAAGGACGCGATAAGAGGCCCATCTTTATCTCCAATGGTTTAAATCGAAGACAACAGGAAGAAATTATCAACTTGCTTAAGGAATTCATGTATGAGTTCGCATGGAAATAGACAGAGATGCCAGGCATAGACCCTGAGGTGAGGTCTCATAGGTTGAATATTTTACTTAACGCCTCACTAGTAAGACATGTCAGGTGCACTTACAAGGCTAGGTTAGATATAAAGATTAAAGCAAAAGTGGAGAACCTACTAGCTTCTAGATTCATAAAACCCATCCAACATCATGTGTGGCTATCAAGTATTGTGTCCTATGCTAACACAAATAAGAAGAAAATATGAGTTTGTGTAGAATTTTTAGATTTAAATCATACCTACCCAAAAAATAAATTTCCTTTATCGAGCATTAACATATTAGTAGAAGCAAAAATTGGCCACAAAATGTGTAATTCATGGATAGGTACGTCGATCACAATTAGATCAAAATGGATCTTGTGGATATGGAGAAGACAACCTTCAAGACTCCTCTAGGCAACTTTCACTATAAAGTTATGCCATTTGTTTTGAAGAATGTTGGAGCAACGTACCAATGAACTATGATGGCCATATTTCATGACCTGTTTCATGATATATTAGAATTCTATATGGATGACCTGGTGGTAAAATCCAAGCAGGAGAGCATTCATATTTAAGATCTTAAAAGAGTTTTTGAATGTTACCGAAAATATAAGATGAGGATGAACCCCTTTAAATGTGCCTTTAGACTTACTAAAGGTAAATTCTCGGATTTATCGTTAATAAGAAAGGGGTGTCATTTGATGCTGAAAAACAAAAAGCCAATTTGATGATGATGCCACCGAAAAGTCAGAGATAACTCAAAAGGTTCATAGAAAAAGTTTCTTATCTGATAAGGTTCATACCAGCATTGGCAGAAGTTGTACCCTTTATTTTCGCTCATGGAAGATAAGGCAAAATGGGTATGGAGGGATGACTATAGGAAAGCATTCGAAATAATTAAGGAAATTTTGAATTCCCCATTAACTATTATTCCTCCAGAAGCCGATAAACAATCACTTTTACACCTAACTTCTACTGAGCGGTCTATTAGGGCTTTTCCTGCCCATGACAAATAAGGGAAGGAACTACATGTGTATTATTTGTCCCGATTGATATTTGGGACATAATATAGATATATAAGTGTGAAAAGGCATTATTTGTCCTTGGCCTTTATGGCCTAGAATTTAAGACACCACATGCTCGTATTTACTGTGCATATTATCACCATATGTGATCATATCAAGTACCTTCTTACGAGAATTATTTTGATAGGGAGACTAGCTAGGAGGTTCCTAATACTTTAAAATACGATTTGAAGTACCTTACTCCAAAGGCCATCAAAAGTTAAGCGGTAGCAGGCCTCCTAGATAACCTCCCAAGCTAGAACTTTGAGCCTCTGAGTGAAGAGCTAATAGGGGATAACTTTAAAGCTTATTGGCTGAAGAAATGGAAGATGGAATTAAATGAATCGTATGCACAAGGCATCGAGGAAGCAAGATTCATGGTCTCTAAGGATAAAGAAAAATTCACCATTTCCTATAATATGCATTTCAAGTGCTCAAATAATGAAGTTGAGTATGAAGCACTCACACTTAGCCTGTTAGAAGCTTTGAGAAGAGGGACCAGAGTGCTTTGTCTATGAGGAGATTCCAACGTCGTGGCAAAGTAATTCAATGGAGAATTAGTACTCAAGCATGAAAACGTTGCTCCAAATACAACAATTATTGAAAGGTTGTTGAGTGATTTCTTAGTTTTTGAAATAGAGAGGCACCCCAGAACGATGAATAGGCACCCCGATGATCTAGAAACAATTTCTCATAAGTTAGAGATGAATGATCCAGAAGATACGATCACCATTCAACGGAGGACAGTCCCTATAATGGTGAGATATTTATTTTAAAATGAGGAGCCTAAATATTGAAGATTCTCAATCGCAAAGAAGACATAAATGCACGAAAGAGAAATGAAGTTATCGAAACTAGAAAATTTCCATATGATTAAAGAAACCCTTTTACTATAAAATTTTGGGTGGTTACTTGGCATGGTGCATGGGAGAAGAAGAGGCTCACAAAAAGTTATGAGAAATTCATACAAGGTATTAAGTGGATAAAGACATTCCACTCTATAAACATTTTTAGCGAGGGGGTTACTACTGGACCACTATGAGCATAGAGGTTGCTCGTCTTCAGCAAGGTTATTTGAAATGCCAGACTCAATTTGATTAGACAAATGAAGATAACTGCATAGAGATATTGAAGGACCAAAGAAATCATTATATTACCTATTTTACAGATGGAGAGTTACTCACCGAGCAAGCAGATGAGATTTATTTAAAGAAGAGGGTTGGTCAGTTCTACCTAGTGAAAGAGGAACTTTACAGAAAAAGGGTATAATGAGAAAGCACTTAAATGTATCGCGAAAGAAGAAGTGGTAAAGGTGTTAAAGGAAGCTCATGAACCCTCACATATGGGTATAGCAAAACTTCATCACCAATTGATAATAAAGGGTATCTCAAAAATACAAACAAGTTTTTTCCTCTTAAGAAAATATGATTTCTTTAGTTTGATAAAATAATAAAACCTTTCTTGAAAAATATTAACCGTATTTTGCCAAGAAGAAATTGAAATAAATAGATGTTTTTAAACTTGTAGACATAAGCTCGGAAACCCTCTAATTCATTCTCAACTGAACAAAATATGTTCCTCCTTGAAATCAACAAAAACAATATGGCAGAAAAAGAGAATTGTAACACCCCGTAATTTTAAGCATTTAATATTTAATTAATTCAAAATTTTTTAAATTACTTGTGTGTCGTGATTTTAGTTGAATTAATTATGGTAATGCTTATTTAAATATTAATCGGTGACTGAATGGTTAATATTTAGGGAAATTTAATTACTAAGTGAATAGTAATAATTTATTTACGTCATTTCGGGTATTAGTGACGTGGTATGTACTTATCTCAGCTGGGAGTCGGTATAGACTAATTTGGGTGTGAGATAAGAATTTTTATAAATTAATTTGAATGCCAATTATGAGTGTGCGATTGAGTCCGGATGGGCCGAGATAGTCTGAAAAGTGTACCCGGAGGTAGTAAACGGGTCACGGGACGTTTTTAAGCATAGCTGGGCCCACACAGGGACATTTGAGTCACTTGGGCTTGGCCCATTAAGCTAAAAACGGGATTAAGCCTATTTAATTAATTAAAGGGAAAATGAGAACAACTGATTGGATATTAGAAAGCACTTAGTGGGAGTGAAAACCCTAAGAAGAAGTTAAAGGAAATTTGGGGGACAAAGGAAAGAGCCAAAAGAGGGGATTTCATCTTCAACCTTGAGAATCACAACCCCAGACCAAACCCTACGAAACCATAAGGCAAGTGGTTAACTTGCTGTAGCATTTAATAATGTTTCCAATTCATATTTATGTTATGTGAATACCTAAAATTCGTTTTGGGGATAAATGGATACAAAAATGGGGTTTTTATAATTGGAACACAAGATGAGAATTGGTGTAGGAATTTATGGTGTAACATGATTCGAACAGATATTTTCCTTAGTTGTAATAAACCCAGACAAATTAGGAATGAAATTGAGTTGGTAATTTGGTGTTGTGACTGATTTACGAATAACTCAGCTTTTTCCAAATTTAGAAAAATAGTAGAGAACGTAAATTAAACGGGGTTTGGGGACTTTATATGGGTACCTTATGGTGTTCTTGATGTGTTATATCGATGAGAAAACTTAGGTTGGACTGTAGAAGGAGTTGGGAATTTAACGTTTTCTTCCATGTCTGAAACAAGGATTCGGAGAAGACGAAGGCATGTTCGATCGATCGATCGATGGTCCGAAATTTTTTACAGTTATGCTAGTTTTTATATTTAAGGGAAATTAATTAGAAATTCTCCCCCATACTTTAGTTAGTGAGAAATAAGTATGGAACATTAATTCCTAACAAAAATGAAGGAAAGTAATTAGGTTG
Source organism: Sambucus nigra (assembly GCA_949130495.1). NCBI lineage: Eukaryota > Viridiplantae > Streptophyta > Magnoliopsida > Dipsacales > Adoxaceae > Sambucus > Sambucus nigra. The sequence goes on from OX422219.1 coordinate 419,381,632, forward strand.
GGAGGAAATTATGTGTGACACATTATGGAAATTTTGGGAAGAATATTCCCAAAATAATTAAATACGGATCGAGCGGGCGAGTCCGGGTATAGTAGGGATACCAATGTGTTAAATTAATTTAGATTGAAAACTAATTAATTTGGAGTCGGGGATTGGGACTCCGGTATTATTTTATTTCGGGTCACGAGAGCGAGTCCGAATATATTGGTTGGAGCGACACCAAAAGTAATTTAATTAATTAATGTGCAATTAATTAATAATCAGAGTTAGGCCATAAATTCATGGTAATTTGTATAGGCTTGTGTTACGGACTTAGTACACAGTATAGCCGGGGTGTTTTATTTATATATATATATACGATGTGCAATAGTATATATATATATATATATATATATGGTGTGTGCATTAATATCAATGGCTAGATATTATTATTATATATACTGTACTACTATCAGGGGAAGTTGCGTGTAGAGGGTGAATCCCCTAGATTGAGGAGTAGGGCTAGTATATCCCCAGGTCATAATGTCCATTATATGGGTGAGGGCATCTCACTTTCAGGGAAGAAATATGACCACCTCTAATAATTATGTTATTTTACCAAGTTAGTGAGCAATTCTGACTTGGGGTAACTAGGTGTGAATACACCTAGTGGGATAGTACTTTAGAGAATATACATCCGGTGAGTTAATAATCAGGAGGATATTCATTATTAATTATTATTTCAACATATGTGTGAATGTTGTAATATGACTATACGTATATAATTAGCTAAATAATTATAAACGGGTAAATTAATACAGGCTTTGAATTATATCATATATAATGGATGTGAAAGTTATATGAATATAAAAAGGGAAATGATTAATTAAGTTAATGTTAACAATAACTTAGAAATCCTAATTTTGGCATACTCGGTTAGAGTAGGGTGGTTGCAAGGGGTTATATCGGTTTTCTAGTTGGGGGATAAATGACTAGGGAAATTAATTAAGACGTTAATAGTGCACAGTAGAGGAGGGGTGAGGAGGTCCTCAAGGGAGTGCAACACTAACTAAAATATGAAGAGCATGCATACATATTTATTACTGCAAGTTAATCATTTGATAAATATTTTCCAAATGTTTTGGGTACTAACCCTTGCTATAAAAAATTTTAAAAACCTTTTAGGTGTCCAACCACAGGGACGCCAGACTTGACGCATTCCAGGGATCCGTTGCTGCAGCACATGTGGATGTTGCGGGAGTTTGATAGGCGCTTTGTCCTTTTCATTTCTAGTGTAGAGATTTCCTATCAGTTACTCGAGCATGTCCCTCACTGTTTTATTCAGTACTTATGTCAGACTTGTTGAGATTTATTACTTGTCTTTACTGTTGTTGGATTTGAGCCGATGGTTTATTCGGTCAGTTATTTAGATGTGAATGGTGGAATTAAGTTAATTGTGATTGTTTAAATTATTTTGTTTCCGCGTGAGTATTTCATTAAATTAATATAAGATAAAACTTGGCACCAGTCTAATTTTCTCACTTAGGTGGTTAGTAATTAAAAAGGCGACAGTGATGCTAAGAATAAACCAACTGAGAAACATGTTCTAATTTAATTTAGGACTTATCACCCGGGGTTAATTAGGCGGGGTGTCACATATGGTATCATAGCATCAGGTTCTAGTATCCTTAGGATCTGTGCGGCTTACTACGTTTCAGCGTAGCATTCGGTTGTTATAGAGCCCTATTATTAGGACTGTTGATTCACTCTCCGCTTTTGAGATATCGTTTTTTCTGCTATTAGATTTTTGTATAAATTGTGTACTTATACGATTCGATCTATTTTCAGATACCACCGAAGAGACAGGGAGCGGAGAGGGCTGAGGCTAGGGATGAGCTCAGGAAGGCTCATTAGGAGCCACAAGTACCGCCACCCCCACCCCCACCCGAGTTTATCTCCACTACTCAATTGGCAGTGATAGTGACCCAGGCAGTTGAAACAGCAATGAGGGCTATGGCAGCCCATTTTCCTCAGCCCCAGGAACCACCTCCAGTGGCACCAGCAGTTTAGGCTCCAGTGGGACCACCATCTTGGCAGCGAGTTAGGGAGACCTTTCAGAAGGGTCACCCACCCTAGTTTCAGGGTAGTATCGATGTAGTAGAGGCTTGTGACTGGAAGAAGAATATTCAGCGCCATCTGCGCATGCTGGAGTGTACCGATGTGCAGAAACAGATGCTTGCTACTTTCCGTCTATCGGGGGCAGCCTTACAGTGGTGGGATTCAGTTACCACCGCTGAGGAGAGGGATTTGATGACGATATCCGAGTTCTGGGGGTTCGACCACAAATACTTTCCACCAGCGGTAGAGGCAGAAATGAGGAAGAAGTTTAGCGAGTTAGTACAGGGTGACCGTTCAGTGGCAGATTATGAGGAGGAGTTCACCCGTTTGGCAAACTTTGTGCCAAATGAGGTGAGCGACGAGGAGCGAAAGAAGTCAAAGTTCATGGATGGCCTGGCCTGGAGGATCAGGTAGCACTTGATTGGTAATTCGGCATTGGTGACATATACAGATGTCGTTAATGCCGCCCTTGTACATTGCCAGGATCATCGCTTACATACGAAGAGGATCAAGAGGGTAGGGGAGCAGAGCCAGCAGGGTAAGGCAGTCGTTGGTGGTGACAAAAATGGTACTCAGCAGTAAACTAGCAGTCAGCAAGGGAACCAGGCTAAGAAATTTAGGCTTGGTGGGTTCCGACTGAGAGGATAGGGATTCAGGCAGGGCCAGCCAGGTCCAAATCACCAGCAACAGGTTCCTTAGGGCCGTTAGGGCCAAGGGAACAATGGGGGAGGCCAGCAGGGTCAGCCACGTCAAGGCCAACAGGGCCAACAACAAGGGGACGGTCAGAGATGTTGCTTTATTTGTGGCTAGACAGTTCAAAAGGGAGTGCCCACAGAGGGGAAGAGGCCAACAGCAGGGTACCCAATAGGGGCTGTACGGTCAGATGCCTCCAGCAGCACCGGCTCCACCAGCCCCATAGCAGCAGGGGAAAATGCACTACGGGTGTGTGTATAACATCCGGGATGTTCCCAATCCTCCGGCACAGCAGGCGCCGCCAGTAGTTGAAGGTATGTTTCTCATCTATGGTCATGAGGGTAGTATACTTTTCGATACGGTAGAATCTCATTCATTCATTAAATCTAAATTTTCTAAACAAGTCGGGTTACTAGAGACCGCGGGTAGTCTTCGTATGTGTGTAGAGTTTCCAGTAGGCAACGGGGCATTGATTCACTCAATTTGTCGGGGGATAGATATTTTGATTGGGAGGCTTAGTTTAGCAGTGGACCTATTAGTGTTAGATATGGAGGGTTACGATATCATCCTAGGTATAGACTGGTTGGCAGTTTATCGAGTGACTGTGGATTGTTATGAAAGGACAATCGTGTTCTCCATTCTCGGACAGGAGATGTTCCTAATAGCGATGCCTCTACTTGAGGGAGGGTCGCGCACACACTTGTATTATTTCGAGGAAGAGACCTCACAGGAGGTGGTAGTTCCGTTGGATTAGATATCGAAAGTGAGGGACTTCGAGGATGTGTTCTAGGAAATACCAAGGTTTCCACCCAGCAGGGAAATCGAGTTTGTAATCAATTTAGCACTGGGGACGAGGCCGATTGCTCGAGCACCTTACTGTATGTCCCCTTCAGAAATGCATGATTTAAGAGAGCAGATTCAGCAGCTCGTGGGTCAGGGTTTCATTCGGCGGAGTACATTATCCTGTGGTGCACCTGTGTTATTTGTAAAGAAATGGGATGGTTCACTTCGATTGTGCGTAGACTATAGGGAGATGAACAAGGTGACGATATGGAATAAGTATCCGTTGCCTAGGATTGATGATTTATTTGACCAATTGAGAGGGGCGTCTTACTTCTCCAAGATTGACTTGAGGTCAGGGTATCATCAACTGCGTATTCGAGAGGAGGATGTTCCTAAGACCGCTTTCATATCGCGGTATGGATCTTACGAGTTCAGGGTGATGCCATTCGGGCTCACCAATGTGCCAGCAGTGTTCATAGACCTCATGAATAAGGTTTTCAGGGAGTATCTCGACCAGTTTGTCATCATGTTTATTGATGACATCCTGATCTACTCGCGCACCGAGGAGGAGCACGCGAAGCATCTACGTATGGTTCTACAGACGATGCGGGATCACCAGCTTTATGTCAAATTCGAAAAGTGTGGATTTTAGCTGCAGGAGGTACAGTTTCTTGGTCACGTGGTGTCAGACCGGGGTATTACGGTGGATGTAAGTAAGGTGTCAGTAGTGAGGGAGTGGGGACAGCCCACAACACCGACTGAGGTGTGCGGTTTTCTGGGATTGGCAGGCTATTACAGATGGTTTATTAAGGGTTTCTCAAAGATTGCGTGCCCTTTGACGAATCTGACTCGAAAAGGGGCGCCTTATAATTGGAGTGACCATTGTTAATTAGCTTTCAATAAGTTAAAGGACAAGTTGACATCTGCACCAGTACTTGCTTTGCTGAGGGGAGGGGAGGACTAGAGTATTGGGTTTACACCGACACATCCTTACAAGGACTTGGTGGTGTGCTCCAGCAGGAGGAGAGGGCAATAGCTTATGTGTCCAGAAAGCTAAAGCTCCATGATAGTAATTACCCCACTCATGACCTAGAGCTAGCAACAATTGTTTTTTCCTTGAGGATATGGAGACACTATCTACTGGGGGAACAGTTCACCTTATTCACGGATCACGAGTCACTTCATTATCTCTTCGCCTAGAAGGATCTGAATATGAGGCAGAGGAAGTGGCTAGAATTCGTGAAAGACTACCAGTTTGATATTCAGTATCATCCTGGTAAGGTTAATGTAGTGGCAGACACATTGAGCCGGAGACCAACTGGGGAAATATCAAAAGTCTGGAAAGCGAAGTGGAGAGAGCTTCGATATGAGGACGATGTAGCCAGGGCCTGCATGTTAGCTTTATCCATCATACTGGAGATCATTATGCGAGTGGTAAGATTTCAAGCGGAGGACCAGATCTGCCAGGATAGGATACGCCAGCTGTTAGCTGACTGGGGAAATATCAGAAGTTTGGAAAGCGAAGTGGAGAGAGCTTCGATATGAGGACGATGTATCCAGGGCCTGCATGTTAGCTTTATCCATCATACTGGAGATCATTATGCGAGGGGTAAGGGCTCAAGCGGAGGATCAAATCTGCCAGGATAGGGTACGCCAGTTGTTAGCGAGCGAAAGTTTACTCGATCAGCTCGGAAGGAGGCCTACGCCTAAATGGGAGGTTAATTGTCCCAGAGGATGAGGAGTTGAGGCACGCTGTTATGACAGAGTCCCATGGTTTGAGACTTACGATACATCCTAGCGGGGATAAAATGTACCAGGATATGAGGAGGCAGTATTGGTGGGTAGGAATGAAATGGGACATTACAGAGTTTGTCTCGAAATGTGCCATGTGTCAGCTCATGAAAGTTGACCATCAGAGACCATCAGGGATGCTACATCCACTAGAGATTCCCGTGTGGAAGTGGGAGAGCATCTCCATGGACTTTATTACAGGGTTACCTGCATCGCAGAGAGGTCACAATTCCATATGGGTCATTGTGGATCGGTTGACCAAGGTGGCCCACTTCCTGCCGGTTCACACAGACTTTGAGACGTTACGTTATGCGCAGCTATTCATAGTAGAGATTGTTAAGCTGCACGGGGTGCCGATAAATATTGTATCTGACAGAGATAAAATTTCTATGGCCCATTTTTGGCAGAGATTTCAGGAGGTCATAGGCATATAGTTACGTTTGAGTACAACCTATCACCCACAGACCGACGGGAAGATTGAGAGAGTCAATCAGATATTGGAAGACAATCTCAGGATGTGCATTCTAGACTTTGGGGGAGGATGGGAGAGATATCTTCCTTTGGTAGAGTTCGCGTATAATAACTCCTACCAATTCATGATCGGTATGGCACCATTCGAGGCACTATACGGGAGACCTTGTCGTTCACCAGCTTATTGGTTAGAGGTGGGGACAATAAGCTATTGGGTCTGGAGATTATCCAGGAGACGTCTACCAAGATATAGTTGATCCGAGGGCGGATCCGAATAACTCAAATAGGCAGAAGAGTTATGCTAATACTTCACAGAGACATGTGGAGTTAGAGATTGGGGATCAGGTATTAATTTGGGTGTCCCCTATGAAAGGAGTAATGAGGTTCAGTAAGAAGGGTAAATTAGCATCAAGGTACGTGGAATCTTTCCCTATTATTGAGAGGGTGGGACTGGTAGCATATAGACTAGGATTGCCAGAGCATTTTCAGCGGATACACGACGTGTTCCATGTGGCATCGCTGAAGAAATATCGAAGGAACGAGAGGGCCTTCTGGCACATTCCACTCAAGGAAATTGATTTACATCCAGACATCTCATATGAGGAGAGAACGGTGGCTATTCTGGACCGTAGTGAGTGCAAGTTATGATCCAAGGTTGTTCCACTAATTAGAGAACAACGGGGTCATCACAATGTTCACGAGTTTACCTGGGAGCGGGAGGAGGATATACGAGAATAATATCCAGAGCTATTCACCACAGGTACGACCTAATTTCGGGGACGAAATTCCTTTGTAAGGGGGGAGTATGTAACACCCCATAATTTTAAGCATTTAATATTTAATTAATTAAGGAAATTTTAAATTACTTATGTGTCGTAATTTTAATTGAATTAATTATGGTAATACTTATTTAAATATTAATCGGAGAGTGAATGGTTAATATTTAGCGAAATTTAATTATTAAGTGAATAGTAATAATTTATTTACGTCATTTCGGGTATTAGTGACGGGGTATGTACTTATCTCAGCCGGAAGTCGGTATAGACTAATTTGGGTGTGAGATAAGAATTTTTATAAATTAATTCGGATGCCAATTCTGAGTGTACATTTGAGTTCTAATGGGCCGAGATAGTCGAAAAAGTGTACCCGGGGGTAGTAAACGAGTCACGGGACGATTTTAAGCATAGTCGGGCCCACACGGGGGCATTTGGGTCACTTAGGCTTAGCCCATTAGGCTAAAAACGGGATTAAGCCTATTTACTTAATTAAAGGGAAAAGGAGAATAGCTGATTGGAGGTTAGAAAACACTTAGCGGGAGAGAAAACCCTAAGAAGCAGTTAAAGGCAATTTGGGGGACAAAGGAAAGAGCCAAAAAAGGGGATTTCATCTTCAACCTTGAGAATCACAACTCCAGACCAGACCCTACGACCCATAAGGCACGTGGTTAACTTGCTGTAGTATTTAATTATGTTTTCAATTCATATTTATGTTATGTGAATTCCTAAAATTCGTTTTGGGGATAAATGGATACAAAAATGGGGTTTTTTATAATTGGAACACAAAATGAGAATTGGTGTAGGAATTTATGGTGTAACATGATTCTGAATAGATATTTGACTTAGTTGTAATAAACCCAGATGAATTAGGAATGAAATTGAGTTGGTAATTTGGTGTTGTGACTGATTTACGAATAACTCTGCTTTTTCCCAATTTAGAAAAATAGTAGAGAACGTAAATTAAACGGGGTTTGGGGACTTTATGTCTGTCCCTTATGGTGTTCTTGACGTGTTATATTGATGAGAAGACTTGGGTTGGACTGTAGAAGGAGTTGGGAATTTAACATTTCGTCTATGGCTGAAACAAGGATTCAAAGAAGATGAAGACCTATTCGATCGATGGTCCGAAATTTTTTATAGTTACACTAGTTTTTATATTTAAGGGAAATTAATTAGAAATTCTCCCCCATACTTTAGTTAGTGAGAAATAAGTATGGAACATTAATTCCTAACAAAAATGAAGGAAAGTAATTGTGGTTGGGAGGAAATTATGTGTGACACATTATGGAAATTTTGGGAAGAATATTCCCAAAATAATTAAATACGGATCAAGCGGGCGAGTCCGGGTATATTAGTAGGGATACCAATGTGTTAAATTAATTTAGATTGAAAACTAATTAATTCGGAGTCGGGGATTGGGACTCGGGTATTATTTTATTTCAGGTCACGAGAGCGAGTCCGAATATATTAGTTGGAGGGATACCAAAAGTAATTTAATTAATTAATGTGCAATTAATTAATAATCCGAGTTGGGCCATAAACTCATTGTAATTTGTGTAGGCCTGTGTTACGGACTTAGTACATGGTATAGCCGGGGTGTTTTATTTTTATATATATACGGTGTGCGATAGTATATATATGGTGTGTGCATTAATATCAGTGGCTAGAAATTATTATTATATATACTCTAGTATTATCAGGGGAGGTTGCGCGTAAAGAGTGAATCCCCTATCTTGAGGAGTAGGGCGAGTATATCCCCAGGTCATAGCGTCCATTATATGGGTGAGGGGCATCTCACTTTCATGGAAGGAATATGACTGCCTCCAATAATTATGTTATTTTACCAAGTTGGTGAGCAATTCTGACTTGGGGTAACTAGGTTATGTGAATACACCTAGTGGGATAGTACTTTAGAGAATATACATCCGATGAGTTATTACTCAGGAGGATATCCATTATTAATTATTATTTCAATATATGTGTGAATGTTGTAATATGACTATACATATATAATGAGCTAAATAATTATATACGGGTAAATTAATACAAACTGTGAATTGTTTCATATATAATGGATGTAAAAGTTATATGAATATAAAAAGGGAAATGATTAATTAAGTTAATGTTGACAATAACTTAGAAATACTAATTTTGGCATACTCGGTTAGAGTAGGGTGGTTGCAATGAGTTATATCGGTTATCTAGTTAGGGGATAAATGACTAGGGAAATTAATTAAGACGTTAATAGTGCATAGTAGAGGAGGGGTGTGGAGGTCCTCAAGGGAGTGCGGCTGGAACTAACTAAAATATGAAGAGTATGCATACATATTTATTACTACAAGTTAATAATTTGCTAAATGTTTTCCAAATATTTTGGGTACTAACCCTTGCTATAAAAACTTTTTAAAACCTTTTAGGCGTCCAGCCACAGGGACGCCAGACTTGACTCATTCCAGGGATCCGCTGCTGCATCACATGTGGATGTTGCGGGAGTTTGATAGGCGCTTTGTCCTTTTTATTTCTAGTGTAGAGATTTCCTATCAGTTACTCGAGCATGTCGCTCACTATTTTATTCAGTACTTTTGTCAGACTTGTTGAGATTTATTACTTGTCTTTACTGTTGTTTGATTTGAGCCGATGGTTTATTCAGTCAATTATTTAGATGTGAATGGTGGATTTCAGTTAATTGTGATTGTTTAAATTATTTTTTTCCGTGTGAGTATTTAATAAATTAATGAAAGATAAAACTTGGCACCAGTCTAATTTTCTCACTTAGGTGGTTAGTAATTGAAAAGGCGACAGTGAGGCTAAGAATGAACCAACTGAGAAACCTATTCTAATTTAATTTAGGACTGATCACCCGGGGTTAATTAGACGGGATTTCACAAGAATCTTGGCATTTTATAATGCAATCTTTTAGAAAAATTACGTTTCGTGCCAGATCTGATGTTCTCACTGCAGAGAGACATTGCAGCGAACCTGAAGCGATCTAGGTTACACAAAAAACCAGAAAATTTTGGATTTGTACAAGAGAGCTGACGATATACTATCATTGAGCGATAAAATTATCATTGCAGTGAGGCAAGTCGTGCCCTTTTCCAGAAATCGAACGAGTATTTTCCTTCATAGTGTTTGACAATACCCTAAGTATTTTTTCTTTCAACCAAGAACACCCACACTTAAAATGCACCTATAAGAATGAAATTTTTATGAACATAGTTTTTCTATAAGAAAAGTATATTGCATAGTGTATTGTTTAAATTTCTTCAAAGAAATCACACACAAGTTTTAACACAATTTACAATTTAAGAAGATAAGTTAAGTTATGTTAAAACAAGGGTGGTAAACAAAGTCATTCTATGTTATCTACCTTGATCCTAAAGTGGCAATATCATTTGTCATAGCATGAGGTAGCTTTTTGGATGAAGATAAAAAAGTCCGATCTTGAAATATTGAACATGGATATTTTTATGATAACTTAGACTATGACTCAAATATGTTTTAGTACCTAATAAGATGATCTAATCCTATGGAGATTTGGATGATACATGTGTTCTTACGATATAACCCTTTTTATATTCCTTGACAAAACATATAAATATAATATTACTAATAAATGGATCAAATTTATCACCTATGATACAACTGGCCCGATTAAATGCCTTTACAAGAATAGACACTACATAACCATTTGAAACTATTGTAATCAACCTTTCTGTCAAGACACTAGTAAAGACATCAAGATACCAATGCACAAACACTAATAAGAAGACAAAAGTAATAAGATGAATACAAGATATATAATTAATGTAAGTATGGTTCATAAAATTACTAAGGATCATATGTCAAGTTTAACTAACATATTAACAGGATGTGACATACACATTTTATTTCATAAATTATCTATTACCATAACAATTCAATATGGATTAAGTCATAATATCATAATGATATTAATTTTCATCATCTATCTCTCACTCAGGGAATATTCTCCACCTAAATTAAGTCTCTACCTAAAGAAAACATTTCCAGGAAAATATTCCCCATAGGAAGGAGTCTTATAATTCGCGTTCCCCACACACTTAGAAAGACTTCTTAAATGAAGATTCTACTAAATTTTTCTTGTTAGGCCACCATCCGGAGCGCTTGTAGTTTCTCAAGTTAGCTGGGGGTATGCTTGTAAAACTTCCATTTTGAAAAACTGAAGCGCTTCTATTAATTAATGCATCTGGGGATCTGTTTTCAAATGATGAGGCATCTCAAAATTTGAACCAAGACATCAAAAGATTTCAACCGTCATTTCACTATATCACGTCAATTATTCAAATTATTTGAGGCTACTATTTTAAACTTCATTTGTAATTTTCTTCGACCTTCGCATTTTTAATTTTTTCTTGTGACGATTTTCTGAATATCTTCATTTCTGTCGCTTTTTCCTTCTTTTCTTTAATGAAAAATGGTTCACTTTGCAAATAAAAGAACTTTTAGAGAGTTTATGGAGAATTATTTTGTTCCCCCCTGTGTTTCTATTGTCAGTTATAATATTCTAGTTGATTGCTATAATGTTGAATGTGTCCACTGGATTCACACCGTATCAGTGACAGAAGGGGGCATAACATCCCCCCCCCAATCAATTGTTCTTAGAATTTTGTGAGTTTTTCCACATTTTTCCTACCCATTGTTCTCCAAACACATGGAGAATTATAAACGATGTTCATAGAATAAACGAAGTGTATGGGGCCTAGATTAGGATCCTAAAACTCAGATTTTGCTACTCTTAGTCAAAGACAACGAATAACATCTTTTACTTGACAGAAAGAAAGGCTGATAGGGTTTTGGTTAATCTCCCTGATTCTAATAAGGGGTATTGGAATTAGGGTTTTATTGCTAAAAATTGGAAACATCCACCCATTTCTAAGGGTGATTAAGCATGTGTAGGGTTTTTATGCCCTACTAGAAGGAGGAGAATAGGTTTTCATTGTCTTGTCATTATTTTCTTCTCTTTTTTTCCTCTTTGGTTTTTCTTTGTGTTATTTTTAGTTAGCTAAAATAGACACTAATATTCTTTCCTTCTCATTTGTTGTCTTTAGCTCTATTAAAGAAGAATGAGCCTTCCTATTTCAGTCATAAGGAGCTTCTCAAAGTTTGTAAGTTAAGGAGTCCAATAGTTTCAGGTGGAGAACGTCCTAGGTTAGTGTCCCTTTTGCTCAAATATACCAATTCCACAATTAGATTTATAGCAAGACATGTGGATTATATTCATGAAATACTAGTTCTTTCCACGAGTGAGGGGTCTTTCCAATCTTTCACCTGGTCTTCATTTGAGCCTATGAATGTGAACACCATCCCTGCTACTGAAGAGGATGTTATAGTCCCCTAAAAAAGAAACCTCACTCGTGTAGATGATTCTGACCTCCCAAATTCCCCAGAGCCAAGGTTTTAAAAAGGAAGGAGGACGGCGGCCCTTTCGAGCTGGTTACCTTGGTTGAGTCCCCCTGATAAGAAGAGGGCGAGGAAGGATATAGGTGTTCATTTTTCTTCTATCATTGTTAGCACTAGGAGGGTAGATGCTTCCAATGTGGGGAAGGGCCACTAAATTATATTAGTGGTCAAGAATCCATCTTTGGCCTCTGGTTTCCTGATGGGGGGAATACTGTCGTTCGACCGACCGTGGGTCAAGAAACTGACCTCATATCCACTTTCTCATCATGTTATGCAGACATTATCCTTGGTAAGTTTAGTGATTGCTGATTTGATTCATTTTTTATTTTGATCGTCGAGTTGACTTGGCTTTGTCTTTACAGTTTGTAGCAAATTTAACTGCCATGATTGACAGAGATCCCATCCAGGTAAATGCTAATAATGACATGTAGAAGGTGTTAGAGAAATCCAAAGAGTCATTGGTTATTTCTAAGAGGGCATATGAGGATGAGAAGACGTCCACCAACTTGGAAGTTGACAAGTTGAAGAAAGATTGAGATCAACTGATGATTGACCGTGATACGCTGATGAAGTCCAATTTTGATCTTGCTTGTGTGTTGATAGCTGCCAAGGATGAATCCTTTGGCCATGGGTACATATATTCCTTTGCCCAGGCCAAAAAATTATTAGCTTTTATTCGAAAGTTAAATTTTAAGAAAGGCTGGGATGTAGCCTTGTTCAAGATTAATGTTCCCCCAAAATTTAAGTTATTTCGAAGTATAATCCAAGATCTCCACCATGGGAGGAGGAAGGAGTCAATTGTTCAAGAAGCATCTAAGTAGAGGCATCTGTCAATCAAGAACTAGCTAGTGACGACTAAGGAAAAATTCCAAATCCTCAAGAGAAGGTGAAGCGAAAAGAGGGCCAGAATTAGCTTAGATAAAAAATCTTTGTACTTCCATGATTTTGAATGTTTGTAAGGGCATGCCCCAGTTTTAATGCAACAAAAAGTTTTCAGAGTTTAAAATCATATTTTTTTTTGAATGGTTTTCTCTTGATTCTTATAGCCTGGAAATATAACTGATGGACTCCCACCCCTTCCAGAAATTGAAGACCTATACAATGTTCTTGGTCAAGAAGCCAACAGTCAAGCTCGTGGCGCTTTAATCTCTGTTCGATGAGATCTTCAAAAAAATGACAAGGTTTTTGATGAGCAGTATCATTTATCTGTCAAATTGAAGAGTGGTGTTAAGGATGTCAGCAATGTCATACAGCTCTTGCAATACGAGAATATTTTTCTAAGGGAGAGGCTCAAAAAAGGTGAGGACGACTTAAAAAGAGATAGGGAGATCAAACTGGGACTTGGTCACGATATAATGAAATTTAAGTTCCTCTTTAGGAAGGGTCTTGGAACATATTTGGCCTCCGATTATGATGACGGATGGGTGGATGTGCTTCTCAAGTTGGAAGAAGATAAACACGTGTCTTATAAGTATAGTTAGTTGAATGCCGTAGCAGTTGTAAAGTTTCTAAAAGAATCTGAGATTTATTACTAGTACCAAGTGGATTTCCTTACCTACATTCAACCTCTATTTGGGACTGATGAGAGTTGGATTCCCCTTGACGTTGTTCCCCTTCAATTGGAAAAAGATTACTTGTTGGCTCATGACGATGACAATAATAGACGAAGGTTCGTCATTGCTGATGCGATTTCCCACTGAGGGTGAATGTTGGTCTTAGTCTATATTTTGAAACTCCATTGATGTAAAAATGATTACTTTATGAAGTTCCACATTTTTGTATTTTCCCATTTCTTTTGCCGATTATGTCTATATTGTTTGTCTTACCTTTTAGATTGTGTCATCACATAACCTTAGGCCTAGAACAAACTTTTGCAAAAATACACCTGTTTGTAGGGTCGTCCACCAATTCAAGATTTCAACTAATTAAAGTCGATACGCTTAGTGATTAGGGATCCCCATTCGGTATTTTAGTTTCCTGGGAAACTCTTGATGTTTTTGTGATTTTTATAATGAAAGTATTTAACCTTGAGATTCTGATTAAGTGTAAGGCATTTATGTTAATGACCAATATTTGAGCAGAAGTAATAGTTGGATATAATGATGATGTATAAAAAAAAGTTGATCTTCCATTTAGGAAAATTATGGAACAATAATGAAGTTAATTATATTAATTTAACTTGTACTTTAATGAACTCGAATTATTTCGAGAACTATAAACAAAAAGCTGAAATTTACTAAAAATAAACTTGAGAGAAATAGACTTTCTAAAAATAAAATTTCCTAAGATTGGTCGCATTCTAGACCCTCGGGATTTCCCCGTCGTCCATTGTTCCCAAATGGTAGGCTCCTTGCAGATCATCTCAAATGATTTTGAACGGTCCTTCCAATTTGGGTCCTAACTTTTCATCTGAAGGCTTTTTGGCACTGTCGAGAACTTTTTTGAGGACATAATCCCCGATCGAAAATCTTCTTGGGTTGACACCTTTTTTGTATTGCTTGGCCAATTGTTTTTGGTAGGAAGCTAACTTGATTAAGTCTTATTCCCTTTGTCTTTCGGCTAGGTCGATCTCCATCCTTATGATTTCTTCATTCAAATCTTGATCAATAACTATTGTCTTTATGTCAGCAAGCCAGAATCTATAGAGATAATGGCTTCCATTCCATAGGTAAAAAATAAGGGTGTTTCCCCACTTGATTTTTTATGAGTGGTTTGATAAAATTAGAGGACGTGGGAAAGTTTATCCACCTAAGAACGTTTATCTATATCTAGTCTTTTTTTCATGTTGTTAAGTATTATCTTGTTGGAGGCCTCATCTTGCCCATTGCTCTAGGGGTAGGATATCGAGCAGAAGTGGTTCTTAATGATATGGTTATAATAAAAGCTTTATCATGATACGCATTTGAATTACATCTATGACTATTATTCTTGGTACACCAAACAGACTCACGATGACTCTCTAGATGAATTTGATCATATCAGTATCTTTGGTGTTTACCAATAGCTCCCCCTCAATCAACTTTATGAAATAGTCCGTGTCGACCAGAAGATATTTATAATTTCCTGGAGTTGTAAGAAGTGGGACCATGATGTCCAAACCCTATTAATAGAACAACCATGCACTAGTTAGTGACCTCAAGTCGTTGGTCCACTGGAAGATCATGGGAGATAATGTTTTACACTTCTGGCACCTTCTGATATAAGAGACTGCATTCTTTTGTATGAAAAGTCAATAATATCCTTCCTTAATCACTCTAAAGTCTAAAAATATTCCTCTTGCGTGTCATTCATAAATACCATTAGAGAGTTCATATAAGGCTTGGTCTACATCACTTAATTACATGCATTGAAGGTAGGGGCCCATTAAATACATCCTATAGAGTTTTCCCTCAAGTGATAGGTAAAAATGGGCATCTTTTATCCTAACATAATGGGCTTGCTTCTTATCGGTTGGTAACATGTCTTCTTGAAAATAAGCAATTATTGGATCTACATGATTAGGATTTCTTTGAATGAAGAAGAATTGTTTGGCAATCGTAAGTTTTACAATACTAGGCTAAGGACCACCATGAGCATCCCCTCGTCATAAGACTCGAACCACAAAGAAATTTGAATAAGGACAAAGAGGTACTGTCACGAATAGGCCCTCGCCCCAAGACTAGAGCCATAGATGAAGGGCTTGGATGAGGAGGGTCCATCACGAGCTGCCCCTCATCCCAAGACTTAAGTCATAAAAAGAAGCAAGTTTGAGAGGGCTCATCACAATCATCCACTCTAAATAAGTGAAGCCATAGGAAAAGGCCAAGGCAAGGGCACTCATTACGAGAAGCCCCCTCTGCGTCAATTATCATATCACAAGAATGGAGGAAGGGCGAGGAGGTCCACATAAAGTGGCTCCTATTCCCCCAAATGATCTAATAAAGAAAAGTCACGGGGTGAGGAGGTCCTCCTAGAGTGTCCTCCTGCCAAAGATTTATTACCTAAAAAAGTAACAAAGTACTATTATTTACTTTCTTGTACAAGTAGCCTAGTTGAGCAGACATGACTCAAAGAGGCCAAATGAGATCTCCTGTGAGTTTTGGCTTAGTGGTTGAGGAACAAGGTTTGTTAATCAAGCTCAACCACTTAGAACTTTAAGATAGAGAGAATACTAATAGAGAGACCCCAGGAGTCACTCAAGTCCTTACACAGCTCACACTTAGTCACAACTGAGGTGAGTAGTCAAAGGGATTCTTAAAAGAAATGAACTTATTTATAATATGATTTTAAAGAGGGTGGTCCTTGAGGCAACTCTCAAGTTTACAAAGTTTTTTCAACAAGTTATGGTTTCAAAAGATATTTACCAAATCAGATATTTTGTCTCCATTAGAAGACATATTTGCTTTTTGACTTTGGTTCACACCAGATGTCGTCTATCAAAGGGGACAGGGGCTACATACCTAGTAGGGATAAAAGGTACATTATAAAACTTATCCCTCTAAACTTTCTCGCTTATTTTTGGTGCTCAAAAGGCCCAAACCAGTCCTAGTATTCACCTATAAATAGGACCATTGGTGAGGTCAAATCATACATCAGAAACTCAAGTCATATCATTATTCTGTCAAAATCACACCAGACCACCTAGTATTCTCTCCCTGTTCTCTCTCTCTAAGTGTTGAGTGTTTGTTCCTTCACTCCTATCTTGACAGCCATCATTCTCAAAAGATCTTATTCTCAAAGTTACTATTATTATTATTATAAAGTTCATCTTCTTGGAGGGAGCGGTCTTAGTCATGACTCCATTTTTACTAGAAAAAGGAAGTTTTTACCGGGTGCTACTTCTGAAACTTCTTGAAGACCGTGGAGGCAGACTCCATTGAGGTGGGTCATGCCTCACCCATTCCAATTTCTTACCAGACCCCTATCCCACTACCCTCTTACATTTGGTGACTCCGCTGGGGAGGTATCCTCACTTTCATGGACAAAGAAGGTTTTAATGTTTCTAAGTAGCTAAATTTTGAAGACAATCCACCTGGGAATGGAGCTCAAATTGATCAGACCACCTATGAGGAGGTGGTGGTGATCTGAGCTAGAGTTGCTGCTCCTTAGGGTGGGCAGACTAGCAGCAACAGTAGCTCCATTGGCAGGTATGAATCTAATGAGCATATTTTTTGAGTTTATGAAAGAAAATAATGCGAATTTGGCAAGCTTAAGCCAAAATTATGTAACACAAGCAACATCCCCCTCTGGAGCGGCATCTGCTGCAGTAATAATAAAAGTAGAGGTTGCTCCAATACGAAAGGTTGAGCTAGAGCAAGTGGTAACACTACTGAGTTCACCAGAAGCAAAGAATGTGGGTTCTAGATGCCCAATCATGTGATCATGAGTTTGCTCAGTACTGTGATTGCATTCAGAATGACAAAGTGTTTGACACACTTACAATGGATAAGGATGGCGGGATGTGACACAAGGGTCGGTTAATTGTCCCTATTATCGAAGAGATTCGGGACGAGATGATAGAGGAGGCCGATCACTCATGCTTAGCATAGTTCTCGAATCCTCAAAGATGTATAAGGACCTATGCAGAGAGTTTTGGTGGTATGTCATGAAGAGTGAAGTGATGACCTATCTGGCCAAGTGATACACTTATCAGTAGGTAAACGCAAAAAAAAAAGGCATTAGGTCTATTGCAACCACTACCCGTGGCAGAGTGGAAGTGGGAGCATATAATAATGGATTCTGTCATCGCCTTGCCGCCATCTGAGCGTGTTCATGATGCAGTGTGGTTCATAGTGGATCGACTCATAAATTCTGCACATTTTTGCAAAATAAAGGTCACAGACAGCGTAGTTAAGTTGCCAAGGCTATATGTTTGAGAAATAGTTAGGCTTCACGGTGTTATGCTTTTGATCATCTTAGACATGGATTCACGGTTTGTATTTTGATTTTTGAAAAAGTTCTAATAGGAGTTGCGTAGACAGATGAATATCAATACGACATATTATCCTAAGATCAACGGATAGTCATAGTCGACCATCCAAATTTTGGAAGATATACTGTGAGCTTGTGAGCTCGATTTTCATGGTAGTTAGGCGGAGAATCTGCATCTGGAAAAATTATCCTACAACAATAGTTATCAGGCGATCATCGAGATGGCCCCCTAAGAAGCCCTTTTATGGGAGACCAGGTCGTTCGCCATTTTATTACACTGGCGTGGGTGAGAAATATCTCACCGATTCGGAATTGATTCAAGAGATGATTGAGAAAGTTTGGGTAATTTGACAGAGAATCATGACGACACAATGTCGGCAAAAGAATTACACCGATAATCGTCGGATACCTTTGGAGTTCACAGTTTGTAACCATGTGTTATTTCAAGTAGGGGCACGAACTGACAGTCAGTGATTCACGCAGAAAAGGAAGTTGTCCCCACAATATATCTGTCATTTTGAGAACCTATGGTGGATTGGGGATGTGTCATTTCTCTTAAGGATACCTCCATAGTTGTCCCAAGTTCATAATATGTTCCATGTCTGTATGTTGAAGAAGAATTGGGACACCTCGCCTAATTAAATACTGAGTGATCAGTCCTTTATGAAATTAAAATCAAGGTGAACGGTTGGTTCATTCTTAGCATCACTGTCTCAAAATCAAATTTCCAAATTAAACACCCTAAATAATTAAGCTAAGTGTCAAAACAATTTAAAGTTTTATTTCCATTTTTAAATTCCAACTTGAAAACCTTTTTAAATAATCAACAGTCTAAGAATTACATAAGTTCTAAGAATAACAATCAACTCAAAAGAATTCATCCATCTAGATTAACCAAACCAAGTCAAATAACCATACATGAAATCATCCTGACAAGAATTAACTCCCAAGGAATACTAAATACTGGGAAATATAAATAAGAATAAATCTATGACATATCCAAACGGAATAGGAAATCGGACGACACATGCCCTAACTATGAAGAACTAAAACAAGAACTGAATCAATGAAGAGGTCGTTTAGAACAAAGGCCTGCAACTTCCACATAAGTTACAGCACGTCCAATCCAAAGATCATATGCATGACGCCCATGTGGTTGGGCACCTATAATATATATACATATATATATAAGAGAGAGAAAAAGATAGGAAATGGATCAGAGCCCGAGTGTAAAACAGTTTTAAAAATAGTTTAGAAAGTATTTAAAATGATTACCGACTAATGCAACAACCATGTTAGTATGCGACACTCTCTTTAAAATTCTCACCTATCATCTAGTGTGCACGCCTACCGTACTAATGAATCTCATAAGTCTATCTAACTTATCCTTTAATAAAGTTCTATCCAGAGAAGTACTAAGGCCATAATATCTAGTTTTAGAAAATCATTCTCTTCCATATTCTTACATTACTTAGAACCACTTAGTACCTGTTGATGTAAAAAATTAGATTACACTAATAATTCAATCACAGATAAATAAATGAGACAAAGAATTTTAAAGTGGTTCAGCCTTATAAGAATGGCCTACGTCCACTGTTGCTTTATTGCTGAGTGTTTGGGAATTCTCGGTTATAAGTTCTATCAAGAAATTCCCTTCTGGATTCGGGGGTTTGGATTCGGATCCCTTACAATGAGGATTGTACAATGTATTTATAGCCCTGAGGTTGTAATGTGAAAGGGTAATACATTAAATGATATACATATGAAAGGGTAATGCATTTAATGCCCTTTTTGCGTGTGCATCCAAATGATAAGCATTTAATGAGCAGTTAAACTGTTGGTATCCTGCTTCGAGGTGCAGCTCGGACCGCCTGAGTTGCTCGGACCGCCTAAGCTTCTCGGTACTCAAGAGTTCCTCGGAGAGGCATTGTTCCTTGGAGCTTGTGAGTTCCTCGGGGAACTAGTCTTCCTCATTGTAGTCTTGTTCCTCGAAGCGCGTGGGTTCCTCGAAAGTGTTTGTTGTTGCCATGTAGATAGCCACGTGTCTTCATATGATTGGTCCATGTCAGCAGATTAAATTTGGTATCAACAGAAGCCCCCAATGTTTCATAGTTTGAAATTTGAGGGGTATGGAACATTCTTTCTCGGAATATGGTAGCTTTAAATAGTCTTCCTGATTTTTAGGAGCTTTTCCCTTGTATTTATTTCTCCTTCCCAATTCGTAGAATCATGCTTCTTTGGACTTTTCTGCGTGCTTCAATTCCCGCATCCCTTTTCGTCTTTTTAGCCGCTATTGTCCGCTTTGATTCCCGCGCCACTTTTCATCTTTTTAGCCGCCGGTAACGTAATCATCCTTTTTTGTAATCATTATTTCACCATTTCCCAAGGTAAGGTATTTAAACTTCACAGACACTCCCATCGTCTTCTACCTTTCAAATTTTTATCTTCGAGTTTTACATCATCTCTTCCTACTCTCTTGTGCGTTCATCTTTTCCGCCGTTCGTTGTCAGCAGATCCATTCTTTTCCTGTAAGATCTTCTTCTTCCTTCTTCTTCATTTCTTTACTCACCATGGTTTACCCTGTTGAGTCTCTTGAGAAGTTTCGTTCTGATTTCTGTATTCCCTCATGGGTTATTTTGGAAGAGCTTTCTGAGCCTTCAAATTACTTCCATTTGGCTGAGGGACATTGGTTTCCCAGTCTCTTTTTTGCTGAGTGTGGATTTTCTTTTCCACCAAATCCCTTGTGTCTGGAATTCTGTCAGTACTTTGACGTTGTTCCTGCACGAATAGCCCTAACACATGGAGAATAGTTAATGGGGTGCATAGGTTAAATCAAATTCATGGAAATCGAATAGGAATTCCAGAAATCATGTACTGCTATAGATGGGCAGTTAATGATAATATTTTTTATTTAAAAACTAGATTTTTAAATAGAGCCTTAGTAGTCAATCTCCCTGATGCCAATAGGGATTATTTTAAACACGGGGTTGTCATAAAAAATTGGCAACACCTTCCATTAGCTAGATATGAGGTTTACTAGGGTCCCAGATGCCCTCCTTATGGCAATGGGATAGGTTATTTTTATTTTATTTTATTTATTTTGAAATCATGTTTCTTTTGTGTTTGATAAAATGTGCCACTGATAACAATGTTTATTTATTTGCAGTTGATAGCAAGAGAAAGTGCCCAAAAGATGCATATGTCAATATAAGGCATTTGAAACTTATCTGGAGTCTGCATCAAAGTGTTGTCGACGAGCACATTAGATCAGCTTCGTATCTGTTGCAGTACAAGAGCTACACCACTTCTTTCACTGCTCATCCAGTGATAAGTGAATCAGAGCCAGTACCAGCTTCCACAAGCTCATCGCCTGAATCCCATATTCCTTTAATTGAAAGGATGAAGAAGAGAAGACCTCCTACCCTGTTTGAGAAAACTTCCTCCGGTTCTGGGGAGGCAAAAAGGAGTAGGATTGATGTCCCAAGGGAGGGGATAAAGAAGACTGATGCAGCTCCTCCAACTGCTCCTGTTAAAGTTACCGAGAAGCCCGCAGTGGCTCCGAGAAGCTCTGCTGCTCCTGCAGAGGTGATTATGATATCACCGACCAAGGGTTCTTCCTTGGTTGAATCCGTTCGTGTTCCCTCGAGGAGGCTGAAGAAAATCTCCTCGGTCAATTTGGCTGATACCATCACTCAGCCCCTAGTTACTGGAACTGGGGTTCTAACTTTTGTTCCCCCGAGCTCTGCCATGAGCTCGGTAAAGTCCTCGATCATTCCCGAGGTCCAAGGTACTAAAGAAAAACTTACTCGGGATATGGTCACCTCACTATCTGCTCGTCACCTTACTTCTGTAAGTCTTCTTACTTTTAATTTTTCATATTTCCTTTGTCATTTCTGTTTCTAACTTGCTTTCTTTTTCTGTTCACAGTTGACGAGCTGCTTTAACATAATCCTGAAGCAGGATGAAGCGATTAAGGCTTCTTTCTCCTCGTCCAGTGTAGAGGGAGCTCTGGAAGAAGCCACCAAGTCTCTGGCAGATTCTTGCCAGAAATATGTTGATGACAAAGCTGTCTGGGAGAAGAAGTTTGCCTCCTCTGAGCAAGAAAAAGCTCGAGCTGTTGATGCCTCCAAGGAGTTGGAGAAGAAAATAAATGCCATGGAGATGGCAAATAAGGACCTTGAGGAGAGGCTCAAAACTGCTGGAGAGTTTGAAGATAAACTCAAAGCTGCCGAGGAGGAGTTGGCTCAACTTCGGGAAGTAGGTCGGCAGAAGGAGGAAACAGAAAATAAATTAAAGGCTGCTGAGAACCTGCTGTCTGAGAAGCTCTCCTCGGAGAAATTGAAGAGGAAGATGGCTGTGAAGAAGTCTTTCAGTTCTGGATGGGACAAGGGGTGGAATAAGTGGTTGGCTGCCATGGTGTCGCAAGTGGACTATGGCAGTCTCAAATACTTTAGGGATGGATGGGTTGCTGCCCTTCAGGAGATGAAGGTCGACGAGTCTTCCGAGCTCTTCCAGAGACATATCCCTGGTCCCCCTCCAACTCCAGAAGAGTTAAAAGAGGACGAAGATACCTCCGAAGAATCTTCGATGGTGATGGGAGATCATGCCCTAGCCATCCAGCCTACTACCGAGGAAAATCAACAAATTGTTTCTTCCTCCGAGCAACTACCTATTCTCCCCGAGCAACTATCCCTTCCCTCCGAGCAACCTACCTCTTAATCCCAACCTCCCGAGAAGGTTTTGGGAGATAAGGAAAAGGTGTAGTGTTATTCGGGTTTCTCTTTATTTTGTTTCTCTTTATCAAATGTAACCCAGAAGATGTAACTCTGAACTATGATCTAATAAAACTTGAACTTTTTTGCATACTGTTGTCTATCTTTCATTCATACTCTGCTTATTCTTCTTATTGATGATTGCTCTTCTTTCTCTGCTAGTTTCTGGCCAGGATGGAACTGCTATCTGCCCATGATACAAAGTTTTTGCGACAATGTAATGAATACTTCAAGGCTGGTCATACAGACCTGAGTGCTGCACAAGTTGTCGACATACTTGGTCATGATGCTTCAGAACAGGCAGTGGAAGCATATCAATATCTTAAGTGTCTTCTTGATAGGGCTGTAGCTAATAATGTTGCCTATTATGAAATGATTGAGTATCTTCAAAGCACCCTCGAGGACCTTTAGCTTCAATACAAAGAATCCACTGCTTTGTTGCATGAGGGGTACGAGAAGAAGTACCAGCACATCATTGCCGACAAGGGCTACGAGAAGATTTTTGCTGGGTATGATGTAAGGGAGAGAACCTTGAGAGGTGAGGTCGAAGAATGCAGACAGATTGCTGAGTTATTGGAAAAGGAAAACAACAACCTGCTAAAGGAGCTGTCACAATTGAAGTCTGCAGCTTCCACTTCTAGTGCCTTGATCCCAGTGACCGATGAGGGATTTTCATTCTTTGAGGTTGAGAACGCCAAGTTGAGGGACGAGTTGGAGACTTTGAAGAGCTCTGGCACCTCTTCATCTTCTCGTGGTCGAGCAAGAGCTCCTCGGGGACGAGCAAGAGCAGCTCGGGTTCTTGTCGAGGAACAGAGGACTCAGTCTGTCTTAGAGAACCAGGCTTTCCAATTAATGGCGAAAAACCAGGCATTGTCTGATATGGCAAAGAAGATTAGGGACCTGGAAAAACAGCTCTCTGCGCAGAAGTCAGTCTTAGAGAATAAGGAGCTTTTCATCAAGAATCTCCACGATCAGCTAGAAAGGCTAACATATCAATTCCACAAATAGCCCAGGGAGTTCTGGATGGCTGGATACAACGAAGCACTATTCCACTTGGACGATCGTATCCAGAATGCCAACAATGAGGGCTACAAGCAAGGCTGGCTGAATGCCTTAGGTATGCTGAAGCTCGAACAAGGTCATTATATGTGGGACTACCATGATCCCGAGTTGCTCGACTTGCCTGCGCCACCATACAATTGCTCGACTACAGTTAGTGGGTTTTTATCCCCGACCAGCCATAGTTGGTAGACTTTTCTCTCAAATGTTTCCGAGCAACCAAGGTCGGTAAATTTTCTTTGTCGACCAACTACAGTTGGTGGGTTTTTATCCCCGACCAGCCATAGTTAGCAACTTTTGAACTTTTTGGAATAATCTTACCGCCCGACCAACATAAGTTGGCATTTGCGAGAATATTTTGTTTCCTAGCCAAACAGGTTGGCATTTTTAGGAATATTTCGTTTCCTAGCCAAACAGGTTGGCATTTTTAGGAATATTTTGCTTCCTAGCCAAATAGGTTGGCATTTTTAGGAATATTTTGTTTCCTAACCAACCGAGGTTGGCATTTTTAGGAATATTTTGTTTCCTAGCCAAACAGGTTGGCATTTTTAGGAATATTTTGCTGCTGAGCAGTCTGAGCTTTGTCGAGTTTTGCTGAGTAGTGTGTAGGAATATTTTGTTTCCTAACCAACCGAAGCTGGCATTTTTAGGAATATTTTGTTTCCTAACCAACCGAGGTTGGCATTTTTAGGAATATTTTATTTCCTAGCCAAACAGGTTGGCATTTTTAGGAATATTTTGCTGCTAAGCAGTCTGAGCTTTGTCGAGTTTTGCTGAGTAGTGTGTAGCACTAGTATTCCCCGAAAAATTCTCAATAAAAGGAGAGAATTTAGCAGAATATCTTCATTTTATTCATACTGATGGAACTGTGTTACATATTCATCACTGATAATACTTGCATAGGTGCTCTGCGTTCCATGCATTCTTAAACTCCTCGCCTTCTAAAGTTGCTATTCGATAATTTCCTGGTCGAACAACTTCTGTAACTCGGTATGGTCCATGCCAGTTTGCTTCCAGCTTATTGTGCTTTTGAATTACTTTCTTCAGCACATAGTCTCCTTCTTTCAGGTCGCACTTCTTCACCCTTTTGTTGTAGAACAGAGCTGTTCGCTGCTAGTAAGCAGCATTTCTAATGGCTGCTTCTTCTCTAACTTCCTCGAGCATGTCTAAATCCAATCTTCTCATTAAGTCGCTGATAGGGGAATTAAAATTTAGTACCCTGTGTGTTGGGAGGCCTAACTCGGCAGGTATAACGGCTTCAGTTCCAAATGCCAGCATATATGGTGTTTCTCCAGTTGCTACTCGGGGAGTAGTTCGGTAAGCCCAGAGTACTGTTTGTAGCTCATTGATCCAATTCGATTTTGCATCATCCAGTCTTTTCTTCAAGCCATTTAGTAGCGTTCTGTTTGTCACTTCAGTTTGTCCATTGCTTTGAGGATGGCCTGGTGCTGAGTGGATCTTCAAAACGTTTGACTGATGACAATAGGCGACAAACTCCTCGTTATCAAATTGTGTTCCATGGTCTGTGATGAAGGCATGAGGTAGACCATATCGACAAATGATGTTTTTCCAAATAAATTGGTACACCTTCTCGTACGTCATGTCAATGAGTGGCTCAGCTTCTACCTATTTAGTAAAATAATTCACTGCGATGACGAGGTACTTGAACCTTCCTCGGGTTGTTGGCAGTGGCCCAACCAAGTCAATTCCCCACATGGAAAATGGCCAAGGGGAAGTTATGGGTGTCAACAATGCTTGTGGAGTTCTTCGGATGGAGGAAAAGCGCTGGCACTTGTCACACTTCTTGGCGTAGGCTATGCAATCAGCCCTCATCATCGGCCAGTAGTATCCTTGCGTCATTACCCTTTGTAAAAGCGTCCAACCTGCTACATGTGCTCCACAAGACCCTTCGTGGATCTCTTCAATTAATTCTTTCACCTCGAAGGGGTGTACACATCTCTGCAAACCTGCCATAATTCCTTGCCTATATAAAACACCATTAGTTAATACATACCGAGCAGCTTTAAACTTCATTTTTTTAGCAGCGAGCTTGTCAATTGGCAATTCTCCCTCCTCGATATACGCCTTGATGGAATCCATCCAAGATGGTCCTAAATCAAGGGTGATAAAGTTCATCATCAGATCTTCATCTATGCTCCGACGAGCTAACACTTCTATTGGGATCGTTCATCGTAGCTCGGTGCGAGTAGCTGATGCTAATCGAGCTAGGGCGTCTGCTCTCGCATTCTCCATTCTCGGTATTCTGACCAACTGGATAGCGGTAAATTCTGACACTAGCTCCTTTGCCTTTGCATGATATCTGATCATTAATTCTCCTCTAACTGCATATACTCCCATCATTTGGTTTATGATCAATTGAGAATCACTGAAAATAATGACCTGTTGCGCCTCCATAATTTTTGCCAAACTAAGTCCTGCAATCATGGCCTCATACTCAGCCTCATTTTTGAAAGCTTTGAATTGGAAACGCAAAGCATATTCCATATCGACCTCATCTGGAGTGCTCAAAATTATCCCCGCGCCACATCCTGTAGTGCAAGATGAGCCATCTACATATAGCCTCCATATAGGTAACTCTTCTTCAAATTTCTGATCAGTTAGAGTTCCTCGGTGAAATATTTGCTGCTTCCTTTCCTCCTTGAATTTTTCTTGCTCTTCGTCGATCATTTCTTCTTGCCCTTTTACCAATCGAAGTTGGTCTGAGCCCGAAGTCAATGATCTTGTAACATCCACTTGCCCTTTTACCAACCGGAGTTGGTCTGAGCTAGGGTTTGTTGATCCTGTAACATCCACAGGTTGATCAGCGAGAAACTCTTGCTCCTCGGAGCTATCAGGATAGGTAAACTCCGCTATAAAATCTGTTACAGCCTGCCCCTTAAGCTATGATCTGGGTTCATAGACTATATCATATTCACCGAGCTCTATTACCCAGTACATCAATCTCCCTGATTTTTTTTGGCTTATGAAGGGCTTGTCTCAACGACATATCAGTATATACTACTATGGTATGAGCCTGGAAGTATGGCCTCATTCTCCTACTCGCCTCAATCAGCGCGAGTGCTAATTTCTCCAGCCTTGGATATCTGATTTCTGCTCCTCGGAAGGCCTTACTTGTGTAGTAAATTGGCTTTTGTATTCCATTCTCCACTCTGATCAACGCCGAGCTAACTGCATTCTCGGACACTGCATGGTACAAGTACAATTTTTCTCCCATCACTGGCCTGGACAACAGTGTAGTGTAATACCCCGTATTTTTATGCTATATTAATTTTGGGATTTATTAAAGTTAATATGAATGAATTATTTAATAAAAATTCAGAAATTAATTATGTTATAATTATTAACGTGACGAGAGTTAGTAATTATGGGAAATTTGTTGAATATTACTAATGAGCAAAGTAATATATTATATTGGGTATATTGAATGTCATGAGTGAGTTAAATGACAATTTCGGAAATTTAAGTCGGAACGTGCTCGTGTCGCGTCGGGATTAAATTTTGATAAATAAAAAGTGAATATTTTATAAGTTGCCCTTATGGTCGTTTTGAGTGCGCCAACGCGTCCGGAAGGGTCGAGATAGTCAGAAAAGTGTACCCGGGGGTGTAGTTTGGGTCTCGGGGCGTTTTTAGGCCTAATTAGTACCTCGGGAGGGCATTTTAGTCATTTTACATATTTGGGTAATTAAACCCACGAAAATCAGCAACCTATATCAGCCATTTAGGTTAACCATTTAGGGTTAGAATATTCAGAACCCTAGTACGGCCATTGGAGAAGAGAAGAGAAGGCTCTCAAGACAATTCAAGGCCAAAAAGTCACCCGTTTGCACCGCTGTCACCGCCAACGCGTAGATCGCGAGACGGGGAACGCAACCACACCGGATTCATCTGCAAACCAGACTTCTGAAAATCCCAGGCAAGTATTTATCTTGCGTATTTTCGTTGGTGCAATTTTCATATTAGTTTAGGAATGATTAGAGATGAAAAATATGGAAGAAAATCCAATTTGTGTTAGGAAAATCCATGTAGTATTGATATATATGAAAATTCTGGAAACCTTGCCATGTAGAGGAATGTAACCACGAAATTTTGATAATTATAAGAAGGAATTTCTGAAGAAAGTTGGTTAGAAACCTGTTTAGGAGAATTTTAGTGTTCTTGATAATTAATTAACTTTTGGGGCTATTAATCCTTGATTAAATGATAGAAATACCCATGCCTTACGTTGGAAACATCTGATATATTGTTATAATGTTAGTAGTAGCATTTTTGGACGTTTGGGTTTGGAAAATATGGATTTGGATGAAGAAAAGTGTTAGAACCCGTAACTGCAATTCTGCAGAAATCAAAATACCTGCTTGATCGATCGATCGAGCATAGAGCTTCGATCGATCGAAGGTTCGATCGATCGAGTCCCAGACCTCGATCGATCGACCCCTCCTGGTAGACTCCTATTTCCCTTGTTTAATTAGTTAAATTAAATTTATCGTGAAATAATTCTTGGGTATTCTTAATAAAATGTTTTGGGAGATAGGAAAGACCAGTAGGACATATGAATAAGTGTTGGGAACTTTATTATAAGACGAGAATTTTACTTTTGGGATAATTATATAATGAACGATGAAACTATGTATTTCAAGTGAGAGATTACGGCGAATAGCTACGATAGTGAATAGAGGTATACCTACTGAATTTTTACTTGGAAGGATAGAGTCCACGAGTGTCACGTAATAAGTGAGAAAATCCTTCGAGTTAAGGTTAGAAATGAAACCTTATACGTAATACTAATAATGTGAAATTAAGGATAAAGGTTGTAATTATGGGTGACGAGAGGAACCTACATTAATATGATAAAAGTGGTATATTTATATGATTGTGTGTACATATATTATATACATGTGAAAATCATGCCCACGCTACTTGCTATCCCTGAGGTTACCGCGCTGGGACAGTCTTATCTCGATGGGACCTTTATGGGGGATATTGACTTGTACCCTAGAAGATAGATGTCCTTGGTACAGGCTATCGACGTGATAGTTCAGACGGTCCTAAGAGACGCAGGCATGTGCCATCCTCTTAGAGACTTGGAATCTATTCTTCGCCTCAATTTTGTTTGTGTATGTATTAATACAATTTGAGAGTGATTCCGATTGTATTCCCCTTAATATGAGTGATATGGGGTTTTGGATAGTAGAGTATGCCCGCACCATAGTTTATTTGGGGTGCTGTTATAATATATATATTATATGAGTAGTTAATATATATATGAAATTCTGAAATTTGGAACCACCTACTGTGAATTAATATGTAGGGTATGGTTGATGACTCAAATTGTAAATACTTGTTTTGAGAAAGTATAATATGACACTGGAAAACTTTATTGACTAATAAAGTTGAAATGAGAACTTTGGTTATTAATTGAAATATTCTTTCAAACAATTGTATCGTTAAATTTTGAATCCTGAGAAATACTTAAGATAAGTTAAATCATTGGGGAAAGATAGCGTGTTATATGATGAGATAAACCATTAAGAGGGTTAGTGCGATAGGAGTGCACATTAGAAGAGAGGTGAGAATTTCTCAAGAGAGTGTCGCACTAATATGTTGTTGCATTGGCCTGTATCAATTTAAATACTTGCTAAACGTATTTTAAATCAAACACACTATCGGGCTCTGACCCGTTTCTTTTTCTCTATCTCTCTTGTATATATATGTATGTATTACAGGTGCCCAGCCACAGGGGCGTCTTGCTTAGGATCCCTTGAAAGGAACGTGCTGCAGCTTAGGTGGGAGTTGTAGGTCACTTGCGTAGACGGCTTACTTTATTGACTCCACTTCTAGCATTCTCATTTATTGGGCATGTGTCACCCTTTCCATTATTTCATTGTCATTGGGACATTTGTATTTCAGTTATTTCTAGTATTGTCAGTATGGGATTTATTCAGTTTGAATAGTGTTACTTTATATTTCGCATGATTGACATTCGATTGACGAATGTTTTAAATTAATTGGATTGTGTTCCAGGTTTATTGTGGTGTGATTCTTAATTGTTGAAATGTTGTTAATAAATAAATAAATAATTTTTCTTTAAATACAATTTGGTTTGAAAGGTTAAAAATGGTTTTGACACTTAGCTTAATTAATTAGGGTGTTAATTTGGAAAAGTTTATTTTTACGACAGTGATGCTAAGAATGAACCAACTGTTCACCTTGATTTTAATTTAATAAAGGAGTGATCGCCCGGTATTTAATTAGGGGGGGTGTCACAGGTGGTATCAGAGCATCAGGTTCTAGTTACCACTGCAGTTCTACAATACCAAGAACGCAGCCTACAACTTAAAGGAGGCAAAATACCTAGAGAGGTTAACCAAATGCATGTGACTAAAGCTGACAAATGCGCGAAGACACCGAAATTGCGACAACAAACTACCCAAGACCAAGTCAGTTCTAGTCAACAACGTGGTAAAATGAAGCAGTTTCGAAAGAGGAATAAAGTTCCAAGTCAGCAAGGCCGACACCGACAGCAGCAGGGTCAGAGGGGGAGAAACTTCGGAGGCCAATGTTTCGTGTGTGGCACACATGGCCATAAACGCCAGGATTTCCCAGAGAGTGTTAGGGACCCACAGCATCAGGGTGCCCGTAATGATCCACAGGGGCCACTTTTTCCAATCGCTCTCCCAGCACCAACTCAGGTACTAGGCCTGCCAACCTTTCCAGTAGCTCCAGTGCAGCAGGGGCAGTTACAGTACAGACATATCTATGATGTCCACCAGGAAGCCATCCCACAGGCACCACCCGCGATTTGGGGTATGTTTTCTATCCATGAAACTTTGGGTCGAATTTTGTTTGTTACTGGGACAACGCATTGTTTTATAACTACATATTATGCGAAGACCTTAGGGTTATTAACCACAGTAGAGAGCACTGTAACGTAGGTAGACTCACCACTGGGGAATGGTTCACTTTTCTTTATATGCCGGGGAGTGGGGGTAGAGATTGGTAGCTTGGTATTACCTGCAGACATGTTAGTTTTAGACATGCACGAGCATGATGTGATTATTGGTATGGATTGGCTCGCAGCTTATAGAGCCATGATTGATTGCTTCGGTGGGAGCATTATTTTTGCCATTCCGGGGCAAGAGATGTTTGTAGTGGCGATGCCTCGCCTAGAGAAAGGTTCGACCGCTCATTTATATTAAATAGAGGAAAATACCTCTAATGAGGTTGAAATTCCGTTAGACTCGATCCCAGTTGTCAGGGAGTATTCTGATGTGTTTCAGGAAATACCAGGCCTACCCCCAGTCGAGAGATAGACTTTGTCATAGATTTATTGCCAGATACGAGACCTATAGCACGCGCACCGTACCGTATGGCTCCGACAGAGATGCGATAGCTACGAGATCAGATAGAGCAGCTGTTAGGTCAAGGCTTCATTCGTAGGAGTACCTCACCTTGGGGCGCTCCAGTCTTGTTTGTGAAAAAGAGAGATGGTTCATTGAGATTGTGTGTGGACTACCGGGAACTGAACAAGGTCACGATACGGAATAAGTGTCCGTTGCCTCGAATCGATGATTTGTTCGACCAGTTGAGGGGAGCAACTTTCTTTTCGAAGATACATCTGAGGTCGGGGTACCATCAGCTACGTATTAGGGAGCAGGATGTTTCAAAGACTGCTTTCTTGACGAGATATGGGTCTTATGAGTTCCGGGTGATGTCGTTCGGACTCACAAATGCTCCAGCCGTTTTCATGGACTTGATGAACCGAGTATTCAGAGAGTTCTTGGATCAGTTTGTCATCGTATTCATAGATGGCATCTTGATATATTCACACTCCAAGGAGGAGCATGCCGAGCACTTGAAGCAGGTTCTTCAGACTCTACGAGAGCATCAGTTGTATGCTAAGTATGAGAAGTGTGGATTCTAGTTGCGAGAGGTACAGTTCTTGGGGCCATGTTGTTTATGAGCAGGGGATAACAGTTGACCCGAGTAAAGTATCAGCGGTGAGGGAGTGGGGACAGCCCACGACACCGAAGGAAGTGCGTAGTTTCTTGGGATTAGCCGGATACTACAGGAGATTAATTCAGGGATTCTCCAAAATAGCAGGTCTATTGTCCAATCTGACTCGCAAGGGGGTACCATATGTTTGGGATGACGCTTGTCAGTTGGCTTTCGACGAGAAGAAAGACAAGCTTACTTCAGCACCAGTCCTTCCTTTACCAAAGTCGGGTGTGGAATACCTGGTTTACACCGATGCGTCCTTACGGGGACTTGGGGGAGTACTTCAGCAAGAAGAGAAGGCTATAGCTTTTGCCTCCCGCAAGCTTAACCCGCATGAGAAGAATCACCCCACCCACGACCTGGAGTTAGCAGTGGTCGTATTTGTATTGAGGAAATGGAGGCACTATTTGTTGGGAGAGAAATTCCGTTTGTTCACAGACCACAAGTCGTTGCAGTACCTGATCACTCAGCGAGAGTTGAATATGCGTCAGCGCAGATGGCTAGATTTTGTGAAGGACTACCAGTTCGACATACAGTATCATCCGGGAAAGGCCAACGTAGTTGCTGATGCGTTGAGTCGTAGACCGGTAGACGAAATAGCAGACATCTGGAAAGCAAAGTGGAAGGAGTTAGGCCACCAGGACGCAGTATCCCGTTCCTTCATATCTGTTATGACAATCACACCCGAGATTGTTATGAGGGTAATACAGGCCCAGACCACAGACCCGTTTTGCCAGGAGCAGATTGTACGACTTTTAGCCGAGGGTACTGAGTCTTATTCTGTTAGTTCTGATGGGGCTTTGAGGTTTAATGGGATATTGGTGGTTCCAGATGGAGTAGAATTACGTCATGCAGTGATGACCCAGTCTCACGGGTCCCGATTTGCGATACATCCTGGAGGAGATAAGATGTACCAGGATATGAGGAGGCAATACTGGTGGAGTGGGATGAAGAAGGACATTGCTGAGTTCGTGTCCAAGTGTTCTACCTGCCAGCTGGTGAAGGTGGACCATCAGAAAACGTCAGGATTGCTTCGGCCATTGGAAGTACCCGCGTGGAAGTGGGAGAGTTTTTCCATGGATTTTATTACAGGGTTGCCTACATCACAGCGGGGACATGATTCTATCTGTGTGATTGTAAACCGTTTGACCAAGGTGGCTCATTTTCTGCCGGTGCGAATAGATTATACCACGGGTCAGTATGCTCAGCTATTTATTGCCGAGATCGTCAGATTACACGGGGTGCCCCTGAATATTGTGCCAGATAGAGACAAGATCTTCGTGTCACGTTTCTGGGAAAGCTTTCAGGAGGCTATGGGTACTGAGTTGAGGTTGAGTTCAACTTATCACCCACAGTCAGATGGACATACAGAGCGTACGAATCAGATGTTAGAGGATATGCTACGCATGTGTGTCCTTGATTTTGGAGGAGGTTGGCCACACCTTCCACTGGTAGAGTTTGCTTATAATAACTCGTATCAGTTCACGATTGGCATGGCTCCATTTGAGGCTTTGTATGGCAGGCCTTGTCGTTCTCCAACTTGTTGGCTCGAGGTGGGGGATAACAAGTTGCTAGGACCAGAATTGATTCAGGAGACCTCCGTGAGGATTGAGATGATCAGGAGTCGCATTCGGATAGCCCAGGACAGGCAGAAGAGCTACGCCGATGCGAAATGATTCTTTCGGGAGTTTAGTATGGGGGACCAAGTGTTATTGCGTGTATCTCCTATGAAGGGAGTGATGAGGTTCGGGAAGAAGGGGGAGTTGGCTCCGAGGTACGTGGGACCATTTCCCATCATCGAGAGGATTGGGCCGGTTGCATACAGGTTGGGACTGCCAGAACATTTACATCGCATCCACAAGGTATTCCACATCTCGTCGTTGAGACGATATCTTCTGGATGATATGGCCCATACTCACATTGCGATAGATGAGATCGACTTACAGCCTGATAGCTCTTACGAGGAGAGACCGGTGGCTATCCTAGACTATAGTGAGAGGAGATTGAGGTCGAAGATAGTTACACTTGTGCGGGTCCAGTGGGAGCATCATAATGCGAAGGAATCCACTTGGGAGCGCGAGGCAGATATGCGCGAGAGATATCCAGAGTTGTTTTTACCAGGTATGCCTTATTTTCCGAATTTCGGGATGAAATTCCGTTATTAGGGGGGAAGTATATAATACCCCGTATTTTTATGCTATATTAATTTGGGGATTTATTAAAGTTAATGTGAATGAATTATTTAATAAAAATTCAGAAATTAATTATGTTATAATTATTAACGTGACGAGAGTTAGTAATTATGGGAAATTTGTTGAATATTACTAATGAGCAAAGTAATATATTATATTGGGTATATTGAATGTCATGAGTGAGTTAAATGACAATTTCGGAAATTTAAGTCGGAACGTGCTCGTGTCGCGTCGGGATTAAATTTTGATAAATAAAAAGTGAATATTTTATAAGTTTCCCGTATGGTCGTTTTGAGTGCGCCATCGCGTCCGTAAGGGTCGAGATAGTCAGAAAAGTGTACCCGGGGGTGTAGTTTGGGTCTCGGGGCGTTTTTAGGCCTAATTAGTACCTCGGGAGGGCATTTTGGTCATTTTACATATTTGGGTAATTAAACCCACGAAAATCAGCAACCTATATCAGCCATTTAGGTTAACCATTTAGGGTTAGAATATTCAGAACCCTAGTACGGCCATTGGAGAAGAGAGGAGAAGGATCTCAAGACAATTCAAGGCCAAAAAGTCACCCGTTTGCACCGCTGTCACCGCCAACGCGTAGATCGCGAGACGGGGAACGCAACCACACCGGATTCATCTGCAAACCAGACTTCTTAAAATCCCAGTCAAGTATTTATCTTGCGTATTTTCGTTGGTGCAATTTTCATATTAGTTTAGGAATGATTAGAGATGAAAAATATGGAAGAAAATCCAATTTGTGTTAGGAAAATCCATGTAGTATTGATATATATGAAAATTCTGGAAACCTTGCCATGTAGAGGAATGTAACCATGAAATTTTGATAATTATAAGAAGGAATTTCTGAAGAAAGTTGGTTAGAAACCCGTTTAGGAGAATTTTAGTGTTCTTGATAATTAATTAACTTTTGGGGCTATTAATCCTTGATTAAATGATAGAAATACCCATGCCTTACGTTGGAAACATCTGATATATTGTTATAATGTTAGTAGTAGCATTTTGGGACGTTTGGGTTTGGAAAATATGGATTTGGATGAAGAAAAGTGTTAGAACCCGTAACTGCAATTCTGCAGAAATCAAAATACCTTCTTGATCGATCGATCGAGCATAGAGCTTCGATCGGTCCCAGACCTCGATCGATCGACCCCTCCTGGCAGACTCCTATTTCCCTTATTTAATTAGTTAAATTAAATTTATCGTGAAATAATTCTTGGGTATTCTTAATAAAATGTTTTGGGAGATAGGAAAGACCAGTAGGACATATGAATAAGTGTTGGGAACTTTATTATAAGACGAGAATTTTACTTTTGGGATAATTATATAATGAACGATGAAACTACGTATTTCAAGTGAGAGATTACGGTGAATATCTACGATAGTGAATAGAGGTATACCTACTGAATTTTTACTTGGAAGGATAGAGTCCACGAGTGTCACGTAATAAGTGAGAAAACCCTTCGAGTTAAGGTTAGAAATGAAACCTTATACGTAATACTAATAATGTGAAATTAAGGATAAAGGTTGTAATTATGGGTGAGGAGAGGAACCTACATTAATATGATAAAAGTGGTATATTTATATGATTGTGTGTACATATATTATATACATGTGAAAATCATGCCCACGCTACTTGCTATCCCTGAGGTTACCGCGCTGGGATAGTCTTATCTCGATGGGACCTTTATGGGGGATATTGACTTGTACCCTAGAAGATAGATGTCCTTGGTACCGGCTATCGACGTGATAGTTCAGACGGTCCTAAGAGACGCAAGCATGTGCCATCCTCTTAGAGACTTGGAATCTATTCTTCGCCTCAATTTTGTTTGTGTATGTGTTAATACAATTCGAGAGTGATTCCGATTGTATTCCCCTTAATATGAGTGATATTGGGTTTTGGATAGTAGAGTATGCCCGCACCATAGTTTATTTGGGGTGCTGTTATAATATATATATTATATGAGTAGTTAATATATATATATAAAATTCTGAAATTTGGAACCACCTACTCTGAATTGATATGTAGGATATGGTTGATGACTCAAATTGTAAATACTTGTTTTGAGAAAGTATAATATGACACTGGAAAACTTTATTGACTAATAAAGTTGAAATGAGAACTTTGGTTATTAATTGAAATATTCTTTTCAAACAATTGTATCGTTAAATTTTGAATCCTGCGAAATACCTAAGATAAGTTAAATCATTGGGGAAAGATAGCGTGTTATATGATGAGATAAACCATTAGGAGGGTGTAATAACCCTCGCTTATGAGACCGTATTTTATAGTAATTACTTAGCATAGTAATTAGAGACCAGTGTTGGGTTATGATTTGAATGTTAATTCAATATAGAAAAGTTGATATTTATTATGAGCTTGCATACATATCATAATTATGGGAAAATATTTCTATGTCATGCTTATTAATATCATCTGAATTTAAAATGATATTTGGCTTAATAATGAGACCGGAACCTAAATTGAATTTTAAAATGTCCAGATGATAATTTGGAGGTTGCAGTTGATTCCGGAATGTGCGAAATAGTCAAATAATGTACCATATTGTATTTTGAAGTTTTGGGCATTTTTGACTGATTGTACTTAAATTATGCAGTTGCGTATGATTTTATCGCACTATTAGTTAATTTAGTGGGATATTTGTCTTAGTTCACGACTTAAGTCTTCTAAGTCTTCCAATTTCCCCTAATTTTCTTTCCTAAACCAAAGAGAGAAAGAGAAGAGTAGAGAGAAAGCTTTGGAGATTGAGAGAGGCTCTTGCTACTACACCAAGAATTCTGCAAAGTTGCTGAATCAAGGCAAGTTTTTACTTGCTATTTGTGTATTGAGATAGATGATTTGTTGTGGTAATGGTGTATTGATTTTAGTTTAGCAAACTTAGGGTTTTCTTATGTATTTTGGGTTTTGGTTCACTCAAAGATGATTCATGAGGTTTTAGATGATCAACAGTATCATTGATGTTATTTTAGTGTTGGTATATAAGTTTGGTTTGAAGAAATTGGAGTTGGGGTAGAAAATGGAGTCCAAGACTCCATAGCCATTTCTTGGCAAAATCGCAGGCCCGAATCGATTCGGCCCACTGGGCGAATCGATTCGGTTAGGTCCAGTGCCCAGGTCTTGTGAACCGAATCGATTCGGAATTTATCCGAATCGATTAGGCAGTTATGCAGAAACCCAAACCTTCTGACCGAATCGATTCGGGTTCCATCCGAATCGATTCGGCAACTTTGCAGAAACTCAAATTTTCTGGCCGAATCGATTCGGCCAAGGGGGCGAATCGATTCGGTAGCCCTGCACTTTTTCAAAATTTTTCTTTTAAATTTTAACCCTTTTTCTTTAGGATTTGTAATTAGGGACCTTCTTAAATGAAGTAAACATAGGGTTTAGAGTATTAGTTGAGTTGGGTCGACATCCTAGACTCGAAAGGGTTCATCTAGGGTTCTTTTAAGGGGGAATTTAAAGTGATGTTTAGGCATTACTTTTATCTTGTATCTCTATAAGGGTCTAGAACATATTAAGGTCAGTTTGGAGACTTTTAGAAATTAACTTGGGTTAGAATTTGACTTGGTGGTTTATGTTAAAGCCTAAAGGAGGCTTGGAATTAACTTTGGAGTCTGAATTTCTCATCGAGGATGTTATGACGGCACGTAATACGTATAGTCCCGATTTAAGCTTACACATTTGTTAAAATGGGAAATTGATAAGGTAGATGATAAATTACTAAATCATGTTATAGAAATAAATAAAATGGATGTTACACACCTCTCTAAATACCATCTTAAGGGAAGTCCGTGCGTGAGGTGAAGCCCCCTGGCTAATGAATGCAGGGTGGATATAGTCCTAGGCCATATGAGCGCTTGTTTTATTTTTCTGCGATGGGTAGGAGATTCTGGGTGTGGTCTTGACTACCCCGCAGGCGTATGGCCGCTTCCCGACGATTTCGATAGGATCCCAGGTTGTCTTATGTTAGGCCCTGGAAGATGATGGTTATTTAGGGACACGCACAGTGGGGAAACCCGGACGGGCGGTCTTAGAATCGTTATACATATATTTATAACTATTCTAATTATCGAGTTGGACTCGATGGAACTTTAATGCCTTAAAGAGCAAATTTATGCCACAAAGAGAATGCTATTGAGATTAGTGCCATAAAGTGCACATGACGATAATTATATTCCTGATAAGGAATGGAAAAGAGGACTGAAATTGAAATATGATGAAAGATGTTAAAGGCTCATAAGTACTTTCAATTCTGTTTTATTACGAATCTCACTCTATAGTCCTTTATCAGTTTTAGTTCCTTATATGATGTTACCATGCTAGACTATCATCCGTGATTAATTGTGCATCATTGTCATACCTGTCGTTTATCTATTGATCACATATATCCGGCCCTGACCGGTTTTCATTTCTTGTTGTATATATATATATATATAATCCGTTCAGGTGTTCCGCCGCACGGTCGCCAGTAATGACCCTTCCTTCCTTCTGTTTTGAGGAGCCGTGACATTGTGCGGGTTTCACGGGATTTTTGTGTAGACGCTTCCGTTTATGTTTCTAGTTATGTTCAGTTTATTCGGGCTTGTTGCCCAAACCTTTGTAATTGTATAATGGATTTATTATGTAACACTTGGTACTAAATATATGTTGTATGGTTGTTATTGACCGACCTTTCGTTCGGTCCTTCTGTATCTTTTGGGTTTCTTTTATACGCTTGTGAGGGTTTCCACCCTCTATTTCTATTATGGGTTGTTGAAAATGTTTTCTTTTTATTTCAAAACCAAGTTTTTGATAACCCGTTTTCTGGAATATAGTGTGGTTATTCCTTATACTTTGCATATTGTAGTGATGCTGAGAATGATATTTATCAATGATTTCCTATTTTATCGAGGTATAGGGCTGGCCACCCTTTATTTTGGATAGCGGGTTGTCACAGAGGGTTAGTGCGATAGGAGTGCACATTAGAAGAGATGTGATAATTTCTCAAGAGAGTGTCGCACTAATATGTTATTGCATTGGCCTGTATCAATTTAAATACTTCCTAAACGTATTTTAAATCAAACACACTATCGGGCTCTGACCCGTTTCTTTTTCTCTCTCTATCTTGTATATATATGTATGTATTACAGGTGCCCAGCCATAGGGGCGTCTTGCTTAGGATCCCTTGAAAGGAACGTGCTGCAGCTTAGGTGGGAGTTGCAGGTCACTTGCGTAGACGGCTTACTTTATTGACTCCACTTCTAGCATTCTCATTTATTGGGCATGTGTCGCCCTTTCCATTATTTCATTGTCATTGGGACATTTGTATTTCAGTTATTTCTAGTATTGTCACTATGGGATTTATTCAGTTTGAATAGTGTTACTTTATATTTCGCATGATTGACATTCGATTGACGAATGTTTTAAATTAATTGGATTGTGTTCCAGGTTTATTGTGGTGTGATTCTTAATTGTTGAAATGTTGTTAATAAATAAATAAATAATTTTTCTTTAAATATAATTTGGTTTGAAAGGTTAAAAATGGTTTTGACGCGTAGCTTAATTAATTAGGGTGTTAATTTGGAAAAGTTTATTTTTACGACAGTGATGCTAAGAATGAACCAACTGTTCACCTTGATTTTAATTTAATAAAGGAGTGATGGCTCGGTATTTAATTAGGCGGCGTGTCACATGTAGGTGCTCCCAAGTATCTCTTCAAGTCTTGAAAAGCCTTCTCGCATTCATCATTCCACTCAAAAGTCTTTCTGAGTGTCTTGAAGAATGGGAGACATGTACCAGTTGCTCGTGACACAAATCTGTTGAGTGCCGCTACTCGTCCTGTGAGACTCTGTACTTCCTTCTTCGTCGTTGGAGATCGCAGCCCTAATAGAGCTTTGATCTTTTCAGGATTTGCTTCAATGCCTCGTTGATTGACAATGTACCCGAGAAACATGCCTTCTCGTACTCCAAAGATGCACTTCGTCGGGTTCAGCTTCATTTGATATTTATCTAGTTGATCAAAAGTCTGACTTAAGTCAACTAGATGATCGGCATCTTTCTTGCTTTTCGTCAGCATATCGTCAACATAGACTTCCATATTGTCACTGATTTGTTCAGCAAAGACCTTGTTCATCAGCCTCTGATATGTCGCACCTGCATTTTTCAAACCAAAAGGCATAACATTATAACAATAAGTTCCCCGAGGGGTAATGAAAGAAGTACTCTCCCTGTCTTCAGGTTTCATTTTAATTTGATTGTAGCCAGAATAAGCATCCATGAAGCTCAGCAACTCGTGTCCCGAGGTAGCATCCACCAGTTGATCAATTCGGGGCAGTGGAAAGTGATCCTTTGGGCATGCTTTGTTGAGGTCGGTGAAATCTACACACATCCTCCACTTGTTGTTTTTCTTCTTTACCATTACCACATTAGCTAACCAATCTGGATATTTAACATCTTCAATGAAACTAGCTTTCTGGAGCTTCTCGACTTCCTCCTGTATGGCTTGATTCTTCTCGGGACTGAATACTCTTCTTCTTTGCTTCACAGGCTTGATCTCCTTATTCACATTGAGCTCGTGACATAAGAAGCACTACACCAAAATGGGCAAATTGTCACCTTTCAGCCGGCCAGCCTTCTCAAGGTCATTGACCGTGACAAAAAAACACGCGTTTTGTGTCACGGCCATTGACCTTGACACGACCGTGACAAATAATTGTCACGGTCAATGACCGTGACAAGTCCGTGGCAAGTAAATTTGTCACGGGCTTGTCACGATCAATGACCGTGACAAGTCGTGTCACGGTCAAAGACCTTGACACGACCGTGACAATGTTCGCAGCAAAAACCCTATCCCCCTTCTTTTTTCCCTCCCGCGCCGTTCCCTCCATCTCTCTCTCTCTCTCTCGACGCTGCTCTCTCTCTCTCTCTCTACTTTTAGGTCCATTTTTCTCTCTCTCTCTCTTCCATTTATATATATATTTGTGTGTATATTTATGTGTGTATGTGTATATATATATGTGTGTATGTGTGTGCGTGGAGGGGGGCAGGGGGTGGGGGGTGGGGCGGGGTGGGGCAGGGTGGTGGAGGGGGGCAGGGGGTGGAGCAGGGTGGGGCGGGGTGGGGGAGGGGGTGGTGGAGGGTGGGGTGGTGTGTGTGTGTGTGTGTGTGTGTGATGGGGGAGGGGGTGGGGTGGGGTGGGGTGGGGTGTGTGTGTGTGTGTGGTGGTGTGTGGTGGGGGAGGGGGTGGATGAGGGGTGGGGCAGGGGGTGGTGTGGGGTGGGGTGTGTGTGTGTGTGTGGTGGTGGTGTGGGGTGGGGCAGGGGGTGGGGTGGGGTGTGTGTGTGTGGTGGTGGTGTGTGGTGGGGGAGGGGGTGGTGTGTGTGTGTGTGTGTGTGTGTGGTGGTGTGTGGTGGGGTGGGGTGGGGTGTGTGTGTGTGTGTGGTGGTGTGTGGTGGGGGAGGGGGTGGATGAGGGGTGGGGCAGGGGGTGGTGTGTGTGTGTGTGGTGGTGTGGGGTGGGGGAGGGGGTGGGGTGGGGTGGGGTGGGGTGTGTGTGTGTGTGTGTGGTGGTGTGTGGTGGGGGAGGGGGTGGTGGAGGGGGGCAGGGGGTGGGGAGGGGGTGGTGGAGGACGAAAATTATTGTTGTAGCACTAAGAGAATAAATGAAAATGAATTGAAACTATGAAATTGTTATGGAATATAATAAATTTGGAACTATTGTCTTTTCAACCATCCAATAAAAGTTTTCCTTCATGGAATGTTAGAATTGTTTCTAGGATAATAATCCTACTATAAGATAATTGCTCAAAATAAATATTAAATAATAATTACTAAGATATCAATTCAAATAAAGTCTTAATAACCTAACCAAAAGAAATAAAATAAAATATCAAATAAATTATCATCCACCTCATAGACATTCCCTACCAATCATTTTAAGATAATTTTTTCCTTATAAAGATAAATACCTTTGATTGCAAAGCATGCACTTGTATTATTATTATTATACAACATGTATTATTTCGACGTGTAATTCTAAAATCTCACCTAGTTTTGTATACTATTTTTAAAATCATACTATCAATTCACGAGACACTAAACAAGAAAGAGGGCATATTAATTTGGAAATGCTTGTTTTTCTTTCTAGAGATCCGTGTCGTCAAAACTTGGTATTAGATACTTGCGTGGTTTTACCTAACTTGAATGAATTAATAAATGTTTCAGTAAAGGTTGAAGTGGACAAAAAACGTGTGAATTGATTAATATCCATAATGTAAATAAAAGGTAAAGTAAGTGTGTAAATGGGTGGTTGAGCAAGCTAAGAGGTCTAACCCATATTTAATACATAGGTGTGTTATGAAAGGTTTTCAAAGGGTAATTAAGTATTTTCAAATAATGACCCCGAAACATAGAAATTCAATCTCAAGCAATTTAATTTCAATCTCTACAAATTTATGCATGTATTCAAGGGATTTATGAAGGATTAATATTAAAATTCAATTCCTATACATAATCTAAAAATTATATGTGTGTGTGCGTGTGCGTAGGTGTGCGTGTGTGTGTGGCGGGGGGAGGGGGCAGGGGTGGGGCACCCATTTAATAACTCTTTAAATATTTGGAAAAAACATAATATTACAAAATTGAAACGAAATGGTATTGACGGAACTTACACATACGTTATAATATAGACGGAACATTTTTTTATCTGTACTAATAACATTTTTTTTATCTGTACTAATAACATTTTTTTTACAGCAAAAATGTCTCCTTCAGATGTTAGGGCGAAGATGATGATGCTGTTTATGATGATGTCGTCGTCTGGGTTCGGTGGTAGCGGAGGCGACGAGGGCTCCTCCGCCCCTAGGCTCCCCAAATATGGAAAATTTGGGATTACCGTCGAAAACAAGTCGGAGCTTTTAGCGAGATCCCTCGAGCTGCTAAAGACGGTCATCGGCCCGGGGTTTATGAGTTGGAAGGAGGTGCCGTATGAGCTCAAGTTAGCTGTTTGGGCAGCACTACAGGTAATATTTATATGAATATTTCAATTTCAATTTCAATTTCAATTTATATTTATATTTATATTTATATTTATATTTATATTTATTCGCAACTAACATTGTATTTGTTGGACAGGAACAATTCAACTTGGATCCAAAGCTACGCGATTCCGTCTTGGAGCAGTTGAGGGAGCAACACAAGACGTGGAAAAAAAATGTGCGGACACGGTACTTTGGAAAAACACGAGAGACCATTTTACAATGGCGCGGATCCGTCCCGCCCAAGGAGCCGATCTCATTGGCACAATGGCAAAAGTTCATTGACAATGAGCTCGAGGATCGACAATTGGCATCTCGCCAATCGGGGAGGGAAAATCGGGCTAAAAAGACGGACGTGCACTACTCCGGCCGGACCTCTTACGCTGAGGTGGAGCATAGGATGAAGGTAATATTTAATTTATCTATAACTACAGAAATATATTATTGGATATTATTTTACTTTGCGGGGCCGATACTAATTTTACTTTACTTTATTTTATTTCAGGGGGTAGGGAGTGGGCCAGGGGGTAAGCCACATAGGCTCGATACTTATGTGGCTCTTCGGACGAAGAAGGGGAAGGACAAGGAGGTGTCCCCGAGCGTCGCGACCACGATTGTAAGTAATCCGACAGTTTAATTATTGTTAATTACGTTATAATTTTTTAGTTTACTTATTTTACTAATCATGTACTTTTTGTCGTTTCAGGCAAAGCTTAAGGAAGTGCATGAGTCGCAGTCTGATGCCGACAAGGCATCTTTGTCCACAGACGCACTCAGCCAAGTGCTTGGCTCTGATCGCAAGGGGAGGACAAGGGGAGTGAGCTCGCGGGTGGCCAAATCTAGGATCATCGGATTGGAGACGAGCGACACCGGGTTGGCTCGAACGGTGGATTCACACGACGCGAAGCTGTCCCGTTTGGAGGCGACGGTCCAAGATATGTACGCATTCATGAAGCGTACGTTGGGTGGAGACCGTAAAGAGAAAGGTAAAGGGAAAGGGAAGGAGGTGCGGGAGGACGAGGCGCAGGATGACGAGGATGTGGACCTCGCTGCTTCATCACCGACACGTTCGTACTTCGACGATCCACTTCCCTATTTGACGCCCTCCAACAGACCATTATCGACAATTGGTTGGCCGAGCGTGTTCATATTGGACATATTTGATGGCCAGCGAATAGGGCGGGGGTTGAGGGGACCGAACATCGTCGAGGGTGGAATAGTCCATGGACGTGTGCTTCAAGAGATGGAGTCCAGGGTGCTCGTCACGCATGTCATACCCGGGAAGGAGAACTCCCTATTGTGGTTGCGCGAACAATGCGGCACGGCGTATATTAGTGGG
This sequence comes from Sambucus nigra, assembly GCA_949130495.1. Lineage (NCBI taxonomy): Eukaryota > Viridiplantae > Streptophyta > Magnoliopsida > Dipsacales > Adoxaceae > Sambucus > Sambucus nigra. The sequence continues at coordinate 419,426,014 of OX422219.1, forward strand.
TGCGTCAATTCGTATGTCGTGTGGCCTACTCACCTCCTCAGTTTTATCTAAGACATGTAGTGACATTATTTTTAAGTTTGTCCATTTTAATTATATTTAGATTATATCGTCATGTATATTATTTTTACTTTGAAGATTTGGATTATACTGTCATGAATATATATTTGCATTATCTTTAGTTTGTGTTGGATATATGATGTTTGGAACAGGTACAACGTTGCTATAACAGGTACAAATATACTGCTGGGCAGTGGCGGTGGACATATTGCCTAGCAGATTTTTTTTAAATTCTGCCTAGAATTGTCACGGTCATTGACCGTGACAATTTTTTTTAAAAAGGGTCACGGCTTTGTCACGATTTAAAACCGTGACAAACGTGTCACGGTCATTGACCTTGACACGACCGTGACACAAAACGCGAGTTTTGTGTCAAGGTCAATGACCGTGACACGACCGTGACAAAAAAAGTTGTCTCGCCTTGAAATGTCACGGTCATTGACCTTGACAAGGTGAATTTGTCAAGGTCAATGACCTTGACAAATGGGCAGATTTGGTGTAGTGAAGTTTGGGTCTATCCCGGGCATATCTTCATGACTCCATGCAAAAGTTTATCTTCTGCTTCTAAGGAAAGTTATCAATTCTTATTTTAATGAGGCTTCCAACGATGAACCTATTTGAGTAGTTCGCTCAGGGTGCTCGTCGTCCAGAATGATGTTTTCAGTAGCTTCCACCACTCGACCCTTCACGAGTTGCGACTCATCTCGAGGATCTAATATTTCAATTTCTGCACCTTCATCCACTTGATAGGTAGTAGTCTTTTTCTTTGATTCTTCCAGTTCTTCTTGCTCGGCGGATGAATAATAGCATTCCCGAGCTACTTTCTGATCACCTTTCACAACTCTTACTCCAAAGTTTGTTGGAAATTTTAGGCACTGATGCACTGTAGATGGTACATCCTCGAACTTCTTCAATCCTACTCTTCCCATGATGATATTGTACGATGATTGGACATTCTTATCCATCACGAAGAAACGTATTCTTTCTGTCCGACAAGTAGGCCACGTGCCAATGAATATATCCAACTTGATCGTCCCAGGTGGAAATACTTTCTCGCCAGCAAAACCAAAGAGGGGTCTGTGGTAAGGCTCCAGTTGAGATAGCTTTAGATTTAAACTATCGAAGCACGAGTAGAACATGATGTCTGCCGAGCTACCATTGTCGACCACTACTCTTGAAATCATGACCTCCTTCATTCTCATTTTGATCACCAGCGGGTCATCATGAGGATATAATACACCTGCAAGGTCATTTTTTAAAAAACCGATAACCAATTTCTCCTTGTTCACCTTTCTCGGGCAATCTTCCTCAGCTAGATTTATTCGCTGAATGTACGAGCAAGCTTAGGCCTCACTGAGGTAAGCTTTTCTTTCTGCAGTAAGGTCTCCTCCTCCTGCATCTCCTCCTGTAATAACATTACAATTAAATAACCCAAAGCGTATTAAAAATACCTCTCGTTCTGGCTGCCTTGGTTTCTTGGGAAGATCGGGGTCGTCCTCTGGATCAACTTCATGGTTTCTCTTCTTGTTCTCCTCTGTTTGATGAGGAGATCTAGACATCTCTCTAGTTCGGTCGCTGTTTCTTCTTTCGCCTCCCTGATTAACATACTTTGCTATCTTTCCTCGTCGAATGAGTGTTTCAATCTCATTCTAAAGAGCTATGTAATTTTTGGTCATATGGCCATGATCCTTGTGGAATTCGCAATATTTTTCCCTATTCCTCGTGTCAGGGTCTGCCTTCATTTTCTTTGGCCAGTTTAACTCCTCGCTGTTCTTAATTTCTTCCAGGACGTGGTTGATGTTTGACTTCAAAGGTGTGTACTTATCAAATTTCCTCAAGACTTCCCATGACGACCTATTTTTGGATTATTTGTCACTACCATTGTTCTTATGTTCTTTCTTCTTAGCTTTATCACCTTCCACCTTGGTTTCTTTGGCGTCCATATTCTTCTTCGCAGACATAGCTTCCTCGGCATTCATAATCTTGGACGCTTTTCCCATCAGGTCCGACATGGTTTGAGGTGGATCTTTGGCCAAAGTGTAGTACAACTTGTTTGGCAATAATCCACTCATCAAAGCGGTAATCGCTGTCTTCTCCTCATAATCAATGACTTCGAGTTTCTAGTTATTAAAATGAGTTATATAATCTCTGGTACTCTCACCAGCTTTTTGTCTAACACTTAACAAATGTGCTACTCGTTTAACTGGCTTTGCTCCAAAGCAGAAATTCCCAATGAATAGCTCGGCCAGTTGAAGAAAAGTTGAAATCTTACCCCGAGGAAGACTATTAACCATATTTGAGCAGATCCGGTAAGTGTTCCCGAGAATGCTCTGCATCTCATCTCATCTGGGACAACATAGATATCGGCTGAAGCTTGGTATTGTTCTATATGAAGGACATGGTCAGTCTTTCCATCATACTTGGGAGTCACAACAGGTGCTTTGAAATTTGATGGTGTTGGAAAATCAACAATGTCCTGGACAAAAGGCGTTCCTCGAACAAAGGTTCGTTGTAGAGGGTTCTTGGCCTTAGCCATTTCCCCTAATCTATCCTCCAGCCTCTGAATAGATCCTTTCCATGCATCATTTCCTTCCTCGGGCCTATTGGTTCGAGCAACTGATCGCGTTGAAGTGGCTTCTTGGGATTTATCTTGACGAGCAGCTGGTCGGTCATAGGATCTATCTTGACGAGCAGCTGGTCGCGACTGGGCAGATCCTTCCCTTAAATTTGATGATCATTGAAAGCTCCTCGACGCTGCATTAAGAGGTCTTTTGTTCCTCCTAGGGCCTAATCGGTCGAAAGGAGAAACCCTACTTAATCTTTCCAATGCACTGGTCCTTTCGGGGGAGAGGGTGACACGTTGTTCAGTATCTATGGCCCGCACTGACGAAGTTCGCCCAGGTTGATAAGAAAAATCTTTAGATTCCTCATTGCGATATGAATTAGTACACCTAGTACGCGAAGAAGGCGCACGGGTATTTCTTTGAATGCTTCGTGGTCTGGAATGGGCTTATGCACCGCCATGGAGGGTTTGGATGAGTTGTCACATTGTTTCTTGCATGACGATCTGGCCCTGAGCCAGATTTGCCATTATTCCAGTCAGATCTGGAATAATTGGTGGAGCAAATGGATTTGGAGGGGTTCTAGCGTTTTGATTACTGGATTCAGGAATATCATCCATTGGTAATGGATTATTTTTTATGAAAAACGATATTATCAGTCGTTTCCCACAGAGGGCGCCAATCTGTTGATGTAAAAAATTAGATTACTCTAATAATTCAATCACAGATAAATAAATGAGACAAATAATTTTAAAGTGGTTCAGCCTTATAAGAATGGCCTACGTCCACTGTTGCTTTATTGCTGAGTGTTTGGGAATTCTCGATTAGAAGTTCTATCAAGAAATTCCCTTTTGGATTCGGGGGTTTGGATTCGGATCCCTTACAATGAGGATTGTATAATGTATTTATAGCCCTGAGGTTGTAATGTGAAAGGGTAATACCTTAAATGATATACATATGAAAGGGTAATGCATTTAATGCCCTTTTTGCGTGTGCGTCCAAATGATAAGCATTTAATGAGCAGTTAAACTGTTGGTATCCTGCTTCGAGGTGCAGCTCGGACCACCTGAGTTGCTCGGACCGCCTAAGCTTCTCGGTAATCAAGAGTTCCTCGGAGAGGCATTGTTTCTCGGAGCTTGTGAGTTCCTCGGGGAACTAGTCTTCCTCGTTGTAGTCTTGTTCCTCAGAGCGCGTGGATTCCTCGGAAGTGTTTGTTGTTTCCATGTAGATAGCCACGTGTATTCATATGATTGGTCCATGTCAGTAGATTAAATTTGGTATCAACAGTACCGTTACAAAATTCATGAATATTTGTTATAAAGCTGAAGCATTTATGCATTACTTAACTAATCTTACACACCATAGAAAGTTCCCATATAGATATACATACATATATATTAATCACTCATATAATATATATACTAACGGCACCCCACATAAAATTTATGGTGCTGGCATACTCTGCTATCAAGTCCCTGTAGCTCTCGTACTAAGGGAAATACTCATTAGGAATCACTCTCAAATTGTATTAACATAAAACACATACAAATGGAGGCGAAGCATAGTTCCCAATCACTAAGAGGTCAGCATATACCCTCACTCCTCTTAGTACCATCTGACTATCGCTTAGATAGCTTGTATCAAGGATACTATCTTCTAGGGTACGAGTCATTATCCCCCATAAAGGTCCAATCGAGATAAGCTTGTATCAAGTTTGACGTTCGTGACTGTCCGTTCCACATTTGAAACACCTCTTTGTGACTTCACTCTGACCCCGACTTTGTTAGCCCCGACGCTTTTGGGTTTCCAAGTATAATTTGTTACCTTTGTGGCTTTCACGATCTTGAGGAGTTTGTTGTTGTGATTTTGGTGTCTTCGTACAATTGTTAATTCTAGTCATGTCAGATTGAATATTTTCTCTAGCTCTTTTGCTTCCTATAAGTTGCATGCTGTGATCTTGGTACTATAAGACCGCAGGGGTAACTGATTGTGCCATAATACCATCTAATTCGGTGATTGACACCCTCTCCGGAGACACCTGAGGTGTGAGCTGACATTGCTCATTGACTCCCCCAACGACATTATCTTGTTCTTCTTGATGATCCATCTAAAAATTTAATATAATCGGGATGAGTTCATCATTCACATTAACAAATCACTGAAGCACGAATTCCCAATGCATAAAAATGAATACAACATTCCTAATATTAGGGATCTAAATCAAAGGCACGATCTGGAAGAGAAATAAGTCATACAGATCCTAAAGGGAACTAGAACCTGATGCTCTGATACCATATGTGACACCCTACCTAATTAAATACCGGGTGATCAGTCCTTTGTGAAATTAAAATCAAGGTAAACGGTTGGTTCATTCTTATCATCACTGTCACAAAATCAAATTTCCAAATTAAACACCCTAAATAATTAAGCAAAGTGAAAACAATTTAAAGTTTTATTTCCATTTTTAAATTCCAAGTTGAAAACCTTTTTAAATAATCAAATGTCTAAGAATTGCATAAGTGCTACGAATAGCAATCAACCCAAAAGAAATAATCCATCTAGATTAACCAAACCAAGTCAAATAACGATACATGAAATCATCCTGACAAGAGTTAACACCCAAGGAGTACTAAATACTGGAAAATATAAATAAGCATAAATCTCTGACAAATCCTAACGGAATAGGAAATCGGGCGACACATGCCCTAACTATGAAGAACCAAAATAAGAACTGAATCAATGAAGAGGTCATCTACAACAAAGGCCTACAACTTCCACATAAGCTACAACACGTCCAATCCAAAGATCCTATGCATGACGCTCCTATGACTGGTCACCTGTAATACATATACATATATATAAAAGAGAGAGAAAAAGATAGGAAATGGGTCAGAGCCTGAGTGTAAAACAGTTTTAAAAATAGTTTAGCAAGTATTTAAAATGCTTACCGGCTAATGCAACAACCATGTTAGTATGCGACACGCTCTTGAGAATTCTCACCTCTCATCAAGTGTGCACGCCTACCGTACTAATAAATCTCATAAGTCTATCTAACTTATCCTTTCATAAAGTTCTATCCCAAGAAGTACTAAGGCCATAATATTTCATTTTAGAAAATCATTCTCTTCCATATTCTTATATTACTTAGAACCACTTAGTACCGTTACAAAATTCACGAGCACTTGTTATAAAGCTGAAGCATTTATGCATTACTTAACCACTCTTACACACCATAAAAAGTTCCCATATAGATATACGTATATATATTAATCACTCATATAATATATATACTAACGACAGCTCACATAAACATTGTGGTGCTGCATACTCTGTTATCAAGTCCCCGTAGCTCTCGTACTAAGGGAAATACTAGTTCGGAATCACTCTCGAACTGTATTAACACAAAACACATACAAATGGAGGTGAAGCATAGTTTCCAGTCACTAAGAGGTCAGCACATACACTCACGTCTCTTAGGACCATCTGACCATCGCTCAGATAGCCTGTATTAAGGATACTATCTTCTAGGGTACGAGTTATTATCCCCCATAAAGGTCCAATCGAGATAAGACTGTCCCGCCGCAGAAACCTCCGTGATAGCAAGTAGCTCGGGTATGATTTTTACACAGATACATAATATATGTACAATCACACGGTCATATATATAAATATTTGCATTTTCTAAATTAGGTGCACCCACAACCCATGATTATAATTATCCGTTCTTAGCCCATATTACTCGATTATCCCGCATGACGGATTCGTCTCTTATATTCTCATTTATAATTTATTTCATACTTACTTCTCATCTCTCGAAGTATTCTATCTCACTAAGTAAAATTTCAGTAGGTATACTCTCACTTACCTTCTAGTCTAAATCCTTTAAGAGTCCCAATCTTTTAGTAAATGTACGCTCAATTTCCTATGTGTGAATAACTCCCCTTTAACCCATAATTTTATCCCACATTAAATTCCACTCAACGGAGCCTACCTAGACCCTACTGGTTCTCTTTATTACCCATTATACTCTAATAATAATAATCAAGGGTTCCTACGCATTTTAACCGGATTAAACAAAAAGGGGACAAATATGCAGTTTTCCAGGAAGGGTTGATCGATCGAGGGAAGGGGGTCGATCGATCGATCATCGATTGATCGATGTTCTTGGGTCGATCGATCGATCAAGCAGTTCTTGCCCAGAAACTGCAATTTAAACCTACGGGTTCCATCTTCTAAATTACTCCAGAACGCCACTATTGATTCCCGAACTCCCAAGCAACATTACTACTAGTTCTCTATACGTATATGCATGATTTCCTACGTGAAACATGTACAAATTCATCAACGAAATTGAATTAACAGCCAATTTATCATAATTATCAAGAACCCTAATTTTACACTAAACTTCCATTATTCAAACTCTTTTTCCAGATTTCTCACTTCTAAATTTATCCAATTTCTTGGGTAATACCCTAGATATGGTTGGGCTCTCTAAATCATTAAATTCGTCCAAGAATCATAGGTTCAATCATCCTAATCTAACATGGTGAGACATTAACTAAAATATAAGCAAGATAGATACTTGCCTGGGAATTCAAGGTTCTGATTTCGTGGATGAAAAAGGTATGATTGTGTTCCTCGTCGTGCGATCTACGTTTGATGGTGGCGGCGGTGCAAACGGATGAGTTCTTAGCCTTGGATTGCTTGGAAAGCTCTCCACCTTCTTCTATAATGGCCATTCTTTGGGTTTGTGTTTGCTAACCCTAAGAGACAACTCCAAATGGCTGATATAACCTAATTAAATTCGTGGGTTTAATTACCCAAAAATACCAAATGTCTAATATACCCTCCCGGGATGTCAATTAGGCCTAAAATTGCCCCGAGACCCAAACTAAACCCCCGGGTACACTTTTTTGACTATCTCAACCCTTCCGGACACTTTGGCGCACTCGAAATGGCCATACGGGTGACTTATAATTTATTCACTTTTAATAATAATAATTTAGTCCTGACATGACACAGGCGCGTCCCGACTTAAATTTCCATAATTCACATTTTATTCACTCATGACAATTTTTATAAAATCAATATTATATATTACTCTACTCATTCAGTAATATTCGATAAATGCTCAATAATTACTAACTCTCGTCACGCTAGTAACTATTTAAATTAATTTTCGGATTAAAATTAAATTAATATCTCAATTTAAATTTAATACATCCCCAAATTTTAGAGCCATAAAAATACGGGGTATTACATACTTCCCCCCTAATAACGAAATTTCGTCCCGAAATTTGAAAAATAAGGCATACTTGGTAAGAATAAATCTGGGTACCTTATCAGTACGCAAACTATCTACATAGTAAGGTGCTCAATCACTATATCCCCCGTCTCACCGCAAGCTTGTTTAACACTCTCATTAACGACACTTCACATTGTGCTCCTATCCGACAACATTCACATAAGATGAGCCTATACATCATTGACCCCCATTATCTCAATATCATTGGATGACCGCACCTCACTACATGAGAACTACTCGGATTTATATAAACACAAAACTCCCATTCTGAGAAGAAACATACGAACATCTGACCATTCTTGTTCGCCTAAGACAGCCATGGTAATTCCACCATAGTCATCAGACTCTAACTCGGCCAATCCAAAATTCTAATTGTCTATCCATCTCTTATCATTCAGAGTGAGAAAAGATGAGGTTTTTCCACACCAAAACCTCAATAAGCACCTTGTTCACAATAAACAGGTACGAGTGCTCCCACGGAACCCTACCATTAAGTAATATCCTCCCCTAATTATCGTATTATACTCCACTTTCACGATGTTACCCTAATCGTTAATCATCGTTCGCCTACTCCCTGGCTATTGTTGATACATCCCACTCAAAGCGAAACATTATCCTCGTTGCTTCCTGAAATCTCATATTGAAGGTGGGATTCAAAAATCTCATCCTAATTAAAAAAAAATATCGTGTAGGATTATGTACTGAAGCGATCCTTCCTTTCAAAGGAAGACTGGGGCACACTAGCTAATATTGTAAATCACCCCAAAGGAATGTCAATCACATCCTTCTTGGGCGACTTGTTCCTCATGTTCGAAGGAGCCATGAATCTTACCTTGAGGTTAGTAACCCATCAAAGAAATTTTTACTGACTTGATTGCCCTTTTCCATTATTGGAATCGTCGGCCTGCTACAAAGTTTTCTCGCTGAACCTCTTGCTCCAACCGAATTCTATCTATGAGCGGTGAACGCGAATAATACTCACTATGTCCCGCTCAACATCAATTTCTACTTGTAATGTCTCACCTTAAGTGACACTTAATACTCCACTTCTTCCCTCAGCGTATACAGAAAGTTTCGACCCGTGCACTTCTCTCTACGATGTGCACTGCGGGACCTTTTATACCATATTAACATTATCATTCTTTGTACGCGCAAGTCGCTCTCACATTTTACTAATTACAACTCCGATCCGAGTGTCCCCTATAACAGTTAAATTTTATCCTTCTCAAGGTATACTCCTTTTTAAATGGCTTCCTACAACCTTCCAACCAGATTCGGGTGTGCTACTCTGATCGCACTCATATATATGGATTTATCGCCGTCCATACGGCGCTTAATCAACTCTACCACTTCCACTTCGTTATGTTAGTCCCACAAACATATATACTACATGTCCATTACCACGTCCCTTCAACTCGAACGATTCTAACATCAGCTAACAAGGATGCCCCCACACCCTAAAAACCGTGCATACTAGCGTAAGCATCACATACGATTCACACATAACAGCCAATTCTTTATATTTCCTTATGCTCACAACGTGATTACAACACTTGGGTACTCTCAATCACCCTAGAAATTGATTTTTTTTAATCCTCCTTATCATCATTCCACCCCTCAACTCGTAGTGATAAAACAAAACTTTCAATGCTTTCTTACCACACAATCGGCTCCACTGGCCTTAAATCATAATTCAACTCCCAACTTACAAATATAATTACCTGCTCCTATAATGACCGAGGTACCGGACTCATGGACTAATGACCAAACGTCTACCTATTTCCAACCTTACGCTAAGTTTCATGCGTGGTATGTCTCGCAAAGCGAAATCCAAATAAGGAACCCCCCCCCCCCCCCCGATACACTACTACCTAGAATTATCGCTTATCAAAGTTCCTTAGGGCCTACGTCCATAGCATGTCCCCCTTTATTCCATCTCATGACAGAAAAGTTACATATCCTCCCTTAATTACATTTAAACAAAGAACATTTCGCCAAATTCACTAACGTTCAGTATTGGTGGTAATTACATTCCATAAACCTCGTTATATACAATCGGGACTCTCGAAATCCTATCCCCAAATATATGGGTATAACTCTTGTCTCTCACATCTCTAAAGGATAGATATAACAATGCGCCCTTCCTATCACCAAGTCGTGAGCGCTAAACAAAATAATGAGTTAAATCTTTTCGCTCACTAGTAAACCCAATACATACTGAATTATAACAACAAAGTCCCTACACACACTGGGATCGAATATCTCGAGACCACTATCCCCTCCAAAGTCTCTAAAATAGATAATGTAAGTGAGAGTCCGACCCTCTCGCAGGTGAGGTCTCGCCAGAACAAAACATGCTGCACTAAGGCAACCACTCCGATAGCCTTGCAATAACTGCCTACTATCATACTAATCGTTTCTATAAAGTTATAACCAACATAATATCATACTTGGATATCGCATCACTAAAATGAGAAATCTCAATAAAGTATATACCACTATTAATACACTTCTTCATCCTTCTCCCTAATCAGTAGCTAATGGTATCTCGGTCTTAAATCTATCTTCGAAAAGAAAGTTTCCCTTCTCAACTGGTTGAACAGGTCATCGATTCGGGGTAACGAATATTCATCCTATATCGCGACCTTGTTCAATTCTCCGATAATCCACGCATAAAATCAGTGAACTATATCTTTCTTCACAAACAACACCGGAGCGCCCTAAGGCTAGGTGTTTCTACTAATGAAGCCCTGGTCTAACCGCTGCTCTATCTGATCCTGTAACTCCCGACCGACATCAAGTCTATGACGAAATCTATCTCTCATATGGGGATAAGCACGGTATCTCCAGGAATACATCCGAAAACTCATGAACGGCTGGAATCGAATATAGGGGAAATCATAATCTCCTTAGAGGTGTCCCCCTCTATTTAATATAAATGGGTGGAAGATCCTCCCTTTAGGCGAGGCATCGCCACCAAAAATATCTACTGCCCCGGAATGTCAAAGATAATACTCCTACCGAAGTAATCTATCATGGCTCTGTGCGCAGCGAGCCAATCCATGCCAATAATGACTCATGCATATCCTAAACTAGCACGTCTGCAGGTAAAATCAAATTACCAATCTATATACCTACACCCTGACATATAAAGAAAATTTAAGGACCCTTTCCCAATGGTGCCCGTGCAAAGTGAGTAACTATGAAAAAGTGTGACGCCCCAGTATTGAAAAAAATGGGACCCATACTACTAGGAAGAAGAAACGTACCCTCAATGGTCGATGGTGGAGGCTAAATTTTAGTATGCTATACGTCATACACATATTCGTACTGTTTTTCCCATGCTGCTGGGGTATTTTACCCTTATCTGGGCAATCCTGCCTCCTATGACCCATCCTGCCACAATAAAAGCATCTACCTTTAAACTGTTTCATTTTACGGCTCTGTTGATTTTGGTCCGGTTGTCTAATTTCATCGTTTCCTTGGTCTTATTGGCCTTATTGAGCATCTTGATGAAAAATGACATCTAGTTGAGGGCAGTCCCTCCACTTGTGACCCATTTGTACACACTTATAGCAGAGTCCTGAAATTTCTCGCTAGTCGGGTCGAAGTTCCTTTCCAGTCTGATCCAGACAAGTTTGACGTTCGTGACTGTCCGTTCCACATTTGAAACACCTCTTTGTGACTTCACTCTGACCCCGACTTTGTTAGCCCTGACGCTTTTGGGTTTCCAAGTATAATTTGTTACCTTTGTGGCTTTCACGATCTTGAGGAGTTTGTTGTTGTGATTTTGGTGTCTTCGTACAATTGTTAATTCTAGTCATGTCAGATTGAATATTTTCTCTAGCTCTTTTGCTTCCTATAAGTTGCATGCTGTGATCTTGGTACTATAAGACCGCAGGGGTAACTGATTGTGCCATAATACCATCTAATTCGGTGATTGACACCCTCTCCGGAGACACCTGAGGTGTGAGCTGACATTGCTCATTGACTCCCCCAACGACATTATCTTGTTCTTCTTGATGATCCATCTAAAAATTTAATATAATCGGGATGAGTTCATCATTCACATAAACAAATCGCTGAAGCACGAATTCCCAATGCATAAAAATGAATACAACATTCCTAATATTAGGGATCTAAATCAAAGGCACGATCTGGAAGAGAAATAAGTCATACAGATCCTAAAGGGAACTAGAACCTGATGCTCTGATACCATATGTGACACCCTGCCTAATTAAATACCGGGTGATCAGTCCTTTGTGAAATTAAAATCAAGGTAAACGGTTGGTTCATTCTTATCATCACTGTCACAAAATCAAATTTCCAAATTAAACACCCTAAATAATTAAGCAAAGTGAAAACAATTTAAAGTTTTATTTCCATTTTTAAATTCCAAGTTGAAAACCTTTTTAAATAATCAAATGTCTAAGAATTGCATAAGTGCTACGAATAGCAATCAACCCAAAAGAAATAATCCATCTAGATTAACCAAACCAAGTCAAATAACGATACATGAAATCATCCTGACAAGAGTTATCACCCAAGGAGTACTAAATACTGGAAAATATAAATAAGCATAAATCTCTGACAAATCCTAACGGAATAGGAAATCGGGCGACACATGCCCTAACTATGAAGAACCAAAATAAGAACTGAATCAATGAAGAGGTCATCTACAACAAAGGCCTACAACTTCCACATAAGCTACAACACGTCCAATCCAAAGATCCTATGCATGACGCTCCTATGACTGGTCACCTGTAATACATATACATATATATAAAAGAGAGAGAAAAAGATAGGAAATGGGTCAGAGCCTGAGTGTAAAACAGTTTTAAAAATAGTTTAGCAAGTATTTAAAATGCTTACCGGCTAATGCAACAACCATGTTAGTATGCGACACGCTCTTGAGAATTCTCACCTCTCATCAAGTGTGCACGCCTACCGTACTAATAAATCTCATAAGTCTATCTAACTTATCCTTTCATAAAGTTCTATCCCAAGAAGTACTAAGGCCATAATATTTCGTTTTAGAAAATCATTCTCTTCCATATTCTTATATTACTTAGAACCACTTAGTACCGTTACAAAATTCACGAGCACTTGTTATAAAGCTGAAGCATTTATGCATTACTTAACCACTCTTACACACCATAAAAAGTTCCCATATAGATATACGTATATATATTAATCACTCATATAATATATATACTAACGACAGCTCACATAAACATTGTGGTGCTGCATACTCTGTTATCAAGTCCCCGTAGCTCTCGTACTAAGGGAAATACTAGTTCGGAATCACTCTCGAACTGTATTAACACAAAACACATACAAATGGAGGTGAAGCATAGTTTCCAGTCACTAAGAGGTCAGCACATACACTCACGTCTCTTAGGACCATCTGACCATCGCTCAGATAGCCTGTATTAAGGATACTATCTTCTAGGGTACGAGTTATTATCCCCCATAAAGGTCCAATCGAGATAAGACTGTCCCGCCGCAGAAACCTCCGTGATAGCAAGTAGCTCGAGTATGATTTTTACAGAGATACATAATATATGTACAATCACACGGTCATATATATAAATATTTGCATTTTCTAAATTAGGTGCGCCCACAACCCATGATTATAATTATCCGTTCTTAGCCCATATTACTCGATTATCCCGCATGACGGATTCGTCTCTTATATTCTCATTTATAATTTATTTCATACTTACTTCTCATCTCTCGAAGTATTCTATCTCACTAAGTAAAATTTCAGTAGGTATACTCTCACTTACCTTCTAGTCTAAATCCTTTACGAATCCCAATCTTTTAGTAAACGTACGCTCAATTTCCTATGTGTGAATAACTCCCCGTTAACCCATAATTTTATCCCACATTAAATTCCACTCAACGGAGTCTACATAGACCCTACTAGTCCTCTTTATAACCCATTATACTCTAACAATAATAATCAAGTGTTCGATCGATCGATGTTCTTGGGTCGATCGATCGATCAAGCAGTTCTTGTTCAGAAATTGCAATTTAAACCTACGGGTTCCATCTTCTAAATTACACCAAAACGCCATTATTGATTCCCAAACTCCCAAACAACATTACTACTAGTTCTCTATACATATATGCATGATTTCCTACATGAAACATGTACAAATTCATCAAACGAAATTGAATTAAGGGCCAATTTATCACAATTACCAAGAACCCTAATTTTTCATTAAACTTCCATTATTCAAACTCTTTTTCCAAATTTCTCACTTCTAAATTTATCCAATTTCGTGGGTAACCCTCTACATATGGTTGAGATTCCCAGAATATATTTATTTTCTCTACAACATGTGATTAGGTTCTCTAAATCATTAAATTCTTCTCTGAAACATAAGTTCAATCATCCTAATCTAACATGGTGAGACATTAACTAAAAGAGAATCAAGATAGATACTTTACTGGGAATTCAAGGTTCTGATTTTGTGGATGAAAAAGGTATGGTTGCGTTCCTCGTAGTGCGATCTATGTTTTGATGGTGGCGGCGGTGCAAATGGATGAGCTCTTGGCCTTGGAAAGCTCTCCACCTTCTTCTTTAATGGCCGTTCTTTGGTTTTGTGTTTGCTAACCCTAAGAGACAACTCCAAATGGCTGATATAACCTAATTAAATTCGTGGGTTTAATTACCCAAAAATACCAAATGTCTAATATATCCTCCCGGGATGTCAATTTGGCCTAAAAACTCCCCGAGACCCAAATTAAACCCCCGGGTACACTTTTTTTTATTATCTCGACCCTTTCGGACACTTTGGCGCACTCGAAATGACCATACGGGTGACTTATAATTTATTCACTTTTAATAATAATAATTTAGTCCTGACACGATACAGGCGCGTCTCGACTTAAATTTTCATAATTTCCATTTTATTCACTCGTGACAATTTTTATAAAATCAACCTTATATATTACTTTATTCATTCAGTAATATTCGACAAATTCTCAATAATTACTAACTCTCGTCATGCTAGTAATTATTTAAATTAATTTTTGGATTAATATTAAATTAATATCTCAATTTAAATTTAATAAACCTCCAAATTTAAAAGCCATAAAAATACGGGGTATTACAAGTATCTTCACGATCTCTGGCATGTCATTGACTGGAAGCTCATCGATTTAGAAGAAGATGTTACACTTCCGACATGACCTATATCCATTTTGGACCAGAGGACATGGTCCTAAGAAAAAAGTCCTTTAGTGAAGGTTCTTTAGGAATTTTAGGATGTCGAAGGTGGGACTTGGGAACGCGAGTCAGAGATGAAAGCATAATGAACTATTTCCCTAGTTTATTATTCTAATTTTTGTGATGAAATATCCTAAAGAGGGGAGAATGTAATACCCGTGCCCGAGATTTTATTCTTTTTACCATGTAATTTGTACTTTATGTGGAACCCTTGAGATTAGGATCATTTATGTATAAATTGTAATTGATAATTGGATAATAACGTGGACCTTATCGAACTTGTTGGAAATTAATTGGGAAAATTTGGAATTTGGAGGAATTATGATGTTTTAAACGAAAATGAGAGTCATTCGAATGAGATCCTCATATCGTTTGAACGAATACCCTTTTGGTTCTAACTAGAAGTCCATACTGTTTAAAACAGTCTTCTAATGAACCATGCAAGTTTAGGATTTTAGCCCTCGTTAGTATGTCGTTCGAACGTGTTCGAATGAGAATCTTATTCTTGTTCGAACGACCATTTTAGAAATTTAATATTTCGAGTTGCCCTTATGTGTTGTTGAATTTTGCACCCTTGGATTGATGAGGTGTTGATCTCTGAAGGAACTAGATTACTAAACCTTGTTTTTAGTGTTGGGTGTTGGTTTTTAAATCATTTTGTGTGGGTTTGTTTGAAGAGAAAAATGGTGGGTTCTCTCCCCACCATTTTATATCGGCCATATTCTCTTTCTCCCAATTTTCAAAAGCTCACCTTCTTCCCCAAGTATTTCCCACCATAGTTACACTTTTCCACCACCATAATACACCATTTCCAAGCCTTGTTCTTTATCCTAAAGCTTTATCAAGGGTAAAAGTGAGTCGAGTCAAGGAAGTGGGAGAAAGCTTTGGAGTATTTTCAAGAGTTTTGAAGTATTTTTGGAGTATCTGGATCTAGGAACTTCCACCTTCATCTTATTCTTTGTCTCATCTTCAAACCAAAAGGTAGGGTTTTCCTCTTCCTAAGATTTCAAGGTTTCTAGTTCTGAAGAATGTGTAGGATTCATGATAGATGATATTTAATGCCAAAAATGAAGTTATTCGCTAATACATTAGAGTTTTACAAAATGAATTCTTTTAAAGAAGATAAATCGTAAATGGATTTTTATGAATAAATGGCATTTTTACCTTAAAAGGAAAGAAAGCATGAAAAATATAAATCCATAATTTATATCTTGTTTAGTTCACTTTGAGAAATTTCTAGGATTTCAATCCTCCTTAAACATGTCTAGAATCATGTAGTATGATAGAAAATTGCATTTTAGACTTGATAAATCATGTTGAAATAGGTTTTATGAGAAAATGATATAGAAAAACAACCCTAAAGATGTGTTATAAACATTGTTAGAATGAATAAAATGATATTTGAAGTCACATGAAATAATAAGCCTGAGTAGTGGACATTTAAATAAATAGTCTTTAAATGGTTAAATGTATTTCATGTAGAAGATATAAAAATAATGAAGAGTGATTTTGGATATAAAATAATAAAAAGGGTGTTTTGAAAGAAAAGATTAGTTTTTAGTTCCATAATAGTTTAATATGTTTTTCACAAAGTTATGATAAAAGAAATGGTAAAATGGTAATATTGACAAAATTGAGAGTTGGATTTCCTCGTTAGACCTTATCGGTCGGTTTTTGGTAAAAACACAAATAAAATGGATAAAATGGCACATTGACAAGATGAAATAGCAATATAGAGTGTAGAAATGATGAAAACAGTAAAGTGATAAAATAATGTGTACAATAGCCAAAAATGTTAAAAACACATTAATATGGTCTCGGATGACACTGGGAATAATTAAGAAGGGCTCGGAGTCCTGGGATGAAAGATCCAAAATCACTATCTAGAGCATGTGGTAGCATAGCCGGTGGTGTGGAGCCCGTTAAAGCATGCGATTATTGGAAGATTTTGAGAAAAGATAATGGTAAAAGGAAATGATAATGGTTGTGCTAGAAAATGTTTAAGTAAGATAACCAAATAAAATTTGATATAAAGATACTAATGAAAAAAATATGAGTAGTCGTCTATAGGCCCGGTAATGGGTGATATTAAATGGTTAAGTGTGAGTATGAGTCTCATCGCTTAGGTGCATTGCATAGTAGTTGCATTAATACAAGCTAAATTGTTAAACATTTTCGAAATTGATTAAAATGCATGTTATATGGATAGTATTTTTGTAAAAAAAGTATAGCTTAGTATTAACCACCCTGCTGAGCGTTCGCTTACCCTTACTTTTCTATATTAAATCCCCACCCCCATCCCAGGTACTTTGAGAAGGGACGTCAGGAAGGACGTCTGTAATACTCCAGAGGGAAATCAACACCGTTAGTGGCTTTGTAACTTTTAATAAATTTATATTTGGAACATTGGTAATTCGGGACTTTAAATATTTTATTCGGGCCTTTGGCAATTATGTGTAATAATATAGGGATGATTTTGGTTTATTTCTTATTTAATTAGCATTGTGGATTAAATTGAATTTTATAAATAAACATTGTAAATTGAATTAATTACTTAAAGAAGCCACCTCTTTTTCATCTTAAAACCGGTAAATTAATACTTAATAAATGGTGAAATTAAAAAGGGTTTTCCTAAAAAAATAAAATTAGACTTTCCCCCTCCTCTTTAACTCCTTGATTCGGTGTGGGTTGACCCAACGGTGACCCAAACCTGGGTCGAGGCATTACAGTGAATCCTTAAAGATCTAAAAAATACAATCAAGATCTACCTCTAGGTGTTTAAATGAAACAAAACTGTGGTCTATCTCTAATACTAATTAAAGGAATGTTCAAGTAGATAGGGAGAATCCAAATTAAAAATCTTTATTAAAATAAAATTAATGTTTGCTTTAAACCAAATTCGGAAAAAAGATAATCCTAAAGTCTAAGTGACAAAATTAGTGATTTACAAGTTGATTTAACTTAACAATATAGGTTAATAAAGCATATAAGATAAATCAAATTGCAGAAGAGTAAATTATGAACTTGAAACAAGGATTTATATGGGGAAAACCCTTGAGGGAGAAAACTCAAGCCAAACCGACACCTTCCACTATATAGATTAAGATTTACAAAAGGGATAAATGATTTAAAAACTTAACATCTCCTAGATTCAATAATTCACAACCTGCACAAAGACACTTTTTCTACATTCTAGCTGTAAGAGCAAGCACAGATTTCTCTTCGACCACTCACCACAAAGTAGGTATCAACTTTCGTTGATAAAGAAGCGTTTATACCAAGATAAATTTCTTCTTTTAAAGTTTGAAGAGAAAAAATTTGTGTTCCAATAAGAATAAATGAAGATCTACAACTTCTAGGTCTATCCTCCTTGGATGCTAGGGTCCGAAATGTTGAGGGAAGGTTTAAAAGTGTTTGGCTAATCAAAATAAACTCACAAAGCATTTTTGAGATATCAAAAATATTTAAAGTTTCTCGAGAACAAGTTTTACAAAATGTTTGATCAATACTTGATAAAAATAATCAAACTTGAAAAACTTTAAACTAGAGTGATAATAATGGATAACTCAAATATTTAAAGAATGTTTTAGCTCTTAAGAAAATCTGATTTCTTTAGCTTCATAAAATAATCAAAACATTTTTTGAAAAATCTTAACATTATTTTGTGAGGAAGAAGAAGTTGAATTAAATAGATATTTTCAAAATTGTAGACACAAGATCTCAAACCCTCTAAATGATTCTCAACCACACAAAATTAGTTACTTCTTGAACGCGACAAAAGATAATGTAGCAAAAGAGAATTTTTACATTTTACAATGCAATCTTTTGGATAGAGTGCCTTTTTGTGTCGGATATGATGTTGTCGTTGTAGCAAGACATTGTGTTGTTGGATCGAACCTGAAGCAATCTAGGTCATGCAAAAAATAGAGAAATTTTTCGTTGCATTGGTGAAAATCATCGTTGCGACGAAAGAGAGGCGAGGCAAGTTGCACCCTTTTCTAAAAACCTGAACAAGTATTTAACTTCAAAGTGTTTGAAAATATTTTGGCAAAACACCCTAGGTATATTTGTTATCAATCAAAAAAACCCATACTTAAAATGCACATATAAGAATGCAATTTTTATGAACACAACTTTTCTATAAGAAAAGTATATTACATAGTTTAGTTGTTCAATTTGTTCAAACCACTCACGCATAATTTTTAACACTTTCAAACTTAATAAAATCTTAAGTTATGTTATGTTAAAACAAGAGTGGTAAACTAAATTGTTATAAGTACTTTACATGTCGGGATAACTTAGATTATGACTCAAATATATTTTGGAACAAGATAAGTTAATCATATGGAGCTTTTGAGCATACATGCGTTGTTACAGTTTACATCTCATTACATCCCCGTCGACACTCACTTCCAATAAATATCATCTCATCTATAACTAAGGTATATAATAGACATATCAAAATCCTATACTAAGTTGTCTAAGTACACAAGTACCAAGACTAATAGTGTATCTTACACAATTCCTACATCTCACTTTCGTGTAATATCTCCACTGATAAACATATACTAAGCTAATACCAAACTCGTATCGTACTAATACCACATAATATCCAACTAGGTTAGGTCCTTTGCTATGGACTAGCCATTACCCTACACAGTACCCATGTAAGCAATAATCATCTCTAGGCTAAATATAGTATTACCAAATATATCGATAAATCATAACCATCAATAGTCAAGATAGTATATTGCATAATACTCGTATAATATAACCTCTCATTAGCATAGTTATTATACTCATCAACCCCTAGTATATTATGCCCATAATTGTCTAGCTACTACATTCATCAATCTCTAAATAGGTTATGCCTTCATTAGGTAGCTACCCTACTATACACAATACAATTAGATATTAAGCTTCACAGAACTAGATACAAGATCTCTACCTAGTTTGACATTGAAATTCTATCATCACTAATCATAGACTAAGTGTTATACATGTACATTATAACCAAATACTACAACATATATGATAAAGAAATAAATCATAGAACCATAACAGTACAATCCAATACCCTCGTATAAATAGGTCCATCGCCGAACCACTTAAACATATAAGCTTAACACGAAGGCAACAATCTTATGGGGAACTCTCATGCCTCTAATGGATCGTGTTTCCCTCACGTAACAAAGTTGACCTAAAAAATTTAGGATTAGGACGTCTAAATACGCACAACGTGCTTCATTATCTAGGGGTTTAGTATCATGTCGCATGAACAATCCCACAAAATCCCCATCGATAAATTCATCATAATTTACTCACACACCTTAGTATGTCCACATGTAGCATATAGAACATACGATATTCGATACACATATATACAAATATGGAATATAACATGAATTGTGTAAATTACGTTAAACTTCAATCGCACACTCCAGGTTCCACAACCAATTTATCTATGCAAGAATATAAATAATAAATACTATATAAAATCCATTTAAAAGTCCCCCTAGTTATCCCCTAATCCATGTACTAATATTCAAATATACTAGTGGTCCTATCTAAGACTATGTAAAATATCTTTATAAAAAACTTACCTGAAAGACCATAAAAAAGGAGGTCATTGGGCTTGGCAGACAACCCATATCAATCTGAACAAAACCCGTATCAATTTTGGCTCCCTCTAAAGGTGGTTTTTGACATCCAAATTCTGATCGATCCCAAGTGAGACCAGGATCTATCTAATCCCTCCCGAAATGATGTAGTCCTTCGATTTTCTTTACCCTAGATAGCCATAGAAGGTCTTATAAACCTATTCTTAAACCAAACATCACCCTAACATGATTCCTAAGGGATTCCAATCTTATTTTAACCTTATAGATTCATTAATAAGGGTAAGTCTAACGTTAATAATGTTTATTCTTCAATACAGTTACATTCTTCACATGAGTTTATCATAAATCCAAATTTTAATCATTAAATTGGCAAATTCATATCATAATACTTAACTTAAGCATGTCAATCATCAAATCATTACAATACTCCAATGAATTAACCGATATAAACATTGATGAAAAGGTAAAACAAGTCCTTCATTAACTACATTATGATTTAACTCTAACATTTTATTAATCTTAACTTTAGATTATAATCACCATTAAATCATAAACAAGTTACATATAATAAGCAAGAAAATCTAGGTATTTCTTGCATTAAATTATGGTTGGTTCTCTATTGAATCTCTGTCTCTCAAATCCTCCCCTCTATAATGAGGATTAGTTCTCTATTATGTTATGTTAATTATGAAAGTTGAAGATTTATTCAAA
Source organism: Sambucus nigra (assembly GCA_949130495.1). NCBI lineage: Eukaryota > Viridiplantae > Streptophyta > Magnoliopsida > Dipsacales > Adoxaceae > Sambucus > Sambucus nigra. The sequence continues at coordinate 419,447,506 of OX422219.1, forward strand.
TTCTTTCATTTTTGTAGGTCTCCCATGGGCCTAACTTAGAGTCCCTATATAATCTCAAAACACTAAGTAGATGCTCCCAAGGCATAGCACAAAGGGTACGCAACCCTAGGGGCCAACCTAGCATACTTAAAACTCTATTTTGGGCCTTTGTGTCCCCTAGGGCCCGATCTAATGGTACACATTCGCTATACAAAATAATTAATAACACTATCTTAGATTACAAGGTGTTCATGTATAGATTAAATTCTCTATTGAAATTCAATTATAACATGAAAATTAATATTTTAATAAATCACACCACAGCCATATAGACAAACAGCTAAAAGTAAATAACCATTAATTAAATAATTAAAAATACAAAGAATTACACTTCGTCAAAGAGTTAAAATCCTTTGATTTACTGCACAAGCAAATGTTATGACAATATAAACTTTCAATGAATCCAAACTACGTTAAAAGTGATCGATCCTTAACACACTATCCATTTCCAACATATAAACATTACTCTACTCTCATGTAGCAATCTGACAAAAATTGTTATCATTTACTTGTTCATATATTTTCATATTTTGAATTATAAATCCCCATATTTTATTTCCATGGCTAGGTTAAGGGAGATAAATTATGTCAATTTTTATATCCACCCAGGTTAATCTTTTTATTATAAACGTAAAGCTTAATAAAACCCACTTATTTCTCAACTTTCGGAAAAGAAGTTGTAAAAATCCCCTTTCTAAGGAAAAGATTTAATTTTATTAATTATGCTAGAAAATAATTGTTTGAGGCGAATTCCGAATAGAATTTTTTTTATTAAGAAAGACTAACTTAAGTTAAATTAATTTTAATGGTTTAGGTTTAATTCATGTTAAATTTAACATTGAGGGCATAATTATCCACATATCCATAAAGGACATTGTAATATCATGTATCAACTCTTAGGTATGTAAACACAATCTCAAAAAGGTTTAATTTTGTGATCAATATGCTTATGAGGATGAAATCCCAATTTTCATCATATTAAAACGATATTCCATCTCAACATATGTGTAACAAGTGTACATGCCTGTGGGAGCCAATTTTTTACAAGCCCATGAGAGTAGTCGACCAATGTAACTCGAGTTATATTGGTCCGACCCAAATCATGACTTAACTACTACACGGGCAGTTTAGTTAAAGGGGGATACTCTCAGATATGGACAAATCAGGTGCTAGTAATATGGAAGGATAAATAACGGGTACATTTATACTTACTTTTTGTCAAAACATGATAAATCAGGGTTTTGATCATCATGGGTAAAAACTCAAAGCTATTAAAACAACATATATTTGAGAAGATTAGTTTGTTTACTAACCCCCACTTAATAGCCTCAATATCCCAGCATGGATAACCTTCAGTAACAAAATGCAGTTTTGGCATTTCATCACTATAATTTATGCTTTGATCAAAATGGATTAAAATATTTTTTATCTTTTGCTCCTGATCCTCAATTTTTGGTAAAATTTCCATCTGAAACAATGGCCGTGGAAGAAGTGCCTTTGCTTTTTCAAATAGGCAAATTCTTCGAATAGTATTGAAGATTTTATCTGAAAAATCATTTTCCAATAATTTTGCGAATTCTAAATTTTTTTTGATTTTATGCAGAGAAAAGTCTTCATTTTCATAATTTAAAGTTTTTAAAATCTTAAGACTAAGATTTTTAAACTTGTCTAAGGTTTCTATTTGTTCAGCAATCTTATCAGCAAGGATACTCATGTTTTTTCTAAAAAAAATTTGTTTGTCTCGAAGATGAGATTTCCATACTTCATTTAAAGGTGTATACAACTCGCAGGGGATTTCTGGATTGTGAAAATAATATGTTTCAGTATCAAGGAGGGATTCGTTGGTCTGATGTTTTGAAAACCGGTAGATCATATTAGGAGGTCCTAATTGTTTCATCCAATTTTCCCATGCAGTTACGGCTTCTTGCATAGTATTAAATTTTTGATGACATGCACCTGGAAATTTATTTACTTGTTGAAAACATTGGTGCCAAGTATCATAGAATCCTGGTCTCCTTCCACTGAATACAACATACATAGGGTCTGGTTTAGGCTGTGTAGTTGATGATGAGGCCTGGGTTTTTGTCTTTTTAGCAATTGTGACCCAATCTCCTTTTACTTCACATGGATGTTTATCTCCCATCCTGAAATAAAAATAATCCACTTGTTTAGTGGGTATGATAAAATATATTCCACTGGTTTTGTGGATTTTATATAGTATATTCCACTGGTTTAGTGGGTTTTTAATTAAAATATTCCACTTGGTTGGCGGAGTATTCTCCACAATTTTTGCTGAGATAATCTGCAAGGAAATTGTTAGTACCCTTTAAATGTTCAACTTCAAAGGTATAAATAACAATTTGGTTGAACCATTTAAGTCTTCTTCCTTCTAAAATATTTCTTTTATTTATTAGGAAGTCTTTTACTGCTTTATTATCTGTTTTGACAATAAAGTATTCGGGTGTTAAAAAGATATGGAATTTTTTAATAGCAAGCTTAATTGCTAATAATTCCTTTTCAAAAATGATATAATTCAATTCATTTGGTTTAAATTTTCCAGAATTATATACACATATCAATTCATGTTTTTGAATTGATTTTGGTATAGTGGTTTTCTTACCACGAATACCAAAATTATTGGAAGGATTATTTTCATTCCAATATTCTGCAGGAATTGCTTTGAGAACACATCCCTAACAATTATCCGAAGCAGCAGTTTCTAATATTAATTTATCTCCTGTTTTAGGAAAATAAACTTTTGGACAATTATTTATTATCTCTTGTTTAATTGTTTTAATAACAAGAGTATCATTTTTACTCCATGTACAAACTTCATCTTTCTTGAGTTTTTCAAGAAGAGGTAATTATTTTTGTGATAATCCTTTTATGAAATTTCTTCCATAATTAAGGATTCCTAAGAAACTTTGTAATTGTTTTTTATCCAAAATTTCTTCATTAAAATCTCTTATTTTCGAGATTATATGATCTTGTAATTGTAGTCCATCCTGGTTTAGGATTATACCAAGAAAATTAATTTCTATTTTTTCAATATCAATTTTCTTTGGTGATAGAATAATTCCATGTTTTTGGAATTTTTCACAAATTATTTTTAGATGGTGTATATGTTCTTCCACTGTTTTTGAAAAAACAAGAATATCATCTATATAGACAACACAAAAATCTTTAAGGTCTTTAAAGATTTTATCCATCCATATTTAATATACCTGAGGAGCTGTGTTTAGCCCAAAAGGCATAACATTCCATTGATAGTGTCCTCTAGGAGTACTAAAGGCTGTCAATGGTTTGGATTCGTCAGTTAGTTTTAACTGCCAAAATCCGGACTTACAATCGAATTTACTAAAGAATTTTTTTCCTTTAGTTTGGTTGATTAATACATCCTTTCTTGGGATGAAATAACCATCAAATTCTAATTGTTCATTTAATCTTTTATAATTTATAACCATTCTAGCTTTTCCTCTTGTGACTTCATTGTTTTTTCTTACCATGAAGGCAGGGCTAGAGTGTGAACTTATTGTTTCTTCAATAAGATTTATTTCCAATAGTTCTTTTATTTGTTTATCAAATTCATCTATATCATTTCTGGTATAGATCATTGGGTTTACTCTTATAATGACATTGGGATCTCTTAATTTGAGATTACAATATCTTGGACTTTTATCCCATAATTTTAGTGGGTTTTCACTAAAATTACCATTTAAAATAGTATAAAGCCGATGTGTTTCTTCAAGGGCTTTAATAAAAGGAGTTATATCTCCTTTCTTAGTAGGGCAAAAATCTCTTTCGCACTGATATTTATGTTGTTGCTGCAGTAAAGGGAATTTTACTGCTTCTTTGTTGAGGGTTAAATGTATTATTCCCTCATCAATACTTATAGGCAAATATTCCGAGATAAAATTATTTCCTAGAATAAAATCTCCATGCATTTCTGGAAAACATAGGATTTTTGGAATAATGAATTTATTTTCATTAAACCAAATAGCCACTTTTTTTTCTTTTAAATCAATAAAATTTTGTGTCCCATTGATGCCTCTTAAAGCAATAGGATTTTTTATTTCTATCTATTTTTGAGGTGGTAAGGCATTAGGTCTACAAGAACATATTGTTGCTCCTGTATCAATTAATGTGCAAAGACTACAAGGTTTATAGCCTGCAAAATTGAAGTAACCTAATACATAGGTATATCTTTTCTTTCCATGGCTTGGTAAAAAGATAATTTCTTCTTTTCCTAATTGGAAATGATAAATTTGACTGGATTTTATATTATCTTCTTTTAGATAATTTTTTCCAGGTAAAATTGGTACTTGTATATTTTTCATAGCAATAGGGAGTTTACGATTACTACTACTCTCGCCTTTTAAAAGGTTTTTTCCTTTTCATTTTTTCCAATCATTATCAGGAAAATTCTTTTGCCAAATTTCTGAATGTTTATTTTTAAAATAAATATTATTTCCAGATACCTATAATTCAACGCTGTTTCGTCATTTTTCAGGTAGTGCTTCTGTTATTTGGGGTAGTATCCATTGTTTTGGAACTTCCAAATCTCTCCAATTGATTAATCTTGGATGTATTGCCGAATCAAATGGTCAATGTTCAAATATTTATATAATATTTCTATCCACATTTTGAGTGTTAGTATGTGGTAGAGTTGTCAATTCATGAATTGTTTTCCAATAAATTGACATATTTCTAGAGGTATCTTTCATTCCTATCCCTTTGGTTTGGATTTTTATACTGACAGATTCCTCAATATTTGGATCATCAATGGATATAAATAATTTTAATTTTATGTTAAACTAAATAACTCCATTTACCAAATTGAATTGGATTCCTCCAATTACGGCATTCATAAGATTACTGAATCTTTTGTTAAGACCAGTATAACTACGGGTGTATCCATACCTTGTCTAAATAATGTAGTAATACGTATTTGAATAAACCCGATATGAATATATTTTATATTTGGGTGTTTTTTCTTCCATATTTTGATCTTTTTTAAATCAAAGAGTTTTATATCAGTTGTCTCGTCATCTATTGATCCAGCAGTAGTATTACCATTAAATTGTTCAAATATTCTTGTTGAGAATAATTTGAATTTTGATAATTTATAGACATCTTCCTTTTTTATAAGTTGTCTTTGATTATCAATTTCTTGTAACTGTTAGTTGGTAAAAGTGATTTCTTCTCCAACTATTTCATGAAGGGCTATTGTTTGCAGCCGCTTCTTCCTCGTACTTCTGTAGTATTATACATAAATACGAGTTCTTCATCGGATGATTCCGAATCAGATTCAAGTCCATATAAAATTTCATTAAAATTATTAGAAATATCAGAGTCAGATTAATCTTCCCCATAAAATATTTCTAATTCTTATTCTTCAAGAAATTTTATCATTTTATTTGCACTTTTCCCTTTTGGGGGGGATTCAGGTGCATAATGGCCTTCTTCATTACAAATGTAACAACGACACTTCTTTTTTAGAGGTGGTTTTTTAGAAGGTTTCTTTTTCCTAATATATTTTTTATTCTTTGAAAAAGATGATTTCTTTTTCCAAGCTTTCCATTTAAATTTTCTCTTTCGAGAATGTTTGAAAGTTCTAGGAGGTGGATTACATCATATCTTCTAATTTTCTTTTAAAATCTTATCACAACATTTATAACCAGCTTTAGAATTTGTGATTTTATTTTTAAATTGCTTTTTAGCTTTTATTTCAATACATTTATCAGATTTTTGTCTTAATACCCAATTAATGTAATATCCAAGATTGTCTTCCTTATTGATTGTTTTTAACCAAGCAGGATAAGTTCTTAAAGACATTTCATCCCATGGGTTTGGGAGTTTGTGGAAGAATTGATCCAGCCAATGAATATTTTCTGGATGTTTTAGTTTGAAATAAAACTTTTTATATATTTCAACAAATTCTTCAAATTGACAAATATTACATAATTCTAGTTTAGATAATATGTAACATGCATCTTTTTGGGTTCTCCAGTATATCCAATCATATTTTCTTTAATTATATCAATAAATCCTTTGAGGATTTCATCAAAAGATTTGAAGTTTTGTAGGAGTTCAAATTTTTGCTGAGTTCCTTTATCTGAGTTTTTCCATTGTTGCAACCATTGTAAAATATCTCCTTAGAGTGTTGCAGCAAGGTATTCTAAAAAAATTTCTTTAGACCAAGTACTCTTATAATTAGTCATGAGTATAGACATGGATTGTGCCCACTCATCAAAAGTTTGTTCTTGATCTTCAAAGGATACATGCCTTAGATCAAGATAAATACCATGTTGAGATATATTTTGTTTTTTCAAATTATCTCTTCTTAAGAAAAAAGGATTTGGTTCATCCTCTTTTTTAATACCACTAGTAGATGGTGTAGAAGTATTGCTTGTTTTAACAAAATCTTCCTTTTCATCTTTATATTCAAGGGTTTGCATATAATCTTCAAAAGCTTTCCAATTTTAGAATTCCTGAAGTGGTTCTTCAGCCTTCCTTTTTCCATCACTAGAATTTACTACATGTGGTGGAAAATCTTCTTCATCAGATGAATATTGGTTTAATTCATACTGATAATGTTGTAATAATTTTTATTTTCCAAATACGTGTTTTGTATTTGTTCAATGAGTTTATTTCGTTCTGAAACATTTAATGTTGAATCTTTATATAAATGATTCCAATAATCTAATATTTCACGAACATTTATATATTCGGTATAATTAAATTCTTCTGTTTGAAGAGCTTTAATTTCTTTCGAACCATAATATAACCTAGGGATTTTTTTTATCTCCTGGGTAATTCATTCCAGTTCCAATTTGTTCTGGATTTTGAGCATCTATTTTGTTTAATAGATTTTCAATTTTTTGTTTAGTCTCCTCTTTTAAGTCTAAGTTTGAAACTGTTCCAAGTTGACTAAGTTTTTGGTCAACTTTGTTTAAGTTGAATTCAATACTATCTAATTTTCTTTCTACATAATTTTTATTTATGACCCGATGTCTTTCATTTCGTTTTACCAAACCAAAAACTATATCAGTTAAACTATTTAAAGTAGTACTAAATTTACTAATATCATTTTCTGATTTTTTATCGATATGTAAACTATGATTATACATAGATTCATCTTTTTGTATCCATGGCGCTAAACATTGTAAATTAACTTCATCATTTTGATTATCCATTTCAGATTTCGTTGGTACTTAAGACCTCCTATTATATGTTTGTTTTAGGTACCTAAAACCAGTTTTCCTAACGCTGATTGCTAACTATAGTAGCTTTAATGGCAAACGGAAATATGGGCTTTGAAACAATAATAGGTATATGGGTTTTATGAAAACTTAAATGATTTTCAAAATAACTTTATTACAATACTCAGTTTAGACCTTAATTACAAAACACTTTTTTTTTTCTTTTTTTTTTACAAAGACAGAAGTAACTTAATTATAATATAAAGATTATAACTGCATATATTAATTTTAGCAGTAAAGCAAACATTAATATCAAATAACATAGTTATTTATATAGAATGAGATATAAACGATATCTCATACAATAATTATTATGACACTTAGTTCCAATAATTTTATATTTTACTTTAAAATTTTCTCCAGTAACATAAGTACGATGGTGGAGTATTATAGTTTATACCTTAACATTCATATTTAAAGAACATCATAAGCATAATTTAGAATACTAACCTTTTATAACAAGGCTCTGATACCAATTACACAAGTGCGGAAATGATTGGAATATTATTGATACTAGTTTAATATTACAAGTGGAGAGGACTTTACATGATATATATATATATATATATATATATATATATATATACAGAGAGAGAGAGAGAGAAAGAGAGAATATTACAAGTGAGAGAAGAGAATTCAGAAGATAGAAGATGCCTTAAACTGAAGGAGCTATCCTCCTTTTATAACCTTTAAAAGGTAATCAATTATTTATCTAATTGATTAAACAAAAGAAAGAGACAAAACGTGGGTTGCTGGCTGTCGAAAGTCAAAAATTGCACAGTAGCTTATGATAATTTAAAAATTAAATAGTAACTGGTTTAGATATTTTTGTTTTAAACGTCCAAATCGTCATTGCATGCGTCAGTTGGTTACTGTCCCCTTGTGGGCCCCACTGCGTGTGCTGGATTATTTGTAGTCATCCATGCGGGTTGTTTATCTCTGTCCAATTGTCAAGCATCGAATGCATTGGCAATATTGGCCTCAACAACATAATCGAATGACATGCTGTCGTTAGGGTTGTGATTTGGAGGACCATGTAGTTGTGCTGACTCATACTCCTCCGCATGACTTAATTGTTCATAGGGAACATCAAAATTATTTTTGTTTTTCAAATTATTTAGGAAGTCCCTAACAGCCGCTCGTTGTTCAAGCGAGGTGGTGTAGTTTATCGGTAAGTCAGTAACAAATAGTCTTCGTCCATCAGTTACCATGAATTTTAAAGCCGTTTCCCGATAATAATAATTTGCTAGGTTTGAAATATTGATCAGGTTTTGTGACCAATATCTAGTTGTGTCCAACTGGTCCAACGGTTGCATAATTTTCCAATTTTGTTCAATTTCATCCCATTCATGATCCTCATTGGCTCTGAGGTGCCAGATTTGGTAAGGTTGGTAGAAAATTTCTATCAAGATATTCAAGCACTTTATGGTCAATCCACGTACGAGGGGGTTCCTTAAACAACTCAAACTCTATACCAATCATATGTATAAACTGTACTCCCTGACCCAGGGCAAAGGGATGAAGAAAACTGTAATCGTTGAGAGACACTTAAATAAGAAAAACAATTAACATCTCCACGGACTTAGGCAAGTTATCGAACCACGTACATCGTTGTTGTGTGTGATTTCATTTACTTTCTGCTCTTTTTCTTGATTTCTTTCGTAAATCTTTAATTGTGAATTTTTCTGCACTCACAATGCCTTATTTACTTTTATATTCAAACTTTATCATATAAACATCTACCATATATTATTACTAGTTTAGAACTAATGAAATTTCTCTAAACGACTAAGCATGGTATTTGGAGTTAAAATGATTGAACCTTAAATGATATTATATTCCTACAAAATAATAGTATATAGACTATGTTCATGATAATTCGAACTCATATTCAGGATTGTTTTCACTAAATATGGAACTAGAAGAATTTCTCAAACAATTTTCATAAGAAGCGCGTCCAATATATCTCATTTAGTTATCACTATAGCATAAGGGCTAACATATCTCTATTAGTCATAAATCTAACTCAAACTTACCATTAGTTTATTTTAGGTTTTAAACACCATACCAAGTTCACAACCTAATTATCTTTCTAATAAATTTTAAATTTTGATCATGTTTAGATGAATAATTAAAATTAGCTATCAAAGGAGAAGATTAGGATTAATCTTGCCTTTAACAAAATAATTCTTTAATATGAAATTATAGCCTTATTCTTCTTCATATTCTTCTTCTTCTTCTTCTTCTTCTTCTTCTTCTATTTAGCTTACCTGTTTTCACATTTATTAAATTCGCTTTTTATGATTCGCAAACAATGTGGTTACGTGTTTGAGGGAGTTTGAAAGAGATTCTGAGTGTTTAAGGTGAGAGAGAGTGAAAAATGACGTTGAAACTCACTCAAAAAGCCTTTCGAAAGCCCTTAATCCCTAAACTTTTGATGCCCCTACTATTGCGGACAAAAGACATGTTATAGCGGCCAAAAGTCCTATTATACCGAATTTTGCCCCCACAATAGTTGCCTTCTAGCCACGCTCTCAAATCTTGATTGGTGTAGATCGCGACCCCTTTCCCTTTATCCTAGTTTGAACCCAAATTAATTCCAATTTAAAAGCCACAACATATAAAATATTTTCCCAACATCATAAAAACCACAACCTATAATAGGAATATCATATTTTCCACATAATCATATACAACACCATTAATAATTATTAAATACAACATAAATGAAGCTATAACTATGAGCTTACGACCAAAACATCTCGACCATAATTACATATTATAACACGAACAAAGGAAAAACAATTAGTATAATTCTTAGGTCGTGGCCTCAAAACTCCATTGCACCACGATCTTTAAATTGGCCAAGCTATTACATATTATAAGTTGATCCATATATTCCACATCATCCTTTGTTCTTAGAGACATTGTCGCTGAAAGTATTAAGTGTGCAGGAAAGGGAGTACTCAAAACCTTTGACTCCTATGCCTAAAATGTGTCACAACCTTCTCTGGGTATTGACTAGGTAACACATTCCCTTCTTTCGTTCTCTCCTAATTTCCATGCCTAAAATCTTCTTAGCCTCCCAAATTCTTATATTATTTTAGCCTTGACCTTGACAATCTACACCATGTAAAAATATGTAACTATTTTATTAAAATATGTTCACTTAAGAGACCTTAAGCTTTTATAAGTCATAATTCATGTTAAGGGTGAATCACACAATATCAATTCATTTGCAGACGTTCAAATTTTACATGAACTTACTAATTTAGATTCTTGAAAACCACAAAACTTACACCAAGTGAGTCCTTGAGTTTTTGCATAGTCAACCCTGAGTGGGGGTATTATCATAAAAGGTGTTTCGAAATTGACAGAAAAATATTGAAGTCGACTTAATATGTGTCAAAACAAACATAAAAATATGAGTAATGTTATTTGTCCTAAAACATCCCCCAACACATTTCTTAAAATGCATTAAGTGCTTGTACCATATGTGGGTCTCGTTCCAATGTACAAATACTTAATGCATTTTGAGGAGGTTTGGGAGAATAGGCTTGGGACTCGTATCATTATTTATATAAGTCTCATATTTCATTACTAGCATGGGAAGGCCACGTGATGTGTGGCCGAATATATATATATATGATATTTGGAGACATTTACAAATAAGCCTTGATGGAAAAAATAAATAAATATATTAAATATACAAAAGACGGATAAAATCGAATAAGTATAGTATCAATTTATCATTGGAACTCAAAATAAATATTAGCCATTGTCTAAAGTAAACATGCAGGAGCTTTAAGACTCTCTCAGCCAATTTCTCAAACAATCAGCGTGCTAAGTAATGATGCACATAAATTAGCTAACCCTTTACTCGTCTAATCAGAAATTCCCAAAAAATGGTTCCACAAACATCAACAGTATAATAAGAAAATTGAAATTTTTTCTAGGGGTGAAGAATATCATGTTAAGAATAAATTTTCACTCTATAAAAATTCCTCATCTCTATTTAGCGAATCTTTTACAAATTGCACATATGTTCATCTTTACAACTAGTCTAGATTTTTTTACACTTTCTTCATTCTGCAGCAGCCTTAATATTGGGGCGCACTGAAGAGCAACAAAGACACGTTAGCAACATAAAATATCTAACCCGAAAAACCTATTGCCTAAGTTTGTTACAAATAAAGAATACATATAAAAGCTATATAGGGTTTTGTGGATCCCGGAGCTTTAATGAGAAATTTTTTAAACAGAGTGTAATTAGTAGATAAAAATATTTTATTTTTATAAATAATTCACAATAAAACAATAATGATTAACTCACTGCAAAAACAAAGAACAAAATGATACAATGACTCAATTTCCAGTAATGAGTTTGTCGAAATCTTTCATATGATAAAAATGGTCAAATATATATTTTCCAATGAGTTTTCAATTGCCACCAATCTGCAGGCCAAAGAAATAACGAATAAACTATGGAAAATGACATATACATCGGAGGTTTTACCGAAATATTACCGGATCTCCCTTTTTTCTCTTCTAAGTTTCTTATACTTTTATTTTTAATAATTGTTTATATAAAAAAAATAGTTTTTTATATAAAAATAGTTTTCCTATTAATATAAAAAAAAACAGCTTTTTCTATATTATTAGAATAGTTTTAATATAAAAACATTTTTTAATTTTTTATTAGAATAGTTTATTTTTGTTATTTTTAATTAGTATTTTTTATTTTTTTATATTATTTTGAACTCGTTTAGTCCCTCAAACACCCATTTACCTAATATTCTCTTATTTTTAAAGGTCCGCGCCAGCAGCACCCCGTATTTATTAATTTTTTTTAATTTTATAACATTTAAAATAATTTTTGTATTTCTTAAAACTGTTTAAATGTCCCCCCCTCCCCTTTTTTACTGGATGCCAAGTCATTTAGTCCCTCAAATACCCATTTACTCAATATTCTCTTATTTTTAAAGGTCCGGGCCAGCGGCACTCATTATTTTTTATTTCTTAAATTGTTTAAAAATGTGGAAAAAAAGTTTTTATTTATTTATATTAAACTAACTTTTATTTTCTGATAATTTTTTATTAAAATTAAAATTAAAATTATTTGTTGAATATGGATCTAGGAACGTGGGTCCGTGCCAACGGCACTAACCAATCGCGATGTTAATTGCGTTGATGATGTGGGTTGGCGCCAGCGGCACTAACCAATCGTGACACGTCATTTCAGTGTATCGCGTCCGATAAATATTCTCTTATTTTTAAGGGTCCGCGCCAGCGGCAATCTCCCCTCCCCCTCCAATATTCTCTTATGTATCTCACTAACGTGTCATGTCGTGATTGGTTCGTTTTGAGGGGTCTTTTGGTGTGGGTCCCACCAGGACTCAAAAATGAACCCATACACATGCGACACGTCAGTGCATTGCACAGATTTAGTCAGATTTGTGTGTCGTTGATTTTAATTTTTTTATAAAATCATTTTATAAACAGTTTACAAAAATAGTTAAAAACTATTTTAAAAAAACTGTTTTTTTATTAATAGAAAACTATTTTTTTATATATAAAAAACTGTTGTTAAAAATAAAAGAAAAAGAAACTTAAAAAAAAGAGAAAAAGGGAATCCGGTAAAATGCCGGTAAGCATATCACTACTCATAAACTATTTATTAAATTTCCATACTTTAATGAAGTTGTATAGTGACAACCTTGTTTTGGTCAAAATCAAAATCAATTAGAGGGGTTTTATCTGGAAAATATTTGTATCCCTCCATTAACCAGAGATGCATTGCCTTACTACCTCACTACAAGAATTATGGCTTTTAGCAAGGAAAAAAATCGTTGCAAAAGGTACGTTTTCCTTGCAAAACACCTTTTGCAACGTTTTTTTTTTGCAGCGTTTCTCGCATTAACCATCATGCTATAGATCTTTTGAAAGGAAATTTTGTCATCGTCGCTAACAATATTTTGCAACGAAATTTGTCCTTGGGGAAAACAAGATTTTTCGTTGCAAAAAAGTTCTCATATCTTGATTTAAAAGATTTTGCAATGAATATTTCGTTGCAAAAAATACTAATATATCCTCACAAAAGATGTTTTGAGAGAATTAAAATACCTTGCTAAATGTTAATTTTACATTGCTAAAAGTCTTTTGTAACACTCTTTTTCGTTGCAAAAAAATTCTCGTATTTTGACTAAAAATCGTATACAACGAATATTTCATTTCAAAAGATACTACCAAATCCTTGCAAAAGATATTTTGAGAGAATTACAATTCCTTGCCAAATGTTCATTATACATTGCTAAAAGTCTTTTGTAACACTCTTTTTAGTTGCAAAAAGTTCTCATATTTTGATTAAAAATATTTTACAATGAATATTTTGCTGTAAAAGATACTAATAAATCTTCGCAAAAGATATTTTAAGGGAATTAAAATTCCTTGCCAAATGTCAATTCTTTGTTGCTAATAGTCTTTTGTAACACTCTTTTTCGTTGCAACATTTATTTCGTTGCAGAATTATATTAAATAATAAAATAAATAAAAATAAAATTAAGTACACACACATAATTAAAAGATGTTATATTATATTCAAAACATAAATGTACTACTGTTCATGTCACAATGAAGCTCAAAAGTAAATAATACTTCATAACTAAGAGATGAGTTTAAACTAGTTTTCTCATCACAAATAAAATAATAAAATCAACACTTGTCATCATTCAACTTGATTAGAAGAGACATAAGATCCTTCAGAAACATCTTCCTCAGGAGAAACGTCTTTATCTAGTAGTAAGGTGGCCTTCATTGTAGCCATCTCTGACACAAGACATTGGACTAGGATTTTCAAATCTACGATTTCTGTTTGTAACTTTATGTTCTCCAAATCAAAATTTTGCATGCAAAGTGATTTCAAAGGTCGGGTACTAAGACCCTTCACGTATCTCGACCTCTTTCCAAGGAATTTTTGACAAATTGATGCTTCATCAGAATCTTCCGAGCTTTTTTGCAATTCAATCATCTCTTTCTACAAAGAAAGAGAAAATAATATGTTACACAATCAGTTTGACTATTTTTTAAACTTTAAATAACAAAATTGACAAAGATTCATTTGTTTATTTAAGAAATTCAACATGTTGTGACACACAAATCACTAATCCAACAACTGTAGATACAAGTAAATCATCAATGAATCCCTTCCACCGATTTCACTTTAATTTAAAAAAAATCGAAAGAATTTTCTTTATTTATTCATGAAATCCAACCTGTTGTGACACAAATCAATAATCCAACAACTCCCGTCCACCAATTTCAACAAAAATAAAAAAATTAATCTAGCCCGTACGGCTTGGGAATAATGTTTTATGTTTAAGCACGTAAAATTATTTTCTTTTATATACTTACATATTCAGACTCTGCTTCTTCACTAATCCACCCGTTGTCCTTCGTGCAATGAGTATCATAAAATACTTCAATTTATCCTTTCGGCGTCTCATATGCATTACCTGCCTATAAACATACGAAAATAAAATACATAAGTACATGTATCCACATAAATTAAAATTTAACAAATTTACTAGAATATGTATCGCCTCTCATATGCAATGAAAATCAAGTGGGATACTCCCTTTGTTGGGTGGAAACCTTAGTAGATGATGGTATCCCGGAAAAATAATGATGTGGCAATTCATGAATTTGGCATACACGTGGAGGTTGGTTCATGGTACAATACTACATGTACATGAGATTTGAACTAAGAAAAATATCACATAAATTAAGAAAAAAGAAAAAACATAGCCATAACCATAACAAAAAGGAAGTCCTAAGTAAATATGATTATACAAGTGACACAAAGAAACAACAACATATTATGCATTTGAAAAAAAGAAAAGGAGCATGAAAACTAAACTACCAAGAAGAGTACCAACACATACATATCAAGAAATTGCAATTGTAGTGAAGATTCTATTCTCTTCCATTAACCTTCTTTTTATCTATCATCTCATCATTTTATGCCAAATCAACATTCCTAAATTACATTCTTTCTATATATACACTCAACTCGCATTTAAAAATATTTCTTTCTCTTTCATTCTTAGGAATATAATTCTTCAACTCAATATTTATCCATTAGTGTTGAAAAAATGATTTTTGAGATTATAATTGATGAGTTCCCAGTGGGTATGCGAGTCTTGGTTGTGGATGATGACCCAACTTGTCTTATGTTGTTGGAGACTCTCCTCACTAAGTGTCAATATTATGTTGAGACGATGAATCGAGCAGACAGGGCACTAGAGATGTTGCAAGACAACAAAAAGAAATTTGATTTGGTTATTAGTGATGTCCATATGCCAGATATGGATAGGTTTAAGGTGCTTGAGATGGACCTACCTGTCATAATGTTATCGGCATACGACGAGAACAAGCTAGTGATGAAGGGAATTACCCATGGAGCTTGTGATTATTTACTGAAACCTGTCCGAATCGAGGAGCTAAAGAACATCTGGCAACATGTCATCAGAAAAAAGAAAAATTACTCCAAAGATGACAAATATTTCGAAAAGTTTCATGGTGACTGTGGTGAAGGAGGATAAGGGTTAACAGGAGGTTATCATCAAAATGGGAAGCTCAATAGAAAAATAAAGGATGAGAATGATGACGAGGATGAAGAACACAATGACAATGGGCACAATAATGAATATCCATCAATACAAAAGAAGCCTCGGGTGGTTTGGTCTATGGATCTGCATCGCAAATTTGTTGCAACTGTGCATCATCTGGCCATTGACAAAGTTGTGCCTAAAAAGATACTGGATTTGATGAATGTGGAAAAGCTTACTAGAGAAAATGTGACTAGCCATCTCCAGAAATATAGGAACCCCATTCAAGAGCTTGAGTGTTAGCATAGACTTTAGTGTTAGCATAGACTTTATCAGGCCTACACCAAAACATTATTAACCTTACTCACCTCTTGCGATTCATTAACTTTTTTGAATAAAAAAAACTCTTCCCTATGCCCTTTTTTCTCATAATGAAACCAGTAATTAGGAAGATGGGGGCTGCTTGCCCCACCCTCCCAATCAGGCCGCTCCAACCTGCTAAACATATTACTAAGAGACCCAGAATCCCAGATGGAACAAGGGGTTTCACCATAGGACAAGGGAAGCCAATTTGACTCGTGTTCAAGCTGAATCACATCTGGGATGATGAGTTAATATTTATCAATTTTGTTCAACTGTTAATCACTAGAATTTAGTATGGTGTTTCCCTAATGAGTGTATGTTCATAGGTGGGGGAATTCATTATCTAGCTAATAACCCTATACATAAATTGTTTAGGCATTTTATGAATTGCAACATTTCATCGTATTATGAACAAAAAAAATAAAGATAATGCGTCAAGCTGTTAGGTTCATGTAAACAATTGTTTTCATAATATTATATTTGATAAAAACAAAAACAGAGCAGTGCATTAGCAGCTGCTTCAAAGATGAGGGCAACTGCGATTATGAAATTTGATATATACAGACATGTAAATGAAATTTGATATATAAGATAGCATACCAGGTCCAGTGACTCCAAGAGCTGAAGGTGCAGAATTTCTAGCATTAACAAGAATGAGCTGGGAGAGAGAGTCTGTTGGAGGGCTGAAGAAATGAGCCAGTGTCCATTCCAGGGCATAGAAGTTGTGGTCACTATCGTCTATTGCAACCACCATCACCTGTTTCTCCCCCATTCTATTGGTATAGAAATGAGGAAATGAGCTATATGCATATATCAGTGATATATGCTCTTGTATATGCATATATGACTGATATATGCACCACTATATGCATATATCAGTGATATTTGCTCACTATAAATATCAGGTATGGTAGTTTTTCTAGAATTATGAATCCCTCAAGCATCTTCTTGAAAGTGTGAAATAATTTGAATCCTCCAAAGTCTTTTACCACTACTAAGTTTGGAACTCAAAATGATAGCATCAATCACGATTTTCATATGCGCCGTTGTGAAACCATTATCATCCTTTTTGGTTCCAATAAGAACCTCCCACGAGAGTAGACATCATGTACCCATCCATTGCATCAGTCCGATGCACTTTTGGGTTCTTGACAAGTACTTCCACTTGAGAGTGAGGTGTTTCTAGATCGATCAGAACATTGGTTTTTGGTGATCGAAGAGGGACGTTCACTCTATTTTGGGTCTGAGATGCAAAAACAACAATTCATTTCAGATCTAACAATTAGTATCAGTTCAATTACAAAAACAATAATTTATTTCATTTCCAAAACGTAAGGCAGTTCCTTATAGCACTTCCAAAATCAGGGCAGTTGCAACTAGTATCAGTTCTTTATAGAAGATACAAAAATATCAGGTATTGCAGTTTTTACTATCTGCTATCAGGTGCTATGTGTATATCAGTGACAAAAATCATGTCAATAATAAGGCAGTGACCAAAACCGTGGCAATAATACCTGATATTAGTGACCAAAAATATGAGTGACCAAAATCATGGCAATAATACCTGATATATAAGGCAGTTGAGTCCAAACACGATTTTTATCGTGTCCAAATTATAGCAGCTACAAATATATAGCATCAACAACAAGAAAGTTCTTACTATCAGGTATTGCAGTCCCAAAAATATCAGCTTTTGTAGTCCCAAAAATATCAGGTATTGTAGTCCCAAATATATAATTTACCAAAGATTATCAGTTCTAACTAGTAACAGGTATATGAACCAATATTATCAGGTATAGCAGTCCCAAGCCATCATATTACTAAAGTGAAAATTATCATGTATAGCAGGTATAACAGTACATGCAAAATGCTCTGTTTAAAATGGAAATACTAAAAATAGCAGCACCATAAGTAGACATCAGTTATACTAAAAATAACAACACTAAATGTAGAGACAAAATGCAAATACATTCATATTCATATTCATATTCAGCACCGAATGTAGAGAAAAAATGCAATTACATTCATATTCAACACCAAATTAGAGACAAAATGCCAATAGTTATAGATAATTAAAGTAACATATGAGAGAAGTGAACTAATGTTGAACATGTATATGAGCATTCAGTTGGTTTATAACTGTATATAAGCACTCAGTTGGCTTATAACTGTATAGCATCACTCAGTTTGTCCGATTTATGCAGTTTCTATAATGAAAGATGTATATATTCGGCCACACATCGCATGGCCTTCATGCTAGTGTTTAGCAAAAATTAAGACCTTGGAATCGCTAGTCAATGATTCCCAATGGTACATTTATGTCGATGCTTGATTTTGCCTATTGAAACTTAATAGAGGTCTAATCAACATTAATAAACAATTAGTAATGGTAAAATAAAAGAAAACAAAATAAGTAAAAATTGGAAAATATGTGTGTACAATAGAAGGGAGAAGTGGTTGAAGTGGTTGTATTCCAGAGTGTGAGCTTGATTGCAGGGGAGAGAATTGAGATTGAATTTGTAATCAACCCTTGTGAGCACCTTAGGAAAGCTAATGAAGATGGTTTGATAGTGATTAAATAGGGGTCTTACTACCTTGCGGTGGGAGATGAAGAGTACCCCATTGATTTGCATTTCAATACATAGATTGTCTTCACATAACAAGAAGCATAGGATGGTATAGTTTAGGGATTTTTATAGATGATTGTGCTGGTTTGATGGTGATTGAAGAGAGGTCAAGAGAAAAGAACAAGAATCAAAGGATGTTATAATTTAATAACTTTGATAGGTGTTTGTGCTTTCTACTGATTGTTGCAAAACCAGAATTGAAATGAATTCTAAGAAGATGATTATGTTATTAAGGAGTTAGAATTAATAACGAATTTGAGATTTCTTCAAACAAAAAAGACAAGGTATTGAGAATGGGCTCAGAGAACAACATGGTTGTTTTCATTAAGCGCACTTGTTGTTAGTGCTACACTGTTTACGTTATGTTTCAAGAGCTGGGG
This sequence comes from Sambucus nigra, assembly GCA_949130495.1. Classification (NCBI taxonomy): domain Eukaryota; kingdom Viridiplantae; phylum Streptophyta; class Magnoliopsida; order Dipsacales; family Adoxaceae; genus Sambucus; species Sambucus nigra. The sequence goes on from OX422219.1 coordinate 419,466,783, forward strand.
GTGTGCCCTTTTGTCCACGAAATAGACCAAGATCCCGAGGGGAGGAAAATGGAGACATACACTTTGTGAAATTAAATATGTTGACACCTACTATCATGAAATATAAGAGGAATATGTACAAAGAGATAATCAATATATACTAGACTAATCTTTGATATTAATACTTAAAACTACACCATTATACATCAAACATAAGGAGCGAAACATAAACACTTTGTTTTCTTCGATTTCTCATACCCATGTGGGTGTTAAGAAATATTTAAATGGGTACACTAATGCCAGCACAAACATACCATGACGCAAAATTACACACATACACGGTCAAACTAAACCTCAAGAAGTTAAATGAGAATGAGCTTTATTATTAACCTACCTATGATTGTTAACAGGAACATATTCATTGTAATACCTATTAACTGTACATATCTACTAACACACCATCCATTCATCTTGTCTTTTTAAACAACCCACCTATATAGTTTACATGGATTCATATAACCTCCCCCATAACTTCTCTCTAGAATTAAAACACAACGCGACACACACACAAACATATCATCTTCATTATTCCTATGGCATACTTACCTGGTATATTACCAAATACACACCAACACACACATTCAGATTAAAATCACAAACCAAAACATAAAACCATGATTTTTGTTTCTATTAAAGCCACACTTTAATGATATAAACCACAGACAAAAATATAAACTTATTGTGGTGACAATGGTTGTGCAACACAAATAAATATGAAAGAGTTAATGACCAAGAAAGAACAAATACAACGCCAATAACACAACAACAGGTGTACGTGGTTCAGCAAAGATGTGCCTACGTCCACGGTGGCGCAGTCCGTATTATTTCTCTATATTCTGAAGAATAAGTATAGAGAATACAACTTGTCCTTTGCCCCGGACCTAGGGTTTAATTTATATATGTGTATGCTAATTAGTGGAGATGATGGGTTCCTTCATATTAGCCATATTCCCTATCCCTTCCCTTCATGGGATTGTGCTCCCCTATAACTTCTCTTCATGGGATCGTGGGGAGAGACCGGATCAATATGAAAGATAGAGGGCCTGGACTTTGGGCCACCAGAACTGGGCTACTCGTCCAGGCCCATGGTTCTCAATTCTGGGTACCTACAATTGCCCCTAAATTTGTTGGTCCATATTTATGGGTCCAATGAATTTAAATGATCAGCCATTATGGCTGATTTGTGATTCTTCGAAAACTGTGAAATTGCTTTGGCGACACCCGCTTCGCTATCCGTGCGCTATGATTAGAATTGAAGGCTTGTTGGGATAGCCACTTTTTCATTCGTCGTTTCAGCCCTTCCAGTATTCTTCCTTCTTCTGAGAACTCTAGCGCCTCGTACCTTCCTCTCTGAATTCCCATTCCCATTGCTTCTTAGTCGTCTTGAGCTCGTGCTTCTTCATCACTCGAACCGATCTTCTGTTTTGTAAGTTTCTTGTGCCCTTTCTTTGCACTTTCTCTTTTGTTTGTAGGATTTGAGTTTTAAAATGGCGAAGATTGGAAATAGGTCAATCTCTGAGTTTAGGAAGTTCTACAATATTCCTGAGTGGTTAGATATTGAATGTTGTGCCTCCCCTCCTAGGAACGTTAGGGATATAGAGGATGCTCACTGGATCCATGTTTTGTTGCTCTCCCAGGAGGGGCTTACTTTTCCCCCTAATGATCTATTTCTGCATTTTTTGGTTATTTTGATATTGTTCCCGCACAGTGCTCGCCCAATGTGTGGAAGATAGTAAATGGCGTCCATAGAATAAACCAGTTGTATGGTACTAGGTTAGGACTTGCTGAGATCTGTTTCTGCTATTCCTTCTCTCGAACTAGCTCAGGTGTTTTATACCTCAAAGCTAGGAGTCCTAATAGGGTATTGGTAGTAAACCTACCTGATTCCCATAAGGACTACTGGCAAGAGGGTTTACTCGTTAGGAATTGGCAGTTCCCTCCCCAGTTTGAAGGGTCGAGGTCTGAGAGGTTCACTGTCCCTTTTTATGGGGAAGAATATATAAGTAGACATTGTACTATTATTTCAACCTTTGCTGGCTTGTGATTTTTCTAACCTCTTTGCTTTTTCTTTCACAGCGAGGATAAAGAATTTGGAGCCTGATCTCCGCGAGGTTCGCATCTCGGAGTTGGTGAAAGCTTGGAATATTAGGGAGCCTCTGAGTGACGGTGAGCATCCCAGGTCTGCTACCTTTTTGCTCGAGTACAAGAACACAGGCTCCAGCTTCATAGCACGACCTGTGGAAAGTGTGCCAGAGTTTGATTTTTTGGGAGAGACTACTGCTGAGCCGATACCGTTGGACGAAGAAGAGAGCAGCTCTGAAAGTAAGCCTGCTGGTAATCTCGGTGAAGGGAGTTCTGATAGTAGCAGCTCTTCTGATTCTGAGGAGGCTTCTAAGGCTCGAGGATCGTCGAGTACTTCCAGCAGTTCTGGTGAAGATATGCCTCCAAGGAAGAACCTGATCAGAGATGATGATGATGATGACCATGTGCTCCTTGCACAAAGGTCAAAGAAACAGAAGACTGTATCTGGGGTTGTGGCTACAGGTTCTCGTCCTTCCTCTCAAGAGTAAGAGAGGAAGAGGAGAGAAGAAGAGCAGGTGAAAGAGAGGGAGAGAAAGGAGGAGGAGGAGAAGAAGAAGGTGGAAGAAAAGAAAAGGGTCAAGGAGAGGAGGAAGAGAGAGAGTGAGAGGGAGGAGGAGAAGAGGAGAGCTGAGGCAAGGACGAAGTCCGGGCAGGCCTTAGTTCCAGTGTCTGCTCTGCCAGAGGGAGCTTCTGTGGCAATCTCCCCTCAGCTAGCTCCGGCCCTGCTTGAGAGAGCTGTCCTCCCGATTGATCACCAAAGGGTAATAGGTTCGGAGCATCTGGCCCTTCAGGCTAGTCAGAGGCTTGCTCTGTTAAGGTTTCTTTTCCTCTCGTGTTTTGCTGACTTCTCTTGCTTTCCTTTTATTATATCTCTTTCTTTTTCGTAGTTCGTTATCGACTTCACTGTGCTGTATCGCTCACGCGACGAACTGGTGAAGAAGAATAGTGAATTGGAGCAAGAAAACTCTGCCTTGAAGCTGAAGGGTAAGGAGCTCGAGGCCAGTTTCAAGGCTGTTGATGCTGCTAGGATCTCGTCTGATTTGGCCCTTGCTACTTCCGCTCGCGAGAGAGATGATGCGGTCAGGGATCTGGGCGAGCTGAGGAAGTCTTATGATCTGGTATGTACGAGCAAGCTGGACCTTGTAGAGAAGAGCAGAGTTCTGTCCGAGCAACTGGAGGCAGAGAAAGCCCAGGAAACCACCATGAAGGAGGACTCATACAACTCTGGGTGGGCTGCTGCTTATGATGATGCTGAGGCTCAGATTGGCTACATCAGCCGTCTGAATTTCAAGAAGGGCTGGAACAAAGCTCTTCTAGCTGCTGGTGTGGATGCTGAGTCTCCCTTGTTTGACGAGCACGACCCGGGTCCCAAGCCAACTGTGGACGAAGAATCTCCTGCTCCAATTATCGAGGGTGCTGATCTTCCCTCGGATACAGTTCCTACTGAGGGGGATACTTCTGGTGCAGCTGATAAGGGGATGCAGCCAGACACCGCTGGGCAGTCTGAGGTTGCCAGTTAATCTGTTTTTAGGATTTTCTTTTGTACTTTTTGCTTGTAATCTCCTAAGTTTTTTCTGCTCGATGTACTTGGCCTTTATTAATGAATGATAAGATTCTCCATTTTGTTTACGCTGATCCCTTTTTCTCTTCTATCTTTCTTTTATCTGTAGTTGGTTGATGTGGATGACTATATTCCTGTTACCTCCCAACTGGGTAGGACTCTTGGTCCTAATGCAAGCCATACAGTTCGCCAGGCCTTTACTAGACTTTGCAGGTTTGCTAAATTAAGGAACCAAAAATATAAGGATCAGTCCGAGCTAGTGGCCAAGTTGAAGGACAGGCTCCAGGAGATGGGAGAAATCGGTGCTTCAGTGCAAGAAGAAGTCAGTGCACTGAGAGCAAGGTTGCTGGAGGCCACCGAGATTAACCAGGTCAGGGAGTTCCTGCAGCAGGAGAATGAATACTTGAGGAGGGAAGTCCTAAGGCTTAAGGAGCATTCGTCGAGCATCGCTTCGGTAGTCCTACAAGGCTCTTCTTCGTCGCGAGCTGCTCGGCCTTCCCTCCCGCGTGCTGGTAGGAGTGCCAGGGGTAGGAACAGGGAAGTCGAGGAACAGCGTGAGAGGGAGATGGAGGAGCTACGCGGTGACGTTCGGCGAGCTTATGTGACTGCGGCTGGGCTCCAGAGGGATGTCACCCGACTACGGCATTTGTTTAAGAACGATCATCGACAAGTGTGGTCCGATGGCTACGATCAAGGCTGGCTGGATGCTCCGACGAGACTATCAGAGTTCGAGGAGCTCTCCTTCATCAAAGGGTGGTTGAGTGCCCTCAAAGAGCTGCAGGTCCCGAGGAACTCGACGTTGTGGTATCGACACGAGATGTCCTCCTCCACTTTGATGCCCAATCCATTCAGGCGGGATGATCGATGGATCCCCATTGATGCCATTCCCCGGCAACTATTGGAATTGGACGCAAATGAGGTCGTGGAGGAGCTCGCCCCTGCTCCTGATGATGGAAGGAGAGCTAAAGTTGCTGATTATCTTGCTCGGAGGCTTCCACCTCCTTGAGATTTTGTTACTCTTTTTCTTTTTGATAATTGTAAATGCTTTGGGCGAGCTTCGCCGACTAAACATGTATTATCATTGTTTGTAAATATAAAAGATTAATGAAAAGTTCGAGTTTTGGGCAATTTTGCCGACTAAACTTGTTCATCCAATCCTTTTATATTTTGCTACTTCACAGTCCTTTTTATTTTGTCATGTGAGTATCCGCCCAGTCCAGTACAAGAATACCATTGTGCCCTCACTTTACCTTTTAGGTTGTGTCGTCACACTCCCTTAGGCCTAAGTAGGGCAATTGGCAAGGACACACCTGGTATTTGATGTCATCATCCGATCAGGATTTTGTTCAACCAAAGTAGGTTTGATGCCTAAGAATACTCTGTAGGGCTTCATATATTTCCAGGGGTAATGCTAAGAGGTCTGTCGTGCTTCATGATGATGACCTGAGGAGGGGTGTTCCCCTGCTATGTCGACCATTATGCCTGTGATTTGGAAGGGATGTGTAATAATTAGATAGTGATTTAGAGAGTGATTTAACTGAGAGATTTTCATTAGTGAAGTGAGAAATGAACTGTCACATAACGAATACAATAAAAGATTTAATAATAATGTTCCTAAAAATAGAATTTCTTGAGATTAGCCGCGTTCCATGATCGTGGTATCTCCCTGCCCTCCATCATTTCCAAATGATAGGCACCTTGTAGGTTGTCTCGAATTATCTTATAAGGTCCTTCCCAGTTTGGGCCCAGTTTGACGTCTGATGGCTTCACTGTGTTGCCCAGAACCTTTCTTAGAATGTGGTTCCCATCTTTGAATTTCCTCGGATTTTGCTGTAGTGCTTCGCGAGCTGTTGATGATATCTCGCTAGTTTCACTAAGGCAAGTTCCCTGCGTTCGTCGGTCAGGTCGAGTTCAGCGAGCAAAGCCTCATCGTTCTGGCCTTGTTTGACAAGATCGGATCTCATTGTCGAAAATCCTGCTTCTAGTGGGATGATCGCCTCCATACCATATGTTAGTGAGTATGGTGTTTCTCCTGTTTCTCGCCTAGGGGTCGTTCTGTATGCCCATAGGATATGCGGTAGTTCGGTTGCCCATGCGCCTTTGGCTCGTTCTAACCGCTTCTTCAATCCAGTGATCACTGTTTTGTTGGAGGCTTCAGCTTGTCCGTTGCTTTTAGGGTAGGCCACTGAGCTGAAGTGGTGCCTGATCCTGTGTTCGTTGCAGAAGTCCTGGAAAGGGCCACTCTCGAATTGTGTTCCATTGTCAGTGATGATGGTTCTGGGGATTCCGAATCGAGTGATTATATTTCTCCATATGAACCTTATCATGTCAGCATCTCGGATGTTCGCTAGTGGTTCTGCCTTGATCCACTTGGTAAAGTAATCAGTTGCAATCAACAGGTATTTGCGATTGCCGGCAGCGGTGGGCAGTGGTCCCACGATGTCCATTCCCCACTGGGCGAAGGGCCAGGGACTGGTCAGGGATTTTAGTTCGCTGGCGGGCTGGTGGACCATGGGAGCGTGAAGTTGGTATTTTAGGCATTTTCGGACATATACTGCGGAGTCCTTTTGCATGTATGGCCACCAATAACCTTCCTTCATTGCTCGGAAGGCTAGAGACCTTCCTCCGACATGACTTCCACAGATTCCTTCGTGAAGCTCGTGAAGCACTGCCTTGACATCGCCTGGGTGGACGCATCTAAGGTAGGGGCCGGAGAAAGATCTTTTATACAAGTCGCCTCCTGTAGATAAGTGAAAGCGAGCAGCTTTGACTCTTATCTGGTGGGCAGTTCTCTTATCCTCTGGAAGAGTTCCGTTCTTTAAATAGTCCTTCAAGGGATCCATCCAGCTGGGGGCTGATTCCAATTGGAGTAATGGTTTTGCTTTTGTCAGCTCGCAGTTGGGGTAAATGCTTGGGCAACTGAGGAAATCGATAGGGATGACCCTTTTAAGGCTAGAATCAACTACCGAGCTCAGGGCTGCTAAGGCATGAGCGTGGCTGTTTTGCCTCTTGGGAAACTGTTGGATGTTGATCTCTTCAAAGCTCGTCATTAAGTTTTTTACCAAGGAGAGGTAGGTTTCCATTCTCTCATCCTTCGCGTTATAGTCTCCACTTATCTGATTGGAAACTAGTTGCGAATCTCCGAATACCTGCAAATTCTTTGCTCCCAGAGTTTGCGCCTTATGGAGACCTCCTATTAGGGCTTCGTATTCTGCTTCGTTGTTGGAGGCTGCAAATCCCAACCTGATTCCTTGCTCAAGGACTGTATTTTCTGGAGTGATGAGAACAATTCCTACCCCTGCCCCCTTTGAGTTGGAGGCTCCATCAACGAATAGTTTCCATCTTTCCACTGTAGCTTGGTTATTTTGTTCTGTTGGCTTAGGATGGTCGAAGGGTTCTTCGCCTGTGAATTCAGCTATGAAATTAGCAAGGATTTGACCCTTGATAGCTGTCCTTGGTTGAAATTGGATGTCAAATCGGCCGAGCTCGACTGACCATTTAGACAGTCTGCCCGATAAATCCGCCTTCCTTAGGACAACCTTGAGGGGGTGTGATGTAAGGACGATGATCGTCTGAGCTTCGAAGTAATGCTTCAGTTTCCTCGAGGCCATTACTAGGGCGAATGCGAGCTTTTCCAATGGTAGGTAGCGCTGCTCGGCATCTAATAAGGTTTTGCTCGCGTAATAGACTGGATGTTGGATTCCTGTAACTTCACACATTAGCGCTGAGCTGACAGTATGACTGGATACAGAGAGGTAGAGGTACAAAGAGTCCATTTGCTGTGGTATGACAAGCAATGATGGAGAGCTTAGGTAAGACTTGAGCTCGTTTAATGCTCGCGAGCAATCTGGGGTCCATTCTACTATTTTGCTGCCTTTTAAGAGTTGGAAGAAAGGCTTGCATCTCTCGGAGGATTTAGAAACGAAACGATTTAGAGCAGCGAGCATTCCAGTGAGCTTTTGTACATCTCGGACTGTGCGAGGAGGTTGCACTCTGTTGATTGCATCAATCTGGTCCGAATTAGCCTCTATGCCTCGCTTGCTGACCAAATACCCAAGAAACTTTCCTGACTGGACACCGAAGGAACACTTGCTCGCATTGAGTTTCATTCGGTACTTCCTGAGGATTTCGAAGGTACTTGACAGGTCCGAGAGGTGATTCTTCTTCTCCTTGCTCTTGACGAGCATGTCGTCGATGTAGACCTCCATTGTGTCTCCCATTTGATTCTTGAACATTTTAGTAACTAGCCGCTGATAGGTTGCCCCTGCATTTTTTAGCCCAAAAGGCATGACCTTGTAACAGTATAAACCAACCGTCGTGATAAACACCGTTTTGTCCTGATCTGGGGCATACAGGGGAATCTGGTGTTATCCTGAGTACGCGTCCAGGAAACTCATTCGTTCGTGAGCTGCGGTGGCGTCTACTAGTTGGTCTATTTTCGGAAGAGGGAAGCTATCCTTGGGGCAGGCTTTGTTGAGGTCAGTGAAGTCTATGCAAACTCTCCACTTCCCGTTGCTTTTCGGAACTACCATTGGGTTGGATAACCATTTGGGGAATTGCACTTCCCGTATGGATCCTGCATCCAGCAGTTTTTTGACTTCTTTTTCTATTGCTCTGGCTTTCTCGGGAGCAGTTCGCCGTGCCTTCTGCGCTATTGGCTTGAATGTGGGATCGACGTGCAACTGATGGCAAACCATATTGGGATCGATTCCTGGCAGCTCATAGGATTCCTAAGCGAAAACATCTATGTTGCTTCTGAGTAAGGTTGACAAATCCTTTTGCTCTTTGTCGGTGAGTGACGCTCCGATCAGGAAGACTCTGCTGTTGTCGCCTTCTTTAGCTGTCACTTCTACCAGGTCCTCGATGACACGCTCGGAGGGGAGGAGCCTGGTCTCTCCCACTCCAGGCCTTCCATATTTTAATTTCTATTTGGAAGGAATTGCACCTTCCTCCACTTTCTCGCTGGGTTGAACGGCTTTTTTCTCTGGCTTTGGTCGGATGGCCGCTATGAAGCACTTCCTTGCCATTGCCTGGTCGCCATGTATCTCCATCACTCCCCGCTCGGTGACATATTTGAGTTTCTGGTGGTAGGTCGAGGAGACTGCCTTCATTGCATGAAGCCATCCCCTGCCGAGGATAGCCTGATATGGTGAATCGATGTCGACCACCAAGAATTCGATCATCTTGGAAACATTTCCAACGCGCACTGGCAGTACTATTTTTCCCAGAGGCATGGTCATTTTTCCAGCGAAGCCAACCAGAGGGACAGTGGTTCCCTTTAGGTCGGCGATGTTCAACTTTAATTTCCAGAACAGGTCGATGTACATTACTTCGGATGAGCTTCCTTAATCGACGAGAAGCCTGTCGATGTCAAAGTTGGCTATCCTGAGCGTAATGACTAAGGCATCATGATGTGGGGTTCTTACTCCCACAAGATCTTCATCCGTGAAGACAATATGCTTGTTGTAGTTGATGTCCTCTGCTCGCCGACGTTTTCCTGACTGGTATTTTGCTGGGTCAATCTGAAAAGCTTGCATTACCGCTGTCAGTTTCTTTACCTCCATTCGAGCTGAGTTACCTTGGATTTGCTTGACGTCAGATACTCCGTGGATTACTGCGAATTCGTGTCCGACGTCATCTTCCAATACGTTGTTGGGTTTCGCCTCTTTGTAGGCGGCCACTTTCTCTACCTTCTTTTCCACAAAGTCATTCAAATGTCCGGACTGGGCCAACTCCTCGAGGTGGGACTTTAGAGCCTTGTAGTGCTCGGTCTTATGCCCTCCCTCTTTGTGGAAAGTGCATCTTAATGCATTGTTTCTTTTCGAGGGACTCCTCCCATTTTCCGGGGCCATTTGATGAACTGCTCATCCTTGATCTTCGCGAGAATTTTGTAAATCGGCTCTTTGAAGACGGTGTTGACCGCCTGGAACGATTTTGTTACGTTAAGGTTCCCTCCGCTTTTGGAGCCATTCTTGATCCCACTCTTTCCTCCTTTCTTCTGGTTTTCAACTTTCTCACTTCCCTTGGTAGTGAGCTTGGATCGACCGTTCTCTCCTACATTAAGGCGGGTGACGTCTTCCACCTTTGCGTATTTCTCAATTCGGGCCATCAGGTCGTCAATGGTCATAGCTTCCTTCTTCGTCAAGGATGGTAAAGGAGGGAAGAGCTAGGTAATCCGATTTTGAAGGAGGCCACTGCCACCTCTTCTGCGCAATCCTCAATCTCGTTGAATAACTCCCAGTATCTCTTCTCATAGTCTCGGAGTGTTTCTTGAGGCGTTTTCTTCATGGTTAATAGAGCATCCATCCTTTTGGGATGGGAGCTGCTGGTGATGAACCAGGCCGTAAAGAGATCGGCCAGGGATTTGAAATTTCTGATGGATCGGTGAGGGAGTTTTTCGAACCATTTCTGAGCCACGTCATGGAGGCTCGAGGGGAAAATACGGCACATCAGTGCATCCCGGTGATTCCAGAGGGTCATGGCCTGCCGGTACTGCCTGACATGATCAATGGGATCAGTCTTCCCGTCGTAAATCTTGAACCTTGGAATGGAAAATTTCTTGGGAGCCTCTTCCTCTTCAATTTCCTTCGTGAAGGGTGACTTCATCTGGGTCTTGAGAGCTCTCCTGGCGAGTTCTCTGGTCGACCTGGTGCCACGGTGAGCTGGATGTTGGTCCATTTCTCTGCGGACCAGGTTCCGTATGTTTTCGTCGCTGCGAGCAGGGCTCTGGTAGCGGTGAGCTCTTCTTAGTTGCTCGCGGAGGTCGTCGTCTGAGTTGCCACCTTCAACCCTTTGATATTCCCTCCTAGGGCTCCTTCCACGGCTGCGAGATTTGCTCGCCTGAGGGCTAGGAGTGCGATAGAGGTGTCTCCTGGTATCGGGACGTAGTTCCTTCTCCAGTCTTTCCAGTCTGCTTTTTAAGCGAGCATTCTCAGCCTCGTATCTGCGCGAGGACTCCCTCTGCTCGTGGAGCCTTGCCTCGTAGGCATCAATCAATCTGGATATCTGCGTGGACTTTGCTGGTCCTTGACTTTCTTCTGAGGATGGCCTTTCCAAGCGAGCCTCACGATCTGAACGTCGAACCTCAGACCTAATCCTGCGAGGAGTAGGTGGCTCTTGAATATCTCCTGCTTGAGGAGCGTTGCTACTGTGACCAGACATCTTAGATTCTTTTCTTGGCGTGGGCTCTTCTCGGGGAAAGATGAACGCTTCCCACAGACGGCGCCAATTGTGGTGACAATGGTTGTGCAACACAAATAAATATGAAAGAGGTAATGACCAAGAAAGAACAAATACAACGCCAATCACACAACAACAGGTGTACGTGGTTCAGCAAAGATGTGCCTACGTCCACGGTGGTGCAGTCCGTATTATTTCTCTATATTCTGAAGAATAAGTACAGAGAATACAACTTATCCTTTGCCCCGGACCTAGGGTTTAATTTATATATGTGTATGCTAGTTAGTGGAGATGATGGGTTCCTTCATATTAGCCATCTTCCCTATCCCTTCCCTTCATGGGATTGTGCTCGCCTATAACTTCTCTTCATGGGATCGTGGGGAGAGACCGGATCAATATGAAAGATAGAGGGCCTGGACTTTGGGCCGCCAGAACTGGGCTACTCGTCCAGGCCCATGGTTCTCAATTCTGGGTACCTACACTTATAATATTTTTTTATGAAACCGACACGTTAATATCCCACATCAACACTCAGAACACCAAAATTTCTTAAAATTCCCTTAAAAAAATAAGACCCGCCAGGTACAGTTAAAGAACAAGATTTTTTCAAATATTATCATATAGCTAATAAATAAACAATTTGTTTGGGCATTGAACTTTATAATGTATAAGATTACACGTGCGAAGAATTACCACCACCAACTAATCATTGTCAATTGGAAAATAAACAATAAAATTAGGGTTTTACCTTATAAGCAATTTCTTGATTGTCCACCATGAAGATGAGAAGTTGAGAAGTAATAGGTCTGAAATATTCTAATTCCAAAACTTGAAACAGTAAAAGAACTCAAATTCATTAATATGTGGAGTGTTCGTGTGTTAGAGAGACAGAGGAGCGAGGGCTTACCGTTGGAGATGGAGCTGAGAGGGGAGAAGGAGGGTTTGGAGAGATAGGGTTTGGAAGGTTTAGAGAGACGAGGGGGGAGGGTTTGGAACGTTTGAAGAGACGAGGGGGGAGGATTTGGAGAGTGGGAGAGACGAGGGTTTTGGCTTTAGAGAGAGAAAGACAGTTTTTGGGCTTCTTCTTTTTTTGTTAAATGTAAGTCTTATTATTTTGAAGGAAAATAATTAAAACGTTGCAGTAAATATTTCGGATACTAAAAAAAGAGAGGAAAATTTTACCGCCATGTTTTGAGCAAGGATTTTAAAATTTCGTTGCTAAAAGTTACATTTTGCAAGGAAAATATTTTCTTGCAAAATGTTTATAACAAGATTATACTTTTAGCAACGATTTTGTTATTTTCCTTGCTAATAATACACTTTTAGCAATGAAAGTTACTTCCTTGCTAAAAAATTCGTTGCTGAAACCAAATTTTCTTGTAGTGACTAGTAAGAACCAATTCCATCTTCATGCGGCATTTATCAACCCCAATATTTTTCCTTTTGTTGTCAATCAAAATCTCAAAGCTGATTGAAGAATCATCAAAACAATGATAACCCAGAGCTCAAAGAAACATATTTCCCAGGAAACAAACAAAATAAATAAGAAAATAACACTAACCCATTACTCTCAAACCCACATTATCGAGACTAAGACAGGAAGAGTCCTAGAAAACCAAACCCATTTTTTATTTTTATTTTTCTAGATATAAAACAAAATATGAAATATTATTGTAAAGTCATACCATAGATAGAGAGATTTGAAACTGACCTAGGAAAACAGACTCGGTGGCAGAAAGAAAAAATTCAAGCAATGGTTTTCTCATAGTCCAAACAAATGATAAATAGAATCGATAGGAGCTGTTGAGATTTAAGGTAGAACGGGAAGGTCCGTTAATAAATAAGGAGAGAGGGAGAGAACCGGATAAGTTGGAGAAAGGGCCTTGAGCTCATTGAATGGAGAGAGAAGAAACATTTAACTTAGATGTGCAAATCAATGGATAGATGCACGCATGTATAAGGGAGGTGGGAAAATAAGTGTAGTCAATGATGTTGCAATGTGTATATTCCAAGAGAAGGCACGTAAAAGTAGTCACTCGCCACGTGTAAGCAAATCTTTATTAACATGTTTACATTTATATCAATGTCATGTGTTACTCTCAGGTCTACAGTTTTTAGATAGATATATAGATTAAGGTAAAGAGTGAATTAAAATTTATCCACCCAAGAAAATTACAAAATTTGAAACCGCATGAACTCTAGGAGTAGAAAATTTATAAAACTCTTGCTTCACACACACATACGTATTAGTGTATCCATAACTATATGTGTATGAAGAGATACAGCCAAAAACTTGTCACGGTAGCAGTTAAAGAAAAAGAAGAAAGGGATGTTTGGATTTTATTTTCATTTATAGGTTATTGTCTTTTTGTTTTCTAGTAATTGTTTGAATTTCTTTCCTCTTGTTTGGTCCACTTTTGTGTATTGTATTGCAGCTATTTCTTACGTTCTCATCTTGCTCTTTATTGTCAAACCTTACAGTTATATGAAGGCCCATGCATTTCATATTCTTTACTGGGATTTAGGAACTAAAAGTCATCACTCTCTCTCTCTCTCTCTTTCTCTCTCTCTCTCTCTCTCACACACACACACACACAGATCTTCTTATATGTTGTACTTGTTTCAGCTTCTCTTTTAGAAAAGCTTCTTCAATGATTAAAGAGTTTGTCTGTCCGCAAAAAGAAAAAGTATGCTTCTTCACTCCTGTCTCTTTATAAAGTCTCTTAAGTTCCTCTGTTTCATTTCTCACTCAGTTAACATTTTCAATTTAAAAAAAAAAAAACTATTCTGATAATCATATCCCAGGTAAAACGAACAACCCATCATTTGCAATTGAAAACTATGTTGCAGAGATTTAGATTTTCAAGGTTCTGTTTCAGGGGAATTTCAAAACTACGTTGTTTTCTTTTCATGAAGTTAAACGTAGCAGGAGGTTACAAAAGCATAAAAGTTCACAGTTTTTTCTTAATAATTTCTCTTTACTATAAATACATCATATATGCATGTGTGAGGGTGTGGGTGTTAGTTATTTAAATGTATGAAGTAACTCTCTCTTTCTCTCTCTGTTTTTTCTCACATAAGATATGGATTCACCTTTCTCATTGAATGTTGGTGGGCCTTCTTCTGGTTACCTTGAAGATGCCATAGCCGGATGGGCTAACAAATGCAACCACCAACAAACGGTTACTCGCCCTGACGATTATATGGTAACTTATTTTTCGGACATTCTCTTACATAAATTAATTTTAGATACAAAATGTGTACTCATTCTCTAATAGTCTTTGCTGCAGTGGCAGAATGAACAAAATTTGGATGACCATTTATTTGGTTTTGCTTCCATGGAGACTCACTCCCTTGCTGGTAATTAACTGCCACATTTTGCGCTCTCATTCTTTTTGCCTTTTATCTCATTAGTAAAATGAAAATACAAAACTTATCATATGGTCATTTTCGTTAGAGCTTTTTCATTTTCTGTTTTTTTTTCCTTCAGTGTCGTTTTTTTGGATCTTGGACTATACAAAATCAAACTCAAATATGAAAAAAAACTGTTCAAATTCATTTTATAATTTAGACTTCTTTCGCTCTCATGTAACAAAGAAAAAAATCGTAGTTGTTGGTAGTGGTTGGTTTGGCTGTACTTATATGTTTGATTGCTTTTGCCAGATGTTTTATTATGTGTTTTTTTCTCTATGTTTTTGCGTTACAGAAATAAAAAAGAAAGAAAACAACTTCACAAGGGATGTTGACAAATAACATACACTACTGGTTTGACAATAATGTGTTAGTTTAGAATTTATCTTACTATAAAACACACAATTCTGAGGTTTCTTGCGTTAAAATAGTTCATGTTTTTTTCAGTTACTTTTTATTGCAAAAACTGCATTATTGAGGTTTTATTTAACGCACTTTTTATGTGATACATGTTTGGACTTATTTCAGAAGCTTTTGACTGAACCTGTTTTTCCATTTAATATCATCAGTTAGCATAGAAATATGGGGCTTTGTAAATTTAGGACCTATTGTAATATGTATTTTGGAAATAGGACAATAAATATTTTATTTATAAATGTAGTCCCTATTTTTGAATAAAGCCGCTGGCGCGGACCCATATCCATAAAACGTCAACCAATCACAACATACCACGTCAGCGGCTAATTTGAAAACAGGGACTAAAAATGGAAACAAAATGTTTGTTGTCCTATATCCATAATCAATATTATTTTAAGTCCTAAAAATGCATAATCTATAGAAATATTTCAGCAGTATTATTGTATAGTACTGTCAATATATGTTTTGATTCGCAGATGTGTACTATATAAACTCTTCAAAGATCCCTAGGAACGACGACGTGTTGAATATGTTGACATCTCGACCAGATACACCCACTACAGGAATTAAACAAGGGATTCATTCTCCCCAATGTCCCCTTCCGCTTCAAACATGCATGGCCTTCATGGATTCCCTTGGAAAGGCTACCTCAATTTCAAGTACTGTTCTCTCTTTAGTACGAGTCTTCTATGGTGACACAAAAATGTGACACAATGGACGTGTCACACCCCCATTCACTTGTGTCCGGATTTCATTAAGCTATATCTCTAGCGGAACCCAAACACGAGTGAATGAGAATGCGACACGTCGATTGTGTCACAATTTTATGTCATAAAATTGTGTCAACCTATTATTATTGTTTTAATATTTGAGCACCAACTTTTTAATGCAATATAATAATAATAATAATGAAGGAATAAAGTAAAAGAAAAATATATCCTATCCTCTTTATTTTTCTTTACTTCTTCTCCTTGTAACCTTTTCCTCTTTTATATTTTTTTTCCCCTCTATTTGTCTCTTTAAAATATGCTTCCTAATCCATACCCTTTTTCTCTTTTTAAATTGTTTTAATTTAGAAAATATTCAAATTCAATAGTTGAACAACCTCTCGTGAAGACAATGTAGATGCAACTGTTACACTCAATATTTTTCCTGTTTTTCCAGAGAGATACCGGGTGAAGAAAATAGCTTATCCATTCGACATGATAAAGCGAGGAGGGATCGAAGGGCATGTAACCCTCAAAGATATTAACTATCGTATGCTAAAACGACCAACAAGAACTATTAGGCACCCGGTGGGCAATTTTGCCACTCGCTCGTGCCTCTCAACAGGCGGTGTTGGTGTTTCAGGCAAAGTTGTCGTCGCGCTCACTAAAATTCATACGCGAGGAAGTGGCACCATTACTGTTATTAGGACCAAGAGCTAACTAGATATCTCCACTTTTTTATTTGGGTTGTAGTATATAGGAAAGATTAATGTGATTCAAGTTAAATAGAATTTATGAACAGAGATATGTTTCAAAAGCACAAGTCTATTCGCAAAAAGTTATTCAAGGAGAAAACATTGTAATCGTAATCGTTTATTTTCTCTCATTACATGATGATAGCAAGAATATCTCTTGATAAGAAAAATAAACATAGCATTATAATCAAAGATGTTATATATACAACAATTCTACTCTAACAACCAACCACAGAGATTGGATATTTTGAAGTACAAAAGGTGTAGTACATCCGATAGTTGATACTAGTAGTGGCAAAATGTGGCCCAAATAATAAAACAATCCATATTAGCCCAAGCATCTAAATATGGGGCCCATGTTTAAAAGCTATGAGTTAAATATGGGGCCCATATTTCAAAGCTATGAGTTAAATATGGGGCCCATATTTGAAAGCAAAAAATCAAATATGGAGCTCAATTTTAAAAGATACAAATCAAATATAATACTCATTTTAAAAAGTTATGAGTAAAATATAAGTTTTTTTTATATATACCTCGAATTGTAATACTTAATTTAGTAGAAAAATAACGGGTTGGCCCAACCCATATTTGGTCCGCCCATATTTGGCCCGGTCCACATTTGGCCCAACCCACATTTGGCCCAACCCACATTTAGCCCAGCCCATATTTGACCCGCCCAAATTAGGCCCAGCCCATAATTTTGCCAGTACTAGTTGATACATATAAACAGGGCTCTAAAGTTTTAAGAGTCTTAGGCAAACAATCAATTGGGATTCTTTATATAAAAAAAATCAAATTAAACAAAATATGTTCTTCTCGCATTTTTTAATGTAAAATTATCAATTAAATCATCAAATTCAATTATTGTTATCAAATCTTTTTCAATTGATAACATGGGTAATCCATTTAATATTTCTCGTGACATGGTAGAACGAAGATAATATTTTATAATTTTAACGTTGAAAACTTCTTTCGGCCGAGGCAATCGTAACGAGTATTGTCAAAATTATTCTATAGGTGATCCAAGCTTTTGGAAAAATACAATCCATTCTTTTAATATATTCTAACACCTCAATTGATTTTTTAGTTTCTTTAGATAAAGACGTCTTTAAAATTTTCGATTCACAAAACAATTGATTTCAGTGCATTTAGTATGTGGGTTTGGACTTATTTAATTGGATTTATAAATGAGTTTCTAATCTTTTTATTTGGGGGCTTTTTATTTTGTAAATTCTTTTAAATGAGACAAGTTTTATTTTTGGGGGACCTTTTTAAGTGGTAACTTTAATTTTTTTTTTTCACAAC
The DNA here is from genome assembly GCA_949130495.1 of Sambucus nigra. Lineage (NCBI taxonomy): Eukaryota > Viridiplantae > Streptophyta > Magnoliopsida > Dipsacales > Adoxaceae > Sambucus > Sambucus nigra. The sequence goes on from OX422219.1 coordinate 419,484,239, forward strand.
TAATTTTTTTTCCATAACTAATTTTTTTTCGGAGAAGACCCAATTAATCGGGGGCCATAGGCAACCGCCTGTTTTGCCTATAGGCAAAGCCGACCCTGCCCAAAAAAGAATTGCATTTTATTTGGACGAGATGCATTACTAACAAAGCTATATTTAGAAAATTGAATAATCAATCAAATTGCGTACTATACCACTTGAATGCATTTTGATAATGTAAGACTAAGACATAGATTAATTCGCTTTCTTTAAGGTTGATTTTGTGCCTTTTTTGTATGTCAACCGTCGAGTATATAACAAATGAAAATACTATCAAAAACTCCTTCGCTCTTTGCAATGAGTTATGAAGGAAAACTGATTACACTAAAATATTTGTTCACCTAAAAAAATATAAAGAGGGAATGTAGAGAAAATCGAATGTAACTATAGACACCCCAATCTCGAGATTTCATTTCCTAGACTTATCTATTAGCTCGGATAAAGGGTCCATAGGAAAGATTCACCCTTCTTTTAGAGAGAGATACCCATAGGGGTTCCCTAATAAATACTTGACTCCTAACTCCAAGGACATTGGGTGCGTCAACCCCTTATCTCACCTTTCAGTATAAAATCCCTCCTCCTAGGGCACTAAGATAGTGAAAGATTATCCCTTTGCAATGTTGGAAGCAACGGAACGTAACTCCTCCTTAAAAATATGAGTCTTTAACCCTATGTGAAAAACTTGTCAAGAGACCCGCAAGTACTTGAGATTCCCCCAAACCTCTAATTTGTTCATGACATGTCATTTGAATGTTCTTGGAAATCTTGTGAGAAGGAAATCCCATTTCAATAGTTGATCGAATAACAACCGACAATCAAGATTTGCATTTTCAGCACCACAGCCTACTTGAATTAGACCTTAAAAATCTCCAAAATTGGAAAAGTTAAAGTAAAGGATTCATATCTTTTAATTATCTTTCCTAAGGTTCAAACCTTAATCCAGTTAGAGATTTAAGTCAAAACTTATTCCTAAAATACAAAAGTGTCTTAAAGGTGTCAAACATTCATCCCACGCAACATCTCATGCGCCGGATGGAACACTTTAGTAACATTACCAAAATGAGGATAGCAGAATCTAATAAAAATCACCATGGCCTAAGTTTTGGTTCCCGCCAAACCAACATTACAAAAACCCTAAATAGGCATCGTCGAACATGACATAGACTTCATTTTGTTTCAGACTAATTGTAGTCCAATCAAAGTTCAAAATATATTTTTCTAACATTTTAACAAGATTCTTCTTTGGATGGATTACACCGCGTGAAATCCATATTTAGGGCGATAAATCCTAAATATAAAATTTATAAGTATCAAACAATTAATAATAATTCTAAACAAATGGAAAACATAAAGAGTGCAAATGAAAATATGGATATATCTAACAACAAAAATATGTCAATAAATAAATACCACAATATCTATAGTTGCCAAAATGAAACTTAAGAAGTATAAACTAATACTAAGTCGAATATAACAATAATCCTCCAAATAAACTGAAATCAAATATAATGTGTATATCTCTAGAATCCCATAAACCGAGGGCTTGAAATTAAAATACAAATAATATTCTGAGATACTCTACAAATGAATGGAACCTAAGGTTACTTGTTATTAATCTTCACATCTTTTCTTTATTTTGTTCATGATCTCATGATCTGGATGACTTTGGATCATATGACTTGCTTTCAATCGTATTGGCTCGCTTGAACATGTAGTGGTTTTTCATATTATGATGTTTGGATAACAATTATTTAGTATCTTAGATTAATTGTTTGTATATTCATTTGTAATCATCTTGTGATCTTAAAGTCTTGGTTTCATCTATGATATGATCCTTGTGATATATCTCACCATGTATTGAGTGCTTGTTTTTATCTCAAGTACTTTAAAAATAAGATAGTAATCTATGATCATATACATGATCCTTGTGACCTATCTCATCGTATATTGAGTACTTATCTTTATCTCAAGTACATTACAGAGAAGATAGTGAAGTATGACCATATATCAATTGTGTTATTATCATGCAAAATCATTTTCTTTAAAATACTTTATGTTTTATAAATACTATTTTTTTATTATGACAATACAATTGATATCCTATAAGAAAATGATTTTGATTAGACTCCCCCTTTGTTTTAAACTCCCTTTTCTTGTGACTATATTTGATTATCCCCCTTGATTATAGTTTTTCCATTTCTTTTCTCTTTAAAAAAAATCACATTTTCCCTCCCCCTTTGTCATTACCAAAAAGGTGAGTTTTTTTAAAACATCTTGGTTGGTTGGCATGCGTGGAAGTATTTTATCTAAAAAGATGGTTAGTACAACACACACACACAAAACAAAAAATACACATCTTATGCATAGTCTTTGAAACGGCCATTTAGTGTACTTAATTAAAAAACAATTTTGTTCGAATTTTTAGTTAAAACCAGTTTTTAACTTCTTAAACCCTAACCATGCACCTAAGTGATTAAATCCATTCGATGAATAAAACATGCGATAAACGAAACAATTTCAGGAAAAATCCCCGAAGGGCAAAACCTTCTATTTTCACAATAATTTTGTAAGAGTACGGCTTACACGGATTATAATGAAAATACAGTGTGACATACGAAATACCCGCAAGTGTCGGTTTCAATGTCTCGGTTGGAACTTTTCGTTTCCAGGAGGGCAGCAGTGAAGAAAAGAACGGTTTCTTCACAAGATACTTTGTAAGGTCTCCTTCTACAATAGCATGCAGCTCTTCGGTTGTAGAGTTCTCCTCACAAAGTGCAACAATATGCGGTGAATGAATTATCTTTCGGTAAACACGTTCAAGATCACCTAACTTTGAAATCGAGTAATACGACCTTGAATAAACACCGAAAGATGAAAAACTTGTATGGGAATAAGTTTTTCTAAATTGTTCTGCCTCCTCAAACGTTAGCAGATATATTTTATTTATAACTGAGCTGCACAGAGTCCAAGAAAATGAAAATACGAAAATTGAGGTGGCAGGTCGTTCGAGCGAGATGCCATGTCCGATGAGATCTTGTTCGCTCGACATGCAATGTCGTTTGAACGATACTCAATCTCGTTCGAGCGAGACACAGTAAAAATATTATTTTCTTTTTAATTTGATCCTCGAATTTTCTTAGACTATTTGCAACTCAGAAATAAATTTTTAAAACGATAAAACGATTTTAATTCCCAAACAGTTAAATCACCCAGTATTTAATCAATATACACATTACTCAACTATACATTAGTATTCATACCTGAGTGATCTTAAACATATGAAACAGTCTTGACATGTAACCTTCTTGAAATCTCTGATTGAGCATTCTTGGACTTTGAACTAAGTTTAAGGATTTTAAATAGACTCCATAAATAACTAGCCTAGACTTAATTTATTTTGTCCGTAATTAAGCCAATTAAACCAAATGAATATACTAAGAATTATGTTCTTACAAATCTCCCCCTTTGGCTATTCCGGGACAAAAATAAACAGATCTATATGTCATAACCAAATACATGTACATGTCTAATCCCAAACTCACAGAAATATATAAAGTACAGGACATAGTAATGAAACTGAATAAACGGTAGGCATTTGAATTTGTCTCTGAATGGCAATCATCTGTATCTGTCTCTGTATGTGATGTATAACAATGAATATTTGAATCTCTTGAAAACAATACCTACACACACGAGACACAGCCAAATACCAAAGTGAAGTATGGAGGAAATCAACTAATATCATAATAAATACTCCCCCTACATCACATATCTCTCCCCCTTTTTTCCTGGAATGGACAAACAACCATCATATCTAGATAATCAACAGCAATAGGACAATGGGTATGATAACAGAATCATCATAATAATGAGAGAATCACTAATAATCGCAAAAGAAGACAGTACATCCATGTCATAAATATGAAGATACAACTGATCAAAGGAGTACATCATATCAGAGAGAAAAACAAAATACATTAGGAATATGGATGTCTCAGGTACAAAAAAACAACAACATCTAGGAATCAGTAGTATCATCATCACCATCATCATCATCAGAGTATGTGGAAGAAATATGTCCAAGTCCAGATGAACCAGCGCCACTCCGCTGCTCTCTTCGCCGCATCTCATCAAAAAATGTTGTCATCCTGGACTCAGCACGAGGACGGGCATCAGCCTCAGCATTAAATCTAGCCATGATAGAATCATACAGTCTGGACTGGGAAGCTACCTGTGCCTGTAAAGAATAAACCTCCTCCTCTATAGTACGTGTAGGTGCAGGAGTGGGGGGTGGTGGCGGAGTAGTCATGCTCGGACTAGAGTGATCAGAGGGCTGACAAGGATCAGCATCAGGGAAGACTCTCTCTGGTGGTGGAGCTCTCCCTCTTGCTGTCTGTGGAAAATGGCTCTCAGAACGAGAAAAAGTAGACTGATTAATAATATCAGGCGTAGGGAGACACAGATCACCCTCTAAAATCGGGACACCAGAAGAAGTGAAAATGGTGGAAATGAGAATCCCATAGGGAAGAGCAGGACGGACAGGGATGGAACCATGGACGGTGACAGAAGATATGACTCTATGCATGATAGTCGGAAGATCGATATCCCACCCCTGAGAAACATGGTACATAAAGTAAACAATGTCTGACCCAATCTGAGTGTGATTTATCCGAGGATAAATGGATGAGGATACAAACCGATTGAGCACACGAAAAGCAGGATGAAGCTGGCGATGATACATCGTAGACCCTGCTAGAGGAATCTCCTAGAAATAATGCCGCAAAATATCATCATAAGTCGGTCCATCGTCAAAATAACGAGGGAACACAGTGGCTGGAACTCGAGGAAGGTGCAGAACAGCTGCAATGAGATCTGCAGTGACGAGAATAGGAATGCCACGAACAGAAGAAAAAATCCCCTCGGGGTGGGGAAGAGCACGGAATAAAAACTCCCGGCCAATATCTGGATAAGCATCCCCTTGAACCTCGAACATGTAATCCCAACCTCTAGAAGATAACCAACGAGGAATACCCAAATCATAAAACTCAAAATAACGAAAAACCCTCTCGGAAATAACTGACCGAATATGGAGACCCAATGAGCAGTAATGGTCATACTCAACATGCGTGGTCCACCTGACAGGAGAGTACGGGGGCCTGCTAGCCTGAGCTCTCTAAGCTCGAGAAGAGGGTGGTGCCTCAGCGAGTCACCCGGTAGGGGCACCATGGCGTCTAGGAGGCATGACAAAAATATGCAATATGAGATGTAAAAACAAATGTCTCGAACACACGCACACCTAAACACCTATCTCCATACAAACGTCCAACCGAACCACCGCAAACATTAGCCACAATCACAGTCAAAATCAGTCATAGACCCAAGAAATATCTCAAAACAAGTTAAGAGAGATCATTGACACCTCCAAACCACCGAAAAAAGAAGAGAATATGCCGGAGATACAATAAACCCAACGAGATACAGCTATTTAGAACAACTGACTGCACCAAAGCTCCTTAGCTGAAATAGAAAAACAATGGCTGATTTAGACGCACAAGGGGGTATTAATGGATGATCTAGGTGCTGAAACAGCGAGGGACGAAGCTCAGAGGGGGGTTAAAGAGGAGAGAGAGAGGAGAGAATCGAAGCTTTTTCTAGTGAAAATGGCGGAAAAACAAGGATAACAGCTGCTGTCGCGAGAAACAGATGAGAACGACGGCTTTAAGTGAAAACCTAATCTCGCGACAAGTCGTTCAAACGACTTAAGGATGTCGCTCGAACGAGATACGATGTCGCTCGAACTACTTGTGGAAGTCGCTTGAACGACGTGTTCGCGCGACATGAGATGTCGTTCGAATGAGAAATCAAATTTTCCAGAAATGCCCCAAAAACTTGCAGAATTTGCCCAGCGGACAAATTATTCCAAAATAATGCCTGGAACACAAAAACAGACTGCAAAACAGAAAAACAGAAAAATAGAAAAAAAATGTAAAAGGAGAAAGATGAGAATTGCATGTAAACAAGGTACTAATGTGCTCAATTAAGAAGGATGGTTGATTGGGAGGGAACTACAATAATTGAGCCATCATTTCAATACGTTGAATCAATCAAAGAGTTCTTATTGATAGCAAGGAATCGTCAAACTTTATCAAAGCCATGTGAGATAAAAAAGTGTGAGTTTGATGAACTAAACTTAATCAACATGCATATAAGTTCGGATTGTTGACGATTCTACAAACAATAACGTCATGATACGATGTTTTAACATAGGATTTGTGGTGCAAACCCGTTTACTTTAATTTCCAACCAAACTCCCTCAATATATGAATTTTTTGAGATCTTTAGAAATATCTATCAATCTATACTTAGAGAAAGTCCTATTGGCCCAATTATGGCATTGATTTCTTTTTATTGCCTTGATTTTCTTTTGAGCTCTTTTAAACGGTGGCTTTCAAGACGAGTCAATTATATACTCTCGCAGCCCTTTCCCGTGAACACTCATCATATTTTCAATACAAATTCTCACTGAAACGGTTCTTACAAGCACACCTCCTCCTTAAGTTTACTGACGCATTGATGACAAAATTGAGATAAGAACGTCTCACCAAACTCAAATATGCAAGAGAAGTCAAACATCCATATAAACTCGTGCTTGTGTGCAAGGATGGCATATAAGCAAAGTCGAGTCAAAAATGCATATCAACATAGGAACAACTCCATAGTGCAAAGGTTAAGATCATTCTCGGCATCTATAATAATGACAAAAAATCGTAGCCCCATAAAAATGAAAGAAGGGGGGAATCAAGCACACTAATATCCCTATATCAATCATGTATCTTCACGACTCAAAATAACCAAAAATCTTTTTGTATTTTCAAAAGTTTTATAAAAGCAAAAATCTTTTTGTATTTTTCGAAAAAACTCAAATAAATGACAAAAACCATAAACAAGCCATAACACTAGCTAAGAATAAGGAAAGGTGAAGATACTAGTGTATGACAAATTGACAAACAACCTCAATCGAACGAGGGCAAATGAGGAGAACTACGAGCAATGATGCAAGAATCACCAATCTTTAAGCCTAACGCTTCCAAATCCGACTTCCTAACCCAAGTAGGTGTGAACCGATGAGAAGTGATATTGGGAACCGGAATAGATTTAGACTTTCTAGGAGCATTCTTAAGGTCGTAGAAAAACTGTCTGAGATGACCTCTCCTACCGCAATGTGTGCAAGTGTAGATATGGTGAGGAGTGTGTCCTATAGGCCGATTGTACCTTACGTTCCTAGGTGGCTCTCTCCTAAGGTTTCTAGGCAACTTTCTAGTTTGGATGGTTTTGCCTTTGAGAGCAGGTGAGACATGATTATTAAAGCCAATACCTCTCCGATTATCTTTGATTTCGACGGTGCCTAAGATTTTGTCTAACTTTTCAGACCTTGCCTCTAAATCAAACTTAACTTTACTCGAATCTCTTAGTTTTTCTTCAAGCTCACCTATCCTTGACTCAAGTAAACGAGTAGAATTTTCAAATTTCAGAATTTCCTTTTTCATAGTCTCCATCAATCCTCGAAGACTATCTCTCTCACCCTCGACGTATTCTAACTTCTCTCGAATTTTCTTTTCTTGTGCCCTAAGATCCTCAATTAAAGAATTTGAATTATTTATTTCTATGGCACGTTCTTTTAACAAGGCTGCTAGTTTCACGTTTGCTTTCTTTGTTTTTAAAGTTTCTTCATACAATTCTTTGAAAGAAGTTTGCAAATCTCTCTCGTCTTCGCTCTCATTCTCACTCACCTCATCCTCACTCTCAGGAGTATCAACTTCAGTGGTTGTGAAAGACTCGTGCAAAGGTAAGTCTTTATCACTTACATGACTAACCACATAGGTGGAAATATCACGCTTACTGGCAAAAAAAAATTCTTCTTCTGGATCACTATCACTAAGGGAAGAAACGCGATTTATCAGTTTATTAAAATACTCCCTCAATTTAGTGGGACACTCATCTATCCTGTGACCAAAACCTTCGCAGTAAAGACATTTTTCACAATCACCTTTATTGACAAGTTTTTTAAGAGCAGTTTTCATGTGTGATTTCCAATTAGATGATTCAAACAGGTGAATTCTAAAATCATCAAAACCATCGAAAGGCATACCTAAAGACACGGGATTACAAACACAATAAAATAGTGTAACAAGCTCTGATACCAATTTGAAATGGCCCTTTAGTGTACTAAGGTAAAAAACAACTTTGTTAGAATTTTTAGTTAAAACCAGTTTTTAACTTCTTAAACCCTAACCATGCACCTAAGTGATTAAATCCATTCGATGAATAAAACATGCGATAAACGAAACAATTTCAGGAAAAATCCCCGAAGGGCAAAACCTTTTATTTTCACAATAATTTTGTAAGAGTACGACTTACACGGATTATAATGAAAATACAGTGTGACATACGAAATACCCGCAAGTGTCGGTTTCGATGTCTCGGCTGGAACTTTCCCTTTCCAGGAGGGCAGCAGTGAAGAAAAGAACGGTTTCTTCACAAGATACTTCGTAAGGTCTCCTTCTACAATAGCATGCAGCTCTTCGGTTGTAGAGTTCTCCTCACAAAGTGCAACAGTATGTGGTGAATGAATTATCTTCCGGTAAACACGTTCAAGATCACCTAACTTTGGAATCGAGTAATAAGATCTTGAATAAACACCGAAAGATGAAAAACTTGTATGGGAATAAGTTTTTTTAAACTGTTCTGCCTCCTGAAACGTTAGCAGATATATTTTATTTATAACTGAGCTGCACAGAGTCCAAGAAAATGAAAACACAAAAATCGAGGCGGCATGTCGTTCGAGCGAGATGAGATCTCGTTCGCGCGACATGAAATGTCGTTTGAATGATACTCAATCTCGTTCGAGCGAGACACAGTAAAAATATTATTTTCTTTTTAATTTGATCCTTGAATTTTCTTAGACTGTTTGCAACTCAGAAATATATTTTTAAAACGATAAAACGATTTTAATTTCCAAACAGTTAAATCACCCAGTATTTAATCAATATAACACATTACTCAACTATACATTAGTATTCATACCTGAGTGATCTTAAACATATGAAACAGTCTTGACATATAACCTTCTTGAAATCTCTAATTGAGCATTCTTGGACTTTGAACTAAGTTTAAGGCTTTTAAATAGACTCCATAAATAACTAGCCTAGACTTAATTTATTTTGTCCGGAATTAAGCCAATTAAACCAAATGAATATACTAAGAATTATATTCTTACACTCTTATTGTAAATAAGTATGTCATTAGGCTAAACCATAGTGATAATCAAGACTTAGAATTTTAGTTCCATTAAAAACTAGATTCATCATTCATTACATAAGGACACACTCACACACTAATCTGGGAGACAAGGTAATTAAGTAGGATTTTAAGGGTAGTATAGATATTTGGGCTAGGTTCATGAGTAGTTTTTGTATGTCTATCCTCCTTGTAATGATACTCTTCCTTAGTGGTGGCTTAAATATGCATATCCCATTGGCATGTCAGGGTAAGGAATAGTTGATGGTGCCGTGTGTTCACAACAAGAGACTGTATAATTTGTTGTGAAATAAACAGTGTCCAAATGATAAAATTTCTTTGTAAAAGACAATTGGCAATGATATAGTTTTCGTTGCATGGTCATGGCCAAAGCCCCGTTTCTAAAGGTACATGAACACAAAAATGTGTTTCATGGCCAATTGTTAACTTATTGGCAACGGAAAAAAAGTTGTTATCTAATGTCTACCTTTTGCAACAATCCTTATTGTAGTTGTTTATTAATAGACTTAATTGCATATAATCATATTTCGTGGCAAATTGTATCCCATGTATTCTTAAAAAATCGTGGCTGAATATATATTCTCTTTTTTGCCATAGCTAAAAATCATTGCAAATAGAATATTTTTGGCACAATTGTCCATAAATAAAAATTGTGGATAATGTTAATATTATTATCATTTTTCCCATATTATTTTGCCTTATATTATTAACTTATTTTCGTTCAAAGAAATTATCAAAGAGTCACTTCTAAAATGATAAATAATTAATAAATTTACTAATTATACTTTACAAAATGATAAATAATGTTTCTAAATTATTATTATTATCATGATGAGTTGCAAACACCGCCTCTTGAGCTTTTAAGTGCTCCATTAACTCTTCTTAAGCTCTAACATATTCCTTAGGAGCTTCCTCCAATTATGCTTCTTTGTTGCAAAGTTGTCTTAGAATCAGTTGGTTTGGGACCATATTGATTAGACATATATATTTCATATTTATTTCCTTTATTTCGGTTCTTTTATGGTCCCGTGCATTATAATTAACCTAAATTTATCTCATATTTGTGCAAATAACCCTTTTCGATGAGTATTTCGTATTTTGTGTGTTTCTCTCATGTTTTACAGCTAATCCATGCAAGTGGATGGAAGAGAAAAATCGAAACAGTGAAAAATTAAAAGAAAGGGAAGTCAAGGGATTTTTTAAAAAATTTAGCCAGAACCCAAAAGACGAGCCAACTTAAAGTTAAAGATCTTTAAATCATGAGAACGCTGGAAAAAATGGAACCTCAATCCGAGCTACGGTGAAGAAGTTATGCACGTTTGAAGTTGAGAAGAAAATTTAGTGGCAGAATTATAAATAAGAGAACTTCAAGCACACAAGGCATCACTTGTGCAATACTAGAAAAATGAACAGGTTCGATTCCAAATGGAATCGGTTTGCCATTAGTAACGCTCCAGGAATGTGATAAAATTTGTCACGCTTTAGAACTGTGACAAATTTCCTAAAGCGCGATTTTTGTTTTGGCCCTATTTTTTAGCCTAGAGAGTTTTATGTTTTGAGGACTCTTCTAAATGACTTAGGGAGCTGTGTAAACATATATTAGGAGTCTTTTAACCTATATTTTATTAGGTGGAAGTTTATAAAGGTAGAGGAACATCTAGAGAAAGATTTATTTCTTTTCATGCTTGCAACTTTAAAAAATAGCTGATTATTTCCTATTTATATGTTTCAAAGCTTGGTTTGTGTATGTTTTTGCTTCTCTACCCTTTTAGTAATATTATTTACATGATTTCTTCTTATTTTTTATTCATCATGTCATCATACAACATATATAATGCATGTATAGTTAAATTGAACATGTCCGGCTAGATAATTAGAGGGTTGGGATACATGAACCCAACCTAGGTTAATAAGTTAGATATAAAATTTGATGAAATTGTTGATAATTCGTAGGTTTGATAGTTTGTCAAAACAAGTATTATAGGTCTCTTAACTTCATTTGCCCTAGGTAACCGAAGTGTTTGAGGGTATAATACGCGTGTCGGCATCTTGTCATCCCGTTAAATCTATCATTGACTGATATTGTGCAGAGTAAAGTCCTCATACGTTTAGTACTTTGAAAAATTTAATGTTATCTTCCAATTATCAATATAGTTTTTGAAAATTTTGTATCCAACAAATTTATCGACGGTTCGAGGGTGTGAATATTCCAATCCCATTTTTCGCATATAGTTGTAAATCAAAAAATTTACGTCCTTGCCTGGGTAGTTACTTCACATTTATTAATTAGGTTTCATTAGAAATTTTCCTTCCAACAATCATCATCTTTTCTTTTCTTTTTTTGAATCGATCGTTAGGTTTAGTTGCCTTACTTAGTATTCCTCACGTTTCACGTCTTAATCCATGAGTTCAATACTTTACTTGCTTAGATTATTACTTACGCAATCGACATACACTTGAGTCCTATTCACACGCACTAGAGACACTTTTTGAGCCGCATCACATACCCAAGACCACTAATATACCCTGATCTCGTCCCGACAACACGATATGCTATCTCGTCTGGGATTATAAATGAACCTTCCTCAAATACAGAGTCAAACTCAAGACTTTTCATCTCCACTTGAGTAAAACAAATATAAAATTAATACTTAAAAATACTAATATTTAAAAATATTTTATATTTTAAAAAAAATCGACAGAGTTTCCTTCGTTTTTACAAGAAAACCAACCGGTTCAATCCATTAAAAAAATCATAGATAACACAACAATAATCCATTATACTTAATCTCGACCTCCAAAACAACAAATATAAGTCAACATACTTAATCTCGGCCTATAGTAAAATATTTTGTATTTTTACAAAAATCGGGAGAGTTTCCTTTGTTTTTATATGAAAACCAACATGTTCAATTCATTAAAAAAATCACCGACAACATAACAATAATCTGTAATGCCCCGTATTTTTATGGCATTTAATTATGGGATTAATTAAATTAAATTGGGGAAAATTAATTTAATATTAATCCGGATTTTAAATAAATATTTACTAGCGTGACGAGAGTTAGTAATTATATGTTGAATATTACTAGATGAGTAAGGTAATATATGAGATTGGATTTATTTAAAATTGTCGCGAGTGAATAATACAACAATCATATAAATTAAATCGAAACGCGCATGTGTCGTGTCGGGACTAAATTAATGGAATAAAAAGTGAATTAATTTTAAGTCATTCGTATGGTGATTTCGAGTAAGCCAATGCATTCGTAAAGGTCAAGATAGTCGGAAAAGTTTATCCAGGAGTTTAGTTTGGGTCACGTTTTTAAGCCTAACTGGTAACCTGGGAGGGCATTTTGGTAATTTTTAATTTTAAGCCATAATTATGGACAAAAATTAAAGTGTTATATCTGATGAGAGTTAGAGTCCTCGAGGGTTAGAAACATTGGAGTTGCAGAGAGGCTAAGGAAGAGAGAAAAGAGAAGGCTTCCAAGGAGGAGAGCCACTAACCCTACACCATTCTCACTAATTCCACCACCAACGCGTAGATCGAAAGAAGGGGATCATTTCTATACCACTTTAATTCGTAGGACCAGACCTTTGATTTCCAGTCAAGTACCTAACTTGTTGTTCTTTAGTTGATAACACATCCATGCTAGTGTAGGAGTTAATTTTTGTTATGTCTTCATGAAATATAAGGTTATTGGGAGATTATTATTGTAATTTTGGAGTAGAAACCATGTTAGGATGAATATCTTGTTATATATAGAATACTATCCACGAAATTTGATGCCCAGTAGATACAGAAATCTAGAAATTAAATGAATTCTTGGAAAAATTTGATGAACTAGGGTTAAATGATAATTTCTTAAATTAACCCATTTGATGACGAATCTTGAGGAATTAATGAATGTTTTACGTTATAAATCATCCATATTGATTTATATAATGTTCACAATATTTGGTTAGGAGTTGGGGACATGTTAATGGAGTTTTGATGATTTAAGTTAGAAGAAACCCGTAGGCTTAATATGCAAAATTCTGGGCAAGAAATGTTTGGTCAATCGATCGACTCAAGAATGTCGATCGATCGACCCCCTTTCATTGATGAATCGATCGACTCCTCCTAGAAATGTGAACTTTTTTCTCCTTTAAATGTTAATCAATCCCGATGTGTAATGACCTGTGGAAAAAATTTATATATCATAATGGGGCTTGAGAAGGACCAGTAGGGTCCGGATAATACGACTTTATATAAGATTTAACCGTTGGATTTCGAGGGTATATATTGAATGGAAAATCGTACGTACGTTAAATTAGGTCTTGCGAGAATCGAGTAGGACTTAGACCAGTAGGGTAGTGAGGGTACACCTACTAATTTAAATTTATCAAGAGGATACACTTCGAGAGACAATAAATAATTAAGGATTTGCGATAATTGAGAAAATAAAAAGAGTGATTTAATTATACGTAGAACTCGGGCGTTATACGCCACATAGGGTTAGAATATATTATGGGTCATGGGCGTACCTAACTGAATAATTAGAATATATATATGTGGGTGCATGTATATATATATATATATATATATATATATATATATATTATTGTATATTTGTGTGTAATCATACCCGCGCTAGTTTCTATCACGGAGGTTCTGCACCAGGACAATCTTATCTCGATTGGACCTTTATGAGGGATATTGACTTGTACCCTAGAACATAGCATCCTTGGTACAGGCTATTCGATAATGATAGTAAGATGGTCCTAAGAGACATGAAGGTATGTGCTGACCTCTTAATGACTTGGAACTATGCTTTGCCTCTAATATGTGTGTTTTGTGTTAATACAGTTCGAGAGTGATTCCGAACTAGTATTCTTGTACGAGTGATACGGGGGCTTGATAGCAGAGTATACAAGCACCATAGACTTATGTGGGGTGCCCTATTAGTATATATATTATGAGTGATAAATATATGTACCTATGATTAATATACTCTACTTGTAAGTAGATAGAATTGAGTAATTAATATTAAATGAGTTATATGGTTGAGAACTTAAGTCTGAATTGTGATGAATATAACTGGCTTGGCAAACTCATAAGAACGGGTTATCAGATATAAACTATAGTCATGAGATTACTTGGATTAGGCTTGGTGAATGAAAATTGGGTTAAACTAGTTCACTGGATTAGATTTAACTAGGTTAATTTGGCAGTACGTTAGGCGTGCACACTAGTTCAGAGGTGAAAATTCTCAAGTGAGGGTCGAGGTACTAACATGTATGTAATATCAACTGGTAATCATTTTAAATACTTGCTAAACTATTTTTAAAGTTGTTTTACACTCGGGCTCTGACCCGTTTTCTGTTATCTTCTCTTCCTCTTGTATATATATTATAGGTGCCCAGCCACAAGGGCGTTATGCCTAGATCTTTGGACCATTGGCGTGTTGCACCTATTGTGGAAGTTGTAGGTCCTTGTAGTAGACAACTCCATTATTTTTTTTTTCAGTCTTCTATTTAGTCATTTCCAGATAAGGCATGTGTCACTCGTTTTCATATTTCATTTAGTTCAGAGAGAGACTTGTACTCTTTATTATTTCAAGATTTAGCTATTGTTGGGATTATTTTATTTATTTCCTTGTCCTACGATTGGGATTTATTATTTGGATTAATTAATCTAACTTGGTATTTCGTTTGGATGGTTTGTTTTTAATATTATCATTTGTGTTCATGAGAATGGTATCATATTAAATCATAACAATAGGTATTAATTTATAAAGTTTAATATTTTGACACTTAGCTTAATTATTTATTAGGTGATTAATAAAGAAATTATGTTTCGACAGTGATACTAAGAATAAACCAATCGGACACTTTGATTTAATTTAATAACGGACAGATCACACGGTATTTAATTAGGCGGGGTGTCACATAATCCATCATACTTAATCCCAGCCACCAATCAATAAATATAGCTCAACCTTATAAGGACATAATTTTATAAATGTCCGGAGTAGAATCTAGGAATTTTCTGTTTGTCCTAGATCACAGTTTTTATGTATGATACCGCTATATTCGGCACGTCAACACGATCATCCACGACGGCCTTGATCCGAATCCATACATCCATCATCTTCACACGTGCATCATGCTTCATGCGACGTACTGCTCAACCGTTCCCACTACTCCACTACGCATTATTTGTAAAATGATTTATTGGAGTTGTTTTTATTTGCATAAATATTTGGGAATTTTTTAGAAAATATTTTTTGAACTCTGAATTGTTTTTTATCAAAAGCAAAAAAATTTCTAAGTGTAGAAGCGGACTGCCTCGGTCGACGAGCTCGTTCAAACAAGTTCACACTGTCGTTCGAGCGAAATAAGCATCTCGCGCGATATCGTTCGAACGACGCGTGTCCTTCGTTCAAGCGATATGCCTATCTCGTTCGAGCGATGCCACAACCTCGATTTTTGCAAAATATCTAGCTTCATTCTACACGTTTTCCACGTCTTTTTCGCACACGATTTATGCGATTAACAACCCAGAAAATAGACTTCACTTTTTAAGGTTTCATGCCTTCTTTATTCACATAAACACTCCCATCTATGTATGTGAATCGTTAAACCTTCAAGAGGATCATTTTTACTCATCTGGAGTAATTTGTGGAGAAGCCGTCTCTTCTTCATTGCTGCCCACCTGGAGTTCTTGCGGGAGATTCCAGCCGACAATATCGGAACCGACACCTAATGGTATTTCGTATGTCACTCTTATTTTCATTGTAATCCGTGTAATCCGTTTATTACAAATTATAGTGAAAATAAAAAAATAAAAAAATGGTTTTGCCCCTTTGGGAGATTTTTCCTCATTTGTGTGTTTTGTTTGTGATTAACTGTTCTTGCATGATCATATTGATTTCAATCACACCTGGATTCATGTTTTAGGATTTAATTGAAAAAATGAGCTTTATTAGATAATTTCCTTATTTGAATGTGTAGACACCCCATTATGTTACCCATTAAACCCTCCTTCGGTCCCTAACACCTCCCTTCATCACTACAAATCCAGGTCATACCTCGAGTACTGACCTAGAAGTCATCGGGCTAGTCTAGGCTCCGTTTAACCAAAAGTTAAAGTCTTTAGCTCGACTGAGACTGAATGAATCTTTAAAGTGAAGTGAAACCCCTTTCTAATGGTCTGTCCCGTGCGCGATTCTGACTTACCATGCAGACGAATGACTCGTTTTCTCCCAAAACTCGATCAAGAGGCCACCGGACGCTCCCGAGCTCCGTTTGACCTAAGTCAACTCTTTATCTCAATCGAGACTGAATAAATCTTTGAAAGGCACTGAATCCCGTTTCTAACGGTCTGTCCTATGCGCAATTCTGACTTATGGTACGAACGAACGATTTGTTTTACTCCGAGAGGTCACCGAATGCTTTCAGGGCCCGTTGACCAAGGTCAACAAACTGGATCAAACTCTTTGGAATGTCTAAGTACATCTCCTAAAATTTCTAACAGTCCACCCCGTGCGCGATTCTGACTTACCATGTTGATGAACGATCCGTTTACGTCCGATGATTCTCCGTCCAATGGACCGACGAGCGCTTCCGAGCCACATTTGACCCAAAGTCAACTCCTAAACTGGAAGATTTCCAAATGGCTTTTGAAAGGTCTCTGAATTACCTTTCCAACGGTCTGCCCCGTGCGCGTTTCGGATCAACGGTTTGCACTCTGCGGTCGATTTTCTGAATAGGCCTGAAAGACACTATCAAACGGCAGGTCCCAAACCCTGCCTATCGGCAGTGTGCCTAAACACACCTGCCGATTGGCAGGACCAAGGCTATGTCGATCGGAAATGGCCTGGGCCTATAAAAAGGAGGCCTTGCCCTCATTGCAGAAGAAGCCCAGATCTGATAGACATCACTCTCAGAAAATCAAGAAAACCTCTCTCGAAGTCAGCGTGATTTCCACATCCAAATCCCTTTCCAACCTTCACTTTTCATCACCCTTTTCATCAAACTTGGTGAATTCATTACCCTCCATCATCATCCAAGTGCAACGGCTGCTCTCCAACATTTAAGATCAAGCTCAAGATCTTCAAGAAGGTCCAATTTTTCAATCTTATCCATAAATTCTCATAAATTCGCATTGACTTGTTTCATTACTTAGCACTTTTATTCTCTCATCTCACACATCCTAATATACTTTTTATTTAGTATTATTGCACATCCCTTATTTTCATACAAATAAAAACCCAAAAAACAAGAAAGAGGGGGTTTGCTCATAAATTTCAAACGGGAGTTCTCACATTTTTCTCACAACTAAAACACTTTTTTACACACACACACACACACACACACACACACACACACACACACACAAATAAGAGAAGTCCCCCGGTTGGACTTATGGGATAAACCTCACCCCTCATTTTTCATACAAACTACGTGGACTTTGATGCCTCTATAGGCTACGTAGGCGTCTCGGGGTAAAACTCGAGACTCGAGTCCTATTCTCACTTTTTCTCTCATTTTCTATTTTTTCTAAACTCAACTCTCTTAGATTACATATATCCATATATGCATATATTTGTTCTTTGTAGCGTATTATCCCATATGCGTTATCGTTCCATTATAATGATCAACGCAAGGATAATTGCGTAGATCCTATTTTCTAATATTATTTTTATGAACATTCCTATGGATGACTCGCTTTATCTCTTCCATGGTACAAGTCGAGGAATCCTATCTCCACCATATATACACATGCACACATATCACGGGGAAAATAAAGGAAAATAGCAAAAAAAAACATGAGAGACTGTAAGGGCGGAATGGGTGCCTAACACCTTCCCATTTCGTAAATTAGCCTTCAGACCCTTTTTGAATCATTTTGGTTTCGTATGAATCAGTATGTCTTTGGATGATGTCCTTCGAGATGGCTCCCTTTCTTTTGTCTGTTTTGAGTAAAAGAGACTGATGACTCCTCTCTACATTTTTCACCTCACTCAATGACACCGGCCGAAGCGCTCCCGAGGGGGACGCGTGGAACCAAGGATCCTCACTCTGCCTGCCCGCCGCGAGGATCGGGGATGTCCACAGTGGCGACTCCGCTGGGGAGATATATGTTCATTTTGAGGGCTAGACTCTATTTACATAGGTATTTTATTTTCCTATATATCCCCCTATTTTCATGTTCCCCTTTACTACTCATGTGTACCTCATGCTTATGCTTCTATTCACACACTTGTAAAAAATTCTCCATGTAAACTTCACACCACGTGCACCTAGGATCACATATATCCTGATGCTTCACGCATCACCCATATTTGGTATACCATTGGTACTCGTACTTTACTCCCCGTTGGCCATGATCAAGAAAAACACTCTCATCATAAGATACTAATAAGAGGATCATGCATGATTCACACAACATCACTAAAGAGCATTGTTATTGACTAAATTTTGTCCAATAACTAGGGGTCACTTCGTGATGGGAGCTGGTCCGTTAGGGCGCAGCTAGCCTAAGCGATATGACTCTCACCTTCCATTGGCTAAGTACCATCGACGTATATTTAACGGTTCCCCCGCATTGTACCACTTGACCGATGTCATGACGGGAGGTATATCGCATAGAATTCGTTCATGTACGCCGAGTATATCGAATTCGCTCTCATGCGTACCATCCCCACGAGGTATATAGTGAGGCAATTCACGTACACTTATGTATATCAAATGGCTTGTCCACACGTACCGATTTCCCCCAAGAGTAAGACGTATATCATGGAAGTCACGCCAAAGGGGGGAACCCTTTCCGATTCACCCAACAAAACTTCATACCTGCATATAGGTGTCAAGCCTAGGACACACATATAAGATTTTCGGTTTCTACCCGAAACTCTATCGAAATTTTGGGTCGGCCTATCGCCCAAAGTTTTTGCGCATTTTTAAAACGGGACCCTGTCCGTGATCCTGGTCACAAGTCCAGCCATAGCTTTGCATAAATTACAAACCCAACTTTTCCAGGCTGGGGCACCGTTCGGCATTTTATTTTGCATTTAGGAGAATTTAATATAAGTGAGGACATAATAATTATAATAATCATGCTGAGACCGTCTCCCAAAAAGATCAAAAAAAACATTTCTCCTTTCTTTATCAAAAATCCAAAAACATTTCTCCTTTCTTTACCAAAAATCCAAAAATATTTTGTCTTTCAATCTCAAAAAGAAAAAAAATGTCAAAAATATTTTCATTCTTTATCCTAAAAATAAATCCCATTTTGCGCCTTCTCAGGTCGATCGTAAGCCCATGGCATGGCTCCTTATTGGCTTCGGTCTTCAGTCAAATAACCTCGGAGTTTCGTCCATTCCCCTGCTACTTTCGAGTTCGAAATCCATCCGTTTTCCATGGAGAACACAGATCAAGTACCCATTGTGCAGTTGGATCTGACGACAGTCCTAGCTCAGCTCGTGTCCAAGATTGATAACCTTTAGACTGAGGTCCGAGAAATGTAGCAAAACCAGGTTCCCATTTCTTAAGAGCCTGAGGCCCTATTCCCTCGTTCTATAGATCCACCCGAGCCCATCTGGGTTCTCGAAGAGTATCAGCACGCTCCACATGTCCCTCATGTTAACGGGACGTCGCCTGCCCAGCTTCCTATGCTGAACCTTGCCCAACATGGGGCTAACTTACCTATGATCATTGATCCTAAGGAAGAAGAGCTGAACAAAGTCAAAGAGTACCTCAAGATGCTCACCAAGAAGTTTGACCAAGTTAGAATCTCGTAGAATTACATGGACTACACCCACATGTCTCCTTATCCTAAAGCAAGGTTACCCGAGAAGTTAAAAATGCTAAATATTGAGAAATTCGGAGGAAGTGGACCCCTGATTGTTCATATCCGCAGCTATCACCGTTCCATGACTCTACTAGGAGCTTCTGAAGAAGTTATGGCCCAATTATTTCAGTAAACTCTAAAAGATAGCGCCCTTCGATGGTTTTTATCTCTCGAAGAGTCCAGAATTCATAGCTGGGAGGATGTGGCTCTAGAATTTATGTCACAGTATAAGTACAACGAAGAGCTTGAGGTCACCCTCTGTGATTTAGAGTTGCTCAAACAGAACTCTAGGGAATCAGTCAATAATTTTATAGCCCGATGGAGGGAAAAAGCAGCTACCATGACCAATCGACCTTCCAAGGAAGAACAAGTCAGCATAGTAAAGAAGAACTTATTGCCCCATGTCCGAGCAACTATGGGAGGATAATACTATCCCCACTTTCGAGCTCTCAGAGAAGAAGGAGTAGAAATCGAGGAAGGTCTTGCTAAAATAGATGTCGAACCAAAGAAGGTGTTCGGACAGTTCACCCCAGGAAATATGATAAATATGTCAGTGATGTAGTCTCAACCATCAACAACATCTCTCAACCAACCACCTCATGGGCACCGAAAAACCACCCTGTCCCAGTCCGAAAGGAATACGCCGAGCTCCATGCTCCCCTCTCCAAAGTGTATCAAGCCTTATTGGGCCGAAACCTTATCAAACCCTTGGATCCCCGTCAATTACCAAATCCACTCCCAAGAAACTTTAAGGCAGATGCCCATTGCGCCTTTCACCAAACAGCTGGCCATACCGCTGACCAATGCTTTCACCTCTGAAACGTACTCCAAGGTCTAATTGATCGGGGTACCATTGCCCCACCAGCTAATCCTAAGCCAAACACTACTCACAACCCACTCCCAAATCATTCCAATGCCATCTTCTTATAAAAGAACCCAGAATTTGATCCCTCAACCCAAATCACACCCATATACTCTCCTAAACCTCTCCAAATTTGCCCATATTTCCTCCTACACCCTGATAGCCTCGCTGATCAGGCACTATCACTCGTTACCAAAGCATGTATTGCTATCCGTACCCATTCTGAAAATGGAAGTATGGAATTACCATAAGTATTAAACCAACTCCTGGAGTTCGGGCTGAAATTGCCCCCACAGATGATCATTGATTGCCAGAGGTTCAGCACGTTGTTCTTAGAAGCAAGAAAATGGGCCCAAGAGTCAGATAATTCGTTAGTACCAACCGATGAAGTCAATTTAGATGATGTTGTCCAGATTATAGCAGAGATATTCATGCGAACCAATGATATTTATAGTATGACTGAGTTACTTGATGCTCTGAAGCTACAAGGGCGCCTGGTCCCCTCATGCTTACATATCCCCACATAATGGGAAGACCTGTATGAAGAAGGCGTTGAAGTTGTGGAATGCATCGACTTTACATGGAAAGGCATAATTATTACCGACGGATGGGGGGCAGAGTTGAAGATTCAAATGAAGAGAAAGATTCAGAGAAAACTGGCTCGGTAGCCGACATGTGTGGGATGATATCATTTGAAGAACTTCTTAGAGAAATAAATTATGTGGCGGAATAACCCGAGGTTGACGAGGAAACAGGATTCATGTTCTTCCCTTCTTCAGTAAATCACATGACCACAACAAGGAGGCATTACCAAATCCCAAGCTCACTACCAACCAATGATAAGGGGAAGGGCGTGGAAAACCTTCCTATGCCAGAAATTACCCTCGAGGAAAGCAAGATCCTCGATCAACTGAAGAAAACTCAAGCTAACATCACTCTATGGGGGGTTTTCATGTCTTCCCATCTACACAAAAATGATTTGATCAAGTTGTTCACTGGACCCACAGTTCCTCCTGCTATCATACCAGAAGAAGCTATAAATTTGGTCGGATCCTTTCCTCTACCCGAATGCTATCCTTTTCCGAAGAAGAAATCCCCAAGATTGGGCCAAACCACAATCATGCACTCAACATCTCCGTCCAAGCTGTGGGGAAGGTTGTACCACTCTCTCTTGTCGATAATGGATCCGCCTTGAATGTCTAACCACTGAGAACCTTCAAATATTTAGGACTAAAAGAAAGCGACCTCTCTCCAACCTCCGCTGTTGTGCGTGCCTACGATAATACCCGTTGGGAGGTGATGGAATCCATAAAGCTTGTAATAAAGGTTGGACCTATAAACCCTATCGTCGAATTCCAAGTTATTGACATCCCAGCTAGTTTCAATATGTTTCTAGGATGACCTTGGCTCTACAGTATCAAGGGTGTGTCTTCCTCACTCCATTAAAAATTGAAGTTCTTCGCCAACGGACGGGTCATCACCATTTTGGGCGATGAAGATAACGCCGAGGGTGTAAGTACCAGTAGTCCAATTCTTGAGATATAGCACCGGTCAAATTATGTGCTCCTATCAGGATTTTGAGTTGATCCACTCCTACTCCCGGCAGGGGACGACTTCAAAGAAAGGGTTTGTCCAGAATACGACCCTTATGGCAACGTCAATATGATTCATATGTTCAGAAACATGCACTTCATGCTCGGACTGGGGCTAGGACAAAGACATCAAGGGATATTTGAGCCAATTGAACTAAAGAAAGCTTTCCCTCCTTATGGTTCGGAGTATCAATCGTCAGAACAAGCGCTCCGAATGATCCGCCAGTTTCGACCAAAGAGGAGGCTAGACTGCATCCAGACTATCCTAGGTGACTCCTTGAATGGAAGATTCATCAAAGAGGGCGAATACTTCCCCTTTTACGTCTTTCCAGAACCATGGTATGACCATACAGATAAGAAGATGAAGCCTGGAATGGAGATCTTTTTCCAAGATGACTACCCATGGGTCAAGAGTTCCCAACACCATATATAATCGCTCATCAAAGATACCGAAGATACTGAGGAAAGTAACTCTAAATATTCCTTCAACTTGCAGACACTGGGGGTAACACTCTGCATGGTTCACTCTAGCACTACATCACCGGATCCGTCCCAGCTGATTAAAGCTATTGATACACCTCTCCTCAACTGGTATGTTGTGCCAGTTCTACATGTTGAAGTCCCCCCTAATCCTAATGTTTACCCCATTTCTTCTTCTATTGTCTATCCTTGTTCAAATGTAATCGAGACCTCCTTTGACGAGGTTCTCAATACTGTTTTTCCTATCAATGAAATAAACAAAAATTTTGAGTATCTTGTTCCTTATATTAATTATTTAGATTCTAATCAAACTTTTGATGATGATGATTTTACAAATGAAAAATTCTTAACTGATCTAAATAAGGTTAATAATAAATAACATAATCGCATTCAAGTTAATAAAGAAGAGACTGTCATTGTTAACCTCGGTTCTAGTAGCCAACTACGCGAGATTAGGATAGGGGCTACCCTTGACAAGTATGAGAGTGCACAACTCGAAGAATTGCTAAAGGAATTCGTGGATGTCTTCGCATGATCCTATGACGATATGCCCAGCATTGATCCTGAAATAGCTCCGCTTGAGATTCCCACTCTCCCATATTACAAGCCAGTTAAACAAAAGTTGAGAAAGCTCTGCACCGAGTGGTCGCTCAAAGTCAAAGAAGAGGTGGTCAAACAATTGAACGTAGGCTTCATTCGTGTGATCGAATATCCCACGTGGCTAGCCAACATATTGCCTGTGCCGAAATCAGGAGGGAAGGTTAGGATGTGGGTAGACTACCGGGACTTGAATAAAGCCTCTCCAAAGGATGATTATCCATTACCCATTATCGACATGATCGTGGACAACACAGCCAGTCATGCTCTCAAGTCATTCGTCGACGGGTTTTTCGGATACAACCAAATTAAAATGCACCCAGACCACCAAGAAAATACCGCGTTCATCACCCCACGGGGTCCTTTTGTTACACTGTTATGTCATTTGGTCTTAAGAACGCTGGGGCTATCTACCAGAGGGCTGCCATAACCATCATGTACGATCTGATTCACAAAGAAGTTGAGATCTATGTGGATGATATGATTATCAAATTCAAGACTAGATAAGGTCATGTTCCCGCTCTCCAAAAGTTCTTCGAACGATTGCGATAGTATCAGATGAGACTCAATCCGCAGAAATGCGTCTTCAGCATTACAAAGGGAAAACTCTTGGGATTCATGGTGAGTGAGAAGGGGATAGAAGCAGATCCCTCCAAGCTGAAAGCCATACTTGATATGCCACCTCCCCGAAAAGAGAAAGAAGTCTGAGGTTTCCTCGAGAAATTGCAATACATCAGCCGGTTCATCAGCCAGCTAACTGTAACACTCCCTAATTTTGAGGATTTAAAATTTAATTATTTTTGGGAGAAATAGAAATTTTTAAATTGGATAAACTTAAATTAATGATTTGGAGAATTTATTTTAGTGGGAAGAATTATTTATTATTGGACGACTTTAAGTAAATTGTCCGAATTAATGTGTCGCATTTTCGAGGTCAAAATTGGAGAATGTTATAAAAAAATTTGGATGATGATTCTGAGTGCACGGTTGAGTCCGGATGGGTTGAGATAGTCAGAAAATAGTACTCGGGGTTAGTAATCGGGTCTCGGGACATTTTTGGACATAGTCGGGCCCACACGAGGTGATTCGGGCCATTTTAATTAGGCCCATGTGGCCAAAAACGAGATTTGGAGTTTTAATACTAATTGGGTAAGTGTGAACGGCCGTTAATACAACTCTTAACCTAGGGTTTGAGAGAGACACGAAGGAAATAAATCTAGAAGCGAATTGGGGATCTTTTGGAGCCAAAAGTGAGGGTTCGTCATCAAACCATTCCCTACAACGGATCAGACTCTATGAATCATTTCATGCAAGTGGTTAACTGTTGTGATTCTTAAAATAGGTGATAACCAATTCATATTATAGTATGTGTATATGAAAATTCATTTTGGGTGTGTAACCATAATTAAAATTGGGTTTCTGAATTTAGAGTAATGGACAGATTTAATTATGCAATGGAGGTTAAGTTATGATTTGTGACTGTTAAGATTGAATTGTAGAGTGGATTACAATATGTATTAGTGATTAAATGGACTGAAAAGGGTTAGGTCATATTCGGTAGAACGAGACCCGGGTGAAAAAACCAAATCGGATATACTTAGGGTTATGTATGAATTTGAGGATTAATTAAGGTCTTTAGGATATTTAGACCCTTTTATTATGTGGCGGTAATATTGATTGTGATTGGGTAAGGGTTTGGAATGAAAATAAAAGCTTGGGGATTCATTCATGGCCGAACAGGAGGCTGGAGAAGACGATGACCGTGTCGATCAATCGATCGACCAAGGGGGATCGATCGATCGATGATGCAAGATTTTTGGCAGTGACGCCAGTTTTTAATTATATGGGAGATTTTCATTGGGAAACATTCTTGGGTTGATTTAAATGGTGAAAATTAATTAGGGGCATGACTCTTGGTAATTATAGCTAAATATAATTGGGACATTTGGGAGAGATGAACGCGTGACATATTATGGGAGAATATTGGGAATTAAATTCTGAGATTTAAGATATGGGCTAAGTGAACGAGTTCAGGTATATTGGTTGAGTGACAGCAAGGTGTTAAATTAATTACTGAGGGGAGTAGATTAATTTGGAGTGGGAATGTTGTCTCGGGAAATATTAGGTTACGAACCAAGTAAGCGGGTATACGGGTTGAGTGACACGAGAGTAATAAATTATTTAAGGGATAAATTAATTAATTTAGAGTCAGACCATAGACTCGAATTGGTAATTAATTAATATGTAAATTAATTAATTTAGAGTCAGACCATAGACTCGGATTGGTAATTTATTAATATGTAAATTAATTAATTTAGAGTCAGACCATAGACTCGGATTGGTAATTAATTAATATGTAAATTAATTAATTTAGAGTCATGCCATAGACTCGGATTGGTATTTAATTAATTTAGAGTCAGATCATAGACTCGGATTGGTAATTAATTATTGTGTAAATTAATTATATTAGAGTCGGACCATAGACTCGGGGATATGATAAATTACTAAGTGAGAAAATTAATTAAGTTGAGTCGGGCCACAGACTCGGGAAATTACAGGCTAGTGTTACGGGTTTTTGAGTACACAGTAAAAACGGGATTTATATTATATATATACGGTGTAGTGATGGTATATATATATATATATATATATGTGTGTGTGTGTGTGTGTGTGTGTGTGTGTGTGTGTGTGTGTTGTGTGTGTTATTAAATATCAGTGACTAGATATTTATTTAATTTATATACTCTAGTGCTATCAAGGGAGGTTGCGCGATGTGGGTGAATCCCCTAGCTTGAGGAGTAGGGTGAGTATATCCTCAGGTCATAGCGTCCGGTATATGGGTGAGGGATTTATCTCACTTTAAACTACACCAAAAACAGGAATCTGGCACAGTTTAAAACTGTGCCAGATCAAATCTGGCACGGTTTTGAACTGTGCCAGAATCAGGTGTTCCAAAATGGAATTTTTTTTCTGGCACGGCTCAAAAGGGTGCCAGATTTAGCCAAACAGGAACACTTCTGGCACACTTTTAAACCGTGCCAGAATTTGATATTTCTGGCACACTTTTGGCACAGTTTTTAACTGTGCCAGATTCAGCCAAACAGGAACACTTCTGGCACACTTTTAAACCGTGCCAGAATTTGATATTTCTGGCACACTTTTGGCACAGTTTTTAACTGTGCCAGATTCAGCACAGTTTAAAAAAATTTGACACAGTTCAAAACCGTGCCTAAATATGATACACTTTTGCCACGGTTTTGAACTGTGCCAATTTTTTTTTAATAAAAAAAAATATTTGAAAGCACAAAATTCACAAATTGATAATATTGTGCGCTATTAATAAACTAATGTACATACAGACTTCAAAATATTACAAGTCTTTAACAGCTCACAGGTCCAAAAAAAATTGGGCAGAATTTCCTCTATTTTCTGGACATTCCAAAACCTGTTAATACAAAACCTGCCTAACATAAAGCCTGCACGGCCACAAAATATAACAATCAACTTACAAAAGCCCTCATGGCCATAAAAGTCAATAATAAAACAACAAAAAAACGTACGGTCATGACACAAAAAAATGAAATCATTAATAAACCCCTTGTTGTAAACCATTGAGTTCTTTGTATGTTCCACGTGAATAAAAGTCAACGATAAACTGTTATCCTGCAAAAAAAATAGAATACAAAAAAATTATGATATCAGTAACCCAATAATTTACAAAAAAAAATACTCAAAACAAAAAAATTACATATATGAGTGGAAATTATCGTCATACTTACAAACCGGGAGATCCGGGACTACACGGTCAGTTCCTACAAGTTACATTGGTCCCGTGCGAGGTGTTCGTGCCTCCTACGGGATCGTTTGGGGGTCGGTTTGGGTTTTCACCCTTTAACGGCATGTTTTTAACTAAGTGTGATTTTGGCAAATTATCGTCATACTCTCAAACCGGGAGACCCGGGACTACGCGCTCAGTTCCTACAAGTTACATTGGTCCCGTGCGAGGTGTTCGTGCCTCCTACGGGGTCGTTTGGGGGCCGATTTGGGTTTTCACCCTTTAACGACATGTTTTTAAGTTTAACTGTGATTTTTGCAAATTATCGTCCTATTCACAAACAGAGAGACCCGGGACTATGCGGTCAGTTCCTACAAGTTACATGGGTCCCGTGCGAGGTGTTCGTGCCTCCTACGGGGTCGTTTGGGGCCGGTTTGGGTTTTCGCCCTTTAACGGCATGTTTTTAAGTTTAAGTTTTGATTTTTGCAAATTATCGTCCTATTCACAAATCGGGAGACCCGGGACTACGCGGTCAGTTCTTACAAGTTACATTGGTCCCGTGCGAGGTGTTCGTGCCTCCTACGGGGTCGTTTGGGGGGCGATTTAGGTTTTCACCCTTTAACAGCCTGTTTTTAAATTTAAATGTAATTTTTACAAATCATCGTCATACTTACAAATCGGGAGATCCGGGACTACGCTGCCAGTTCCTACAAGTTACATGGGTCCCGTGCGAGGTGTTCGTGCCTCCTACGTGGTCGTTTGGGGGCCGGTTTGGGTTTTCAGCCTTTAACGGCATGTTTTTAACTCTAAGTGTGATTTTTGCAAATTATCGTCATACTCTCAAACCGGGAGACCCGGGACTACGCGCTCAGTTCCTACAAGTTACATTGGTCCCGTGCGAGGTGTTCGTGCCTCCTACGGGGTCGTTTGGGGGCCGATTTGGGTTTTCACCCTTTAACGACATGTTTTTAAGTTTAAGTGTGATTTTTGCAAATTATCGTCCTATTCATAAACCGAGAGACCCGGGACTATGCGGTCAGTTCCTACAAGTTACATGGGTCCCGTGCGAGGTGTTCGTGCCTCCTACGGGGTCGTTTGGGGCCGGTTTGGGTTTTCGCCCTTTAACGGCATGTTTTTAAGTTTAAGTTTTGATTTTTGCAAATTATCGTCCTATTCATAAACCGGGAGACCCGGGACTACGCGGTCAGTTCTTACAAGTTACATTGGTCCCGTGCGAGGTGTTCGTGCCTCCTACGGGATCGTTTGGGGGGCGATTTAGGTTTTCACCCTTTAACAGCCTGTTTTTAAATTTAAATGTAATTTTTACAAATCATCGTCATACTTACAAATCGGGAGATCCGGGACTACGCTGCCAGTTCCTACAAGTTACATGGGTCCCGTGCGAGGTGTTCGTGCCTCCTACGTGGTCGTTTGGGGGTCGGTTTGGGTTTTCAGCCTTTAACGGCATGTTTTTAACTCTAAGTGTGATTTTTGCAAATTATCGTCATACTCTCAAACCGGGAGACCCGGGACTACGCGCTCAGTTCCTACAAGTTACATTGGTCCCGTGCGAGGTGTTCGTGCCTCCTACGGGGTCGTTTGGGGGCCGATTTGGGTTTTCACCCTTTAACGACATGTTTTTAAGTTTAAGTGTGATTTTTGCAAATTATCGTCCTATTCACAATCCGAGAGACCCGGGACTATGCGGTCAGTTCCTACAAGTTACATGGGTCCCGTGCGAGGTGTTCGTGCCTCCTACGGGGTCGTTTGGGGCCGGTTTGGGTTTTCGCCCTTTAACGGCATGTTTTTAAGTTTAAGTTTTGATTTTTGCAAATTATCATCCTATTCACAAACCGGGAGACCCGGGACTACGCGGTCAGTTCTTACAAGTTACATTGGTCCCGTGTGAGGTGTTCGTGCCTCCTACGGGGTCGTTTGGGGGGCGATTTAGGTTTTCACCCTTTAACAGCCTGTTTTTAAATTTAAATGTAATTTTTACAAATCATTGTCATACTTACAAATCGGGAGATCCGGGACTACGCTGCCAGTTCCTACAAGTTACATGGGTCCCATGCGAGGTGTTCGTGCCTCCTACGTGGTCGTTTGGGGGCCGGTTTGGGTTTTCAGCCTTTAACGGCATGTTTTTAACTTTAAGTGTGATTTTTGCAAATTATCATCATACTCTCAAACCGAGAGATCCGGGACTACGCTGCCAGTTCCTACAAGTTACATGGGTCCCGTGCGAGGTGTTCGAGCCTCCTACGTGGTCGTTTGGGGGCCGGTTTGGGTTTTCAGCCTTTAACGGCATGTTTTTAACTCTAAGTGTGATTTTTGCAAATTATCGTCATACTCTCAAACCGGGAGACCCGGGACTACGCGATCAGTTCCTACAAGTTACATTGGTCTCGTGCGAGGTGTTCGTGCCTCCTACGAGGTCGTTTGGGGGCCGATTTGGGTTTTCACCCTTTAACGGCCTGTTTTTAAGTTTAAGTGTGATTTTTGCAAATTATCGTCATACTTACAAACCGGGAGATCCGGGACTACGCTGCCAGTTCCTACAAGTTACATGGGTCCCGTGCGACGTGTCCGTGCCTCCTACGGGGTCATTTGGGGGCCGGTTTGAGTTTTCAACCCTTGACGGCTTGTTTTTAAGTCTAAGTGTGATTTTTCCAAATTATCGTCATACTCTCAAACCGGGAGACCCGGGACTACGCGGTCAGTTTCTACAAGTTACATTGGTCCCGTGCGAGGTGTTCGTGCCTCCTACGGGGTCGTTTGGGGGCCTGTTTGGGTTTTCGCCCTTTAACGGCATGTTTTTAAGTTTAAGTTTTGATTTTTGCAAATTATCATCCTATTCACAAACCGGGAGACCCAGGACTACGCGGTCAGTTCCTACAAGTTACATTGGTCCCGTGCGAGGTGTTCGTGTCTCCTAAGGGGTCGTTTGGGGGACAATTTAGGTTTTCACCCTTTAACGGCCTGTTTTTAAGTTTAAGTGTGATTTTTGCAAATTTTCGTCATACTTACAAACCGGGAGATCCGGGACTACGCTGCCAGTTCCTACAAGTTACATGGGTCCCGTGCGAGGTGTTCGTGCCTCCTACTGGGTCGTTTGGGGGCCGGTTTGGGTTTTCACCCTTTAACGGCATGTTTTTAACTCTAAGTGTGATTTTTGCAAATTATCGTCATACTCTCAAACCGGGAGACCCGGGACTACGCGGTCAGTTCCTACAAGTTACATTGGTCCCGTGCGAGGTGTCCGTGCCTCCTACGAGGTCGTTTGGGGGCCGATTTGGGTTTTCACCCTTTAACGGCCTGTTTTTAAGTTTAAGTGTGATTTTTGCAAATTTTTGTCATACTTACAAACCGAGAGATCCGGGACTACGCTGCCAGTTCCTACAAGTTACATGGGTCCCGTGCGAGGTGTTCGTGCCTCCTATGGGGTCGTTTGGGGGCCGGTTTGGGTTTTCACCCTTTAACGGCATGTTTTTAACTCTAAGTGTGATTTTTGCAAATTATCGTCATACTCTCAAACCGGGAGACCCGGGACTATGCGGTCAGTTCCTACAAGTAACATTGTTCCCGTGCGAGGTGTTCGTGCCTCCTACGAGGTCGTTTGGGGGCCGATTTGTGTTTTCACTCTATAACGGCCTGTTTTTAAGTTTAAGTGTGATTTTTGCAAATTATCGTCATACTTACAAACCGAGAGATCTGGGACTACGCTGCCAGTTCCTATAAGTTACATGGGTCCTGTGCGAGGTGTTCGTGCCTCCTACGGGGTCGTTTGGGGGCCGGTTTGGGTTTTCACCCCTTGACGGCTTGTTTTTAAGTCTAAGTGTAATTTTTGCAAATTATCGTCATACTCTCAAACCGGGAGACCCGGGACTACGCGATCAGTTCCTACAAGTTACATTGGTCCCGTGCAAGGTGTTCGTGCCTCCTACGGGGTCGTTTGAGGGCCGGTTTGGGTTTTCACCCTTTAACGTCATGTTTTTAACTAAGTGTGATTTTTGCAAATTATCGTCGTACTCTCAAACCGGGAGACCCGGGACTACGCGGTCAGTTCCTACAAGTTACATTGGTCCCGTGCGAGGGTGTATATATATGTATGTGTGTGTGTGTGTGTGTGTGAGTGTGTGTGTGTGTTATATAACAGCATATATATACAAGGGTGTTATATATATATAAGGATGCCTTATATATTGTATACCCTGTTTCGTTCAGTATCCTGGCAGCCAGTGAATTGGATATATATATATATAAGGCTGCCTTATACATATGCCATGGGAAGAATGATATGATCCTAGAGTGAGTGAGCAATTGAGTTCCATATACTAAAACTTATGAAGCTAGGACATGGCGTGTTTATATCAATTTTCAAAAAAGTTAGGATGGAATAATTCAAAAACCATATACATGAAGGGTATTTTAGACTGGATTAAAAAACAATGACCAACCTGAAAAATGGCACAAATAAAATAGGTCTGGATCTGGCAACGCTCCTCGGACCCCAATTGAAACGACGAGGCTCCACACGACCCTCATTGGTTTAAGCACCATCCACACCTCAGAGACAAAGTCAGGCCAGTTCCTACTATCCATATCACAACAATTTATGGTCAGGTGAGCCAACTGTTTGGCCTGGATAAATGGCCAGTTTCCAGCAGCAGGATCAAGGAGTCTTTTCAAATCTCCCTTATCTAATGCATCTTTCACTTCCTTTATTATCCCTAGGGTTGGTCTTCCAGTCAACAATCTCAATATTAGAAGTCCAAATGAGTATACATCCGACTTTGGAATAAGGTCTCCCGTGGCGAGGAACTCAGAGTCAATGTACACAAAAGTGCCCTTCGAATCATTTCTGCAACGCAGTGCCCTGTTATTACTTGAAAACTCGTATAGAGGAAGTATGCGACTGAGTCCAAAGTCACTGAGTTGGCATTGAGGATAACATTATCTGGTTTTGGGCCCCCGTGTATTATGCTATGAGGGCTGCACAAATGAAGGAAAATTAGAACACAACACATATCTGTGGCAAGAGAATTTTTTCATTATTTTTGTCAACATGGAATACCTTCTCTATCACTCATCTAACAACATTACCAAATTACAAAAAATTGAACTTTGATACAACACAACACTCATTTTAAACATCCTATATAAAGAAGCAGCAGCAGCAGCAGCTGCCTAATAGCAGCTTTTTCAGCTTTTTTGGGGACTCCATCTCTCATTGCAATCAAAACACACATGAGAAACAAAACTGAATATTAACAAGATGTGTTAAGATGCCCAAAAATATGGAGAATTGGGCATCTAATAGCATATGATAAAATCTGAAGCAAATAGATTAGATATTACAGAAGGTACAAAGTGACAATATGATAAAAAAAACATGTGGAGAAATATTATATAACTAAAGATATCATGGAATCCAATGAGTTGAATCATACACAAATTCATTTCTTCAATTTCAAAAACTCTATACGTGAATTGACTAATTTGACGTTCCAGGAAGTGAAAAACACAAAACTCTATACTTGTATTTTGGATGAAATAGTAACAGAGCATACGTTTTATCTATAAAGCAAGAACGAAGACCAACCAACAATATGTTAACCCACCTCTCTTTGTAGAGCCTCATCCAGCTCCTGCTTATCATCCGGAGTGATGTCTCTAGTATACAATTGATCCAAACATCCGGAGTGAAATGCAGTGGTAGCTCCTTGCTGAAGCAGAGCAGCAGCAGTCCTTATCCTCTCTTTTCTCTCTCCCTGCCCTGTCCTCTCCCACCCCGCCCATGTCCTCTCGTCTCTCCCTCACTTGCAAATGCATCCCCCTGCCGAAGCGGAGCAGCGACAACACGCAGCCGTCTTTTCATCCACGAAGCAGCGACATCACACAGGGGTATGTACAGAGCCGTATTGGGACAATATCTGCATCTGATACTCCATTTTTTGTCATTTTTGAAGTATAGGCTCTACATAGGTCTGGATACCCCAAGTTATCAGAAAAAAGTGGCACAGTGTGTAAAATTTCCCCTCGTGTTGTAGCATATGATGCTTTTGCTTTTGTATGGTTAGTTTCCTATCACTTCAATCGAATTTAGTTCTTTGTGGGGGTGGTGATATCCATCCAGTACTTAAGAAAGAGGGACAAATTGTATTTTAGGAAAGCAAGAAAAATGGAAATAGGGAACCACAAAAATTGTTGGCAATGGCATCAGTTGTGTGAACTGAAGGTGTTATAATGATCTTATTGAGTTGTCGTCCTATGCAAGACTGTTGCAAAGCACCATGTATCAGGTTCAATCTCTCCTAGGCAAAGGATCGTGAAATTGTAGCGATAAAATATGTTTAATTGATAAATGCCCAAGGTTTTATCTCTCGACATATTTCATAATGTTCTAATACTAGCCTCTATTTTCAGGTTAAGGGAATATATGGAAGGGGCTGACAACCTTCTAATTTATTCCTGAATTTTTCTGCAATAGGTCTTAAATGAAAATACCTAGGTTCGGATCTGAAGATAGGCACTCCTAGATAGTTAAAAAGAATAACCTCCCACACTCATTAATGATGAGATAAGAGAGATGGAGCAAATCTGATTAATCTACTAATAAGAACTTTAGAGAGGATCTTAAAATAGAACTTGGCCAAAGCTATAGGTCTTGAATTATAAATCTCATCTGCTTCAGGAACCTTTAGAATTATACTGATACAGTTTGAATTAAAACCATGAAGAATCCAACTATTATTTAAGAAGAATTTGACCATATTACAAACATCCAATCCCACTATTTCCCAACAAGATTGAAAATAGGCCACTAATTCCAACAGGTCCTAGAGAAGACTGAGGATCCATTGAAGTGAAGTTACTAACTATAGGATAAATCATCATTTTAATAAAAGTGAAGTTACTAACTGGATGACAACTTGAGTACAGGGAAGAAAAATGTTGACCTGGTGACCATATGTGATTTGAACTGTGAGGGATCTGAGATGCAGTTGCCATTAATATTTAAATGATTGATCCTGTTAATACTTATTGTCATGTTATCCACTTAGCGAAAAAATGAGGAATTTCTATCACCTGCTTCCAACCATTTCATTCATGACTCATATCTACAAAATGAAACTTCGAAAATCAAGGCTTTGGATAAAAAAAGTTTATTCATAGATTCCTCTCCAGCATAGGCATCAGAATAACTAGAAGACTCAATCAATGATTGAGTGTTTTTTTAGAGATTCACAAGTAACTCTAACCTTTTAATGAATGTTTTCAAGTTGAAAAATATATCGTTGTGTCAATTTTTTTATGAGATTTTCTAATTTTTCTTTCAGAACATACATAGGTCATCTTGCCACCTCTACTAAAGAAAAAGTGTTATTGAAAATATATTTAAAAGCAAGAATGAGAAATCCATGGTGAAATGGATTTGAAAGGCTTAGGGCCAACCATAACAGTAGAGGTTGAAGAAAAGATAATGGGGTGATGATGTGAACATGCCTAGTGTTGTACCATAAAATATGGTGTATTCTCATAGCCAATTTTAATATTAATCTTTGACATGCAATTCTAAATAATAAAAAAATAAGAGTGAGGAGACAAAGATGAGAGTATCACCTTTGCACCATGAATTCTGGTGACGAGAGGTACCAATCCTTGTTACAAAGTGGATCAACTCTGTTTATACAAAACATGTACAAATAAATTCAGACATATAGATCAGAAGCATATAGACTGAAATTACAAATATGGTTTCAAGAGTCGTATACAAAAAAAGCCTCATACATACTATAATATTGTTTCAACAGTCATATATAAAAAAAAGCAACTAGCAATTGCGTTTTATGTTTGAATCACAAAAGTAGCAACGATCAAATTCACATGAACAAAGGAATATTAACAAAACACCCTCTAGATATAACCCTTGCCAGTGCCACATTTATAACTATTCTAGTGTAATTGTTACACCAACATTGGTGATGTGTACAAAATAGACCGTGTTGTGGCAACAACGCAATGGGTGCTAATAAAAAACCACATCTTGCTTCCATTCCACTTCTTGTTTTCAAGGAAAACTATAAATATAATGCTTCAATGTCTACGAAGTACTGATAATAGGGTACATATCCAAAAGAAGTTATTGATTGTTTACAGATGAGCGAATCCCAAACACAATAATATTAGCCACATAGACAAATAATAATAAAAATATAGAGAGAAAAATAGTATCATTAGAAAAGTGATGTGAAATCGAAGGCTTGTATATTAAGTGAACACTAACATGCCAACATATTCCTCATCTCTCAAACCACTGAATAAAATATGTAAATTTTTCCATCATGCATTTCGAGATCATGCAAAGTGAGTCTAAATAAAAGAATTTGTAAATTCAACTTAGATCTGTGTATGTGAAATTGATATATCCAACTTATCTAAGTACATGAAACTAACTGGATCTATATATATTTTCGATGTGTCAAACATCAAAAGGAGAAGGGAGACAAAAGAAAAGAAGAGAAGGCAAAAGATATGTTTGTGTGACTACCTGTCAAGTTGGAAAATTTCATTGAAATGACTATGAATTGAAACCTTCTCTTCTTTCATATTTGAAGGTGATTTTGGTTTCCCATCTCTAGAAATCCATCTCTTTTCTTCATACCTAACAGATTAGAATTAATTAGTACAAACAATACAGTGCTCTTAAGCTTAATACTAAGGAAGATATTGAAGGCTAAATAATATTATCAAAAAAGTAATTTCAATCAACAAACTCACACTTTGCTCGAATGAAATTCTAAATCCCAACTTTGTCATAGTTACAAGGCACGAGGCAACTCAGCTTCCTAGTAGCTATTTGATTTCTCATTTCCCATGGCTGAAAGTAAACACCAATCAAACAGAATTTAACCAATAAGTTTTTCGGCTAAACGTGGCGTTTCAATGATGGTGGCATTTTGATGAACTGAATACATGATCGCATACAAATTACGCTAAAAACAAACTTAATGTCATTTAAAATCATTTCAAACACCTAAAACACAAACTTAAGGTAACAAATTTGAAAAAATTACACAAATGCAAATGCAAAATGAAATTTTATACAAACGAACACTTACAAAATTCAGAATTAGGAAATTGACAATATGAGAGGTGTGCTCAAGCAATCGATTAACAAACCAATTCAAAATAACTAATTACAAATTACATTAAAACACGAACTTACTACCATTCAAAATCCCTAAAAAGCCCTAAAACTCAAACTAACACTAACAAATTAGAAAAAACTATACAAATCCAAATGAGAACTGAAATTTCCTATAACCAAAATCAGAAACGAAGACTTACAGAATTAAATTTAGAAACTTCAAAATATGAGAGTTGTACTTGAGTGATACTATTCTCACTCTCTCTCTCTACATATAAACTAGATGAGAGCTGTATGAGAGTTGTACGAAGACTTACATGATGAGGCAACGATGATGGAGGAGTCAGGTAGTGTGTATGGATGAGGCAGCGATGATGGATGAGGCAGCGATGATAATGGAAGCACACAAAAGAAGATGAACGGGGGTGAGCGGGAAGAGAGAGCGGGATACCAAAAGTCTGAGTATGGTGAATTTTTTTTAGGTGTTTTATATTTTAGTAAGTGTACTCAAATTTTGGCACACTTTAAAACAGTGCCTAAATTTGGCACGGTTTTAAAGTGTGCCAGATTGTCATTAAACCGTGCCAGAATTTGGCACAGTTTTAAACTGGGCCAGATTTTTAATATCAGGGTGTGCCAAATTGTTGTTTTTGGTGTAGTTCATGAAAGGAATATGACCGCCTCCACTACATTTATCTTTTGGGCCAAGTTTGTGAGCGATTCCAACTCGGGTATCTAGGTTACGTGAGCACACCTAGTAAGATAGAACTTTAGAGGGAATCATCCGAAGAGGGTATACTCGAAGGGCTGTATATACATATGATATATGTGTGGATGTTGTGGTAAAGGTACGTATATAATGGTAGTAAATATTATATGCGGGTAATAATACAGTGTGTGATGTAATTATTTTATATAACTTGTATCACAGTTATATGATATTATTTAAAGGAAATTAATTAATTTAATTAGTGAGATAACTCATAACCCATGGATAATAATACTCGGTTTAGAGTGGAAAGGCAAGGGAGGATTACAAGGACTAGTTGGACGGGGTAGTACAACTAGGTGGGGATAAGGTAATCGTTAGGTGTGCACTTTAGTGGAGGGGTGAGAATGTCCTCAAGAGAGTGCGACACTAACTTAAATATGGAGCGCATTCATATATTTTCAATTACTGCAGTTAATTCACTTTCTAAATATTTTCAATATGTTTTGGGTTCTAACCCTTGCTATAAAACTATTTTCAAAACCTTTTAGGTGTCCAACCACGGGGACGCCATGATTGATATCCTATTCCAGGGACACGGAGTTGCGGCATATGTGGATGCTAGCAGGAGCTTGCATTAGACGCCTCATTCATTCTTTCCTACTGTAGGAATCATCTATCAGTTTCAGTTGAACTTAGGGCATGTCGCCCAGACTTTTCAATTGTAGTTTCCAGATTTATTTATTCCGGT
Source organism: Sambucus nigra (assembly GCA_949130495.1). NCBI lineage: Eukaryota > Viridiplantae > Streptophyta > Magnoliopsida > Dipsacales > Adoxaceae > Sambucus > Sambucus nigra. Next base: position 419,522,350 of record OX422219.1, read on the forward strand.
GTTTAATATTTGTATTGGATTATTTACTTTGGTGATCGATGGTTTATTCGGCATGTAGTTATTATTTATTCAGTTGATTTAATTCAGTTGTGTGAATGGATTATATTTATTTCCGCATGTATACTTTGGTTTAATTAATAAGATAAAATTTGGTACCAGCTTTTTGGAATACTAGGTGGTTAGTAAGTTTTAAAAAGGTTTTCCACTGTGATGCTAAGGATGAACCAACTGGGATTCCTGTTTTAATTTGGTATAGGACTGATCACCCGGTATTTTATTAGACGGTGTGTCACAGATGGTATCAGAGCATTAGGTTCTAGTGTCCTTAGGATCTGTGCAGATTTTCACGTTTCACCTTAGCGTCCTTTGATATAGAGCCTTATCATAGGATTGTTGTATTCTTATACGTATGTGTATTTACGTTCTTCTGCCTATTACTTTATATTTGAGGTTGAACTCATATGATTCGATTCTCATTCCAGATGCCTCCCAGGAGAGATAGAGAAGCTAGGGCAGTAGGGGGAGATGAGACTAGAGAGGCTCATCAGGAGCCAGAGTTACCGCAACAACTGCCAGAGATTATTTCGGCAGCACACGTAACTGAATTAGTGGCGCAGGCAGTTGAAGAACAATGATCGCAATGGAAAGGTACTTTCCATGAGATCAGCTACAGGCATTAGTGGTACCGGATATTCAGGCCCAGCCGGGGTAGTCAGAGTGGCAGCAAGTACGAGAGGTCTTTCAAAAGGGCCACCCACCAGAGTTTCGAGGGGGTTCAAATGTGATGCTAGCGTGTCAGTGGAAGAGAGATATCCAGTGTCACCTACGCATGGTAGATTGAAATGAGGTGTAAAAGCAAATGCTATCCACTTTTAAGTTAGTGGGAGCAGCGCTACAGTGGTGGGAGTCAATCACCACAATTGAGGAAAGGGATACATTAGCAATTGCAGAGTTTTGGGTGCAGTTCGACCGTAAAAAAATTTCACCAGCAGTGGAGACCGAAATGAGGAGAAAATTTAGAGAGGTGACTCAAGGGGACCGTTCAGTGGCCGATTACGAGGAAGAATTCACTCGTTTGGCAAATTTTGTACCGAATGAGGTAAGCGATGAAGAAAGAAAGAAGTCAAACTTCATGGATGGGTTAGTCTGGAGGATCAGGCAACATTTGATTGGTAATCCCATATTAGTAACTTATACGGACATCGTAAATGCAGCACTCCTGCATTGTCAGGAATATCGCTTCCACATGAGAGGAAGTAAGGGGGAGGGGAAACCAGTCAGTCGGATAAAGCGGAAGGGAACAGTACTAGTGGGGTATCTCAGCAACAGACAGGGGGATATCAGGGGCAGGATTCCCGACAGGGGAATCAGGCCAAGCGATTTAGGTCTGGAGGCTATCGACAGGATGGTCAGGACTTACGACAAGGCCAACAAGGAATGGATCAGTGGTAGGGTGAATTTATTAGGAGGTGTTTCGTTTGTGGGGAAGCGGGACACGTGAAGAGAGATTGTCCTCAGCGATGAAGGGGTCAAATACATGACGAGGTCTTGGATGTGCAGCCACTATAACAAGTCATGGGTACGTTTGGGCAGGGGGAAGTTGCTCAGAAACCCGAGGATCAGCCATTGTAGCTAGAGTATGGAGGTAATTATCTTTTTATCCTATGGGCATGGGGTATATTTTGGGTGACAGTGAGGTGTCACAATATAAAATTATTTTTCACTAAAATTCGTGAGTGAGTCAGATTTAGTGGCTGCACTGGCTGTAGCAGCCATAGTATGTAGATAAGATTTTTCGTGGGTTAGCGGAGTCCTTTGGTGTTAACCACGAGAGAGTAGAGGTGCACACTGAGATAAGGTTTGAATTATGCGAGGGGTCGCTACTTTCGAGAATTATGGAAGTAGGTTAAATGATTTTTTCTTTTATATCGGCTAGATAGCGATGGATTTGAACTATTGTGAATAGTGGGGGTAAGTTTTGGTGTTCGCAACACGAGGGTATGAATGATTTTTACTAGGTATCACCTGAGAGGGCGTCTAGACTATATATATATGTGTATATATGTTGTATTGTGTCGTGCGATAGACACATAATGAGGTCTTGTGTTCTCATATTTATCCCGATAAGTAGGGGTGGTTACTCAAGTGAATCAGGGTGGTTAGATTTAGTTTCGAGCAGAGAGAGATAGCTCGGGGTTTATTTTGCGCAAGAGCTAGTGATAGTAAGGGAGCGGTATTTTATGTTGTCTTCTGTAGCATAAGAGTAGGCGTGTATACTTTTGTGTTAATAGACAAGTATTTGGGGGTACGTACGACGGACTGAGGGTCTAATATATCTCAACGACCGACAATGTTAGGTAGTAGTGTATCGGGGGGTTCCTTGTTTGGATTTCGCTTGCGAGACGTCCCACGCATGAAACATAACGCAACGTTGGAAGTTGGGAGATGATTGATCGTTAGTACATGGGTTGGCTACCCCGCCCATTATATATATGTGTGATATGACTACAGGTTAGAAGCTATATTACGGGTCACGACTAGCATAGTCGGGTAAATTTCATGCGGTAAAGCACGGGGATAGGGTGTATGGGCACCCGAGTTAATTAAGGCAACTTTTGTACGGTCAAGCACGAGTAAGGGTGTATGGGCTCCCTAGTTAATTATAATGCATATTTATGTAATTTATAGTTAGAAGGGGGAGAGATAGATATAGAGAGCTTAGAGGCACGTGACTAGAGAGAGTGATATTTGAAGCTTGAAGCACTAGGCATATCTTAATTTTGAGGACGAATTTTCTTTGTAAGAGAGGAAGTATGTAACACCCCGTAATTTTGAGGATTTAAAATTTAATTATTTTTGGGAGAAATATAAATATTTAAATTGGAGAAATTTAAATTTATGATTTGGAGAATTTATTTGAGTGGGAAGAATTATTTATTATTGGGCGACTTTAAGTAAATTGTCCGAATTAATGTGTGTCGCGTTTTCGAGGTCAAAATTGGAGAATGTTATAAATTATTTCGGATGACGATTCTGAGTGCGTGGTTGAGTCCGGATGGGTCGAAATAGTAAAAAAAAGTAGTCGGGGGTAGTAATCGGGTCTCGGGGAATTTTTGGACATAGTCGGGCCCACACGAGGTGATTCGGGCCATTTTAATTAGGCCCATGTGGCCAAAAACGAGATTTGGAGTTTTAATCCTAATTGGGGAAGTGTGAACGGCGGTTAATATAACTCTAAACCTAGGGTTTGAGAGAGACATTGAGGAAACAAATCTAGAAGCGAATTGGGGATCTTTTGGAGCCAAAAGTGAGGGTTCGTCATCAAACCATTCCCTACAACGGATCAGACTCTACGAATCATTTCAGGCAAGTGGTTAACTGTTGTGATTCTTGAAATAGGTGATAACCAATTCATATTATAGTATGTGTATATGAAAATTCGTTTTGGATGTGTAACCATAATTAAAATTGGGTTTTTTGAATTTAGAGTAATGGACAGATTTAACTACTCAATGGAGGTTAAGTTATGATTTGGGACTGTTAAGATTGAATTGCAGAGTGGATTACAATATGTATTAGTGATTAAATGGACTGAAAAGGGTTAGGTCAAATTCGGTAGAACGAGACCCGGGTGAAAAACCCAAATCGGATATACTTAGGGTTATGTATGGATTTGAGGATGAATTAAGGTCTTTAGGATATTTAGACCCTTTTATTATGTGGGGGTAATATTGATTGTGATTGGGTAAGGGTTTGGAATGAAAATAAAAGCTTGGGTGTTCATTCATGGTTGAACATGAGGCCGGAGAAGACGATGACCGTGTCGATCGATCGATCGATCGATGATACAGGATTTTCGACAGTGACGCTAGTTTTTAATTGTATGGGAGATTTTCATTAGGGAACATTTTTGGGTTGATTTAAATGATGAAAATTAATTAGGGGTATGACTCTTGGTAATTATAGGTAAATATAATTGGGAAATTTGGGAGAGATGAACGCGTGACATATTATGGGAGAATATTGGAAATTAAATTCTGAGATTTAAGTTACGAGCTAAGTGAACGAGTTCATGTATATTGATTGAGTGACACCAAGGTGTTAAATTAATTATTGAGAGGAGTAGATTAATTTGGAGTGGGAATGTTGACTCAGAAAATATTAGGTTACGAACCAAGTAAGCGGGTATACTGGTTGAGTGACACCAGAGTAATAAATTAATTAAGGGATAAATTAATTAATTTAGAGTCAGACTATAGACTCGGATTGGTAATTAATTATTATGTAAATTAATTAATTTAGAGTCGGACCATAGACTCAGATTGGTAATTAATTAATATGTAAATTAATTAATTTAGAGTCATGCCATAGACTCGGATTGGTAATTAATTAATTTAGAGTCAGACCATAGACTCAGATTGGTAATTAATTAATTATTGTGTAAATTAATTATATTAGAGTCGGTCCATAGACTCGGGGAGATGATAAATTATTAAGTGAGAAAATTAATTAAGTCTAGTCGGGCCACAGACTCGAGAAATTACAGGCTAGTGTTACGAGTTTTTGAGTACACGGTATTGCCGGAATTTATATTATATATATACGGTATAGTGATAGTATATATATGTGTGTGTATATATTGTGTGTGCTATTTAATATCAGTGACTAGATATTTATTTAATTTATATACTCTAGTGCTATCAAGGGAGGGTGCACGATGTGGGTGAATCCCCTAGCTTGAGGAGTAGGGTGAGTATATCCCTAGGTCATAGCGTCCGGTTTATGGGTGAGGGATTTATCTCACTTTCAGGGAAGGAATATGACCTCCTCCACTATGTTTATATTTTGGTCCCAGTTGTTGAGCGATTCCAACTCGGGTATCTAGGTTATGTGAGCACACCTAATAAGATAGCACTTTAGAGGGAATCATCCGGAGAGGGTATACTCGAAGGGATGGATATACATATGATATATGTGTGGATGTTGTGGTAGAGGTATGTATATAATGGTAGTAAATATTATATGTGGGTAATAATACAGTGTGTGATGTAATTGTTTTATATAACTTGTGTCACAGTTATATGATATTATTTAAAGAAAATTAATTAAGTTAATTATTGAGATAACTCATAACCCATAGATAATAATACTCGGTTTAGAGTGAAAAGGAGAGGGAGGATTACAAGGACTAGTTGGACAGGGTAGTACAATTAGGTGGGGATAAGGTAATCGTTAGTTGTGCACTTTAGTGGAGGGGTGAGAATGTCCTCAAGAGAGTGAGACACTAACTTAAATATGGAGTGAATTCATATATTTTATATTACTGCATTTAATTCACTTTCTAAATATTTTCAAAATGTTTTGGGTTCTAACCCTTGCTATAAAACTATTTTCAACACCTTTTAGGTGTCTAGCCACGGGGGTGCCATGATTGATATTCTATTCCAGGGACACGGAGCTGCGGCATATGTGGATGCTAGAAGGAGCTTGGATTAGACGCCTCATTCATTCTTTCCTAGAGTAGGAATCATCTATCAGTTTCAGTTGTACTTAGGGCATGTCGCCCAGAATTTTCAGTTGTAGTTTCCAGATTTATTTATTCCGATGTTGAATATTTGTATTGGATTATTTACTTTGGTGACCGATGGTTTATTTGGCATGTAGTTATTATTTATTCAGTTGATTTAATTCAGTTGTGTGAATGGATTATATTTATTTCCGCAGGTACACTTTGGTTTAATTAATAAGATAAAATTTGGCACCGGCTTTTTGGAATACTAGGTGGTAAGTAAGTTTTAAAAAGGTTTTCGGCAATAATGCTAAGGATGAACCAACTGAGATTCCTGTTTTAATTTGGTATAGGACTGATCACCTTGTATTTTAGTAGGTAGGGTGTCACAGATGGTATCAGAGCATCAGGTTCTAGTGTCCTTAGGATCTGTGCGGATTTTCACGTTTCAACTTAGCGTCCTTTAATGTAGAGCCTTACCATAGGATTGTTGTATTCTTATACGTATGCACATTTACGTTCTTCTTCCTATTAATTATATTTGAGGGTGAACTCATATGATTCGATTCTCATTCCAGATGCCGCCCAGGAAAGATAGAGCAGCTAGGGCAGCAGGGGGAGATGAGACTAGAGAGGCTCATCAGGAGCCAGAGTTACCGCAACAATTGCCAGAGGTGATTTAGGCAGCATAGGTAACCGAATTAGTGGCGCAGGAAGTTGAAGCAATAATGATCGCAATGGAAAGGTACTTTCCACGAGATCAACTACAGGCATTAGTGGTACCGGATGTTCAGGCCCACCCGGGGCAGTCGGAGTGGCAGCAAGTACGAGAGGTCTTTCAAAAGGGCCACCCACCAGAATTTCGAGGGGGTTCAGATGTGATGCTATCCCTCAAAGATATCATACAACCCATCTGGGACCCCAGGGGGAAATTCAAGCCCAATTGGAGCGGCCCCTACATTGTCAAGAAGATCTTGTCCGGTGGTGCCGCCATGCTCACCGACTTAGATGGGGAGGAGATGGCTCGCCCATTCAACCTGGACCGTATCAAGAAATTTTACCCCTAGTCTGAAATCTCGGCGCGCTACGACTCTTCTCATCTCCCTTCTATTCTAAAAAAAATCTCTTTATTTCCTTCTACCCAGAACAACGTGGTCCTGTTCCTCTGCAAAATCGTTTTTCAATAAATTTAAAAATCTTCAAAACACCAAAGGTACGTAGGCATCTCATTCACCTTACATGAGCACGGACCTTTCTTTTTCAAAAAATATTATTATTTTCTTATCTCCGAGAACAACAGTCCATTCTAACATATACTTGAACAAAAGGATTATGTATGCCTTAGTGATCGGTATAGATAATTCAAAAATACAAAACTAATAAAAAAGGCACAGCTGGATGATCAAAAACTTGTTTATTTCACTAATAAGAAATTTCGGTACATATTACATGAGAAAAGGAACGGATAACTCCCTTCCCCTACCTTCCTAAAAAATCCAAAATAAAATCCCCACATTTAATCCCCATTAAAAAATAAACTCTCCAAGAATCCTATCCACAGCTATCAGAAGAGCCCGCTCCGTCATCATCATCTGCATCTGCATCCTGGGGTCCCCAAGCTTCCCCTGCCTGAACAGAGTGCCGCAGGCGCTCCATGGACCGATAGGCCCGAACCAGATTCGGAAAAACCACAACACCTCCCTCCATGGTATTAAATAAGATAAGACACCTTTGTCCAGTCTCCACTGCCAACATCTTGCTGATTACTCTCCTCCACAACCACTTCATATAATCCCCAGGGATATGCTAAACTCTCCCAACAGACTGAGAAGGATGGGTCGACGAACGCCGATTCTCCCATATAGAGCCAAACTGCATGCGCAGACGCTCAGTTATATCTTCTACCAGAAAGAAGTATATTGTCCGAGGTGGCACGACCTGTTCCCAGACAAATTGACGCAGAAGCCGCCAAGGGAAATAGAAAGAGGTATGTTTAAGACCAACCAGCCGGACATACGGGTATTCTCCCAGCTCCAGTATAGGCAGCAAATGTCCCCACCAAGGCACTGATGAGCACAGATTTAGAGTCTCGTACTCCACAAATCAGTTTTCCCAGCTCTCAATATCCAAGACAACGCTGATGAAGTGGCGCGAAAAGAAGTTGGGTACAGCCAACAAAGGGTATTCCGGAGGAGTCACCAGGCGGAATCTTTCAGACAACCACATGAACAACATCATGGGGCTACCCCTCAGGAAGTCAAAATGACCTTCTTGCCAGGCATCCAGGCCATTCAAAGTCCCCGCCAGTATCACCGCTGTTGGATTGCGATGGTATAACATCCAGGAAATAATAGCTACAAGTTGGGGGACCACCAGCAGTTCCCTAGTCACCAGCAGCAATTTTGATACTAAGCTTAGAACAACGGCTCCGGCGTATCCAGCATCGCCAACCTCCTCCAAATGCACAGACTGTAACATCGCCTAAATGGAGATCATTCCCCCAGCAACCAATAGTCTGTCTACCACAGGTGAAATGCGAAGAAGCCCAGCCAATAACTCCCGGGGAGAATGGGAAAATTCAGGTAGAGCTACAGCAATAGTGGGATTTATCCCCAGCATGGCAGAATCAGTCGCATGGGCAATATTGGGATTTATCCCCGGCAACACTGGGATTTATCCCCAGTATGGGCAGTCATCGAAGATATCTAGTCTCTGATTTCCCTCAGCCAAGTGGTCAACACCTGGACTTGCAGCAAGTAAAAGGAAAAATCAGTATCAAATAGGGATCAAAACAGAAAAAGAATCAAAAAGAGGAACAGAAAGGTATGTCGCAGGATGAAGAACCTCCTCTGTCAAACACAACTCCTTCGGATCCATCGCATGAGGACGGTGCAGTATAAGCACCATCCCTTCATCGACCCGCCGAATGTTGTACAAAGGGGTATGTCATCGAACAAAGGGAACCTCTGAAGTCTTCGCCACCGCAGACGCCGACGGACCACCGCCGGTATGGGAAGACCCCACCGCCCGACTCGAACCCGCAGGAGGGAAAGGTAAGGCATCATATATGCTGGGTGCCATCAACCAGCTTATCACAAAGTCCATATAGTCATACGGTGCAGCCATATTAGTGTACAATAGATAGGACTCGTCGATCATCATCGCGATTCTCGCATCCTCCGGCAGTAGCCTCTCCTGCCTCATAGACATAGGAGGCTGCACAGGTGGCACCACCACCTCCTCTTCAGCAATCTCTCGAACCACCCTCTCCCCAAGATACCAAGAATGGCCAAATTCATGCGCCAGTAAACACCTCATCTACGCGTTCACGCCAGTCGCCCTCGTATCCTGAATGACTGTCCCCCAAGGGTAAAAAGTCACCTGAAAATCCCCAGCAGGCATAAGTCAATACAGAATCAGAACATGCAAAAACAAGACTGAAGAGGAAAGAGTCTTACACTACCACTGGTCAGGCCATTTAAAACCTGATGCACCGCCTCTAGAGAAAGAGATCCCTTCAACTGTCGATTGGCCTTTCTGCCATCGATACAATCGGCAGAAGTCCCCAACAGTCTCATCCTTCAGAGCAATCAGCTGGGTATTACACCCAATCACCTCATAGAACCACGTATGCCAAAGATAAGAATTCACAATCAAAAAATACCCATAAGGAAAATACGAATGCATGAAAGGAAAGTGCACAAACTGAAGAATACCTCAAGAAGATACGTGGCTTCAGTAAAAGTTTGCCAACAGCACAGGCTGAATGCATACAAAGAAAAATAGAGGGTCGCTAAAGTCAGGCTCCCCCAATCATAGAGAGGTATGTTCGAAAACATCCTCAAATATGATAAGAACCACAAATAGATGACGTCGCCGCTCGACGCCACCATCAAACCTCCCAGCACCAATAATATGAACAACCGGGCCATCTGCCTCACCTGCAACCCGTCCTCCACATCAACTACCCTACTCAGCAAAACATCCTTCAGCAAGGACCACCAAATGGAATCCCCACCCACCGATCGACACTGCCTATTTACCCTCCCGAGGCAGTCCAAAAGTTCATGCCACTGCCGAATGGCACCCTCTGCACCATGCCGATCGGCACCCCCTTTAAAAGTTATACAAAAATTTCCAAAAAATATCAGAAAACCTTGAAAAAATCCTTAAAAAATTCCGAAAAATCCCCGGAAGGATTTAGAACATTTTCGCCAAGAAAATATCGCATTCCCGCATGAAGAACCCCTATCTCCCCAGTGAAACTATCAAAGAGCCAAGTAAATCCCCTCCCGGCAACGTCCCCAGGGAATCTCTAAGGATCACCTCATATACCCCAGAGGTCTCAAACCTCCCCGAGCAATACGTCCAATACTTGGACCACCTAACCACTTCTCTAGTGGAGTTTACAGCCTCAAATTGACCTTTCCTCCACAAAGTCTCCAAAAAACACAAGGATTTCCCCATCCATTGGCTCCCCAGCTCAAAATAACATCGCAAGGTAATTTTCCCCATCGAAATTCCAAAAAATCATTCTCCCCAGGAAATATCTCCCAAGGACTCTCTAAATTTTCCCCAGCTCATTCACTATTCCCCAGCAGAACCCAAAATCCAATCTTTATCCCCAGTAAAATTCTTAATTTTCCCGAAGGAAATGAGCACCTCTCTTAGGTCAGAATTGACCTCGGTCTTGGATTGTCACCTTAGTTAGGTCAAAATTGACCTCGGTACTCGATCGTCAACTCTCTTAGGTCAAAATTGACCTCGGTCTTGGATCGTCACCTTAGTTAGGCAAAATTGACATCGGTCCTCAATCTTCACCTCTCTTTAGTCAAAATTGGCCTCGGTCCTCAGTCGTCACCTCTCTTAGGTTAAAATTGACCTCGGTCTTGGATCCTCACCTTAAGCCCGCAGAATTGGCTTCGACCCACAGAATTGGTCATTTCACGTAAAGCCCGCAGAATTGGTCATTTCACCTAAAGCTCGCACAATTAGCTTCGACCCGCAGAATTGGCCATCTCTACTTAAGCCCGCAGAATTGGCTTCGACCCACAGAATTGGTCATCTCTACTTAAGCCCGCATATTTGGCTTTGACCCGTAGAATTGGTCAGCTCACCTTAAGCCCCCAGAATTGGCTTTGACCTGCAGAATTGGTCACCTCCACTTAAGCCCGCAGAATTGGCTTCGACCCGCAGAATTGTTCACCTCTACTTAAGCCCGTAAAATTGGTCATCCCTACTTAAGCCCACAGAATTGGCTTCGAGCCGTAGAATTGGTCATCTCAACTAAATCCCTCAAAATTGGCTTCGACTCGCAGAATTGGTCATCTCTACTTGAGTGTGCTATTAGGTGGAACAGACTTGAAAAAGAAAAGGGAAAAGTTATCCTTAATGCTACCCTTAGTGACAAAAGTGAGGTCGAGTCGGTGGACCCTGGATACGAGTCACCGCATGAGTGAAACTTCACCGCATTCATGGCTAGTCATGTGAGTACCTCTAGTGCTCCTCACGACGATGAGGATGCTAATTCACAGGGACACCTCGACAGTGAGAACGATGTGAGTGAGGGGGAGGTTGATGCAAGTGAGAGAGATAGTGATCTTCCACGCACCTACGCTCAGTTATATTCTGAGTCATTTGAAACCAAAAATCGTAACAATGCGTTAGTTCTTAGGATCACCACTTTAGAGAAAGATTTAAGACTGTTTGGAGAGAGAGAGAGAGTTATTGCGAGAATGAAAATAAGAAAAGGAAAACCTTGAGAAGATAAGATGTTTTGAGTGCGATGGGACAAGGCACAAGAAATTTGAGTGTCCCACTAGACTTAGGAGAGAGTGAAAGAAAGTTGTTATGCCCGCTTCCATAAGTGATAGTGACGATGAGAATGGAGATAAAAGTGTGGTCCGAAAAGCTTTTAGAAATTTTTTTATCGAGACCATGGAAACAAAAATGTCAAATAGGATCCTAGGTCTTCGGATTTGTGAGTTAAAGTAAGAGAATGATGGGCTAAAAAGGGGAAATGTGATTTGACCAACACGGTGTCTAGTCTAACGACACGTGTATCCCATCTCGAGGATGATCTCAAACAATCACGGGAGGTCCAAGTCTCGTTAGAGAACGGGCTGAGAAGGTTGATAAGATGGTTCCCTATCCCGTTTTGAATAATGTTGGAAAAGGTAATGACGGTGCATTCACTAATTTTAATGCGCCCGAGCCTATATCCACTTTGGTGAGTGAGTCTCATGGGTGCCCGTCTAGGAAAGCTCATCCCAAAATTCTTGATAAATTAATTCCTAGACCGATTTATGTTTGCTCCCACTGCAAGAAGCGAGGACATCTTGGGGAGTTTTGTTTTAAGTTGGGTTTTGTACCATGCCACTCACACGTCCTTGCACATGCACCCATTCATGATACTTTGCTTGCACATAATGATAGAGAGTTTGCACATATTCATGAGCAGGTGAAGTTTTTGGTCAAGACCACACATGATCTTATGGAGTTGGTTCAAAAATTGTCACCATCTTTGGAAAACTCCACCGCTCTTCCCCGTTGAGGTCTTGACATGTTTGCTAGCATAGGGTGATTTACATGATGCCTCTTTTGCCTATTGCTAGCATGTACCATTAGTTTGTTTTATTTTTTGCTTTTTATATTTTTTTAAAAAAATCCAAAAAGATTTTCTTTTTATAAAATTTTAAAAAAGCACAAAAATATATTGTATTTTGTTTAAACCTTTTATGGATGATCATTTAAGATAACCAAGTCACAAATTTCATTCCATTTATCCATGTGACTATTTGATAGTGATTTGAGACGCTGCATCATTGCATCCATGCGCTTTACATTATTTGGAGTCTTCGAGATGTGATTAGTGATATCTTTCTACATGTTTGGCTCCTTATCACCTTTATTGCACACATGTAGGGTTTTATTTGATTATTGTACTTGTCTATCACATATTGGCTTGAGTGTTTCCATCTCAATTATGTCTATACAACGAACCTTATGCAATAAAACTTGACAAAATTGGAATGCATGTAAATCCAAGTTGCTGAGATTGTGTGGTATTTTATCTACGGTGAAGGGCTACGAAAGGTTCTTATCTATCCTTTGCGATTAAGCCACCGTTAAATCGGACCTAAAAATTGGGGAATTTTATTATTCGGGGTCCAAAGAGGTTAAAAGAGCCCAAAAAAATATAAAAGCAATATATGCCAAATATGGGCCATTAGGTTTCACCATCAATTCTCCAATGTTTGAGAATTTAGATCACCCCTATTCAAAATATAAATCTGAGGGAGTTTGGTTGGAGAATTTTAACGGGTTTGCACTTCCTTGAAAGTCCTGAAAAAGAATTAAATCGTTTTGGACGTTATTGGTGTGGAAATCACTTTAAGCTTTGATTTGCTGATTTGATTGAGTCAATGTCTCATATTTCCATTTTTTTACACCTAAGGAAGATGTTGAGTTCATTAGTTAAGAGTATCCGATATTCATCGTGCACATATGTCATTTTTGTATGAATTGACTTTTCTATCGAATTTGATCACACCCCTACATCTACGCTATCATCGACTTGGTTGTTTTAGTGTTCTTTCATGGTGTGATTCTTTGTTGTATATTTTGTGTGAAAAAATTTGAATAATTCAAAAATAAAAAGATTATTACCTTGTGACATTTTTCATATTTATGCTTCTCATATCTGTCTATTTGGGAACATCATAAAAAGGGGGAGAAGAATTATGGGGGGTAATTATTTTGGTGTTTGGTTGGTTTATCAATGATTTGCTTAAGCTTAATTGATCTTTGATTTTTGCATATCATTATATTTCAAACTGTTGCTTGTCATGGGTATCTGCTTTATCTCATGTGTGTAGGTACAAATTTGATAATCTTTGGATTACACACCCTGATGACAAAAGCTCTGGGAGTTTCTGAAAAGCTCAAAATTTGAAGATGTTGAAGTTTGATTGGCGACATGTCATTTAGTATTCCTAGTTTGAGGGTTTAATGGGGATATTATCTTGTATGCCATTTGTTTTATGGAGTTAGCAGAATTCGTATTTTTTATGTATGTACCGGCATAGACATAGGGGAATATTTGTAAGGACAGAATTTTATAAATGTTCGGGGTAGAATCTAGGAATTTTCTGTTTGTCCTAGATCACATTTTGTATGTCTGATACCGCTACATTCGGCATGTCAACACGATCATCCACGACGGCCTTGATCTGAATCCATGCATCCACCATCTTCACACTTGCATCATGCTTCATGCGACGTGCTACTCAACCGTTCCCACTACTCCAATACGCATTATTGGTAAAATGATTTATTGGAGATGTTTTTATTTGCATAAATATTTGGGAATTTTTTAGAAAATATTTTTTGAAGTCTGAATTGTTTTTTATCAAAAGCATAAATTTCTCTAAGTGTAGATTCGGACTGCCTCGGTCGACGAGCTCATTCAAACGAGTTCACACTGTCGTTCGAGCAAGATAAGCATCTCGCGCGATGTCATTCTAATGACACGTGTCCTTCATTCGAGCGAGATGCCTATCTCGTTCGAGCGACATCGCCGCCTCTATTTTCGTATAAATATCTGGCTTTATTCTACAGGTTTTCCAAGTCTTTTTCACACACGATTTCTGCGATTAACAGCCCAGAAAAGTAGACTTCACTTTTTAAGGTTTCATGCCTTCTTTATTCACATAAACACTCCCATCTATCTATGTGAATCGTTAAACCTTAAAGAGGATCGTTTTTACTCATCTAGAGTAATTTGTGGAGAAGCCGTCTCTTCTTCATTGTTGCCTACCTGGAGTTCTTACAGAAGATTCCAGTCGACGACATCGGAACCGACACCTGAGGGTATTTTGTATGTCACTCTTATTTCATTGTAATCCGTGTAATCCGTTTATTACAAATTATAGTGAAAAAAAAAAGTTTTGCCCCTTTGGGGTATTTTTTCTCATTTGTGTGTTTTGTTTGTGATTGACTGTTCTTGCATGATCATATTAATTTCAATCAAACCTAAATGCATGTTTTAAGATTTAATTGAAAAACTGAGTTTAATTAAATAATTTCCTTATTTGAACGCAAGCGCACTCTCCAAACCTACTTAACCTGGTCCTCCAATAATCCTATATATTTAATACGTCCAAATACAGCATAAAATAAATCGTAATTTTACTTCCATGGATTTCTTTGGCTTTAGGATACGTCAATTTCTCGTCTTTACAATGGGTCACTTTATAAAACTCATTATCATTAGGTTCATCACCGTTATCCCACCTCTCTATCAAAATAAAAAAAGTATATAATTATTAAGCATATTTACTGCAACGTCCCGCCCTGAATTTATGGGTTATCCATGATAAACCTGGTCCGACCCGAACATTAGGTATGAACTGCAATGAGACAACCTAAATAATGTTGCTAGTCTAATTTTATTTAATTAACATTTAACTTGTTTAGCATATGATTCCAATTTATATGGACCTACAAGTGTGACCCATAGGAAGTGTCGCCGGAATCCAAACATGCAGAGAAACTAACATAAGATAAAAAATAATACTTAATTGAATAACACTCTTAAAGTATGACATCACGCACAACCTGCCATAAGAAAGAATAGGGAATGAGTCGAATGCTCAGTGAAAAATACAACAATGTAGCATAGAATCGAGTGGCAGAAAAGAGACTCTGTAACATACCACATATGTGCACATGAAAATACCATATATATGTATACATACATAAATTAATGCATGAATCTGTTTATTTCAAAACATTAATTGATTTGATTAAATCACATTAATCTTATTAAAACCCAATTACATACTTAAACAAATAGCATTTATTTTAGGAAAAACACTTCATTTACCGAAATTTACTATTTACTCACATCAAATCCACTTTAGTATTTTCCTTTAAAACCACCTTTCAACACACGCACACATGGTGTTAGAAAATTCTTGCTTTCCTTTTTAAAACCGTTCACAACACTTGGGTTAATTATGGGTTAAAGCCACCTTAGGTTACTTGGTTACCCATTAACCACTACACTTGAATCATAACTCACGCCTTACTTGGACTTAGTCATTTTCATAATTCTTGTCCAAAACCCGTTTTAAATAGGAACATTTATCAATTTCATTTCACAAAAGTTGTATTTTCTCATTTTATTATCATAATTAATTTCTTTATCGTGTTCCACTTTTCCCATTATCTTTTGAACGGAATACTTTGTCAATTCCATCATTCACATTCCATTTACCTTTATCTTTTTTTTAAAATTTTCCAAATACCACATACTTTAACGGGTTCTACACCACCATGTGCTCTGGCCAATGATTTTGAATCTTTCATCCTACGGTTTCGGGCCCTATTTAATTCTTTCGATTCCTCCGAGTTTTTTTTATCATGTGTTTTAACACTTTTCGTGTCCACATTACTCACCTTTACTGGACGAAGACAAAACCCAGGGGACTATACCCCATATTTGTGTTACTATATTGTGTAACATATTTTTCAATATTTTTAGTTCATAAACATTTTCCACTTTACATAAAATTATCATTTTACCCATTTGTTTTCAAACTTGAATTTTCCTCAATTTTCACAGGTGTTACCTCTTTAAAAACATTGTTAAGTTACCCACATTAACTTCTTAAATATTTAAGTCATTAACACTTCTTTATTACTTTGGAGTAATACACTTATCAAGTTGGAAGTCTTTTTATTTCATTACTTTCTTTATCAAAGAAATCATATGGCATTTTGAAGATTACTTTATAAGAAAACACCATTTTTACCTTTTATTAACACATGTAGTCTTAAAACCATACACTTATTACATTTTTCACATTTATTGACACATTTTAAGGGATTAAATTTCTATTTTCTTTATTTCATGTTGAGCATATGGATATGTTTAAGAAGGATTAAAACCTATTTTAATCCTTCTTAAACATGTTCATATCGAGTATTATCTTGTTATGTGTGTTATTTTTTGCTTGATCCTCACTAATAACTTACTACAAGTATATACACATGAGAAGATGGATTTTAAGTTTAAAAATCCATAAAAATGAATTTTACACATGATTATCATACGAAATTACATAACTCTTGTAAATCTAAGATTTTCAAGACTAAGAAGACATTTATTCTTCAAAATTATGCTTAAAGGTCTAGTTTTCACAAATCTTCATTTTTTCCATAAAATTTCAAGATTTATACTAAAATTAGCTTATCAAAGAAAATACTTATTTAAAATATTTTATTCCATAAAATGTTTAAACACAAGGTTTTCTTGAAATTTGTCATCCTTTCATAAACCATTTGAAAACCCATTTCTAAAATCTTCAAAGCTATAATGAAATCATGAGTAATGGCTACCTAAACATGCAAAGATTTTACTCTTACGAACCCAAACATATTTAACTCATATATTGCAAAATAGAGTAAATCTTAAATTTAATAAGAGTAGAGTTTTTCTCACCTCAAAGGAAGATTCAACAATGGAGGATGAAATGTAGAATAATATGGCAACCTCCCACCTCCTAAGGTGGCCTTAAAGAGGTTGCCTTGCTCCACTAAGCTTGTCTCCTTGAATGCTCAAAAGATTCCTTTCAAACTCCATGATTTATTAATATTTTATTATTATCCAAAAATTTCCTACAACATCTCCATAAATTTATATCTTGCCCAACAAATAGTGTAGATGGGTTTTATAAGCATAGATGTGGTGGAAAAATGATCAAAGTATAGGATTTCAGGGCTAATGAGTGGTGGTGCTAGAGTGGTGGAAGGTGGTTTGGTGGTGGTGAGGCTCCAGGAGCTAGAGACAAAAAGAAATGCCCTAGAATGGGCCAAAACATCACTTAAATACCCTAAAACCCTTATAGGTTAGAATCTAGAAATTCCCCAAAGCATAATCCTGAGTTGATTTGCTATGTGGGAGTGTGCCACATGTCAAATCCAATGGTCCAACCCTTGGTAGCTTTTTCTCATTCAAACGAGGTTCTAAGGAGAATCTCACGATGTTATAAATGCGAACAAGTGATTTTTGTGGGAAGGCCGTTTGAAGCATTTTTCTAACAAGATTTGAATGTCATTCGAACGTTCAAGGGTTTCGTTCAAACAACCCTTACTTTCCTCCAAATTATATGTAAACCATTCTAATCCAATTAATTGCACTAAGGCCATTAGATTATCCAACTTTGACCCATAATTCATCTTACAAAGTTTAAAGCCCAATTGGTCGCAGCAAGTCACCAAATTACACGGTTACGGTCAATCCATCAATTCCTCAAATTCCTGGAGGTTATCGATTCTCATTTTAATTCATAGGGAACTTTTAAAGGCTAGGTCATCAAAATACTCAATCACTAAGAAGTCATTATGTGCTCTTTCATAAGGGGTTCCGCTAAAGAACTCGACATGCAGATTTTCTAATGCTCACCATCAGGCTAGCCATCAAGTCACATTACATTCATCGAGTCTCCACTTACCCAAATATCATATTCAATCAAGTTCTACGGCTTTTTTGGTAATACCCAAGGCATACCGGCACATCTACTAGGGAAACAGCCTCTAGTGATTGACACTCACCCGAGGATAAAATGACATATAACTAAAATCGAGTCCATCATCGTAATTTATTTCAACTCCAAATACTACATATTTTGAGTCTCCTAGAATTCTCAGGTCATCCTGACCACACAAATTCGCTTGAACTTGATACTGACCTATCATGGCTAGTTGTTTACTCTGAGAAGCAACCTACTAACTAAGTCACAAGTCGTTCGTCCAATTGTTAATTCCATAAGGTCCTTCTATGAACTTAGGATCACTTTAGGCATCCCACTAATGATCTCCACAAGATCCTCTTATGAACCTAGGATCATTTTAGGGGTCAAACCATGGAACACGCATCCGAGTATTACACCAGTCCACTCACTATGGCAAAAGAACACTACATGTTATGTTTCCTCGAGCTCTAACACTTTATGATATCCCCAAACCATATTTATACTCTTTATGACTAGAGCCACTAATTGTCATACCGGACAATCCATAAGATCACTAATCTAAAAGGAAAGAAGATACTATGAGTAAACCATGCGACACATATACGAAACTTGTGCGAAAACCAAGGGATACTTCAAACAAGGGCGCACCCAGTTACACAATTTTGCATTGACCACGCCAGGCCCAACCACACTCTCACTGAGCTAAATCATACCATAACAACAACATAATACAATCCCAAATTACTGCAACCTAAGGAACGCAATCCTCAACTACCAAAACTGAAGGAACACAGTCCTCGACTATCGGGATTTAAGGAACACAACGAATCAGAATGGATGAACAACAGCTTCGGGAGAATCCCACCTGCATGTAATGAACTATGGTTCAAGAAGTCCGGACCTATGTCGTATGCTTTGAAGTCTACGACTCTTCCTAGATGTCCCCATCGAATCCTAACCTAGCCACTCACCCTAGCTTGAGTCACCAATCGAATGAATCAGACCACGAATCAATCATTATTGTGAAAAGAACGTAAAACATAAAATATTATCCTTTAGGAAGTCAAGCACTAGACTTCCCTCCTTAGGAATCAGTCTTCCTCCTTTCCTCCTTAACAAACACGAACTGCTCTGATTAATGAATACCAAAAACTTTTATCAACGTTGACCTTGTCCATTTCTCTAGTCAACGTGACTTCATGATTAACCTATATGTGTCCATACTTGGAGGGAGCTTACTTTTATCATGTGCGTAGCATTGCACCCTTTCTCGTGGCGCTTGGGTTTTATCAAAATGGGATAATGGGTAGAGATAGAGCCACGAGCCTATTTTGCACAAAGCATGCCAAAAAATGTTATCGCCTAGAGAAAACAACATTAAGGACAATACGGATGCTTGTAAATCCAAGTAGTTCAAAGGTCCGGGGACTAAGTTATAAAATGGAAAGCTATTAGGCACCCATCCCTCCCTTTCGATCTCTCATGGGCATGTGTTAATATTCTCTTGTTAGACTTCATGAACTGCACACTTATGTTCATAATAGAGATGGAGAATAACTCGTATCATGGAAAAGGACGTAGTGAATTCATCCCTAGGAGTGTTCTCGAAAATAAAAATCCAACGTATAATGTGAGTGTTTGCCGAACCAAGTCTTTATGGAAGAACGAATGTATATATCGGACAAAACAAAAGACTGCAAGAATATGACTTTCATTAAGGAAAAACAAAATATATATATATATATATAATATAACAAATGTGCATAAGGGGGGACTCGAATCTCAAAATTTACCCAAGATACTTACGTAGTCCGAGGGGCATTAAAGTCCACGTAGTTTGAAAATAATAAAGGGTGGTGTTTAACACATAAATCCAAAGAGGGGATTTCTCTTATATGAGTTTAGAGATGAATATACTTTAAGAGTGAGAATGAGTAGTCAAAATCCGTTTATTGAAATTTATGGATAAACCTTTTTTTTCTTATTTTCATTTTTTTTACGAAAATAGAGCATTTGAAATTGCTACTAATAAAGATATAAGATTAAAATATGTGATCTAATGAAATAAAGTACTAAAGTAGAATAAAGCAATTAATACTAAAATAAAAGAATTTTGGGAAAATAATGGAGCATTGGACCTCTTTATGGGTACTTGAAGTTGATCTTGAACGTAGATACGCTGATTATGCAATGGGATGGAGGTGGTATGATAATATGGGGAACTTACTAAATGAAGTATGAAAAGGATGGAATGGAATATGGGAAAAAGGCTTTTTAGGAAGGGAAATGTTCTGCATTCAAGAGAATGTTCTCAGAATTGCTGAGAGGGATGTTCACGGGTACCTTTCAAAGCAAGGTCATGGACTCTATTTATAAGTTCGAGGGGGTACCAATTGACAAGGTCCTAGACCTACCTATCATCATAGAATCCCAGACACACTGCCAATCGGCAGGATTCTGAGGGTGCCATTCGGTAGTTTGGGACAGATTCTTTGAAAAAACAGTCGTAAAATGCAAATTGTAAGTCAGAATCGTGCACAGAGTGGATCGTTGGAGAGGGTATTCAAAGACCTATAAGAATCCATTGATCCACTCACGGGTTCGGGAGATGACCGCGATCAAACGGGGTCAGGAAGCTCCTGTTGGTCATTAGATAGGAAGTTTTTAAAGGAAAACGGATCGTTCGTTCGAACCGTAAGGTAGATTTGCGCACGGGATGGACTGTTAGAAGGGGTATTTAGTTCCTTTTGAGATTTCATTCATCCTAATATGGTTTGAATAGTTGACCAAGGTCAAATGACACTTGAAAGAGCCCGGTGATCCTTCAGAGTAAAATGGGTCGTTTGTCCGTACCATAAGGTTGATTCCCACACTGGGCAGATCATTGAAAAAAGGATTTAGATCCCTTAAAATATTAATTGAGCTTCACTCAAGCTGGAGAGTTAACCAAGGATAAACGTGGTTTGGGAGTGTCTGATGGCCTCTAGATCAGTTTTAAGGTAAAACGGACCGCTCGTTCATACCATAAGGTCGATTCACACATGGGCAGATCATTATAAAGGGGATTTAGATCCTTTCAAAGATTAATTAAGCTTTCACTTGGGTGAGAAAGTTTATTGGAGTCAAACGGGGCCTAGAAGCGCCCAGTAGCCTCTAGATCAGTTTTAGATAGTGAAATGGTTCGTTCGTCTGAATTGTAAAGTCGAATCATGCACGAGGTGGATTATTGGAAAGGGGATTCAGAGCCCTTTGAAGATTAATTGAGCTTCCACTCAGCCAAGAAAGTTTACTAGAGTCAAACGGGGCTTGGGAGCTCCCGATGGCCTCTAGATCAGTATTCGGAGTATGACCTAGTGTTTATGGTGAACGAGTGAGTGTTGTGGAACTAATGAATTCCTTAGGGTGTCTTAGGATGGAGTGTCTATAGAGATCCCCTCAATGGGCGAGCTTAGAATAAGTGAAGATCGTCGATGATAGACACCACATCGACATTGGGGAAGAGGATTTTAGGTCAATTTTACGTACTTAGAGGACATGAATGACCAATTCAAAGGGTCAAGGTCACTTTTGAGGACCTAAGGAGATGAGGATGACCAATTTTGAGGGTCGAGGTCAATTCTGAGGACCTAAACAAATAAGGATAAATGATTTAGTGGGTCAAGGATATGTTAAGATTGCTTCTAAAGGGTTAGACAGACTAATTCAATGGGTTGAGGTCAATTTTGAGGACCTGAGGAGACGAAGATGGATGATTCAGCGATTCGAGGTCAATTTCAAAGTTGTGTTAGGGATGACCAGTTCTGAGGGCCGAGGTCAATTCTGAGGACCTTGAGTTGTGACGACCAATTCTGAGGGTCGAGATCAATTCTGAGGATACTGAGTCGAGGTGACTAATTTTGAGGGTTGAGATCAATTTTGAAGATCTTAAGTTATGATGATCAATTCTATAAACCGAGGTCAATTCGAAGGACCTTGATTGGGGTGACAAATTCTGCAGGTCGGGATTAATTCTGAGGACCTAAAGTTATGACGACCAATTTTGAAGACCTTGAGTTGGGGCGACCAATTCTGAGGGCCGAGGTTAATTTTGAGGATCGTAAGTTGTGACGACCAGTTCTACGTTCTGAGGTCAATTCTAAGGACCTTGAGTTGGGGCGACCAATTCTAAGGACCACGGTAAATTTTAAGGACCTTAAGTTATGATAACTAATTCTGAGGGTCGAGGTCAATTTTGAGAACCTATAGTAGGGGCGACCCATTCTGTGGGCCGAGGTCAATGCTAAGGACCTAAAGTTGTGACGACCAGTTCTGCAGGTCGAAGTCAATTATGAGGACCTTAAGTTATGACGATCAGTTCTGCAAGCCGAGATCAATTCTAAGGACCTTAAGTTGTGATGACAAGTTCTGCGGGCCGAGGTCAAGGACCTAAAGTTATTACGACCAATTCTGGGGGTCGAGGTCAATTCTGAAGTCCTAAAGTTATGATGACCACTTCTGCGGGCCGAGGTCAATTTTGAGGACCTTAAGTTGTAGTGCAGGAAATAGCTCTCCTGGATAAATTTAGATTATTTTGGGGTATACGTGCACTTGCGGTTTTGCTGGGGATTATGTATGTCTTGAGACTTATCTGAGGCATGTTTAGTTTTGGGTTTCCTACTGGGGAATTGTAGTGATCTTGAATACAAGTGCATCGTTGGTTAGGTTGTGGAGTATGTTGGGTATACGGGTGTAAGATTAATCCAAAGGGGATTTTGCGAGTTTGTAAGGGTATTAGTGCTCCAAAAATGATTTTCTTGAGGGAAAACAATGTTCCACATTTTTCAAGGATTTTTGGGATTTTTTCGAGCAATTTCTGGATTTTTCTGAAATTTTTTGATATTTTTGTACAAAATTTTAGGGGGGGTTGCTGTTAGGCAAGCTTAAGGGGGTGTCAATCGGCAATGGCACAGACTCCTGAGCTTTCTTGGGAAGAGGAAAAGGCGATCGTCAATCGATATGGGTTGGGGACTGCCGAGTGGAAGGCCCTTTAACCTTCTATAAAAAGGGGGTGATCCCTCCCTAGGGGTGTCAGTTATTTCCGAACTTTCGAATTTTTCGTTTTTCGATCCAAATTTTTCCAATTTTGGCACCATTTTAATTTTCCGATTCCAAATTTTTTCGAAAAAAGTTGGAATGGAATTGGAAATCATATATGGATTCCGAATTTCCGATCCGAATTTTTCGATATCACGCCGATCCGATCCATCCAAAATATTTTCAGAAATAATAACATTTTTGTATATTTTAATACATTTTTACTACCCTTATTTATATATAAAATTTATTATTTATTAATTTAATCTTGTCCCTCCATTTAAAACCATCTCAACCATTAATATATACCCATATATATTAACCTTCTACATCACACTAACCCTAAATCGAAAGACAACATCCGGAATTATATTCAATTGTCATGTGAATTTAGATTTCAATGATGATATATATTAAGTTTCCCTCATCTTCCTTTTGTTATTTTTTTGCATCTAAAATACTGATGCAGAAGCTCTGCTATAGCTGTTAACCTTTCTTGCATTTCCTTTTTTTAAGTAGGTAAACAATAGTTTTTTTTATTCATATAGCTTTGTAGTTTCTTAGTATCGTAGTCAAGCATTGATTGATCTTTCTCCAAAATGGTATGAGATGCATAGCGGTGTAGTTTATTGCATTTTCAAAATGGTATGAGATGCATGGCGTTGTCATTCACGTAGCGTCATAGTTTATTGCATAGGCTATATAAAGTGGAGTGTTTGATTTTAATTTTTATTTTAAAAATATCCTTTTCAAAAATGACATTTCCGATATTTTCCGAAAATATTATAACTGATTATTCTGATATTTTTACGAACAATAAAATTTCCAAAATTTTCGAATATTCCGAATTTGCCGAATAGGAAAAAAAATGATTTTTCGATTTTTATTTTTTTCGAATTGGAAAGGATTTTAAAATTCCGAAAATTTTGGAATTTTTTCCGAACACCCCTATTCCGATCCGATCCGATCCATCCGAAACACACCCCTATCCCTCCCCATTTTTCACACCATCAAGTGTTTGAATCTTCCTCCTTCTCTCTATAAAAACCGCTTTTAATCCCTTTCTTATTCAAGACTTCAAATGGTTAGTTCTTCAATTGAGGTGTACAACAACGAGTCGTTGGTTGTTGATGATCGGGTCGGACTGGAGTGGTGGTCTAGGGTGTCCCTTGCATTGGGTAAAGAGAATAATTTTGATTTGTTTGAGCATATAGCGAATGATCGTATCCTTCTATGTGATCCCTCATATCACCGTTCGTCTAGAGTGAAGAACCCTAGTGGCTATGTAAGTATAGTGACTTTTGGTCTTTCAATACATTTTTCTGTTTATTTTTTTACGTTTAATGGATGATCACTACACCAAATCCGTCGGATTGTCACGATCATTGACCTTGACAAGTTGGACTTGTCAAGGTCAATGACCATGATAATTATGGGGGTGATAACGTTTGTTTTCATGGACTTGTCACGGTCAATGACCGTGACAAGCTCATTAGACATGTCACGGTCATGTCACGCTCCTTAGCCTTGACAAGTTTGTCACGGTTAAGGACCGTGATAAACTCGTGACCTTTAATAAAAAAAAATTGTCACGGTCATTGACCGTGACAATTCTGGGCAGAATTGAAAAAAAATATGGTGGGCAGTATGGCCATTGCCACTGCCCAGCAAAATATTTGTACCTGTTATAGCAATGTTGTAGCTGTTCAAACATCATATATCCAAATAAAATAGAGATAATGCAAATATACATTCAAAACAATATGCATCACGATATAATTCAAATATAATTCAAATATAACAACTTAAAACAATTCAATTCAAATAATAATGTCACTACATGTCTGAGGTAGGGGAAGTTCTGAGGAGGTGAGTAGGCCACACGATATACAAATTGATACACCCAATAATATACATCATGCTTCATTGTTCGCGCAACCATAAAGGGGAATTCTCCTTCCCGGGTATCACATGTGTGACGAGCACCTTGGACTCGATGTCTTGAAACAAACGTCCATGAACTGGCATACCTTGGACGGTATTCGGGTCCCTCAACCCCCGCCCTATCCGCTGGCCATCAAATATGTCCAGTATAAACATACTCGGCCAACCAAGTGTCGACATCGGTACATCGAAGGGAGCCAAATAGGGGACTGGATCATCAATGTCCGCATGTGTCAGCGATGAAGCAGCAAGATCCACATCCTCGTCCTCCTGCACCTCATCCTCCACCACCTCCTCCTCCACCACCTTCTCCTTCCCTTTCCCCTTACGATTTCCACCCAACGAACGCTTCATGAATGAGAACATATCTTGGACCATTGCCTCCAAACGGGACAGCTTCGCGTCATGCGAGTCCACCGTTTGAGCCAACCCGGTGTCGCTCGTCTTCAATCCGATGATCCTAGATTTCGCCACCCGCGAGATCACCCCCTTGTCCTCCCCTTGCGATCAGCACTAAGAACTTGGATGAGTGCGTCTGTGGACAAAGATGCCTTGTCAGCATCAGACTGCGACTCGTGCACTTCCTTAAGCTTTGCCTGAAACGATAAAAAGCACATGATTAGTAAAATAAGTAAATAAAAAAATTATAACATAATAAATAAAAAGTAAATTGTCGGATTACTTACAATCGTGGCCGCGACGCTTGGGGGCACCTTATCCTTCCCTTTCTTCGTTCGAATAGACACATAAGTATCGAGCCTATGTGGCCTACCCCCAGGGCCACTCCTTGTCCCCTGAAATAAATAATGCCAAATTAGTATCGGCCCCGAAAAGTAAAATAATGCAGAATAATATATTTCTATAGTTATAGAAAAATTAAATCTTACCATCATCCTATGCTCCACCTCAACGTAAGACGTCCGGCCAGAGTAGTGCACGTCCGTCTTTTTTGCCCGATTTTCCCTGCCTGATTGACGAGATGCCAATTGTCGCTCCCCGATCTCATTGTCAATGAACTTTTTTCATTGTGACAATGAGATTGGTTCCTTCGGCGGGATGGATTCACGCATTCGGATAACGGACTCTCAGGTCTTTCCAAAGTACTGGGTCTGCATATTTTTCTTTCATGTCTTGTGTTGCTCCCTTAACTGCTCTAAGACGGAATCATGTAGCTTTGGGTCCAGGCTGAATTATTCGTGTCCAACAAATACAATGTTAGTTGTGAATATAAATCGAAATCGAAATTGAAATCGAAATATTCATATAAATATAAATATAAATACATTACCTGCAGTGTCATCCAAATAGCTAACTAGAGCTCATTTGGCACCTCCCTCCAACTAGTGTACCCCGGATCGATGATCGTCTTTACCAGTTCGAGGGATCTCGCTAATAGTCCTGTCTTGTTCTCGATGGCCATTCCCAATTTTCCATATTTGGGGAGCCTAGGGGCCGAGGAGCCTTTGTCGCCTCCGCTACTACCGAGCCCAGACGACATCATCATAATCAACATCATCCTCGCCTTAATACCTGAAGGAGACATTTTTTGTAAAAAAAAATTGTTGTTATTAGTACAAATCAAAATGAATTAGAAGAAGACATGCAAATATGTACAATTACTACAAATCCAAATGAATTGTTACTGTTTAACACCTCAATTCTGAATTTTAAAACAACATCATCTAGCTCATAATATGTACAATTACTAAAAATTCGAAACATCCCCACCCCCACCCCTACTGCCCACACACACGCACACTACACAAGAGTGAAAATGATAAAGTGAAAATCAATTAAAATCATTAAAAATGGATTGATAAAGTACAAATTGGAATATTTATTACAAATTGAAAAATTATTTCAAATTCGGGTTATCATCAAAAATGGATTGAGATTCGGTAGGAGAAGCCAAATCATCCACACTACTATTTAGACGCTTTGGCGCGTGTAGGACAATTGACCACGGCTCATGGTTGATATACTCCGAGTAAAACACTTGGTTAACCTTTTGAAATGCACAAACAAACGGTTCATCGCTCACATGGTCGTTTCTCTTCAACTTGGACAAGTCAACCATGATCAAATTGGTGACAGGATCAACTTTACAAGCATTTTTATCCTCAACTCTTACCCAGTCACAGTAAAATACAACCACTTTGAAGCTTATATAATCCAATTCAAATATATTTCGAATTACACCATAGTAAGTCATTTCAGCTTCAACGAGGTTTTTATCTTTTGCGCTCGCTCGAAAGAAAGTAAGAGCCTTGTATGAAATGCCCGAGTTATGTACAATTGTACTTTCCTCGTACACTTTTGCGCCGAATACGTAACCATTCAATCGATACTTTTTGTACACTTGTGCCACGAACAAGAGTCCAGTGGCTATATGAGCAAGCCTTGATGTCGTATCACTCATCTTTAAGAGCTGAGAATATAGATAAATTAATTAGATTAGTTGTAAAGTTTGAGTGTAATATAACGTTATATAACGGTCATTTTTATTATAATTACCTCTTGTGACAACCACAGCCTAAATTCGATGTCTGATTGCACCATTGATTTTTGTCTTTTATTGTTCTCACAAGCTTCATATTTTCTGCATAATACAAAATTAATCATGTATAAAATAATCTAAAATATTTAAAATAATATTAAACATTAAAATAATTTAAACTTACTTTTTCCATTCTTCGACATCTTCATGTGTGTCAAATAGATAACGAGCTACTTATTCATGTGGCAAACTCGTTAATTTTACTCGTTTTCCCATCACATGACCACCATCATCAACGAACTCATTAGTGTCATCAACGCTGGTCGAGTCAGGCATATATTCCCGAGTATATATTGATGACTCCACGGTGATGTATTCCTCTGCAATTGATCCTGCAATGTATTGCGTATTCTTGACATAGTCTTTAAAAACTTTAATCAATCTTTCAAACGGATACATCCATCGATATCTACCTGGACCACAAAGAAGTGTCTCGTCGCATAGGTGTACCAACAAGTGAACACTTATGTCAAAGAATGTTGGAGGAAAGTACTTCTCCAACACACAAATCGCTTCGGCCACCGTCAATTTTGCGGCCACTATGTGTTCTTGATTGATTACCTTCTCACACAAGAGTGAGAAGGTAATACTAATTTTCATAATATCCCTCCGCAAATCCTTGTGCTTGGAGAAATAGTGCTTAAACAATAGAGGAACCAATTGCATGATCACATGCCAATCGTGGGACTTACACTTATGTAAATCATGAGTAGCATAATTCACAATCCTTTGCAAGTTGGACGAAAAATTAGATGGGCCCTTCAAATTATATATTGTGTCTAAAAGCACCTTCCTTTCCCCACTCGTTAAAGTAAACGCACCAGGAAGAATTATTGTCCTTCCCCTACTATCTTCTTTCAACCATAGTTGTGGCTTAAGTTTCAAGGATTTAAAGTCTTTTCGTGCATTTTCTCCATCCTTCGAATGACTCCCCCCAAGGCAAGTGCCCACAATATGTTCAGCGAAGTTCTTCTTTTCATGCATCACATCCAATACATGGCGCACTAGGTTATTCTTCCAATAAGGCAAGTCAAATAAAATTGACCTCCTAGACCATGTCTTTCTTATCTCAGTTTCATTCCTAGTTGGGGTCTTCTTATGCTTGACATTCTTAAATTTAGGATTCTTACCTGGCATATTAGGTCCACATTCAGAAGATTTACTTTCAATTTCTGAACCTGAAAGTTGTCTCGACGGTAGCCTATGTTCAACCCCGCCCAATTAAAAATTGGAACCTTTCTCAAATCTGAAACTATGAGCCGGGGGTAAAAACCTCACATGGCAATGGTATACATTTTTTGAGCTAACGAATAGACGAAGAGATTCAGTCTCCTCTCCACAAATAGGACACCCCAAATAACCATGTACTACACAACCGGATAATGTCCCATACGCTGAAAAATCATGAATTGCCCACATCAACATAGCTTTCAGCGTAAACTCTTATTTTCTAAAAGAGTCAAATGATTGCACACCCTCTTCCCACAACTCATTTAATTCTTCTACCTAAGGAGCCAGGTAGATGACGATGTCATCACTTGGTGCCTTTGGCCCAGGTATCAACAAAGACATCATCAAAAATTTAGGTCTCAGACACTGTGAAGGAGGGAGGTTAAGTGGGGCTAGGATCACTGGCCATACACTCTGATTAGTGCTTAGATTTCTAAATGGATTGAAATCATCTGTTGATATAGCCAAACGAATGTTGCGCTGTTCTCGAGCAAAATCGGGATACACATAATTCATCCTCCTTCAAGGTGTAGAATTAATAGGATGACGCATGAGATTACCCCTACTTTTGCCCTAGCATGCCAAGTCATTGCCTCCTCTATCCATGGAACTGCGAAAAATCGCTTTAATCTAGGCCCAACGGGGAAATATTTCAACACTTTTTGAGGCACTTTTGAGCTTGTGCCTTCCTTACCAGTAGATTGGACATAACTAGGTTCATCGCATACCGGACAATGATCGAGATTTTCATACCCCTTTCAGTATAGTATGCAGTCATACACACAAGCATGAATCGATTTATAGTTAATTCCCAAACCTTTCAAATTGTTCTTCATAACACGATAGCTATTTGGAAGCGTATTCTCCTTGGGTAGTAAGCCCTTCACCCATTTCAGAATTCCTGTCACGCTATTGCCAGACAAACCGTACTGCGTCTTCAAACTGTACAAACCAACCATGGCATGTAATGTTGTTTGATATTTCTCACAGCCAGAGTATAACGGTTGGGTCACCTTAAATTTTAAACTTTGGTAGTCATCGTCAAGGTTTATCGTGATATCTTCATGAGCACTTGAACCTTGTACATCATCAGTAACCTCATTCTCCTTTGCTTCATAAACTCCGTCCGCATCATCAACTAAATCCTCTAACATATTATGATCTACGTCGTCCCCTTATACATCTATCCTACTTGTTGAAGGTTGTTATGAAGGTTGTTCGGGGACAAAATGAACTTTTAATTCACCGTGAAAACTCCAAAATGGATAAATATCTTGCATACCCGATCTTAACAAATGTAGTTCAATTTCTTTCCACTCAAACACCTTGCCATTCTTACAGCAAGCACAGGGACACGGAAATTCTTCATCATTATGACATCTCTTTGCGTATTTCACAAATTCATTAGCACCTCTACGAAACACATCCCCCATTATATTTGTCTCACCCATCCACTCTTTGTATTTCGGATATCCCATCACATCTACTATAACTAATCACCTATTAAAAGTAAGAAGCATATATTCATGGATTAGTATAAACAAAACTTAGATTTATAGGATGTTTCATTTAATTATGTCTTATTTATATTCGATTTTTAAATTTCAAATTCAAATTCAATTTATAATACAAATTTCTATTTCCTCCATCTCCTCTAAAGGGTGAGTGGTCCTATCCCATTCAAGACCGCATATTTCTGTAATATACTTAACAACTCATGCACATTGTTACGATTTGAGAAAAATTCGACAGCATATCCCCGTAGTTCTCCAAGTACACGACGTAGATTGGCAAGTGTGAGTGTTATTTCAATTGATCAATTGAAATAACAGTCACACTTGTCAATCTAGTATGTACCCAGAGAACATTAGGATACGACTGCAGAACTTCCTCCAAAAGTAACAACTTTAAGCCACTAAGAATATTATTATATAGAAATTATGAAGTCCCAAACTGTCCAAACGGGACAATTCGATAGATCTCATTACAGGGGTAATGACTCTCGAACGGGTCTAAGGGCTATTGAATGCGTATGCATAAGAACTAGAAGACTAGTATCTATGCGCACTATATGTACTTTCAAGTATGTTTCATTTAATTATCATATTATATATATATATTGTTCGTTATACTAAGTAATTTTCAAAAAAAATTGAAAAATCTCACCCCCCATATGGACAATAATCCAGTGGTCATGCCACTTTTAAAATTAACCAACCCAATATCGATCCGCTATAATCCAACCGCAATGGCAACAACAAATGTGTATCCCGTACTCCTTCTTCTAATTCATCTACTCAATTAATTCTTTTCATCAATTAAACTAACAATTAAAGTATACAATTATTAATTTACAATGAGGGGCAATCCTACTTGCATATGAAAGGGGCACTAATTATTAATTTACAAAAAAAATTAACAACCAATCAATATTAAATCAATCAATTCTTTTACAAGGGGCACTACAATATGAGGGGCAATATCTAATAAACCAATAAAAATTTAATTAAAAAAATACACACATGCACATATACACACACACACACCCTGCCCCCCGCCCACCCCCACCCCCACCCCTGCCCCCTGCCCCCGCTGTCACTACCTACCACATGCACACACACACATATACTCACATGCACATATACACACACAAACACACACACATATGAACATACACCCCCTCCCCTCAGCCCTGCCCCCTCCACATACACACACACACGTATATATACACCACACACACACACACACACGTTTACATACACATATATACACACACGCACATATACATACACATATACATAAATGGAGGAGAAATAGAGAGAGAAAACGTACCAAAATTACAGAGAGAGAGTCTGCAGTCGCTAGAGAGAGAGAGAAATTGAGAGAATTAGAATCGGTGGAAAAAAATAAGAGGGAGGGCTGTTTTACTGGTAGAATTGTCACGGATATGTCACGATCCTTGACCATGACAACTTTATAGGATTGTCACGGTCAATGACCGTGATAAGTCCATGACAACTGTACTTGTCAAGGCCATTGACCGTGATAAGACCTTGTCATGGTCAATGACCGTGATAAAAAATGCATGTTTTTTATCACGGTCAATGACCATGACAAGGCTGGCCGGCTGAAGGCTGCCAATTGAACCATTTAGGAGTAGTGAATTTTTCTTCAATTTTCTTACAGATTGACATAGCTTATTTGAGTACTCGGCCATGGGGATGATTGGGTTGAAGGAGGTTTGAGAGAATCTTCCTACTTTTATGCGTCGAATGATGTCATACGATGGATTTAGCCTTTTGACGCAGGTTTTGGATGAGACATCGCATTCCACTGCATTGTTATGTTCTCTTAGGGAGAGGTGGTGGGACACTACCCACACATTCCTTATTGGATTTGAGAATATGACTTTTACTCCCATAGATGTCCAACAGTTGTTGGGGTTGGATTACGAGGGGTTCCAGATAGTGGTGCATCACATTTTGAGGGTGACACCGGAGGCGGTGCAGGAGGCTTTGGGAATCGTGGGTAGAATCGTGTCGATGGATTCTATTCATATTTGTGATTTGAGGGAGATGATTTTAAGGCGACGGGTGGACGTGACTAATGGGAGGCGGGTGAGATAGGTGGCCCGTCTGTTTATTTTGCTTTTTCTTTGTGGTTTCTTGGTGCTGATGAGTGGCGACGCCGTCCATCTTTAATTCTTGTCGTATCTAAGGATGATTTCTGAAGTCTAGTTTTATGATTGGGGGAGCCTAACATTGGCATCCTTTTATTCTTCTTTGGGTGCATTCATCTAGTGCTATCAGTATACTTTTACGGGAGCCACGTATCCTTTAGAGATAACTTTGGATTTATTTTTCTTTTTATTCATTTCCTTGCATTCTTCTTTTGTTCTTTTTGTTGATTCTTGTCTTTTGCAGATGTGGTTCTATGGGGTGATTGGGCACAATTCAAGGTTCATGGCCCTTAAGGATGAGGATTTGAGGACTTCTGTCAGATGTTCCGGTGGCAGAAGTCCAATCAGTGGTGGAATCAGTCCTTATCTTTGGCGGACATATGGCGAGTTTTAAATTCCCTAACGAGTGACTGGGTTAACTTTTTGTCTTTTCTGAGTTCTTCTTGGCATCTTTATTTCTTAAGTAGTTATTGATCCCATGTTTGGTATTTTAACTGACCTCCTACCCCTGGGAGTGACTCCACAAGATACGAGGTGATGGGCTTGCATGCACAGATGTGATGGTTAATTGCGCACGAGTTTGGGTACGTTTGGTACCTGGGAGAGAGGGTGGTGAGGTAGATTGTGGAGGAGAATGTGGTGGTACCACCGTTGGTGACTCTTATGTATATGAGGCGGGTGAAGGAGATATGAGATGATGCCAGAGCGTCAGCGATGATAGGCGATTCCTATACGCACTATACGAATACATTAGCAAGCTATGATTATCTAGACTTTGTCATGAGCTGGTTGATGCCCTCATGTATCTATGATGTGGTAAACATGCCTCACCCACCATGGCTTCTGGTAAGGGTACCATTGCACTGGTGGGATCAGCCCACAGCACGAGTGATGGTACATCGGCGGCGGTGGTGGTGGTAGAGGAGGCTCCGATCATTCAGGTTACACCCCCTTCTTACAATTTTTTACTGAGTAGCGTGGAGTCACTGAACATGCCACGCCGTCATAATACTTAAGTATCTAGATTGATCGGTCTTATGGATTAAGCCCTCATGTCTGAGGTATATTCTTTCTTTTTCTCTTTCCATTGATTTTTTCTTGCTCTTTACAGACTAATTTATCCGCTTTTATTACTCCTTTTGCTTACAGTTGTTCGCGTGCTGACCAACTATCTGCGGAATATCAAGGATTGGATGGCCTCCATGCCAGATTGTATAAAGAAGCCGTCTCCTTCCTTCATTGTTCTGCCTACCACTTCTCAGGAGGGTTTTGGTATTGGGAGTGGAGGATCCACTACTCGTCGTTGGAGAAAATGTGTTCGTCGCGAAGGTTAAGGGTTTAAGGGTTCCGACGAAGTCCCGTTTGTATTCTTTTTATTTTTCTTTCAACCGGCAAAAGGTAATCATGTGAAGCAGGAATATATATGAAAAGTTTGCATTTTCTTTTTGGTATTTTTCCTTGACTTAGTGACTTATCATATATTCACCTTGGATTTTCTGCTAAGATTGTTTATATTATGCAAAGATATAGATAAGTATAGAAATGATAATGAAAGGTAAAATGTTTATTTCCTTTAGAAAAGGGGAGTAAAAGTAATTAACTCGGGGAAAAGATTTTGTGTAAGAAATTATTTTGAGAATAAAAATGGTTTTTTTTAGGAAAATATTTATTAAAATAGAGAAAATTAGTCATTTTAAAAGGAATGACCCGGGGGTAACTTTTCAAAGTAAGGATTTTTTGGAAATTGATTTTGGGCAAAAGAGGAAAAATGGAATTTCCCAAAATAATGGGGTTGCCGATCAGCATACCCCTTGACCTACCTTTCGGCATGGGGGTCAAGTCAAATCACCCCTAGAGTTTGATTGAACTTCCCTTCACATCAGTGCACTTCTGTAGGGATGAGAATTAATCGGGTTTCCAAAAAATTTATTTTAGTTTTTTGCTAAGTATTTTGGGTATAAAAGGAGAGGCATGGGGTGTATTTTCTTTATTAACACCCACATTTGTTTCTTTCTTCTCATTTCATATTCCCCAAATGCCTATTCCCATGTATAAAGAATTATCTTCTTATCTTGAAGATATGGAGGCCATGTGCCTTTATAATGTTGACTATGATACTTTCAACTTACATTGAGTGTCCCTTCTGCATAATCGAGCCATAGACTGGAACTTGCTAGGAGCAGGGGTAT
Source organism: Sambucus nigra (assembly GCA_949130495.1). Lineage (NCBI taxonomy): Eukaryota > Viridiplantae > Streptophyta > Magnoliopsida > Dipsacales > Adoxaceae > Sambucus > Sambucus nigra. The sequence goes on from OX422219.1 coordinate 419,557,070, forward strand.
AATTTTGGTACCCCGAGGACCATGTCTTTCATTTTGGCCTAGACAAGGCTATCCTACTTACGAGGAATTATCAGCAATGTTAGGGGTCAGCCCCAGTGTTGCAGTGGCTATGCCCTATTTTTCTCATTCTCCCCAAGAATTTCTAACGAAGTTGATCTATATATGTCCTTCGACGGCTCGATCGTAGGTTACTGGATGGACTATTTCTCTTCAATCGGTTATGTATTCAGTGCGCCTAAGGGGTTTTGATGATGCTGGCTTTGTGAAGTTGTTATTTTGGTCCTTACTGCGAGGCTTTTATTAGTGACTGGGGACTTGACAGTTGATCCTCAAGTGGCTGCGATAGTGACATTGATGTCTTATTGCCATAATCCTCCAGTGGTGGTGTTGGCAGAAACCCTGAACAGTCTTAATGCTTGTAAAGAGGGTCATTATAACTTTCTTAGGGGGAGCCCAATAAGGTTGTTCATGTGGCTTGTAGAGAGATTCTGTCTCGCAACCCCTGCTAAGTATCCCTTGGAGGGCGTGCCTAATTTTTTTATCCATCCTTTCTTCACTTTCGGTCCATTGGTAGAGAACTGGTTCAACTGGCTTGTGGATCACGGAGCCTGGTGTCTAAGTTTGCCGGTGCCATGGTGAGAAAACTTCCATTATATTTTACGGCTAGGAGAGTACTGGTATGTGTGACTGGTTGTCCTTCACTAGACTTCCTTTTATTTTACCTGGCGCCTTCTGAGCAAAGTCGAATGGGAACAAATTATGTCTCCTCGCATAACAAACTTTTTCCCGGTAGAGTACCTAACTGAATCATTATAGATGATGTTGGGATCCTTATGGCAGCATCAATGGCCATCTACACATCCATCAAAATCTATTGGAGGGGCTTGGCATGTGTCTAGGAACTACCTGAAGTGGTTGTGGAAGTGGGTAGTGGAGAAGATCATGGAGCAAGAGACTGGGCAAAGGTGGTTCGTCGCCTTCGACACCATGGAGGAAGGTGTTGTGGTTTCATCCAATATTGTCAAGGCACACCACTCTATGGAGCACATATGGTGAGGAGTGATAGACTTAGGGGCCTTCGGGGGCCGATAATGATGACGAAGTGGAGCCATTTGATAGTTAAAGAAAATATTTGTGAAGCTAGGGTAACTTTTTGTAAAGCTAGGGCATTTTGTGCTTTGAGTATTTTTTTTGTTTTTCTTTGGGGTAAGGAATATTTTTTGTGAAGCTTGGTAAGGATTAGGTTTGTTTAAGAGGGTTTAGTCAATGAAAAGTGGTGGTCTATTTTCGTTGATACTTCATGTAACAGAGATGCATTCCTTTATTAGAAATAAAAAGGATCTTGATCATATTTTGTTGTGCCTTTTGATAAGTTTTGCTTTTGAATTATCCATAACAATATCTAAGGCTTATATAATACTTTTATTCATGTAAATGATAAGATGGACTTCCGTTCTCAGAGGTTGGAAAAGAATAGCATTTTGTGACAAAGAAAGGGATTGTGCCCATGTATGGCATACGGGTTGCCTACGTACCTTGGGTTTTGAAATTTTTTGTGAGTCTCATTTTAAAAAGAAAATGTTTTGGATAGGATCAAGTTCCACATAGTTCTGGGTAGGGTAAATGAAGATTTTGTTTTAAGAATAGAACGGGGATGATAAGAATCATAGCGCACCGAGATTTCTGACTAAGGGTAAATTTCTTGAGACTGTCCAAGTTAACTCGACGTGACATCTCTTCTTCATTGAGGTCTGTGAGTGTAGTGACGCCGGCTGAAAGAATTTTCTTCACAATCTATAGGCCGCTCCAATTCTATTTGAATTTCCTTTTGGGTTCCCAAACGGGTTATATGATCTCCTTTTGGGAAAGGTCTTCTTTTTGGACACCCTGATCCTTGACTTTTTCGTTTGAATGATTGCTCTATCCCGCGAAGGTACCCCTGTATATGGTATAGAGAGTTAAGTCTCTTTTTATCCAAGAATGATAGCTCGTCAAAGCGGATCTGATGCCAGTCTTCTTCGCTAACTTTGCATTCGAGCATGACGTGCAAGGAAGGTATTTCCCGCTCAACGTGTAGGACTGCTTCCACGCCATATACTAGAGAATAAGGGGTAACCCCAGTAGGCATTATGATTAAAGTGAGGTAGCCCCAGAGAGCGTATGGGATCCGATCAGCACAATCTCTGTAATTTTTGGTCATCTTACTGATGATGGTTTGAGGCTTTTATTGGCTGTTTTGATAGCATCATTGGTTTGGGGTCAATAGGGAGAAGATTTACGTCTCTTAATACCGTACTCATTGACTAGTTATGTGACCTCAGCATCGAAGGGGAGTCCACTATCTGATACTAACTCATGGGGAACTCCGTATCGACAGATGATGTTTTTTCTATGAACTTGGTCACTTTCTTAGCATTTAATAGTGTGTATGACTTGGCTTCGACCCATTTGGTGAAGCAATCAATGGTGACCAGGATGAAATCATGAACGTTTGAAGCTTGGGAGTGACCTTCCCTATGATTCCAATACCCCAGATGGATATAAGGGAGAGGTCATATTGTATACTTCTCGGGTAGGCAAGTGTTATATATTAACAAATTGTTGACATTTTAGGCGTCTTCGAATGAAAGCAGTGCAATCTTAAACCATGGTGGTCAAATAGTATCCTTGACGGATGATTTTCTTAGCAAGAATATAACTGTTTATATGGGGACCGCATTCCCCACTGTGTATTTTTTGCATCATTTCCCTGTTATGCAACGCAAATGGGTTCCATCAAAGTTTCTAAAAAAAAAGATCTTTATCGCAGATGATATACTTGCAGCCAATTTGCAAAGGGTTTCACGGCCTTTCTTACCTGCGGTTTAGGGATACCTACCATATATTAGGAGGTAAAAAATGTCATAGTACCATAACCTATCCATATCAAAATCTTCCTCAGTGACGAGCTCAATGTAGTAGCAGTGGGTGGGTGTATCTTATTTCTGAACTAGGAAATGGGCCATTGTTATTCCCTCAGGCATGTCGATCATAGAGGCCAGGGTAGCATTGGAGTCAGTTAGACTGTTCTTTACACGAGGAAGGTAGTGTAAGGCGACATCTTCGAATTGGGAGGACACCTCTTCTAAGTATAAGGGTAGGTGCTTCTCGTCTCTGACTTTTCATTTTTTAAGGATTTGGCCAATGATGAGGGAGGAGTCCCCACAAATGTCTAGGTGTCTAATTCCTTTCTTAAGGGAGATATATAGGCCTACAATGCATGCCTCATACTCAGTCATTTTTTTGGTGAAATGGAAGTCTAGATTGATGTCAAGGGGGTGTGGGAGTCATCAGAGGCGATCAGGAGTATCCCAATTTCGTATCCTTTCTTATTGGTAGCTCCATAAGAAAACATTTTCCATTTAAGGTCCTCTTGAGAGGTGTTGAGAATATCTTCATCTGGGAATTCAGAGACCCAAATGTCAGTTCCTTCCAGGGGTTACCAGCGAGATAGTCGGAGATGTCTCTCCCTTTTATATCTTTTTGCGTGCCGTACACAATATCGAACTCGACTAGTAACATCAACAACGGGCTATTTGGCTAGACAGGGCGAGTTTTTATAGCATGTATTTGATGGGATCCATTCGGGATACTAATCTATGGGAAATGAAAGCATGTAGTGTCATAACTTTTGCGTTACCCAAACCAGGGAAATACTTGCTTTCTCCAAAGCAGTGTAGTTAACTTTGTATCCGACTAACATCTGAATGACGTATAGATGCCTCTTTCCTTATGGGATTCTTCAATGTATTGGGAAGCAAAGCCCCAGCTGTGGGATCTCTTATGATCAAGTATAAGATTAGGGGGAGACCAGGCTATGAAAGCATGAGTAACGGAGGTCAGGTGAGGTACCGCTTGATTTGGTCAAAGGCTTCTTGGGAGGCCTCGCTCTAGACTTTAGTTAAGTCCTTTCGAAAAGTTTGAAAATGGGTTCGTAGATGGAGGTCAGTTGGCTGATGAACCAACTGATATACTGTAGCTTACCCAGGAATCCTTGCACTTCCTTCTCCGTCCGTAGTGGTGGCATCTCAAGTATGGCTTTCAGTTTGGTAGGGTCTACTTCGATTCCCTTTTTCCTAACCATGAATCCTAAGAGTTTTCCTTTTGTGATGCCAAAAATGCACTTCTATGGATTTAGACGCATATGGTATTATCGCATTCACTCGAAGAACTTTCGGAGGGTGGGAATATGGTCTTCCCAAGTCTTAGATTTAATGATCATTGCGTCTACACATACTTCGACCTCCTTGTGAATAATTTCGTACGGGATAGTTGTGGCGGCCATTTGGTAAGTAGCCTCGGTATTCTTAATTCTGAATGGCATGACAGTATCGCAGAAAGTTCCCCATAGGGTGATGAAGGCGATCTTCTCCTAATGGTCAGGGTGCATCTTGATCTGGTTATATCCAGCGAATCCATCGACAAAAGACTTGCGGACGTGTCTAGTCGTGTTTTTCGTGATCATGTCGATATTGGGGAACAGATAATCATCCTTTGGGAATGCTTTTTCAAATATCGGTACTCGTCTCGTATGCAGATTTTTCATCCCAACTTCAACACGGGGATGATATTGGCGAACTATGTTGGGTATTCGACCATGCGAATGAAATCCACGTTTAATTTTTTACCACTTCCTCTTTGACTTTGAGTGACCATTCACTACAGAGTTTCCTTAGATTCTGTTTGACTGTCTTGCATTCTGGAAATGTCAATATCTCATGTTGAGATATTTCTGGGTCAATGTAGGTCATGTCATCATAGGACCATGTGAAGACATCCATGAATTCATGTAGTAGCTCTTCAAATTGCGCACGCTCATTCTTATTAAGGGTAGACCCTATCCTAATCTCACATTGATGGCTACTAGAACCGAGATTAATAACAACAGTCTCATCATCATTAATTTGAATGTGGTTTGGTTGTTTATTATTCTCCTTATTAAGATTAGTTCAGAATTGTTCATTTAAAAAATCATCGTCATTAAAGGTTTAATTAGAATCAAGACAAATAATGTAAAGCACAGCAAGATACTTAAAATCCTCGTTGATTTCATTTTTGGGAAAATAGCATTGAGAACCTCGTCAAAAAAGGTCTTAGTTACATTGATATCAGGAAAAGGAGAAACAACAATAGGTGAAGAGACTTGGATAGGGTAAACAGCAGGGTTGGGTTGAATCTGATCAGGTTGGATTAGAATGTCATTTTATTAGAGGGGAGGCATGTTAGCAACTTTGATTTGAACGGATGGGTCAGACGGTGCGACATCTGAGCAGATCATACATAGACTCAGCCCCAGTGTCTGTAGCGTGAATGAGTCCTTGAAATTATTTTCCTCTAAGTCTTCGATAATTGGCACGATTTACTTTGTGAGAGGTTGCACTTCATGTTTGTAGTTTTCGTTACTGTCTTAAAAAAAGATTTCCAGCCCCGGTTTCATTTTATTATCAACATTTTCATTCCACGATTTTGGGAATCCATAGAAGAGGAAGTCTTCACCCTCATAGATAAATCTTTCATTTAAAAAGTCTCTTGAAATAACCTTTTCATCATCCAAGCTTATTTTCGGTCTCGATCGACGAAGCGCTTTGAGTTCATCCGATGAAGATTGGTAACCCAGGCCATAAGGGGGAAGACCACTTTCAGTATTAAGGGCTCAAATATCCCTTGTTGGCATCGCCCTAGCCCCATTCTAGGTAAGAAATTCATGTTATTGAACATCAAAATCACATTGACATTGCCATATGGGTTGTGTTCCAGACAGACTCGGTCTTTGAAGGTATCTCCTGCTGGGAGGGGAAATGGATCAATTCTAAAATAAGAGTGGATCATTTCATTCATCCTATACTGGATTTCCAATACTAGATTACTAGTGATGGAATTGTTTATACTTTCTTCGTCCCCCAAAATTGTGATAATCTGATCTTTAGCGAAGTACTTCAATTTTTTATGAAGGGAAGATCATACTCCTCAAATGTTGTGAAGTTATGGATGTCCAAAGAGTAGATTGAAGCATGCAGTTATATCGATAACTTGAAACTTGGTGACGGGATTGATAGGGATATCCCGTAGTGTGAGTTTTATGGACCCCATTACTTCTCGATGGGTATTGTCTTAAGCAAGCATGTCGGAAGAGGTTGGAGTGAGATCACTGACTTTCAGTTCCAAACAGTTGAAGGTTCTGAGAAGACAGACATTGAGAGCAGATCCATTATCGACAAGTGATAGTGCAATTGTCTTTCCCAAGACTTCAATGGAGATATTGGGAGCATAATTATAATCAGGGCCAAACATCGGTATAAGGAGAGGAGTTAGGAAGAGGTTTGGAACACAAACATGTTTACGGCTTCTTCAGGAGTAGTGGAAGGAGGAACTGTGGGTCTCGTGAGGATCTTTATCAAGGGATTCCAGTGCAACCTAGGGGACATAAAAATCCCCCATAGGTCTATATTGGTTTGGGTCTTTGAGTTAATCAAGGACTTTGCTCTCTTCAATTGTCATTTCTGGCATGGGAAGTTCTTTGATAACTCCCTTTCCTTTATTTGTTTCTGTTGCATGAGGAATCGGATATTTATAGTATCTCCATGACCTACTCATGTGGTTTACAGAAGAAAAAAAGAACAAGAATCCCATGGCTTCATCTACCTTAATCTAAATGGCCACCTTATTGGTTTCCCTCAATAAATCTTCGAAGGATATAATTCCACACAGGTTGGCTTTTGGATTGGCTTCTTCCTGACTCGATTCATCATCTGAGCTGTCAAAATCATCCCCTACCCTATGGCAAGTATGTTCTCTTAGCATAAGTAATTAATACATTTGACAACCTCAATGGATTCATCATATAAATCTTCCCACTTAGTGGGTAAGTGCAGGAGTGAAGCGACCAACTGTCCCTAATGCTTTAAAGTGATGTCAACTCAGAGATGATGCAGATTTAACTTATTTGTCAAAACATATTCGCCATGGTATGTACCACATCATCTAGACAGACTTATTCAAAAGGTACTACCCATTCATCTGATTCTTAAGGCCACACCCGAGCTTCCATGAACAAGTCTCTGAACGTTTGACTATCAACGGTCATCTCAGCGGGTAATTTTCGCCCAAACTCTAGGGTATGTTCAATATAGCTAGCAACTTAATGCATCCTCCCTCAGATCGGGTGCGAACGGTGATGTAGACCCTAGTAAAAAGTGACAAATCTTGATCGGTGAAGAATGTAGGGTGCAGAAAAAAACATGGGCAAACCTTGAGCGGATTGGGTGAGACTGTTATTGGGCATGATTTGAGTAGATGGGCCAAATTATGGATCACTTTCTAGAAAGGTGGCATTTGTATGTGATGGGAGTGGTTTATGAGTGGTATTTGGTTTAGGATTAAATGGTGAGATGATGATACCCAGTAAATTAGGTCTTGAATTACATTTCTAAGGTGGAAGCATTGGTCAGTGGTATGACTCGCAGATTGGTGGAAATCACAATGGGCATCAGGTTTGAAGTTTCTAGGGAGGGGATTTGGTAATGGACAGGGGTCCAAGGGTTTGATGATATTTCGGATAAACAAGGCTGGGTAGACTTTGGACAGCGAAGAATGAAGCTTGATGTATTCTTTCTTGACAGTATTAGGGAGACTTTCGGTCCTCAAGAACTAGAAGGCTGTGAAATATTGTTGATGGTTGAGACTGTATCACTGATAGGCTTCTCATACTTTCAGGGAGTGAACTGTTCAGTCACTTTCTTAGTTTAGATTCCACTTTGGTAATTCCTTCCTTCATTTATACGCCATCCTCTCGAAGGGCTCAAAAGTGTGGGTAATATTGTTCTCCCATGGATGCTCAGATATGTGTCAAGAAGTTCTTCTTCATAATATTGACGTGTTCCTTCTCTATGGGTCTGTTGGTAATAGTAGCAGCTTTCTCTCTCCACCTTCCTATGAAGCTACTAACTATTTTCCCAGGGTTTTGGTTAATAGGCTCTAAATAAATACGGGTAACCTCTATATCCTCGTTGTACTTGTACTGAGACATGAATTCTCGGGTGACATCCTCCCAGCTTTAGATTTCGGATTCTTCAACGATCAGAAACCATTGGAGGGTAATTTCTTTCAAGGCCTGCTGAAAATTTTGGGACATTATTCTTTGAAGGAACTTAGGAGGGTCATGGCTCGATGATAGCTTCAAAGTGAATAATTAGGGGATCGCTTCCCCCGAACTTCTCAATGTCTAGTATCTTGAACTTCTATGGCAATCTATCTTTGGGATAAGGAGACATACGTGTATAATCCATGTAGTTCCCTAATATCTTGACTTGGTCAAACTTTTTTTACTGCAATTTGAGGTCTTCCTTGACATTGTTCAGCTCCCCTTATATGGGATCCACGGGTACTGGCAGATTAACCCCTGGTTGGGCAAGGTTCAGAATAGGGAGCTGAGTAGATGGCAGTCCATTAACAGGTGGGGCACGTGGATCATATTGATACTCTTTTGAGACCCATGGCACGAGGAAAGAGAACCTCGAGTTCTTTGGGAATCTGGCCCCGGTGTCGTTGCATTTTATGGACCTCAGGCCATCAGATCGGGTTGCACATTAAATTCTTGATCGATGTTCTTCGTACAAAGATCATGGAGGTAGATCCTAAATTTGGATAAAGTAGAAGAAGAGGCAGCGGAGCTTCGGGACGGTTTGATGCGAAACCGAAGCTAATAGGGAACTAGGCCAAAATTGGGTATGCTATCAACCTAAGAGGAAAAATGGTTCGAATTTATTTTTGAAATAAAGAGGGGGAATCTTTTTTTGGTATTTTGGAAGGAGAAGGAAAATGTTTTTGGTATTTTGGTATTAAAAAAAGGAAAATGGGGAGGAATCTCAGCATGATTATTACTATTAATGTTATTATTAGGTTTTCGCTTGTATTAGGTTTGGCTAAATGAAAGAAAAATATCAGACAAGACTCGAGCCTGGGAAAATAGGGTTTAAACATATGTAAGACACGATTTGACTTATTTCTAGGCTCATGGGTTGGGTCCCATTTTGTAAAAGGGTGAAATAGTATGAAAATTCAGGCGGTATGCCAATCCAAAATTTTGACAGAGTTCTGCATGGTAACCGGTAAACTAAATATGAGTGTCCTAGGTTTGACGCTTATATGAGGTTTATTCACTTGTTAGGTTAGTGGAAGGGTTTCTTCTTTGGAATGACTTCCATAATATACCTCTTGCCTATAAAGGTAATCCTTCATTAATACGTGTGGACAAGCCATTTGATATACCTGAGTGTACATGAATTGCCTCACTATATACCTCATGGGGACAGCACATGTGCGATCGAATTCGATATACTTGACGTATATGAATAAGTTCCCTGCTATATACCTCCTATCATGAGTTCGGTCAAGAAGTACGATGCGGGGGGGGGCCGTTTGATATACGTCAAAGGTACGAGGCCAATGGAAGGTGAGAGTCATATCACTTAGGTTAACTGTGCCCCGCGGGATTAGCGTCCATCACAAAGTGACCTCCCAATTCGAGACAAAATTTTAAGCAATATTGCCATGCGCTTGGTGATGTAGTGTGCAAAAATGCATGAGTCTTAATTAGCATATTATGAAGAGAGAGAGAGAGAGAGAGAGAGAGTAGTTTTTATTTGTTATTTGCGTGATGAGTAAAGGGAATACTACACTAATAAGGGAGCATATATAAGTATTATGAAAAGTAAATCAAGCATGGAATCTATACTACGCATAGTGATGGGGACATATACATGTGAGTGGGTGACATGTGAATATTTACAAGTGAGTGAGTGTGATAGTGAGCCTATACATGGATCAACTACAAGTGGTGTGTAGTATGTGTAAATGAGCACGGAGAGATATACAAGTGTGAGAAGTGTGGGTGTGTGCCAGTGAAGTCTAAGCAAGCATATTCTAAGTAGTGTGTGGAACATGTGAGTATAAGTGAAGCTAAGTGTAAGTGTGTGAAGTGTAGTGATGGAAAAGAAAATTTTCTTCTATGTGTATGATCGTTGTTGCAAATCCTTTCCAATCAAAATCTCTTTGAGCCTACAAATACAAAAAAAATGCATATAATAAGTACGGGTGTCAATCCATCTTTCATTTGTGAAGAACAAAATATGTGAAAATAAAAGTGTAAATCATTTTTATATTTTAATTTTTTTTTATGATTTTTCAAAGGATTATTAATTAACTAACTATAGTAATTTTTAAAGTACTAACTAAGATGTAAAAACTAATAAAACAAAAATGAGATAAACAAAATTTTGCTAACAAGTAAACTAACTAAATTGGACTCATGAGGGCTTTACTTCATCCCTTGATTGGGATATTAGCCCTCATTAAACATCATCCAAGAAATAAGACAAACAATTAAAAGCATGTAAGGACTAAAATAAGAGTAATTAGAGAGGAATAGATCAAACTCAAATTTGCCTTGAATTGAATAGAGCTCTTCAATTAAAATCCAAAATTATATATATATATATATATATATATATATATAAACTACAAAATAAGAAGAAAACTAACCTTATTGCCAAAATATACAATGGATGAATTCATAATGGACTCTTAAATAATGAGAGAGATTTGCTAAAAATTACAAATTATAAAATTGTACACTAGAATTCATCCGAAGAAGTAAATTCTACACCATCCCTTTATATTGAGATATTTGCTAAAAATTTCAAATACTCCTCGTAAAGGGATGGAGAAAAATTTACCTCCAAAAGAGATAAATTCAACTACATCACTCTATATTGGAATATTTGCTAAAAATTACACATACTCTCTATAGAGGAATGGAGAAGAATTCATACCAAGGTTAAAATCAAAATTGAGATTTTTTTTCAAATGCAACCAAGTCTTTAATTTATAGGTGGATTGACGCTAGGAGTATAGTTAAAATTGGATGGACATGAGGGGTGTAAGGTGTGAGAGGGATAATTAAGGGATTTCACTAGTGTGCATGTGGGTTTAATAAGGGTGATGAGATTGTTTGTGGGGGATTTTAGGGTCTTTTAGGTAAATAGGTAAAAGTCATTTTTAAACATGTGGGGACTTATGGTCTTTGGTTTGTTCAATGACAGAATCGGATAAGAGATTGAAGAATGAAATGGGTTATGGTGGAAATGGGTTTGGTTTCACAGGTCACGGGTCAAGTATGGTGGATCTCCGGCGTGTTGGACGGGTACAGGGGCTTGGTTGATCGGACTTTGGGTTGAATCTCGCCGGAATCCGGGTCTGGTTGGGTTATAGTAGAAGTTTGGGTTGGATGGGGCTAGATCGGCGAGGTATAAGTGTCGGGTTTGGTCGGAGATGGGTTTGAACAGGTCCGAATAGGTGAAGGGGTTAAAAAGGTCACGGGTTCGTTGGTGTTTAGGTTTGCTGGTTCGAATCGGTTAAGCAGCTGCTGGGGGTAGGTGGTACAAGGATAGGGTCGAAGTTATGGCATGTGATTCCAGCGGTTATCTCTGGCGAGTTTTTGTCACCGGCAGGTTGGTCAGGGGGTAGACTCGCCGGATATGGTGATAGAGGGTTTTCCGGCGCTGGAGATAGGAGGGGTTATGAGGAGTTGCTAGGTCAGGTGGTTGTGGAGGTGGCATAAGGTGATGAATGGGAGGTATAATGTGGGAGATTTAAATGGTGTTGATTATCAATGGAGGGAGGTGTATTAGGTCTAGGGAAGTGTAAAGAAATAGTGTGTGTAGGCACTTTTTTATATAAAATAGAAAATATGTATATATATATTTAAAATACACACAATGAAAATATAAAAACATAAACACACATATAAAATATAAAAAGACTATTAATAAAATAAAAAATAAAAATAATATAAAATATAAAACAAATAACATTAAAAACTATTATAAAGAAAATATTAAACACACACCTTAATATATTCAGACAATGACATGACGACACACACGATATAATATTTACAGAAAATAATAAAATATTAAAAATAAAAACCCTATAATAAAAATAATAGAATAAAAAGAAAATAAAATAAAATAAAAGAACTAAAAATGACACAACCTAAATAGAATATCTATTTATATTAAAAATAAAAACAATAATACCCCCACACACACTGAACAATTATAGGGCAGGTTGACCACTTATTTATAGCAATTGCCTCGAATTAAACTTGTTTGACACTGCAAATGTTTATTGACCTACAAAACAAACAAATACCAATATAATTCCAATTTTATCGAGAATTAACAATTAAAAATTGTCTAGTTGGGGTATTATTTAAACACTTTTGGGTGCTTATCATGTACATAGAGAGTATATATAAGTGTGTGAAGTGTATAAGTGAGTGAAAAGTGATATATATATATATATATATATATACACACACACAGTACATAGAGGAGAAAAGGGAACATACAGGTAGGTGCATATGCACACATGCAGACAAGAATAACACCCATGCAAAAATAGAGTCTAGTCATCTTAAAACATGTCCCTAGCGAAGGTGCCACTGTGACCATCCCGGGGGGGATTCCCTTTGGCGTTCATACAGGCTTGCACCCTATCTCGAGGCGCTCGGTCGTCGTCAATGTGGGATAATGTGTAGAGAGTCTCCAACCTATTTTGCACAAAACAGGCAAAAGAAATGTTGCCTCCTCGAGAGAACGGCATCATGGACAATACTGATACTTGTAAAACCAAGTAGTTCAAAGGTTCGAAAACTAAGTTACGGAATGGGAAGGTGTTAGGCGCCATCTCGCCCTTTCGATCTCTCATGAGAATGTGTTAATATTCTCCTATTACACTCCGTGAACTGTGTGCTTATGGGCATACTATATAGATGAAGAATTAAATCGTTCAACTCACATCATGGAAAAAGACGGAGTGAATTCAACCTTTGGAGTGTTCCCAAAAATAATTATTCAACATATAATATGAGTGTTTCCCGAATCACAAGTCGTTATAAAAGAATGAATGTATATATCAGACAAAACACAAGCATGCAAGAATGTGGCATTATATATATATATAACAAATGCGCATAAAGGGGGAATCGAATCTCGGGATTTACCCAAGAAGTCTACGTAGCCCAGGGGACATCAAAGTCAACATAGTTCGAAGATAATATAGGGTGGGGTTTAACCCATAAATCCAAATGTGGGATTTGTCTGGTAAGTGTGTGTAGAGAGGAATGTACTTTAAGAGTGAGAATGTGTAATGAGAATCCCTCTTTTGGAATTTATAGGGAAACCTTCTTTTTCTTGTTTTTGGGTTTTTAATGAAAATAGAGTATGTGAAATCACTACTAATAAAGGCTGAATATTAATATATGTGATGTAATGAAATAAAGTGATAAAGTATGAATAAAGAAACTAAAGCTAAAATAAGAGAATTTAGAGAAAATGATGGAGAATTCGACCTCTTTATGAGTACTTGAAGTTGATCTTGTGTGTAGATACGCTGATCTTGCAATGGGATGGAGGTGGTATGAGGAGATAGGGAATTTACTAAATGAAGTATGAAAATGATGGAATGGAATGTGGGAAATAGGCTTTTTAGAAAGGGAACAGCTCTACATTCGAGAGAATATTCTCTGAATTGCTGAAAGGGATGTTGTGGGGTTCCTTTCAAGTGAGGTCATGGCCTCTATTTATAGGGCCAAGGGGTGCCGATCGGAAGGGCCCTGGACACGCCTATCAGCGTAGAACCCCAGACACACTGTCTATAGGCAGGGTCCTGATGGTGCCATTCGGTAGTCTGGAACAGGTTTTTCGAAAAAAATGGTTGTAAAATGCAAATCGTAAGTCATAATTGTGCATGGGGCAAACCGTTGGAAAGGGTATTCAAATACCTTTAAGAATCCATTGAGCCACTCCCGGGTCTAGGAGTTGACTGAGGTCAAATGAGAACCGAAAGTGTCCATTAATCACTAGATAGGAAGTTTTTAGAGGAAAACGGATCGTTCGTCCGAATCATAAGGTTAATTTATGCTCGGGTTGGACAATTGGAAAGGATATTTAGTGCCCTTCGAGATTCATTTAGCTTCATTTGGTTCGGAGAGCTGACTAAGGTCAAACGGGGCCCAAAAGTTCCTGGTGACTCTTCGGAGTAAAAGGGTCAGTCGTTCGTACTGTAAGGATAATTCATGCACGGGGTGGACTCTTAGAAAGGGGATTCAGAGCCCTTCGAAGATTCATTGAGCTTTGCATAAGCTGGAGAGTTAATCAGGGCAAATGGAGACCGAAAGCACCCAGTGAACTCTAGATCAATTTTCAGGGTAAAACGAACCGGTTATCCATACCGTATGGCCAATTCGTGCACGGGGAAGAATGTTAGAAAGGGGATTCAATGTCCTTCAAAGATTCATTGAGATTTTGCACAGGTAAAAAAGTTAACTAGAGTCGAATGGGGCTCGGGAGTGCCCGGTGGTCTGTATATTAGTTTTTTATAGTGAAACAGATCATTTTTCCGAATCGTAATGTCAGTTTATGAACAGGGAGGACCGTTGGAAAGTTAATTCAGAGCCTTTTGAAGATTCACTAAACTTCTACTCAAACGAGAAAGTTAACCAGAGTCAAATGGGGCCCGAGATCTCCCTATGGTCTCTAAATCGGTACTTAGAGTATGACCTAGGGTTTGTGGTGAACGAATGAATGCTAGGTACCTAAGGAGGTGGTTAGGGGGGTCCTATGATAGGGTGTCTACACTATCATACCTAGGTTACTACCTACCTAATCATATGATGATTATATCCCAACATCTCCCTAGGCAATAACCAACTAGGTGAAACATTCACCTTATTACAACCAATAATGACACAAGGTCATAACTATGCCATCTCCCATTTTTACTCCGATTGAATCTATGTGGCGGCCACACCAGTCATCCTTATCACTACAAGGATAGCTAGTACTAAACAGGTCTACACGTCCTAATTCGTAAAAGTCTGGAAATACATGCCAAGAACTAATTCTTCCCCTACTAGGGTTATCCTAATTTATACTGTCGATGCATGTCAATACTCTAATCATACTTCGATATCCCATATAGGGTGTTTTTCTCAAGTCTTTAACATGACATCATTGATCTAAGTTCCCAACGCATTTCTTAGTGCTCATAGAAATCTAGTATGAAACTTTCTACACTAGTCATCTTCTGACAAACGAGTATCAACCCCAATTGTCACACTAATCTCCAATTTCCCTTAGAAGATTGTATCACCTATTTATACCAAATTAGATTACCTCACCGAGGACTACACGATTCGACTCCTTTCAACTTGACTAATAACCTGAGATCATCACATGACCCTTAATTCCACCATCATTAGAACACTTGCATTTCATAGCACCGAACTTGACTGGCTCCCTAAGGACATCAAGCATACCTCAACGTAATCATCACCAAAGACCTGACAAGATTTCATCACCTATGATATCATAGTAGATACGCTTTGTCTAATTCCCAATAACCATCCCACTACTATTAGATACCCATAAGGACTCTAATACCTTACTCTAAAGAAAGTTAGTTGCGAAGGGGTAAATGTTAGAGGGTTGTATCAGATTAAATAAAATGTTTTTTGAGCGCTTGTTTGAATAACCATGCTTCCTCAATCGAATGGCTTTTCATTCAAACCAGCTTCCAATGACTTATTGAACGACATTCCAGAGAAGGATGAAAATTGACTCATTCGATCATGGGAACCTCGTTCTAATGACATCGTGTACCTCGTTCGAATGACTTATGTATCACTTTAAAAACTAGTCTAAAAGTCTCTATATATGGCGAACTTCAATCATTGAACATCTCAAGGAATCACAATAAGTCGACTCCTACTCCCAAGGATTCCACACACAATAAGTCCCAAGGGTACTCTGAAGACTTCCTTTCAAACAACTAATGCCATGTACCACGTATTAAACCACAAGTTGGCGCTACTAAAAATTCTAGTAGGATATAGGACGTCGTGTACAACCTATAAGCCTCTAAGTCCACACTACTGACGTCACAAAGGATCTTATTCCTCAAATGTAACATCATTTTTCCCAAAAGTGCCTTATAGAAGGCTACCAAGGGTTTACTCCTATGTCACATTAATCATTATTGTTATATGCATAACACATTTAACCCCAATGCCTCGTAACTCTCATCATAGCTTATGATATGCACCTATCAATCGACAATTTCTAAGGCACTCATCTACAATAATAGAATCCTATCAACTAAGGTCCGATTACAAATCCTCAAGCAATGACAAACATGGGTCTACATGCCTATCGAATTGTCAAACACTTATGATATAATAATGCCCTAAGAATCAAGTTTTCCTAATCACATCACCCTTATTAACGATCCATGGTTACCTAACCAATCCCATTGGGCTCAACACTATCATCCACACCTACCTCTCAAAATAAAAAAGTATATAATTAGTAAGCATATTAGTGCAAGCCTCGTCCCGGATTTATGGGTTGTCCGTGATCAACCCGGTTCGACCCGAATGTTAGGTGTAAAGTGCAATGAGATAACCTAAATAATGTTGCTAGTCCAATTTTATTTAATTAACATTTAACTTGTTTAGCATGTGATTCCAATTTATATCTAAATATGTGTGGGACTCGCGGTAAGTGTACCCGAAATCCAAGCATGAAGAGAAACTAACGTAAAATAAAAATAATACTTACCTGTATAATGCTCTCAAAGTATGGAATCACGCACAACCTACCGCAACAAAGAAAAGGGAATGAGTCGAATGCCTAGTGGAAAATACAATAATGCAACATAAAATCGAGCGGAAGAAAAGAGACTCTATAATGTCCCACATATGTGCACATGAAAATACCGAATATTTATACATAGACATAAACTAATGAATGAATCTATTTATTCCAAAATGTTACTTGATTTGATTAAATCGCATTAATCTTATAAAAGACCACTTTTTACTTGACTTAACATTTGTTACCCGATTTAATTCACCCAATTAATTACTTAAACAAAATAGAGTTTGTTTTAGGGAAGACACTTAATTTACCAAAATTTTCCATTTACATAAATCAAATACAGTTTAGTATTTTCCTTGAAAACTACCTTTTAACACACGCACATTCAGTGTTAGAAAATACTTGTTTTCTTTTTTAAAACCATTCATAACACTCACTTGTGTTAATTATGGGTTACAGCTACCTTAGGTTACTTGATTACCTATTGATAACTACACTTGTACCATTAACTCATGCCTTACTTGGACTTAGTCATTTTCATAATTCTTGTCCAAATTACCCCTTTCAAATAGGAACATTTATTAATCTTATTTCACAATATTGTATTTTCCCATTTTCTTAGCACAGACAATTTTTTCATGTTCCATTTTTCTCATTATCTTTTGACCAGAATAGCAATTCCATCATTCAAATTCAGTTTACCTTTATCTTTTTCTCAAAAAATTATAAATCCCGCGTACTTTAACGGGCTCTACACTACCGACTACGCCACCATGTGCTCTGACTAGTGATTTTGGGTATTTAATCCTAGGGCTCTGGGTCCTTCTTAATTTTCTCGATTGTTTTGAGTTTCTTTTATCATGTATTTTAACAATTTTTCGTGTCCACATTAATCCACCTTCACCGGCCGAAACCAAAACCCCTGGGATTACACCCCATATTTGTGTTATGCTTCAAAAAATCACAATTTCATGTCCTTTACACATTTATGTTAATTTCATTCCGAAAATCACTCCCATCAAGAACTATCTTGTGTAAAACCTTTTTCAAAATTTTATTTCATAAAAATATTCCACATCACGTAAAATTACCATTTAACCCATTTGTTTCCAAACTTGCATTTTTCTCCATTTTCACAAGTGTTACCTCTCCAAAAACATTGTAAAGTAACAAACACTAACTTTTTAAATGTTTTTAAGTCATTAACACTTTGGATTAACATGCTTCTCAAGTTGGAAGATTCTTTATTTCATTACTTTATTTGTCAAAGAAATCATTTGTCATTTTGAAGAGTACTTTATAAGAAAATACCGTTTTTTCCTTTATCAACACGTGTAGTCTTGAAACCATACACTTATCACATTTATGAACACGTTTTAAGGACTAAAAATTTTATTTTCTTTATTACATGTTAAAACCCATTTTAATCCTTCTTAAACATGTTCATATTCTCGCCACTAACTTACTACAAGTCTATACATATGAGAAGATGAATTTTAAGTCCAGAAACCCATAAAGATTAGTTTTACATATGATTATCATATGAAATTTCATAACACTTGTAAATCCACGATGTTCAGGACTAGGAAAATATTTGTTCTTTAAAAAACAAGCTTAAATGTCTAGTTTTCACAAATCTTAGTTTTTTCCATAAAACTTCAGCAATTATACTAAAAATAGCTTATTAAAGCAAATACTTCTTTAAAACATTTTATTCCATAAAATGTTGAAACACAATGATTTCTTGAAATTTATCGTCCTTTATCAAACCATTTGAAAGCCCATTTCTTAAATCTTCAAAGCCATTAATAAATCATGAGTAATGGCTACTTAAACATGCAAATATTCTACTCTTATGAGCCTAACATATTTAAATCATATATTGCAAAATAAAGCAAATCTTAAACTTAACAAAAGTATACTTTTTACCATCTCAAAGGAAGCTTCTACAATGAAGGATGAAATGTAAAAGAAGATGGAAACCTCCCACCTCCTAAATTGGCCTTAAAGAGGCTGCCTAGCTCCACTAAGCTTGTCTCCTAGAATGCTCCAAAGATCCATTCATACTCCGTGATTTCTTCTTCTTCTCCAAAAATTCCCAACAATATCTCCATAAATACATATCTTGCCACAAATGGTATAGGCTAAGATGTGGCGAAAAAAATATCAATGTATAGTGGTTTAGAGCTGATGAGAGGTAGTGCTAGAGTGGTGGAACGTGGTTGGGATGTAATAAGGCTCCAACAGCTAGAGAGAGAGAGAGAGAGAGAGAGAGAGAGAGAAATGCCCATGAATGGGCCAAAACATCACTTAAATATCCAAAGACCCTTAGGGGATAAATTCCAGAAATATGAAAAAGCTTAATCATGTGTTGATCTGTTGTGTGGGAGTGTGACACGTGCTAAATACAATGATCCAAATCTTGACAGTTATTTCTCATTCAAATGAGATTTGGATCTTGTTTGAATGACATGTATTCTCATTCGAATAAGGTTCTAACGATAATCTAACGACGATGTAAATGCGAACAGGTGATTTCGTAGGAAGGTCATTTGAAGCAATGTTCAAATGAGATTTGAATCTCATTCAAATGACCAAGGGTTTTGTTCATACGACCCTTAATTTCCTCCAAATTAATTGTATGGCCATTTTAATCCAATTAATTACACCAAGGCCGTGAAATTACCAAAATTTGACCCATAATTCATCTTACAAAGTCTAAAGCCCAACTGAGTCACAGCAAGTCACCAAATTATACAGGTATAGTCAAAACTGCGGGGGCGGGTGTTACATATACTATAAAAAATTCAAATCTAAAAATAATTACATATTATCAGTTCATAACGAACAACCAAAAATGCTTTGGACCCCTTATTGTGCTTCACAGTTTGATTCGCTTTATATTTTTGTATATTTTACATCACTACTACAATATATTTTAAAATCATTATATCGAATATAACAATTTACATCTTACATAAATAAAAAATTGTAATAATTTTGAACCTCATATTTAGGATCATCATATAAATCGCACAACTCATGTCATTTTGCCTTGGTGATACCAAAAGGGATATTTGCTCGTGCCCCCTCCGGTTACCCCTATTGCAAATAATGTTAACAAAGTTTACTTCGTCGAGCCCTACTCCTCCCTTTCATCAACTCTTCACAAATTTGCTTTCCACACTCATTTTAATCGATTTCAAATCTCTCTTGAAAATACATTTCAGTAATTAATTAAATTAAAAAGAAGAAATGTAAACATTAATAGAAAACAGACCCTTATTAAATTATAAATTACGTTAAGTCTATCAAAGGCTTCATTCTTGTCACGCTCACTAAGTTTTTCCATTTCATTTGGCACCGGGATAAATATTTGAGATATAATCCCAATTCCAGTAGAAAGTTTGGCAGACTGCTTACTATGGAGAGGCCTTCCTTTCTCCTTTGATATTTCTATTCTAATTTTGTTTCCCGTAACTTTTAGCATCATTTGCAATCCTTTACCTTTGGTAGGTCCCCGAACTACACATTTTCCTTTGGTAGAGGTTGTACATGATAAACCCTCAATAAATAAGATGAATAAAGTATTATACAAACATGTGAAAATAATAAATACATGTTAATTAATCATGTTAACAATGTACAATACATGTTAACAATGTACAATACATGAATGAGTTCTCCCTTACTAATATCATGGTTTTAAATCTCACATATGCAGTCATGTTCTCTCGTTAAACAAAAAAATATTACAATGAATAAACAAAAAAGTTTTATGTTATTTCAAACATTTTAATTATGTCCTTTAAGTGAAATTGTCTAATTTTAATTAAAAAATAAACATTTAAAAAACATGAAACTAAAATAGATTCTAAACACTTATATAATTTTTTCCCAGTCACGAATTCTCTATAACATTGAAAAATGAATAGGGTACATAAAATAAATAAATAAATAAATAAACATCAGCACTAAAATCATCAAACTGTCAATAAAAGTCACATTTAATATTACAATTTTGTTTCATGCTTTACATATATTGTCTCAAATAGTTTACTAATAAATATTAACCTGTTTAGTCAATGTTGCTGATGTATTTAATGTGAATGCCATAGTACGATGAAAACCTTAAGACAAATCAAGTCAAATCAGCCTAGCAACATATGAGGTTAACATATGAAATCGTAATCTGGATGAGTAAGAAAAAATCAAGACTTTATCATAAAAAAATGACAAGAATATGGTGAGTGGGCATATGAAATATTTATCATAACCATAAATCTTTTCATCTTTGAAAACAATCCAACTAACCTCAACAAGGACAATTCCTTCATTCTTTATTGGACTAAGTTCTTATCCAAATACATACCTGGGCATATGCGTAATACTGTCAAGGATCTCAAAATTCTAAAAAGATTCAAAACCAATGGCAAACCCCCAAATGCCCCTCCTCCTCCTCCCAATTAGATCAAACTCAATAGAATGAAACTGTAAACCACATTGAACTAATAATTTGGTTGAAATGACTTTAATTTTGAATTAATCAAATGTAATCATCAAACTGGGTTAAATCTAAAGTTAGTTTCAATCTTCAAAAAAATTAAACCTAATTGAAGAATTAAAGAAATAGATAATCAATTCGAATTAATTTGGGAGAATAGATGCAAAATTAGACTAGAAATCATGATCAGGCTCAAGTTGAGTTTTAGAGGAGATTGGGGTATTGGCGTGAAGTACGTATATAAAAGGGAAAACCCAGTGCACGAGGCTCCCGTCACTGCGGGGTACTGGGGGGCTGGATGTACGCAGCCTTACCCCTGCTTGCGCAGAGAGGCTATTTCCGTGAATCGAACCCGTGACCTCAGGTCACAGCGGAGGCAACCTTACCGTTGCGCCCGGATTCACAAGTGAAATATCTTGCTTGGGATGTTCATGAGACGTTAAAACTAGCCATCAAATACAATAAAGTAGTTCAGAAAGAGGATGAGTTATGTGGATAACAAAAGCCAATACTTGAGGATGAGTTATATATTACTCAATTCGTTGTGGACGACAGATGCCAATACCCGATGAGAGGGAGGGACGACAGCTAGATGAGAGGGTTGGCGACGAGACGGCAACGAGATGAGAGGGACGACATATTAGGATTGGGATTGTTGGACAAGGATGGGTTTGTTTTAGTGGGGAACGAATGAAGTAAGAGTCATGAGAGGGAATAATGGAATTGGGCGTGTTATATTGGTTTGTTAATTTAATTTTGTTTTTTACCATGAAAATTAAGCTATTCTTATACAAATTTAGTTTTTGGCTATGAAGTATTTTGTAATCAAATAATATAGCATTCTACAACGAATTTTTTTTGTTGACAATTATATACTTTCGGTGGGAAATAAATGCACACATAATTAATTGGGCGGAAAGAATGGCGCCTAATAAACTTTTTAGGATTCAGCAACAAGAGTTTATATTTTGTGGCAAATAGTTCATATTTTGTCACGTTTTAAATTTCGTTGACAAAAATGCCCATTTTTCCACGAGTTTTTCATAGTAAAAAATTATTATTAAAAGTAATATTTGTTGTAGTGGTTGAAGGATGTTATAAGTATTCCATTAGGTGGCACTAGAAGTGGCCTCATTTTGAGTGGAGTATGGGGTCCATTTTTGTGCGTAAAGGTTCCCGACATTTTGGATTTTTTGGATGTTAGTTGAGTGTTCATCTATTCTACAAAAATATGCCTCATAATTATTTTATTGAAGAAGTGCATGTTCAATAATTTTATTTTCAAGAGTGTCCACCCTTTCCACGAGATGATATTTTCAACTTCTAATATATGGAATCTCTTCACTCATAAAGTTGTTGAGGCTTGAAAATTGGCAGGTGATATTCTCGAAAGAGGAGTGGATATAATGGTTGTAAGGACATAAATTTCCATTTGAGTCCATGTATTGTTTTGACTTAATTCCGTGAACAAAACTGTGTTTGTAATATGTCATAGGGAGAATTTTATTTTGTCACAATCCTACTTGGTCTATGACGTATCGAAGAAATTGAAGACATTACGGCAAAGCTTCAAAGAATTAATCATGCCGAAGTTTAATTGGTGCAAGTTTAATCGTCTTCAAAGTTAATTTCATTCCGAGATCACTCAGGTATGAATGCGTATAGTTTATGGTGCTCGGAATTATTTTTATAGAAGATAAGGATATATTTTTTATAAAGAAAAATGTTTTAAATATTTTAAAAGTGTTTTAAAGGTTTAAACTACGTTTTATGATGATAAGCTCGTAAAAGAGTTTGACATTTTTGGATCTCTCTTTGGAAGAGACGTTTTAAACAAAAAGTCAAAAAAGTCAAACTTTCACGCTGTCGTTCAAACGACATCCAATCTCGTTCGAACGAGATGGCATATTGCTCGAATGAGTTCCTCAAGTCGTTCAAATGACACATTTTTCGAGGTGGCATTTAAATCATATTTAAACAGTGTTTTCATCATAATTTCGTAAGTGTGCATTCTGGAAAATAATTTTACGAACCAGAACCTTGTTTGCACATGTTTTCTAAGATTTACAAAGCATAAACACATCCTTAAAGTTTGCAAATATCCGAGTGATCATTCTTATACTTTTAAGTGATTTTGCTGCACCAAAGTTGTTTGTTCTACACATTGAACATCAAAGGGTTTTGCGGTGAAGAAAAGAAAGGGACTTCTTGTTCAACATCGTAGACGAATCAAAGCCATTCGGTGGACACCGAGACATACGTGGACGCATGTGTTGTGGACAGGTATCGTGGAAGACGGAATTTCTGCGTGGGCACTATTGAAGAACGATTGAAGATCAGAAGGAGCGTCAAGACCTATGGAGATCGAGTCTTAGTGTAAGGCTAATCTGTCTTTGTAAAACCATTATTCATAGTGATTGTCTGGTTTGGGCCGTCCGAGGATTTTTTTTCCCGTTTTGGATTTTGTCCTCGTACATCCGGCATTGTGAGTATTCTTTACTTTATTCTACTGGCTTTAATCACAAGATGCATGTTTAGGATTAATCAAGAAAAAACTGGTTTAAAGTAAGAATTGGGTTTTCACAACTTGGTTTGGTGCATAATTAAAAGTTGAATAATTTTTTTCGGAGAAAAATTGGTTTGAAAGAAAACACACATATATTGGGCACTCTTCAAATTGGTATCAGAGCGGGTTATGCTAATTTATCGCGTGATACTGATTTTTTGAGGACTTACTTTCTGATACAATTTGTCTACTCACGTTTTCAAATTGGTATCAGAGCTAGAAAATTTTTATTTTGTTTTGTGATCCAGTGTGTTTTCAAAGATGAATTTAGGATATAATGAATTTTCTCAAACTCCTATTTTTTATGGAACTAATTACACTTATTGGAAGATGAGAATGAGATGTGCTTTAAAATCTATTGATGAGCGTGTTCGGCTTTCAGTTGAGAAAGGTTGGACATCCTCTGTGACTATTGTAGGTGAGGTCACAAGTTTAAAGCCTGTTGAGTCATGGACCGAAACTGAACAAAGACTTACACAATATAATTCTAAGGGTTTGTACGTTATTTCTTCACATGTCACACAGGAAGAATATAATAGAATTATGACTTGTGAAACATCAAAAGAGGCTTGGGATATTTTGGCACTCACTCACGAGGGCACTAGCACGGTTAGGGCGTCAAAACTTTAAAATCTCACTACATAGTTTGAGACCATTAGGATGGCAGAGAGTGAAACCTTTGATGAGTTTTATGCTAGGTTTTCCAATATTGTCAACTCGTTGTTTAACCTAGGTGAGAAAATTCCCGACAACCGTGTCATTAAGAAAATTCTTAGGTTGTTTCCTAGTAGGTTTGATGCGAAAGTGACCATTTTAAACTCCTTGGGTAGGTTAGAGTCAACGAAACTTGAAGATATTGTAGGTGACTTACATACCTATGAAATCGACGTGATTACCTCCAAGCAAGTGCCTAAGAAAGAAAATGGTATTGCTTTGAAAACCTGGAAGGAGGAAATTAAAGTTTCAGATTCCGATTCCGATTTCGATTTTGAGGATGTTGCTTTGTTGGCAAAGAAATTTTAAAAATTTATTAAGTTTCAAAAGAAATCGAAAGATTCTAAGAAATTTGAAAAATTCAAGAACAACAAAGTAGATCCCACCTCTAAGGATAAGTTTGAGAAACCTAAGAGAGATGAGTCGGATAAGTGTTTTGGGTGTGAGGGGCACGATCACAAAGTTAAGGAGTGTCCCACTAGACTAAAGAAAGAGGGCAAGTAACCCGTTGCAGATAATGTCACCTTAAGTGATAGTGAACCGGAAGAGGGAGAGAGTTCCCCCATTGAGCGTAACTTTGTTACATTTATGGCATGTCATGTGAGCGACGAAGATTCTCATGTGCATGACACTTTCGAGGAGGTTTTAAGTCTATCCCATGTTAGTGAGGGCGAAGAGAGTGACGAGGAGGAGGTTGATGTGAAAGAATTACAAAATGCGTTTAATGAGTTGTATGCCGAAACGGTAAAGGTGAAAAAGGCTAACTCAAAATTGCAATCTAAGTTGAATGAGCATGCCATAGAAAATAATGATAGTTTGATTGAGGATCTTAGGGCACGAGAGAATATGTTTAGGTAGAAACTAGAGTTTGTGGAGAAAGAGAGAGATAATCTCTGTGGTTTGACGGAGTCCTTGAAAAATGAGACTTTAGTGTTTGAGGAGTCTAGACATTTTCTCGAGTCTAGGATTCACGAGTTGGAGGAGAGATTTATAGACTCGTCCAGAGTCAAGTTTGATTTGGAAGCTAGGTCAGAAAAGTTAGATAATATCCTAGGCACCGTCCAAATTAAGGAAAAGTTTTGATGAGAGAGTTGTTCCCATTCCCCCCGCACGTGTGAGAAACACTAGGACGGTTAGAAAATGTCCACATAAAGGCAATCATTCCCACCACTACACTTGCTCGTTTTGTGGTTGGAAAGGTCACCTTAGGAGTTATTATTACGACCTTAGACAAGCTCCTAGGAAGTTTAGGAATAAAGTTGCATCGGTTCCCCTAACCCCCATGCGTCATTTTATACCTACTTGGGTTAGGAAATCGAATATAGTGGCTTTAGGAATTAAACTTCATAATTCTCATTTGGGTGAACTTGATTCTTCCGATGATAAATATAAAGGATGATAATGTTTCCATGTTTGTCATATGCTAGTTTGCTTCATGATATATTCATTGCTAGTATTATGACATGTGTATCGTTTTGTATTATAGTTTTCATTTGTTTGAGTCTTATTTGAAAAAATACAAAAAGATTTTGTTTTTTTGAAAAATCTTTTGAAAATCCAAAATGATTTTGGTTTTCCTTGAGTCAAAATATGTTTGAAAAGCCAAAAAGATTTTGGGTTTGAGTTTACATGTTTGATGTGGCATATTGGTTTGCTTGGACCCCCCCCCCCCCCCCCATCGTTTCATTATCCATGTGGCTAGGACATTTGGTCATTATTATCGATACTTAGAATGATCTTAACCATTGTTTATATAGGGTGGTTTCGAAGTTGATATGCATTTTGATTCGACTTTGTATATATGCCAACATTGAACACATGCACGAGTTTATATGGATGTTTGACTTCTCTTGCATATTTGAATTTGGTGAGGCGTTCTTATCTCAATCTTATCATCTATGCGTAAGTAGACTTAAGGAGAAGTGTGCATGTAATAACCGTGTACCGTGAGGATTTAAAACTGGTAAAAATGATGAGTGATTCACGGGAAAGGGCTGCAAGAGTTCAAAATTAACTCGTTGTGAAAGAAAGAGCCCAAAAGAAAATGCATTATGCGAAGAAAAGGGTCAATAAGATTTTCTTTAAGTTGAGAATGCTAGAACCCTCAAAAGAACTTGAAAAAATATGATATTATTGAGGGATTTGGTTGAGAAAATTTAAACGGGTTTGCACAAATAATCCTAATGTTGAAACATTGCAATTTGACGCTATTGTTTGTAGAATCGTCAAAATTCTGGATTTGTGTGCATGTAGTGTGTTTAGTTCATTAAGCTCACACTTTAATTGTCATATGCCTATGATAAAGTTTGATGATTTATCGCTATCAATTAGAGCTTCTTGATCGTTTCGATGTGTTAGAATTGTGACTCATTTGTTGTAGTTTCACGCCCATTCATTCCATGTCCATATTTGAGCACATCGGTACTATGTTTGCATGTAACTCACATTTTTAGTTTTTATGAGTTTTTGCATTTTTGTGTTAAAAGCCTACTGTTTTAACACTGTTTTGATTCTTTCAGGCCCTTCCTGGAATTTTTTATGGAAATTTTTTCACTGGTCAATACTTTATATTATTTCTGGGAATCTGGGAAATTTTGGAAGGTTGCGCGAAGTCGTTCAAACGATAACTCATCTCGCGTGAACGACATCTGTACTTCGTGCGAGTGACTTCCTCATCTCGTTTGAGCGAAGTCCCTGGCTTATTCGAACGACAGGCTAAAAAATGGATTCTTATTGTTTTGCAGTCCACTGGTTTAATTTGATATATTTTTGGTATTGCGGGAAGCATTTCTGGACTGTTTGGTTTATATACAGGTTCTTTTAAGTTCCATATTGGTATTTTGCATATGAGTACATTTATCACACCTGATTAATTTGCGATATTCTTTGTGTGATTCCTTGGTTTACTTGCTACTGATTTATCATTGCTTGATCATATTTAGCTGGTTGTTTCATGATTATTTAGCATTTTTCAATTCTCAAATTGGTATCCACTTTATTCAAATTGGTTTAATATTCTCATGCTAGATATTTCATATTGGTTTATCTTTTCACCGGAGTGTCTATTCGAGACAAAAAGAGGGAGAGATGTATGTGATGTAGGGGGAGATTTCTTGAGGGCTTCTTTTGATATCTGGATTTACATATTGTTTGATTATATTTGTTTCAAATTAGTATCAATTATTTGCTCACATGTTTCAAATGATTTCAAATGTTTCAAATGATTTGTTCTTATTAGAAATATAAATTGGTATCATTTGTTCCTCCATACTTCACTGGGTATTTGTTTGTCTGTTTCATGTGTGTAGGTATGCCTCAGCTATTCGAGATTTAAAATCTACATCACATTCAGATTGTTCATGCTTGTCGGTGCTACATATTCTAGTCCATGTCCTGTATTTTTTATTTTGGGTTTATGGGATGGTACTTAGGCATCATACGGCTTAACGGCCCGGTTAGGCATTTCACTGGTTTTGTTTTGTCCCGGAATAGTCAAAGGGGGAGATTTGTAAGGACATAAATTTCCAATTGAGTCAATGTATTGTTTTGATTTAATTCCGTGAACAAAACTGTGTTTGTAATATGTCATAGGGAGAATTTTATTTTGTCACGATCCCACTTGGTCTATGACATATTAAAGAAATTGAAGACATTGCACCAAAGCTTCAAAGAATTAATCATGCCGAAGTATAATTGCTGCAAGTTTAATCGTCTTCAAAGTTTTCATTTCGAGATCACTCGGGTATTAATGCGTATAGTTTATAGTGCTCGGAATTATTTTTATAAAAGATAAGGATGTATTTTTTATAAAGAAAAATGTTTTAAAAGTGTTTTAAAGGTTTAAACTACGTTTTATAATGATAAGCTCGTAAAATCTCGTAAAAGAGTTTGACATTTTTGGATCTCTCTTTGGAAGAGACGTTTTAAACAAAAAGTCAAAAAAGTCAAACTTTCGCGTTGTCGTTCAAACGACATCCAATCTCGTTCGAACGAGATGGGATGTCGCTCGAACGAGCTCCTCAAGTCGTTCGAACGACACGTTTTTTGAGGCAGTAATTAAATCCTATTTAAATAGTGTTTTCATCATAATTTCGTAAGTGTGCATTCTGGAAAATAATTTTACGAACCAGAACCTTATTTGCACATGTTTTCTAAGGTTTACAAAGCATAAACACATCCTTAGAGTTTGCAAAGATCCGAGTTATCATTCTTATATGTTTAAGTGATCTTGTTGCACCAAAGTTATTTGTTCTACACATTGAACATCAAAGGGTTTTGGGGTGAAGAAAAGAGAAGGACTTCTTGTTCGACATCGTAGACGAATCAAAGCCACTCGGTGGACACAGAGACATACGTGGGCGCGTGTGTTGTGGACAGGTATCGTAGAAGACGTAATTTCTGCATGGGCACTTTTGAAGAATGGTTGAATATCAGAAGGAGCTTCAAGACCCGTGGGGATCGAGTCTTAGTGTAAGGCTAATCTGTCTTTATAAAAGCATTGTTCATAGTGATTGTCTGGCTTGGGCCATCCGAGGTTGTTTTCTCGTTTTGGGTTTTTTCGTTGTACATCCGGCGTTGTTAGTATTCTGTACTTTATTCTACTTGCTTTAATCACTAGATGCATGTTTAGGATTAATCAAGATAAAACTTGTTTAAAGTAAGAATTGGGTTTTCACAACTTGGTTTGGTGCATAATTAAAAGTTGGATAATTTTTTCGGAGAAAAATTGGTTTGAAAGAAACACACATATATTGGGCACTCTTCAATGGTGGATGGTTGGGAGAAGGTGAATTATTTACATCATCTTCATTATCATCAACATGTGCATGCATGGCTTATTCCTCATCTTATCCATAATTCATTATGAGATGTTCATATTCTTATATGTACCAAATCTCGTTTACCTTCATAACTTTCATTAAATGAAGAATGCGATAGTAGTAAATGTTGGTTGGTGAAATTCATTTCCTATCATAGACTTTTGATAGGATGATGTCTTTGGTTTTAAATGGATAGGTTATGATCATTCTATAGGTAAGGCTTCCATTTGATCTTCCTTTTCAAGTAAGAATATAGTTAATGAAGAAAATGGAAAGATTGATAAGGTATCTTATTTAGATGCACCAATTTAAAAAGATGTCAAGATAGGTTATCTTGCTTCTACTACCACTACGGGAAAAAAATCCTTGAAATTAAAAAAGGGTAATTTGAAATTATAGGCTAAATTGAAATAGAGTGTTTTAGGAAATAATGATAAACTCATTAAGGATTTAAGTGCACGTGAGAAGACTCTTAGGGAGAAGCTCGCATAGACTGAGGGGGAGAGAGATTACCTTTTGGAATGGTAAAAAATATGATGAAAGAGTCCCTAAAATTTGATGAGTCTAAATATTTGCTTTAGTCTAGAATTTTAAAGTTAAAAGATGAATTAAAAGACTCAAAATGTGTAAAACTTGATTTGGAAAATAGGAAGTAAAAGTTGGATAAAATGTTAAGGTCCATCTAAACCAAGAATGATAAGAAACGTCTAGGCTACAATGATTTTGATGTTTCTGCTCCTAAATTCAATGCCATGTTTGTTAGAGATTCAAGCGTTGCTAAGGACAATTCCAAAGGTCAACTCGGGCATATCTTTCCTAAAGTTTACATGTGCACATAACATGGTAGCTGGTGGGTGTTGAAATCATGTGAGACTTCAGATCCAACGGGTGCTCCATACAAGACTTCAAATGAGTTAGTGGGAAGGTGTGTCAAAGTGATAGCCAAGTGTGTAAAGTGGTTCAGACCTTAGTTGACGATCCTACGTCCATTGTCAAGTGGTTTTTATCTATATATTGGATAATAAAAGGTAAACTATAATCTGGGAGACCACTTAAGATTTGGTCATGGAAGTCAGAGGTCACTGCAATCTTCGTCACTAACACAAAGGACCTTAGAAAGTAACTAATGGACTTCCCTAAGGATTCCTAAATCTTAGTTTAGGATTCAACAGGATATACAATATATAAAATAGTCAGGAATGATTTATACTACATTTATTAACTAACAACAATGGGTTGGAAACGTGTATTAATATGAATAAATACATGATAGATCCATTTATCCTTTGTTCTGCTTGAGTGTGATATTTTGAACATGCCTTTAACTATGCACAAGCCTACCTTATACAAGCATTATCTTTGAGAGAGAATAAGTGGAAATCAATAGAATGGTTGGGATCTCTCTGAAGTTTGATGGTTATTGTAGTAGGTGGAGTGTGGGAGAAAGGATTGCAAGTGGTGTAAGGTAGTTGATTGGGGAAATTAATGTAGATGGATTCATCAATTCTAGTGGAAATAAGTGGTGGTAGTGGTAGGTAGAACAGTGTCTGACATTTTTATCGACCCGCCAAATAATGCGTAGAGGCTCAGCTAGACATCTGAGGGGCCTAGAACAGGCTGAGGTTCCTCCTTAGGTGGTCCCACGGTATATTATGATAATTACCAATTCCTTTTATGTCGAGGTTCGTTATACAAGTACGATATGGAGAGATGTCGGTGTTGAGGTCTTTGATATTAGTTATCGAGATTTCTTGGAACGACTGTGAATTTTGAGGGATTAATGAGGTAGCTAAGTCTTATGGCACTATTGTGATCCCTTCCACAGGGCAGTTATGGTATCGAGATTATAGTAGTGGTCTGGTAGAGATCTTTGGTACACCTCACGACCTCTTTTCTTGTGTGAGTGAAGACGAAGGGGTTAAGAACCCTCAAAATTCCAATAGTCAAAGTCAAATATGCTATCATAAGTAAGCCGTTATTACTCTTTGTAATAATTTCAAGGGGTCACTTATCCACTTAGGCAAGTTGGGTGTAGCAGCCTAACTAACCACCGAGATTCCTATCATAGTGATAATGCATATATTAAGTGTTTAGGGGATAAAGAATACCAAGGTGAAAGGCCTTGGGGAGTTATAAATGAGCCATTTGGGCTAGTTAGAAGTCTTGACCCTTCTCATCAGCCTCTTTACCTCGATCTTTTTTAGCAACCAATTGTTCTTTTCCTTCCTCTTTATATAAATGTCTTTTAAAAACATATCCCCGTAAAAGGTTTTGAACCCCACAACCCTTTATGATATGGGGATCCATATTTTTTCTACTCCAACGATGGAGAAAGGGGCTAGGACTTCTGCCCAACCTCCTAAATGGTCAATTCCAACTGATACTCAGGTGATCAACTACCTAGGGCCAAATGATCATAACTTCACTAGTAAAGCCCAGTTGGCTTCCATAATCAATGAGCAGACCTGATAAAAATCAGGGAAAAGTATTAAATCCTTGAATATATTACCCTAAGGGTTGCAAAGCTTAAAAAATATCATGATCTTTAGTCTCCAAACACGTTTGCTTCAACTAGTGCTTCTTGCTCTATGGATCCAAATTTCTATTACCTATGTCAATAGTTTAGCCCCTTCCCAATTGGTGGCGAACTTTTGGAGGTCTCTCATGGACACAGTCTTGGCCTTCCAAAATTCTAGTGGAGAGAAATATGATTTCACTCCATCCTCATTTATCAACCTCTACAGGGTTCAAGAGTAAAGTAAACCCAATGATAGAAAACTGAAGTACCTTACTCCCAAGTCTCCAGTGGTCTTTTCTAAGGGCAATCACAGCACCCGCGGACAATGGAAGGATATGTGTTTCTTCATAGGTGAGCATAGACCATCCCTGATCTGGTGGATATTATAGGCGTCCAAACCTTTAAGTGTTGTCCTCTAATCATACGTAAGACGCACTTATCTCTAAATTTCTTCTTTAACCTTTGTTTAAAGTTTTGATAAAGTTCTTTTTTTTTTGCGGTACCGGTTAAGCTCATCCAAGAGGAGAATGACAAGCTGATAGAGGACCTCAAGTTATCCTCATTTCCCTTCGAGGTTTTTACTACCCCCAAGTCATTTGTTTAATAATGTACTTACGTCTAAACCCAAAGTTGTGGTGCCCTAAAGGGGTGATTGAGGGCCCTAAGCTAGTGGTTGGGGAGTCTATAGGAGCAGCACCCTTTGCCTCAGTTCCTAAGAAGTGAAAGGTTTCTTCTATTAAAACTTTTGAGGTGACCGAGGCCACTGAGGGTGAGGAAGACAAAGGAGGAATTGACCTTCCTTCTAGTATTGAGGAGGCTTTTACCTCTATTAAAGGAGTAGTTTTGTGTACTTTGATTATTCTCCTATTATTTGTTATATTTACTTTTTTATTTAGATCTCAGCACTAAATCTGGACTCTTGTTATTTCAGTAAACGAATGTGAGCAATAAAGGATGGCTCGACTCTACTTTAAGAAAACCTCTGCCCCGCCTATTGTGAACAAAGGGAAGAAGTATAATTCCACTAAGAGCCTAAAATTTAGTACAGTGGCGTACATTCCTATCCCTCCTTTCAAACTCGTAAAGGATCTTGAGCCGGAGTTGGATCAAATTGGAGGCTCATTATTGGAGTCAACCTTGAAAGTCATGCCCTAGCTACAAGCATCTTAAGAGGAAGGCGAGACCTATGGGCAACCCATATTGGTCCTTATATTCCGGTGTACTTATAGACCTTGGTCTCAAATATTATTAAGGAGAAATCTAGTGGTTCCCTATCGAAAAGGAAGGAAGTTATGGTGTCCCCTATAATGGAGGTGGTTAAGGCAAGGGTTTGTGAGGACATTGGTCAACCTAGTGGATTATTTGAGGTGGGAGAAGGAGTACTAAGTTTCTCTGGGGTAGAAAGATACTACATACGTTCTTCCTATGAGGAGAGTAACTCATATGACTCTATTTTGTAGTCTTTAAAATCAATGATCAAAATCAATTCCTCTACGACGGTGGCCACGGTAAGGGGTGGGGGACCTTGGCCAACTCAAAATAAATAATCCATCTTCTAGACAAAGTACCTTCACACTTATTTTTATTTTCTTTAGTGGTTTATTTTTCTCTCACATATCTCATTCTCATACCTCTTCATTATTTGAGAGGCCCAACGCTTTACGGGGGCCCTCGTGACTAATGGTATTGAGGCTCAAAAGGCGTGGAATAAGGCTCTGACAATGGTTAATCAATGGGACCTAGCCAAATTGGAGTTGTATCAGATAATCTGCAATCAACAACTAGAAATGGACACCTTGGAGGGAGATCCGGAGTGTTTTATATCACAGATCAATGCTCTTGATAGGTCTTGACTTCTAAATGAAAAGACCATAAGGGATAGTGCCTAGCCGCTTATTTTTGCCCAAGAGTCTTTGGTTAAGTATGGGGAGGCTGGTGCTAAGTCCTTGTTATATCATAAAGTGGTTAGAGGCCTTATAAGATCATGTTCTCAGGCTCCAAGGTTCCCATGACAACTTCTCTACTATGTTAAGGACATGGACCTATTAAAGCGACGGATTATGGACCTTAATGATGTAAAGGACTTCATAACATCTGAGGGCCAAAATCTACAAAAGTATTATTCTTAACTTGAAGAGAGGTATGTTGATCTTCAGGGGAGGATCAATTCTATAATTAAGAATCAACTGGATGCATAATTCTACTTTGAAGCCTACCGAAAGTTCCTTTTTCACAAATATACTTCAGGTTTTGAGGATTGCAAAGCTAAAGTATAGATTTTTTTTCCTGAGGTCAACGTCTCTAGTCTTTTTACTGAGGAACACACTCTTTTGAGGAAAGATCTGATAATTAAAGCAATAATAGGGTTGAAGTTGTTGAGGTTTTTACTTTTTTGGCCAAAGAAGAAGATGCAACAGTGAAGCTATTATCACATGTTATCCTTATGCATTCTAACAATTTTATCTTCATTATACCTTACTTTTATGCTCATATACTGTATAATCTTAGTTTTTGATATATATATGTGTGTGTGTGTGTGTGTGTGTGTGTGTGTGTGTGAGAGAGATAAGGTTTATTTGAGCTTTTGTTGATATTGGATTGCTTAACGAAGCAAGTGGTAGCATTTTGAGAAAGTTCTTTCGTCTGATGTAACTTCAAGGTCATTTTAGTCATTTTATATTTCATCTCCTGCTTAGTGGATTTCCATGGAAGCATAGTTTAGTGATTTAGCTTCTCGTGGCTATAAACGGCTTCTCGTTTTGAGTCTGGATGATGAAGTTATTGCCTTTTCTTTAATGCAACTTTTACCTTCTTGAAGAACCAAAGGCCCCCTCAAAACAGAGCTCCGATCAACCGGCCTTTTAATTTAAGCCTACGAAGGAAGGAAGTATAGCTATCACAAATCTATCGACTGATCGATCGATTTTTTCGATCAATCGATGCCTTTAGAACTTTAACACTTTTCCTTATTTAATTTCTTATTTAATTCTGAAGTAAGCAAATGCGTCAAAATTCTGAAGGCATTGATCGATCGATCTAAGAAAGCTCGATTTCCTTCCTTCATAGGCTTAAATTAGAAGTCCCGTCGACTAGCCACCAGAGCCCTGTTTTGAGGGGGGGCTTTGGTTCTTCCATAGGGAAAAAGTTGCATTACAGAAAAGTCCATAACTTCATCATCCGAACCCGAAATGATGTGTCGTTTGCAGCCACACAAAGCTAACTCAACGAACTACGCATAAAAATCCACTAACAAAGAGATGAATTATGAAATGACTTAAATTTCCTTAAAATTATGTCAGGCGATAGAACTTCCTCGAAATGCATCCACTTGTTCCGTTAAGCAATCCAATACCTAAAAAATCTCAAATGAACCTAGAAAAAAAATATATATATATATATACAAAGCCGAGATTATGCAGTATATGAGCATAAAAGTAAGGTATAATGGAGACAAAAGTACTAGAATGCATAAGGATAATGGGTGTTAATATGCAATATTCTTGACGTATCTGAAGCCTATGCACCTTCATTTGTTCCCATCAATGAAGCCTCTGCTCCCGTGGTCGTGCCTAGCCCCAAGAAAGAAGATGTGAATTACCAGCTTTAAAAATTCTTTTGAATGTTTTGTTTTGGTTGATCTTTGGCCATTTTATGTAATCTCCAAACTTTTTTATTGAATGACAATCGATTTTGTCGAAATTTTGACTTTTCTCTACTATTCATTTATTTTACATTACAAAGGAATGTTTGCATTTTCATATGTTTGTCTGAGGTCTACCGAGTAGGTGATGTCCCCTTAGCCGCACAATATTTATGGTAAAGTAACCCTTCTGAGGATGATCTGAGGGTCCATAGACGTTTAATGTGTCAATGGGACAGCCTTTGAAGTCAAAATTGAGGTTCCTAAATGGGTCATAAGACCTTAAAACCATAAAAGTCTTGGGAGTTTTAAAACTTGCACTTTTTAAGACTGAGTATCTTAAAATATTTGTACATAAACACTTAGCCCCCTAAAAGTTTTGAGAAATGGAAGTAAAAAAAAAAATGTTAACTTAGATTCACAGTTAACTTAAGGGTAAGAGTTTATGGAGTAAAAAATTATTCAGTGAAGCACCCTAAGACCTATGGAATATTTTTACTAAGGATAAAGGTCTTAGAAAATAAAAAATTATAAGTCCCATGAATGTTCCCAACACCTCTGGACTTAATTAATTAAGGATGAGAGCCTTAGCAGTTTTAAAACTTGGAATTCATAATATACTCCATGGCCTCTGAATTATAGTCCACTAAGTTGGAAGCCCTGTGGTGAAAATATGAGGTTCCACAACGGGTCTTATGACCTTTAAACAATAGTAATTTAGGGTAAAATCCTTAGATAGTTTGGTAATTTGCACCTTTGCTTTTAAAACCGAAATTTTGAGTTTTTTTTGCAAATTAACACTTAGCACATTAGAATTTTTAAGAATGGGAGTTTTTTCTAGTCCCAACTTTTTTTCAATGGTGGTCTTTCAAAAGTTCTGTAATGGCATTGGACTTCTACTAAGATTTAAAATGGGCTTTAAAAAGTTTTTGTAGATATGATTGCTAAGATTTTTGTGATTTTATATACTGTAGTTCTCTAAAAACATATTTCAGGCGTGAAGAGGTTCTTTAGACTAACTGTCTTGGGTCCTTAGACCTTAGTAAACTTAGGAAGGATTATGGATGAGATACTTGGTAATTACTTTAGTCCTTTGGGGGTTCTTTAGACCTATAACTATTTATTTGATCCAAGGATAAATGCCTTACAACTCTTATTGGATCATTTAAGACCGTAAGAACATTAGTGGCCATAGATGAAAACCTTGAAGCTCCAGGACTCGTTAGTATGATGTCTCTAATACGTCATTCATTTCATTTAGATACATTTAATGAATCCTTGTAACTCATGGTGGGTTCTCAAACCTAAAGTTAAACCTGGACCCAAGGATTGAAGATTTGTAACTCATGTTGAACATTATATTGAGAAATCATACGTTAAAAAAAAGTTATTTTCATTTCATTTCGATAGCAATATACATATTTGGAGGTATTTCTTGAGATGTTCTACTTTCCAATGGTGATGAATTTCATACCATTCCATGTTCTTTCAGGAAATATCACCCTGGACTTGCTATTTGGTCTATCACATATGGACCTTCCCATTTGGGGTCCAACTTCCCTTCACTTGGGTTTTCAATAGCAATGGTGACCTCTCTTAGGACCCTGTCCCCCACTTTGAATTCTCTATGGAGAAATTTTTTATTGAAGTGGGAAGTCGTTATCTGCTTGTAGGTAGTCATTTTGACTAGTGCATTTTCTTGTCTTTCTTCCAGTTCATCTAGGGATCTTTTGAGCCACACATCATTAGCATATGGTTAAAACTAAACCACCCTCTATATTGGTATATCGATCTTTGTTGGTACCACTGCCTTAGTGCCAATTGTCAGAGATAATGGAGTTTCCCCTGTTGAACCACTAATTGTGGTTCATAAAAACATAAGATGCTTGGCAGCTCCTCAACCCACAGGCCCTTAGATTTTTCTAGCCTATTCTATAAGTTTTGGAAGATGGATCGATTGCTCATTTAAACATGTCCATTTACTTGAGGATGGATTCTTATCCCATAGTCTGAGCAAAACTCTCTCAAGGCTAGGCTGCCAAATTATTTCTCACTGTTAAAGACAATAACTCTTGGCAAGCCAAATCTACAAATAGTTCTTCTTTAGATGAAGCTTGTGGTCTTATTTTTTGTTATAGAGGACGGGGTTTCAGCTTCAACCCACTTCGAGAAGCAATCAATCGCCACAATGCAAAAAACTTTATAGTCTATAATGAGAGGCAATACCCCTAATAAGTCCACTCCTTATTAAGCAAATGTTCGTGGACTTAGCATTAAGGTCATTCTCTACACTGGCTACTTTGGAACAAAGGTGAACCTTTAACATTTATCACCACATTGAACTAGATCTTTCACTTCTTTCCCAGGGTAGGCTATAAGTACCCTTGGCTCAAGATCTTATAGACTAAGGTCTTGGGACCTCTGTGAGCACCATAGACACTTTTGTGGAGGTCTTTGAGGATGTAACTAACTTTTGAGGGGCTGACACATGATTGAAGGTTGAGTAGTACCCATTTTTTAATAGGACCCCATTCTCTAGATAAAGTCTTAAGTCTAAGGGCTTTAGTCATCTAGTTTGGAGTTTGTCCTGAAGCAGGACTTTGTCCCTGCGGTATGCCTTGATGGACGTGGTCTAGTTTGAGTCTTGACCAACATCTGTAATGTTGATTTGGAGTTGGGTGATGGTTGACTGATCTAATGTGATAATCAAAATGTGTGGATTTACCTCGTCTAAGGAAGCCACCCATTTAATATGTTCAGCTTCAGAGTTTTTCGCTCGAATAACTTTTTTAATGTTGAACATGGGATTATTTGGATTATGTGATTTGTAATTGCTGAGTGACCTGCCATTTTGTCACCTTTGGACTCATGGACCTCACTGACTTGATTGACTAGCAGTTGAGAGTCATTGACAACCTCCACCTATTTTTCTTTCAAATGAATAGCTGAGAATATACCTGCTACCAAGGCTTCATACACTCCCTCGTTGTTAAAGGCTTTGAATTTAAAACATAGGTAAAGAGATATCATACCTCTTTTGGGGATCACAAGATGAAGTCTAGATTCGCTGCCTGCATTATTAAAACTCATATGTTTAGAAGTTGGGGTCTAGCTCACTGCTTGGGCTCTTTAGTCATTATTATTTTTATTCCTGAGATCTTAGGATTTTCCTCTATTTCTTCAAGGTTGCTGAACTTTGTACTGAATTCAGTTAAGGTATGACCTTTTATGGCACTATATGGCTAGTACTTGATGTTAAATTCCCGTAACTCTACAGACCACTTAAGAATCCTCGCTAGGGTATCAGGCTTATGGATGATCTATCGAATTGGTTGATCGGTCATGACCATAATGGTATGTGACTAGAAATATGACCTCAAGAATTTATCTAAAGTAATAAGATAGAAGGCGATATTTTCCATCCTCGAATACTTTCTCTCAGTCCCTTATAAATCTCGAATGACATAAGAGGACTGACCCGTCAACCATACTGGCCTAAGGACCCTCAGCTTTAACATTTGGGGATCACTCAACTCCTTTGGAACTAATATTTTTAAATATCTCTCAACTTTCGGCCTAAGTAACCTTGGATCTTACATTTTGGGGTCCTTCAACTTCAATATTTTTAGGTCCCTTTCAAGACTCGTCTTAAGGACCCTTGGCTCCTACATTATAGGATACCTGAGCTCCTTTGGCTCTAATATTTTGAGTCCTCTCTCAAGATTTGTCCTAAAGTCATGACTCTTACATTTTCAAGTCCCTCGGCCACATCGACTCCAACATTTTGTGGGCCCTCTCAAACATCAACCTAATTACCTTTGGATCCTATATTTTGGGGTCCCTCAACACCTTCGGCTCTAATATTTTGAGAGCTCTCTAAAGATTTGGCCTGAAAACCCTGGCCTTTTACATTTTGGGGTTACTCATCTCCTTCGACTCTAACCTTTTTGAGGTCCCTCTCATGCTTTGGCCTAAGGACCCTTTTCTCCTACATTTGAGGGTCCCTCAATTCCTTCGGTTCCTCTATGGTTCAACTCATAACCTAGAATGTCCTATAAAAATTATGAAGTAACATAAAAGATTTAAGTCTGAGGGTGATTAATGATCCTAAAATAGTCTCATAAGAAATTAAGGTATTTATGGGGTTTGGATCGTACCTTTGGACTCATACCCTCGGGCTCATAGGTACGACCTCAAAAAGGAAATCCAAATTATAAAATAAAGTTAAGATAGAATAGAATTCATCATAAAAGGCATTTCAGGCATTTCTAACCTACATGAGCCTGTGCACAAACAAATATTGCACGTGAATGAATAATCATGCATCTACCAAAGCTTCTAGAAGGTCAGGTGGCAACATCTAAGAGGTTCACATCATTCATCATGAACCATGTGACTTGGAGTTAACATTATACCCCAAGACCCCTATGTAAATCCGTCCTTAAATAACTTGTAAGTTACGTTATCTCATATTGTAAATCCTATTAAAACTCTATACAAAAACACTCTAAAGAGAGAAATTACTAAATTATAACTTGTATAACACTCCATTGAAAGTGAAGACTGAGTTCCTTGATGATGGATGTAGGCTAATTGGCTTAACCACTTAAATCTTTGTGATGATTTGCTTTCTCTTTTTATTTATTGTACATTATTATGTATTCTCATACCTAGACAATTATCTTAATCACTCATTGAGATCATAATTGAACTCGATTGTTACTTTTTTTGTAACATCATATTTTCGTCCCAATATCATGCTTGCGTGGACTATTTTATGAAGTCTGTAAGTTTTACCATTTTGAGGTAGGAGATCTACTTGATTGCGATGCCATGGCCCAAAGAAGGGTCGAGTACGCACCTTTATTATATAGAAGAAGATATTGTAAATGGCTATATTGTACGTTAAATTCCATTCTAGTTGCTATAGAGTTTTTGAACGTATTTTAGGAGATCCATGGGTTATCACCAAATTGATAAACCAAACTTGTTATTGAATTAGCTCCTAGGATGGCACTGATAATCCAAGCACTGTATCATATGTAACACCCCGTATTTTTGGTACATTTAATTTAATTAATTCGGAGATTTTAAATTACTTAGTGTGTTGTAATTTAATGAATTAATTAGAACAGAATAATATATATAAATATTAATCTGGGATTGAATGGTTAATATTTAGGGAAAACTTAGTTACTAAGTGAATAGTAATAATGTAATTACGTCGCCTCGAGTATTAGTGACGAGGAGGTACTTATCACATTCGGAAGTCGGTATAAGACTATATGGGGTGGGGGATAAGTATTTTTATAAATTAATTCGGATGCAAATTCTGAGGGTACAGTTGAGTCCGGATGGGCCGAGATAGTCGGAAAAGTGTACCCGGGGGTAGTGAACGGGTCACGGGACGTTTTTAGACATAGCCGGGCCCACTCGGGGACATTTGGGTCACTTGGGCTTGGCCCATTAGTCAAAAAACGGGATTAAGTTAATTATTCTAATAAAAAGAAATAAGGGGGTGGCTGAACTTAATTAGAGAAAGCAAATTAAGGGTTAGGAAACCCTAACAGCAGCCAAAGCCAAATTGGGGATCAAAGAGAGCCATCAGAGGTCATCTTCAACCTTGGGATTTAGCTCCAATTCAGACTCTACGAACCTTAAGGCAAGTGGATAACTTGCAATAGCATTAAATCTGTTTTCGATTCATATTCATGTGTAGTGATTATGTAGAAATCCGTTTTTGGGTGTTAATGGAATGAATATGGGATTTTGAAAACTACAATTCTGATTTACGAAACTTGGGTGATGATTCTTGTAAAATATGATAATGGTGAGTTATTGCATATCTGATAAAATGTTATCTGCATATTTGGAAACGAATTTGATGATAAAATTTGGGGTATAAATGGACCTAGGGTTTATGATGAAACTTTCCCCAAATCTAGAAACTGGAGTAAATGGACGAATTATTGATGTTGATGAATATTTTGGAGATCCCTAATGAGTTTCCTAATATGTACAAATGCTAAAAGAGACTTAGTTTCAGTGTAGAAGGAAATTAGGGTTTGCAGATTTTCGCCCATGGCTGTCCGTCTTCGCGAAGAAGACGAGTACCTGTTCGATCGATCGATCGACGACATGAAGTCGATCGATCGACGGTCGGCAGACACGGACAGTTCGCCCAGTTTATTTATATAGGATGAGATTTATATAAAAAGTTGTTATGCAATTAATTATTGTTGAGAAATTAATGCATGGGGTATACCTAATTAAATGTGAGTGAATTAATTAGGAGATGGGAAGGGAAATTTGGATGACACGTCAAAATTGGTTGAGTGACATCGAGGTAAATTATATTACGTAGTAATGTACTAGGAAATTTAGACTCGGGATTTAGACTCGGGTGAGGTTAATTCGGGCTATGAGATTTAGTCCAATTAAATGGTGAGGGCAACATTAAAAGTAACTGAATTTATTAATGTGCTATTATTAATAATTCGAGCTGGGTAATAACCTCATAATAAAAATGGAATAGGCTTGTGTCACGGGTTAGTACACGGTGTAGCTGGAACATTTTTATGTATGTATATGTATATACGGTGTGTGATAGTATATATATATAGTGTATGCCTTGATATCAGTGGTTAGATATTATTATACTCTAGTGCTATAGGGGGAGGTTACGCGCAGTGGATGAATCCCCTAGCTTGAGGAGTAGGGCGAGTAGATTCCCAGGTCATAGCGTCCGTTGCAGGGGGTGAGGGGCATCTCACTTTCCGGGAAGGAATATGACCGCCTCCAATCGTATACTAAACCAAGTTAGTGAGCGATTCTAACTTGGATAACTAGGATATGTGAATATACCTAGTGTACTAGCACTTTAGAGAAATTATATCCGGGGAGTACTTTTACTCGGGTGGATATTAGTGGTTTATGTATTCCAGTATGTGTGTGAATGCTGCAATAAATTCTAAGTATATAATTAGGTGATTATTATATACGGGCTAAATAAATACAAGCATGAGTTGTTGTATATGTATAACGAGTGGAGTAGTTATATGAATTAAAAAGGGAAAATGATTTAATTAAGTTGATGTTACTAATGACTTAAAAAAAATCATAATCACAGTTACTCAAATTAGAGCAGAAGGGATTCAAGGAGACTTTAATAATTATCTAGTCGTGAGATAGATAACTAGGTGATAATTAAAGCGTTAGTGGTGCACATTAGAGGAGGGGCAAGGAAGTTCTCAAGAGAGTGCGACACTAACTAAAATATGAAGAGCATGCATATTTATTATTACTGCAAGTTAATCATTTGCTAAATGTTTTCAAATGTTTTGGGTACTAACCCTTGCTATAAAAAATTTTAAAAACCTTTTAGGTGTCCAGCCACAGGGACGCCAGACTTGACTCGATTCCAGGAAATCCGTTGCTGCAGCATATGTGGATGTTGCGGGACATTTGATAGACGCCTCCTTCTTTTATTCATAATGTAGAGACTCATTATTAGTTATTCGAGCATGTCGCTCACTTTCCATTTATTTGTTTTAGACTTGTTGGGATTTCTATTCTGGTCTTTATGGGATTTATTATTTGGACCGATGGTTTATTCGGTTAATTATTTTTACTTGTGGATTGATTAGTTCAATTATCTGTGATGGTTTTATTGCTTTAATTTCCGTATGGGTTTTAGTTTAATTAATGAAAGATAAAATTGGCACTAGTCTGGTTTTTCTCACTTAGGTGGTTAGTAATTTAAATAAACGACAGTGATGCTAAGAATGGACCAAATGAGAAACCTGTTCTAACTTGATTTAGGACTGATCACCCGGGATTAAATAGGCGGGGTGTCACAGATGGTATCAGAGCATCAGGTTCTAGTGTCCTTAGGATCTGTACGGCTTTCTACGTTTCAGCGTAGCGTTCGGTTGTTATAGAGCCCTATTATTAGGACTGTTGATTATATTTTCCGCTTGTGAGATATCGTATTTCTGCTATTAGTCTTGTATAAATTGTGTACTTATACAATTCAATCTATTTCGGATGTCACCAAAGAGACAGAGTGCGGAGAGGGCTGAGGCTAGGGATGGGGTGAGGGAGGCTCACCAGGAGCCACAGATACCGCCACCACCGCCCCCACCCGAGTTGATTTCTACTACTCAAGTGGCAGTGATAGTGGCCCAGGCAGTCGAGACAGCGATGCAAGCTATGGCAGCTCATTTTCCACAGCCCCAGGCACCGCCTCCATTGGCTCCAGCAGTTCAGGCTCCAGTGGGGCCACCATCTTGGCAGCGAGTGAGGGAGACCTTTCAGAAGGGTCACCCACCTGAGTTTCGAGGTAGCACCAATGTGGTTGAGGCTTGTGACTGGAAGAAGAACATCCAACGCCATTTGCGCATGTTAGAGGGTACAGAGGTGCAGAAACAGATGTTGGCTACTTTTCGTCTGTCAGGGGCAGCCTTACAGTGGTGGGAGTCCGTGACCACCGCTGCGGAGCGGGATTTGATGCCGATTTCTGAATTCTGGGTGCGGTTTGACCGCAAGTACTTCCCTCTAGCAGTTGAGTCTGAGATGAGAAAGAAATTCAGCGAGTTGGTACAGGGTGACAGGTCAGTGGCAGAATATGAGGAGGAGTTCACCCGTCTGGCAAACTTTGTGCCAAACGAGGTGAGCGATGAGGAGCGGAAGAAGTCCAAGTTCATGGATGGTCTGGCTTGGAGAATCAGGCAGCACTTGATTGGAAACCCGGCATTGGTGACCTATACAGATGTCGTTAATGCTGCACTTATACATTGTCAGGATCATCGTTTCCACGCTAAGGGGAACAAGAAGGCAGGTGAGCCGAGCCAGCAGGGCAAGGCAGTCACTAGTAGTGAGACGAGTGGCACACAGCAGCAGGTCATCGTTCAGCAAGGGAATCAGGCTAAGAAGTTTAAGCCTGGTGGGTTCCGACCGGGAGGACAGGGGTTCAGACAGGGGCAACCAGGCCCTAATCAGCAACAGCAGGTCCCTCAGGGCCGTCAGGGCCAAGGGAACAACGGGGGAGGCCAACCGGGCCAGCAACGTCAAGGCCAGCAGGGCCAAACACGTCAGGGCCAACGACAGGGAGGCGTGCAGAAGCTCTGTTATGTCTGTCGCCAGCCAGGACACTTCAAGAGGGAGTGCCCGCAGAGGGGCAGAAGCCGTCAGCAGGGTACCCATCAGGGGCAACAGGGGCAGATACCACCGATCGCACAAACTCCACTCGCCCCAAAGCATCAGTGGCAGATACACTACGGGCGTGTGTATAATGTCCAGAATGTTCCCAATCCTCCGGCATAGCAGGCGCCG
Source organism: Sambucus nigra (assembly GCA_949130495.1). NCBI lineage: Eukaryota > Viridiplantae > Streptophyta > Magnoliopsida > Dipsacales > Adoxaceae > Sambucus > Sambucus nigra. The sequence goes on from OX422219.1 coordinate 419,601,922, forward strand.
CCAGCAGTTGAGGGTATGTTTTTCATTCATGGTCACTTATGTAGCATAATTTTAACATGGGGGCATTCATCCATTTAATTATTGTGCTAAACGGGCTGGGTTATTAGAGGCAGCAGGTAGCCTCCGTATGAGCGTAGAATTGCCAGTAGGCAGCAGGGCTTTGATTCGCTCGATTTGTCGGGGAGTGGACATTTTGATTTGGAAGGCTTAGTTTTAGCAGCAGACCTCTTAGTGTTAGATATGGAGGGGAATGATGCCACCTTGAGCATGGATTGGTTGGCAGGTTACCGGGCTACGATGGATGGATATGAGAGGACAATCGTGTTCTCCATTCCGGGACAGGAGATGTTCCTGATAGCAATGCCGCTTCCTGAGGGAGGGTCGCGCACTCACTTATGTTACATTGAGGAGGAAACCTCACCGGGAGTGGTAACTCCTTTAGACTCTATTCCTGTGGTGTGGGATTTGGAGAATGTTCCTAAGACCGCTTTCTTGTCGCGGTATGAATCGTATGAGTTCAGCGTGATGCCGTTCGGGCTCACCAATGCATTAGCAGTGTTCATGGACCTCATAAATAGGGTTTTCAGGGAGTACCTAGATCAGTTTGTCATCGTGTTCATTGATGACATCCTAATCTACTCACGTACCGAGGAGGAGCACGCAGAGCATTTACGCATGGTTCTACAGACACTGAGGGATCATCAGCTCTATGCCAAATTCGGGAAGTGTGGGTTCTGGCTACGGGAGGTACAGTTCCTTGGTCACGTCGTGTCAGATCAGGGTATTGCAGTGGATCCGAATAAGGTGTCAGCGGTGAGGGAGTGGGGACAGCCCACGACACCGACCGAGGTGCGCAGTTTTCTGGGTTTGGCTGGTTACTACAGGCGATTCATTAAAGGATTCTCTAAGATTGCAGGACCTTTGACGAATCTGACTCGGAAAGGGGTACCATTCAAGTGGGATGATAGTTGTCAATTAGCGTTCGACGAGCTAAAGGACAAGTTGACATCTGCACCCGTGCTGGCATTGCCAAAGGGAGGGCTAGAGTATCGGGTTTACACAGACGCATCCTTACGGGGTCTTGGGGGTGTGCTCCAGCAGGAGGAAAGGGCTATAGCTTATGCTTCCAGGAAGCTAAAGCCCCACGAGAAGAATTACCCCACTCACGACCTAGAGTTGGCAGCGGTCGTTTTTGCTTTGAGGATATGGAGGCATTATCTTCTAGGAGAGCAGTTTACTCTATTCACGGATCACAAGTCACTTCAGTATCTCTTCACACAGAAGGATCTGAATATGAGACAAAGGCGGTGGCTAGAATTCGTGAAGGACTACCAGTTTGATATCCAGTATCATCCTGGTAAGGCCAATGTAGTAGCAGACGCATTGAGCAGAAGACCGACTGGGGAAATATCGGAGGTATGGAAAGCGAAGTGGAGAGAGCTTCAATATGAAGACGACGTAGCAAAGGCTTGCATGTCGGCTTTGTCCATCACACCCGAGATCATTATGCGGGTTGTGAAGGCTCAGGCAGAGGATCAGAATTGCCGGGATAGGGTGGGCCAGTTGTTAGCTGAGGGAGCGGAAGGTTACTCGATTAGCTCAGAAGGAAGCCTACGTTTTAATGGGAGGTTAATGGTGCCAGAGGATGAGGATTTAAAGCACGCCGTTATGACAGAATCCCATGGTTCGAAATTTGCGGTACATCCCGGTGGGGATAAAATGTACCAAGATATGAGGAGGCGGTATTGGTGGGCAGGGATGAAACGAGACATAGCGGAGTTTGTTTCGAAATGTGCCACGTGTCAGCTTGTGAAAGTTGACCACCAGAGACCATCAGGGATGCTACAGCCGTTAGACATTCCAGTGTGGAAGTGGGAGAGCATCTCCATGGACTTCATCACAGGGTTGCCGGTATCGCAGAAGGGTCACGACTCCATATGGGTTATTGTGGATCGGTTGACCAAGGTAGCCCACTTTTTGCCGGTACGCACAGACTTTGAGACGATGCGTTATGCACAGCTATTCATAGCAGAGATTGTTAAGATGCATGGAGTGCCGATAAATATCGTATCAGACAGAGACAAAATCTTTGTTGCCCACTTTTGGCAGAGCTTTCAGGAGGCAATGGGCACGGAGTTGCGCTTGAGTACAACGTATCACCCACAGACTGACGGACAGACTGAGAGAGTTAATCAGATGCTGGAAGACATGCTCAGAATGTGCATTTTGGACTTCGGGGGAGGATGGGAGAAATATCTTCCTTTGGTAGAGTTTGCGTATAACAACTCCTACCAATTCACGATTGGCATGGCACCGTTTGAGGCATTGTACGAGAGACCTTGTCGTTCACCCGCTTGTTGGTTAGAGGTGGGGGACAACAAACTCTTGGGGCCGGATATTGTCCAGGAAACATCTGCCATGATAGAGTTGATTCGAGGAAGGATTCGAATAGCTCAGGACAGGCAGAAGAGTTATGCTGATGCTTCTCGAAGACATGTGGAGCTAGAAGTTGGGGACCAGGTTTTAGTCCGGGTATCCCCTATGAAAGGGGCGATGAGGTTCGGCAAGAAGGGTAAGTTAGCACCGCGTTATGTAGGACCTTTCCCTATTATTGAGAGGGTGGGACCGGTGGCATATAAGCTTGGATTACCAGATCATCTTCAGCGAATACACGATGTATTCCATGTGGCATCGCTGAAGAAATATCGAAGGAGCGAGAGAGCCTTTTGGCATATTCCGCTCGAGGAGATCGACTTACAGCCAGACATCTCGTATGAGGAGAGGCCGGTAGCAATTCTGGATCATAGTGAGCGGAAATTACGATCCAAGGTCGTTCCATTGGTTAGAGTACAGTGGGGTCATCACAATGTTGACGAGTCTACCTGGGAGCGAGAGGAGGATATGCGGGAACAATATCCAGAACTGTTCAACGCAGGTACGATCTAATTTCGGGGACGAAATTCCTTTATAAGGGGGGGAGTATGTAACACCCCGTATTTTTGGTACATTTAATTTAATTAATTCGGAGATTTTAAATTACTTAGTGTGTTGTAATTTAATGAATTAATTAGAACAGAATAATATATATAAATATTAATCTGGGATTGAATGGTTAATATTTAGGGAAAACTTAGTTACTAAGTGAATAGTAATAATGTAATTACGTCGCCTCGAGTATTAGTGACGAGGAGGTACTTATCACATTCGGAAGTCGGTATAAGACTATATGGGGTGGGGGATAAGTATTTTTATAAATTAATTCGGATGCAAATTCTGAGGGTACAGCTGAGTCCGGATGGGCCGAGATAGTCGGAAAAGTGTACCCGGGGGTAGTGAACGGGTCACGGGACGTTTTTAGACATAGCCGGGCCCACTCGGGGACATTTGGGTCACTTGGGCTTGGCCCATTAGTCAAAAAACGGGATTAAGTTAATTATTCTAATAAAAAGAAATAAGGGGGTGGCTGAACTTAATTAGAGAAAGCAAATTAAGGGTTAGGAAACCCTAACAGCAGCCAAAGCCAAATTGGGGATCAAAGAGAGCCATCAGAGGTCATCTTCAACCTTGGGATTTAGCTCCAATTCAGACTCTACGAACCTTAAGGCAAGTGGATAACTTGCAATAGCATTAAATCTGTTTTCGATTCATATTCATGTGTAGTGATTATGTAGAAATCCGTTTTTGGGTGTTAATGGAATGAATATGGGATTTTGAAAACTACAATTCTGATTTACGAAACTTGGGTGATGATTCTTGTAAAATATGATAATGGTGAGTTATTGCATATCTGATAAAATGTTATCTGCATATTTGGAAACGAATTTGATGATAAAATTTGGGGTATAAATGGACCTAGGGTTTATGATGAAACTTTCCCCAAATCTAGAAACTGGAGTAAATGGACGAATTATTGATGTTGATGAATATTTTGGAGATCCCTAATGAGTTTCCTAATATGTACAAATGCTAAAAGAGACTTAGTTTCAGTGTAGAAGGAAATTAGGGTTTGCAGATTTTCGCCCATGGCTGTCCGTCTTCGCGAAGAAGACGAGTACCTGTTCGATCGATCGATCGACGACATGAAGTCGATCGATCGACGGTCGGCAGACACGGACAGTTCGCCCAGTTTATTTATATAGGATGAGATTTATATAAAAAGTTGTTATGCAATTAATTATTGTTGAGAAATTAATGCATGGGGTATACCTAATTAAATGTGAGTGAATTAATTAGGAGATGGGAAGGGAAATTTGGATGACACGTCAAAATTGGTTGAGTGACATCGAGGTAAATTATATTACGTAGTAATGTACTAGGAAATTTAGACTCGGGATTTAGACTCGGGTGAGGTTAATTCGGGCTATGAGATTTAGTCCAATTAAATGGTGAGGGCAACATTAAAAGTAACTGAATTTATTAATGTGCTATTATTAATAATTCGAGCTGGGTAATAACCTCATAATAAAAATGGAATAGGCTTGTGTCACGGGTTAGTACACGGTGTAGCTGGAACATTTTTATGTATGTATATGTATATACGGTGTGTGATAGTATATATATATAGTGTATGCCTTGATATCAGTGGTTAGATATTATTATACTCTAGTGCTATAGGGGGAGGTTACGCGCAGTGGATGAATCCCCTAGCTTGAGGAGTAGGGCGAGTAGATTCCCAGGTCATAGCGTCCGTTGCAGGGGGTGAGGGGCATCTCACTTTCCGGGAAGGAATATGACCGCCTCCAATCGTATACTAAACCAAGTTAGTGAGCGATTCTAACTTGGATAACTAGGATATGTGAATATACCTAGTGTACTAGCACTTTAGAGAAATTATATCCGGGGAGTACTTTTACTCGGGTGGATATTAGTGGTTTATGTATTCCAGTATGTGTGTGAATGCTGCAATAAATTCTAAGTATATAATTAGGTGATTATTATATACGGGCTAAATAAATACAAGCATGAGTTGTTGTATATGTATAACGAGTGGAGTAGTTATATGAATTAAAAAGGGAAAATGATTTAATTAAGTTGATGTTACTAATGACTTAAAAAAAAAATCATAATCACAGTTACTCAAATTAGAGCAGAAGGGATTCAAGGAGACTTTAATAATTATCTAGTCGTGAGATAGATAACTAGGTGATAATTAAAGCGTTAGTGGTGCACATTAGAGGAGGGGCAAGGAAGTTCTCAAGAGAGTGCGACACTAACTAAAATATGAAGAGCATGCATATTTATTATTACTGCAAGTTAATCATTTGCTAAATGTTTTCAAATGTTTTGGGTACTAACCCTTGCTATAAAAAAATTTAAAAACCTTTTAGGTGTCCAGCCACAGGGACGCCAGACTTGACTCGATTCCAGGAAATCCGTTGCTGCAGCATATGTGGATGTTGCGGGACATTTGATAGACGCCTCCTTCTTTTATTCATAATGTAGAGACTCATTATTAGTTATTCGAGCATGTCGCTCACTTTCCATTTATTTGTTTTAGACTTGTTGGGATTTCTATTCTGGTCTTTATGGGATTTATTATTTGGACCGATGGTTTATTCGGTTAATTATTTTTACTTGTGGATTGATTAGTTCAATTATCTGTGATGGTTTTATTGCTTTAATTTCCGTATGGGTTTTAGTTTAATTAATGAAAGATAAAATTGGCACTAGTCTGGTTTTTCTCACTTAGGTGGTTAGTAATTTAAATAAACGACAGTGATGCTAAGAATGGACCAAATGAGAAACCTGTTCTAACTTGATTTAGGACTGATCACCCGGGATTAAATAGGCGGGGTGTCACAGATGGTATCAGAGCATCAGGTTCTAGTGTCCTTAGGATCTGTACGGCTTTCTACGTTTCAGCGTAGCGTTCGGTTGTTATAGAGCCCTATTATTAGGACTGTTGATTATATTTTCCGCTTGTGAGATATCGTATTTCTGCTATTAGTCTTGTATAAATTGTGTACTTATACAATTCAATCTATTTCGGATGTCACCAAAGAGACAGAGTGCGGAGAGGGCTGAGGCTAGGGATGGGGTGAGGGAGGCTCACCAGGAGCCACAGATACCGCCACCACCGCCCCCACCCGAGTTGATTTCTACTACTCAAGTGGCAGTGATAGTGGCCCAGGCAGTCGAGACAGCGATGCAAGCTATGGCAGCTCATTTTCCACAGCCCCAGGCACCGCCTCCATTGGCTCCAGCAGTTCAGGCTCCAGTGGGGCCACCATCTTGGCAGCGAGTGAGGGAGACCTTTCAGAAGGGTCACCCACCTGAGTTTCGAGGTAGCACCAATGTGGTTGAGGCTTGTGACTGGAAGAAGAACATCCAACGCCATTTGCGCATGTTAGAGGGTACAGAGGTGCAGAAACAGATGTTGGCTACTTTTCGTCTGTCAGGGGCAGCCTTACAGTGGTGGGAGTCCGTGACCACCGCTGCGGAGCGGGATTTGATGCCGATTTCTGAATTCTGGGTGCGGTTTGACCGCAAGTACTTCCCTCTAGCAGTTGAGTCTGAGATGAGAAAGAAATTCAGCGAGTTGGTACAGGGTGACAGGTCAGTGGCAGAATATGAGGAGGAGTTCACCCGTCTGGCAAACTTTGTGCCAAACGAGGTGAGCGATGAGGAGCGGAAGAAGTCCAAGTTCATGGATGGTCTGGCTTGGAGAATCAGGCAGCACTTGATTGGAAACCCGGCATTGGTGACCTATACAGATGTCGTTAATGCTGCACTTATACATTGTCAGGATCATCGTTTCCACGCTAAGGGGAACAAGAAGGCAGGTGAGCCGAGCCAGCAGGGCAAGGCAGTCACTAGTAGTGAGACGAGTGGCACACAGCAGCAGGTCATCGTTCAGCAAGGGAATCAGGCTAAGAAGTTTAAGCCTGGTGGGTTCCGACCGGGAGGACAGGGGTTCAGACAGGGGCAACCAGGCCCTAATCAGCAACAGCAGGTCCCTCAGGGCCGTCAGGGCCAAGGGAACAACGGGGGAGGCCAACCGGGCCAGCAACGTCAAGGCCAGCAGGGCCAAACACGTCAGGGCCAACGACAGGGAGGCGTGCAGAAGCTCTGTTATGTCTGTCGCCAGCCAGGACACTTCAAGAGGGAGTGCCCGCAGAGGGGCAGAAGCCGTCAGCAGGGTACCCATCAGGGGCAACAGGGGCAGATACCACCGATCGCACAAACTCCACTCGCCCCAAAGCATCAGTGGCAGATACACTACGGGCGTGTGTATAATGTCCAGAATGTTCCCAATCCTCCGGCATAGCAGGCGCCGCCAGCAGTTGAGGGTATGTTTTTCATTCATGGTCACTTATGTAGCATAATTTTAACATGGGGCATTCATCCATTTAATTATTGTGCTAAACGGGCTGGGTTATTAGAGGCAGCAGGTAGCCTCCGTATGAGCGTAGAATTGCCAGTAGGCAGCAGGGCTTTGATTCGCTCGATTTGTCGGGGAGTGGACATTTTGATTTGGAAGGCTTAGTTTTAGCAGCAGACCTCTTAGTGTTAGATATGGAGGGGAATGATGCCACCTTGAGCATGGATTGGTTGGCAGGTTACCGGGCTACGATGGATGGATATGAGAGGACAATCGTGTTCTCCATTCCGGGACAGGAGATGTTCCTGATAGCAATGCCGCTTCCTGAGGGAGGGTCGCGCACTCACTTATGTTACATTGAGGAGGAAACCTCACCGGGAGTGGTAACTCCTTTAGACTCTATTCCTGTGGTGTGGGATTTGGAGAATGTTCCTAAGACCGCTTTCTTGTCGCGGTATGAATCGTATGAGTTCAGCGTGATGCCGTTCGGGCTCACCAATGCATTAGCAGTGTTCATGGACCTCATAAATAGGGTTTTCAGGGAGTACCTAGATCAGTTTGTCATCGTGTTCATTGATGACATCCTAATCTACTCACGTACCGAGGAGGAGCACGCAGAGCATTTACGCATGGTTCTACAGACACTGAGGGATCATCAGCTCTATGCCAAATTCGGGAAGTGTGGGTTCTGGCTACGGGAGGTACAGTTCCTTGGTCACGTCGTGTCAGATCAGGGTATTGCAGTGGATCCGAATAAGGTGTCAGCGGTGAGGGAGTGGGGACAGCCCACGACACCGACCGAGGTGCGCAGTTTTCTGGGTTTGGCTGGTTACTACAGGCGATTCATTAAAGGATTCTCTAAGATTGCAGGACCTTTGACGAATCTGACTCGGAAAGGGGTACCATTCAAGTGGGATGATAGTTGTCAATTAGCGTTCGACGAGCTAAAGGACAAGTTGACATCTGCACCCGTGCTGGCATTGCCAAAGGGAGGGCTAGAGTATCGGGTTTACACAGACGCATCCTTACGGGGTCTTGGGGGTGTGCTCCAGCAGGAGGAAAGGGCTATAGCTTATGCTTCCAGGAAGCTAAAGCCCCACGAGAAGAATTACCCCACTCACGACCTAGAGTTGGCAGCGGTCGTTTTTGCTTTGAGGATATGGAGGCATTATCTTCTAGGAGAGCAGTTTACTCTATTCACGGATCACAAGTCACTTCAGTATCTCTTCACACAGAAGGATCTGAATATGAGACAAAGGCGGTGGCTAGAATTCGTGAAGGACTACCAGTTTGATATCCAGTATCATCCTGGTAAGGCCAATGTAGTAGCAGACGCATTGAGCAGAAGACCGACTGGGGAAATATCGGAGGTATGGAAAGCGAAGTGGAGAGAGCTTCAATATGAAGACGACGTAGCAAAGGCTTGCATGTCGGCTTTGTCCATCACACCCGAGATCATTATGCGGGTTGTGAAGGCTCAGGCAGAGGATCAGAATTGCCGGGATAGGGTGGGCCAGTTGTTAGCTGAGGGAGCGGAAGGTTACTCGATTAGCTCAGAAGGAAGCCTACGTTTTAATGGGAGGTTAATGGTGCCAGAGGATGAGGATTTAAAGCACGCCGTTATGACAGAATCCCATGGTTCGAAATTTGCGGTACATCCCGGTGGGGATAAAATGTACCAAGATATGAGGAGGCGGTATTGGTGGGCAGGGATGAAACGAGACATAGCGGAGTTTGTTTCGAAATGTGCCACGTGTCAGCTTGTGAAAGTTGACCACCAGAGACCATCAGGGATGCTACAGCCGTTAGACATTCCAGTGTGGAAGTGGGAGAGCATCTCCATGGACTTCATCACAGGGTTGCCGGTATCGCAGAAGGGTCACGACTCCATATGGGTTATTGTGGATCGGTTGACCAAGGTAGCCCACTTTTTGCCGGTACGCACAGACTTTGAGACGATGCGTTATGCACAGCTATTCATAGCAGAGATTGTTAAGATGCATGGAGTGCCGATAAATATCGTATCAGACAGAGACAAAATCTTTGTTGCCCACTTTTGGCAGAGCTTTCAGGAGGCAATGGGCACGGAGTTGCGCTTGAGTACAACGTATCACCCACAGACTGACGGACAGACTGAGAGAGTTAATCAGATGCTGGAAGACATGCTCAGAATGTGCATTTTGGACTTCGGGGGAGGATGGGAGAAATATCTTCCTTTGGTAGAGTTTGCGTATAACAACTCCTACCAATTCACGATTGGCATGGCACCGTTTGAGGCATTGTACGAGAGACCTTGTCGTTCACCCGCTTGTTGGTTAGAGGTGGGGGACAACAAACTCTTGGGGCCGGATATTGTCCAGGAAACATCTGCCATGATAGAGTTGATTCGAGGAAGGATTCGAATAGCTCAGGACAGGCAGAAGAGTTATGCTGATGCTTCTCGAAGACATGTGGAGCTAGAAGTTGGGGACCAGGTTTTAGTCCGGGTATCCCCTATGAAAGGGGCGATGAGGTTCGGCAAGAAGGGTAAGTTAGCACCGCGTTATGTAGGACCTTTCCCTATTATTGAGAGGGTGGGACCGGTGGCATATAAGCTTGGATTACCAGATCATCTTCAGCGAATACACGATGTATTCCATGTGGCATCGCTGAAGAAATATCGAAGGAGCGAGAGAGCCTTTTGGCATATTCCGCTCGAGGAGATCGACTTACAGCCAGACATCTCGTATGAGGAGAGGCCGGTAGCAATTCTGGATCATAGTGAGCGGAAATTACGATCCAAGGTCGTTCCATTGGTTAGAGTACAGTGGGGTCATCACAATGTTGACGAGTCTACCTGGGAGCGAGAGGAGGATATGCGGGAACAATATCCAGAACTGTTCAACGCAGGTACGATCTAATTTCGGGGACGAAATTCCTTTATAAGGGGGGGAGTATGTAACACCCCGTATTTTTGGTACATTTAATTTAATTAATTCGGAGATTTTAAATTACTTAGTGTGTTGTAATTTAATGAATTAATTAGAACAGAATAATATATATAAATATTAATCTGGGATTGAATGGTTAATATTTAGGGAAAACTTAGTTACTAAGTGAATAGTAATAATGTAATTACGTCGCCTCGAGTATTAGTGACGAGGAGGTACTTATCACATTCGGAAGTCGGTATAAGACTATATGGGGTGGGGGATAAGTATTTTTATAAATTAATTCGGATGCAAATTCTGAGGGTACAGCTGAGTCCGGATGGGCCGAGATAGTCGGAAAAGTGTACCCGGGGGTAGTGAACGGGTCACGGGACGTTTTTAGACATAGCCGGGCCCACTCGGGGACATTTGGGTCACTTGGGCTTGGCCCATTAGTCAAAAAACGGGATTAAGTTAATTATTCTAATAAAAAGAAATAAGGGGGTGGCTGAACTTAATTAGAGAAAGCAAATTAAGGGTTAGGAAACCCTAACAGCAGCCAAAGCCAAATTGGGGATCAAAGAGAGCCATCAGAGGTCATCTTCAACCTTGGGATTTAGCTCCAATTCAGACTCTACGAACCTTAAGGCAAGTGGATAACTTGCAATAGCATTAAATCTGTTTTCGATTCATATTCATGTGTAGTGATTATGTAGAAATCCGTTTTTGGGTGTTAATGGAATGAATATGGGATTTTGAAAACTACAATTCTGATTTACGAAACTTGGGTGATGATTCTTGTAAAATATGATAATGGTGAGTTATTGCATATCTGATAAAATGTTATCTGCATATTTGGAAACGAATTTGATGATAAAATTTGGGGTATAAATGGACCTAGGGTTTATGATGAAACTTTCCCCAAATCTATAAACTGGAGTAAATGGACGAATTATTGATGTTGATGAATATTTTGGAGATCCCTAATGAGTTTCCTAATATGTACAAATGCTAAAAGAGACTTAGTTTCAGTGTAGAAGGAAATTAGGGTTTGCAGATTTTCGCCCATGGCTGTCCGTCTTCGCGAAGAAGACGAGTACCTGTTCGATCGATCGATCGACGACATGAAGTCGATCGATCGACGGTCGGCAGACACGGACAGTTCGCCCAGTTTATTTATATAGGATGAGATTTATATAAAAAGTTGTTATGCAATTAATTATTGTTGAGAAATTAATGCATGGGGTATACCTAATTAAATGTGAGTGAATTAATTAGGAGATGGGAATGGAAATTTGGATGACACGTCAAAATTGGTTGAGTGACATCGAGGTAAATTATATTACGTAGTAATGTACTAGGAAATTTAGAGTCGGGATTTAGACTCGGGTGAGGTTAATTCGGGCTATGAGATTTAGTCCAATTAAATGGTGAGGGCAACATTAAAAGTTACTGAATTTATTAATGTGCTATTATTAATAATTCGAGCTGGGTAATAACCTCATAATAAAAATGGAATAGGCTTGTGTCACGGGTTAGTACACGGTGTAGCTGGAACATTTTTATGTATGTATATGTATATACGGTGTGTGATAGTATATATATATAGTGTATGCCTTTATATCAGTGGTTAGATATTATTATACTCTAGTGCTATAGGGGGAGGTTACGCGCAGTGGATGAATCCCCTAGCTTGAGGAGTAGGGCGAGTAGATTCCCAGGTCATAGCGTCCGTTGCAGGGGGTGAGGGGCATCTCACTTTCCGGGAAGGAATATGACCGCCTCCAATCGTATACTAAACCAAGTTAGTGAGCGATTCTAACTTGGATAACTAGGATATGTGAATATACCTAGTGTACTAGCACTTTAGAGAAATTATATCCGGGGAGTACTTTTACTCGGGTGGATATTAGTGGTTTATGTATTCCAGTATGTGTGTGAATGCTGCAATAAATTCTAAGTATATAATTAGGTGATTATTATATACGGGCTAAATAAATACAAGCATGAGTTGTTGTATATGTATAACGAGTGGAGTAGTTATATGAATTAAAAAGGGAAAATGATTTAATTAAGTTGATGTTACTAATGACTTAAAAAAAAAATCATAATCACAGTTACTCAAATTAGAGCAGAAGGGATTCAAGGAGACTTTAATAATTATCTAGTCGTGAGATAGATAACTAGGTGATAATTAAAGCGTTAGTGGTGCACATTAGAGGAGGGGCAAGGAAGTTCTCAAGAGAGTGCGACACTAACTAAAATATGAAGAGCATGCATATTTATTATTACTGCAAGTTAATCATTTGCTAAATGTTTTCAAATGTTTTGGGTACTAACCCTTGCTATAAAAAAATTTAAAAACCTTTTAGGTGTCCAGCCACAGGGACGCCAGACTTGACTCGATTCCAGGAAATCCGTTGCTGCAGCATATGTGGATGTTGCGGGACATTTGATAGACGCCTCCTTCTTTTATTCATAATGTAGAGACTCATTATTAGTTATTCGAGCATGTCGCTCACTTTCCATTTATTTGTTTTAGACTTGTTGGGATTTCTATTCTGGTCTTTATGGGATTTATTATTTGGACCGATGGTTTATTCGGTTAATTATTTTTACTTGTGGATTGATTAGTTCAATTATCTGTGATGGTTTTATTGCTTTAATTTCCGTATGGGTTTTAGTTTAATTAATGAAAGATAAAATTGGCACTAGTCTGGTTTTTCTCACTTAGGTGGTTAGTAATTTAAATAAACGACAGTGATGCTAAGAATGGACCAAATGAGAAACCTGTTCTAACTTGATTTAGGACTGATCACCCGGGATTAATTAGGCGGGGTGTCACATCATATTGCTCCATTAAAGACGATAGGGCTCAGAGAATAGATTCAATAGTTTTTTAGACATGAGTTCATTTGGAGGAGTACTTCACCACTGGGAGCTTTATTCCTCTTCGAGAAGAAGAAAGATGAATTATTGCGATTATTTATGGAGTATTGATAGTTAAACAAGGTCACCATATGGAATAAGTACCCTTTACTCCATATTAATGACGTGTTCGACTAATTGAGAGGTGCCTTTTTCCCCTTTAAGATTGATTTGTTGTCGGGTTATCATCAGTTGAGGGTTTGAGAGAATAATGTGACGAAGATAACGTTTCTTACATGTTATGGGTCGTATGAGTTCATGGTTATGCCTTTTGACCGGACGATTGCTCCAGTAGTGTTCGTGGACTTAATAGACGGAGTATTTAATTAGTTCTTGGATCAACTTTCTATCGTCTTCATTGATAATGCGCATCACTAGATGGTAGCCTTACAAACCCTACGAGAAAATAAACTTTACGTTACGTTCGGGAAGTGTAAATTCTAGTTGAGGGAGGTTCAGTTATTAGGTCACATTATTACCGAGAAGGATACTTCAGTGGATTCGAGTAAGTTGTTTCAATTTTGGAAAGGGGACAACCGACAACACCGACAAAGGTGTGCCTCTTAAGTTTATCAAGGAACCGTCGTAGGTTTTTTCAATGTTTCTTGAAGATTGCAAGGAACTTGACTAGACTGACGAATAAGGGGGAACCATATGTTTAGGATGAGTTCTACTAGCAGGAATGTAATGAGATTAAGGTTAAGTTAACTTCAACTATGGTTCTTGCTTTACCTTATAGCGGGGTCGACTATGTGGTTTATATTGATTCCTCGCTATAGGGACTTATGTATGTGTTGATGCAAGAAGAGAGGCCTATAGCTTACGTTTTTCGAAGGAATAATCCTTGTAGGGCAGGGGGAATTACCCCACCCATGATTTGAAGTTGGAAGCAATCGATTTTTCTCTTCGAGGGTGGAGACATTATCTATTGGGGAAAAATTCTACTTGTTCACCGACCATAAGAGCCTACAGTACTTGGCCACGTAAAGGGATTTGAACATGGGCAACAATGTTGGATGGATTTTATAAAGGATTACTAGTTTGATATTCAATATCATCCGAGAAATATGAATACGGTGGCAAGCACATTGAGATGTAGATGAACAATGACTTTAAGCACTAACAAGAAGTCACAATGGGGTTCACTTCAGACATTAGAAGAGCTAATAGATATTTTTTCACAGTTCTTACCATCACACCTAAGTTTATAGTTCGGGTTGTGAAAGACTAGACTATAGACCCTTCTTAATAGGTGAAGGTCATGGAGTTGTTAATGACGAAGCACCATCATATCAATCCAGTCTGATAGGGGCTTACAGTTTTACAATAGATTGGTTGTTCCAGGAGATAAGGATTAATAGAAATAGTTTTTATGGATATGTACATTTATAAGGTGTATTAGGATATGAGACGCTAGTGTTGGTGAGCTTGCATGAAGAAGGACATTGCTTTGTTTATATCCAAATGTGCTACTTGCCAGATGGTGAAGGTGGATCACCAGATACCGCCAGTGCCCTACATCCTCTTAAGTTTTTAGTGTGGAAGTGGTAGAGTATTTCCATGAACTTCATTCAAGGGTTGCCTACGTTATAGCGAGGATATGATCCTATCTGGCTTATTAGGGACATCTTCACTAAGGTAACTCATTTTTTTTAAATTTGAACAGACTTCGTAGCAGAGTAGTATGACAAGCTTTTCATAGTAGGGATTGTGGGCTACATGGCATACCATCAAATTGATTTGGGTAAGATTATTCTTCAGCACGGTATGAGCTACTAGGACAAAATTCCGTTATTAGGGGAAGAATGTAATATCCATAATTTTTATATTATGATTGACTATATATTTGATTAATTATTGTTAATTTGTATGGTAATTGCATGAGCATAAGAATTGTGTGAATTATTGTGACATTTATACGGTGTAATTAACTTAATAAAGAGTAATTAAATTATATGTGGATGACTCGTAAATTAATAACAACATGTTATTTTTTATTTCGAGTTAAAATATAAAGGCTCGAGGTAGTGTTTGTAGTATGTCGATTTGGGCCCTAGGGGTGGGTACCCCATTGAGATAATTTGGGAGTGTTTGGATAGAATTATAAGCTTAATTACAGGTGTAAGCTAGGACCATAAGAGATATGCAATATTGAGAGTTTTAAAGAGGCTTAACCCTAATTAAACACTCACTGTAAACATAATGCAAAACCTAGGTAGTAAAGGTGCTTTAGAGAGATCAAAGGAAAGGATCTTGGGGAGAACTTAAGGAAGAACTTAGAGGATTCCATCAATTATACTCCATCTTCTATAATTAGCTAAGAAATAACATGATTTATGATTGTATTTTTTGTAACTTATATATGATGTATTACTTTTATCATATAAATTAGGATTAAACACATATTAAGTTTATATAGGGTATATCAAACCCTTAATAAAAGAAATATTATGATTTGGCCCTAGAAATATGAATGTAGTGAATAAAGAACAAAATATATACATGATTCAATAGATTATCCGACCTATATCCACGGGCAAGGGAGGGAGAGTTATTTATTTCTTGGAAGAACAAAGGATGGTTAGAGTGTTAGGGTTGCTAGCTAAGAGTCCAAGTTGTCATGAACAAGATACAAATAAATACCATCAAAATAGGTGAGATATCCCTTATTTTTAAGCAAAAGGTTCATATAATTATAGGTCTCTTTGTTTTAATATTATCAATGGGTGATAGGGTTTTGTTGCAATTAGTCATCCATGATATGTGATAATGTTCCCATATTTATACTTAGTTTCTCCCCTCTATATTTGACCGAATACGTCTCTTTACCTCTGACAGGCATGTGTTAATCCACGTGGTTTATTAAGTTGTGTTACCCTTCAACTGCCCCCAAGGATGGGGTGATCAGCCCTGTCTTGTCATTTGTATGGACACACATCATCGTGGGTTTACTCAATCATCATTTTCCATAGTGTTACAATTAGTCATTTATGATATGTGATGACCTTACTAGATTTATACTTTAACTCCCCTATGTATTCAGTTGAATACGTCTCTTAACCTCTGAGAGCCATGTGTCAATCCATTTGGCATAATCGGTCGTGTCACCCTTCAGTTTAGATCTCATGCATAAACATATCGCACCTTAGTTTTAATGTTGATTATGTTATTAAACCCAGTTATATTTGTTATAGAACTAATTTTAAATTATTGGGATTTATTTGATATGATAATTTCATGTATTAGAAAAATACTTTGATGATTTAAATTTGTTTTAATGAAAAAACCATGTAATTAAGGTTGACCCTAATTGTAAAGATGTTGAAATTGATGTTTTAACATTCATATTAATGGAGTTGATCTATTTAATGGTGGTATAACGTTAGGAACATGTTAAAGGTCATTTGGATATGTTATTTGGGCTGTTTTAGGATTGATTATAAGTTTGAAGAACCTTTGATTATACTATGGTATGAAGAAGATCAGGAAAATAGTAGTCTGGAATTAGATTTATATCACGATGACATTTTGGGTTTGATGAATAGGGATGAGCAATCTCTCGTTTGAATGAGGGAATACTTGGTCCGAACGAAAGCTCGTTCAAATGAGATCCCTCTAGTTCAAATGGGGCTTCCAGGAAGTTTTTATTTAGGTCATTTTTAAAGGGAAATTAAAGTTCTAATTCGATCCTGTACATGAAGATTAAGGTTTGAAATTTAGGTTATATCTGGGGGGACGTTTGGTACGATATATACCATTACGATCGTATACTATAATTAGTTGCGTATATTAGTATATATCTACTTTGTGTGCTATTTGTGGGCATACCATGGGTGGGTGTGTATCCATGAAAAATCTATAAAAGGAGATTTGACGAAATTTATTTTATGGGACCGTAGACTACGACCCTAATTGATGATGCATGATGCATATAGGTCTATCATGACCATACGTTTAATTGGGCAACCATCCCGCAAATGTCTGGAAAAGAAATATTGATCCATTGTGCTAATCATGGTATGTGGTTACGCTGTGGTGCGATTACATAGCGATTTCCCCGTATTTTTATGTGTAGATGTTATGCGATCCATTAGGGCGGATCCTTCTATGGATTTACTCAATAGCGACACAATATATGTCCCCAAAGGTTAAAGCCTTTTGTGGTATTATATGTATGTATATGGTCTGACGATGGAGGTCTTCAAGTGTTAATTTAGTTTGTGCTACTTCATGAATGTGATTTAGTCACGTAGAATATTACAAGGTAATATATGGGTACTACGCATGATTATTACTCTAATTACATAGCTAGAGTTATAATACTATATGGTGACCTTAGGGTGAGGTTGGGTAACTTACTCTATATTTTTAGGACTTGAACTCATACGTGGTAGCGATGTTTAGTAGAGTTAAACTTTTCGCTAGTTTATACCTTATAAGAGGTAGGGTGAGTTATTTTGGATGTGAGTGCCAGCGGGACGACATGCTTCGTAACTGAGTCAAATTTAATATGGTTAAGATTAAACATGATACTTCTTAAAAAAATTGGGGTCTAAACCCCTGATATTTCCTAAAACCCTTTCTAGGTGTTCGTAATCTGGAGTAGCAGGTCTGAGCAGTCATACTTTTATGTCAATTTATTAGACAATTATCTATTCTTAGTCTAGGACTTGCTATTTCATTCTAGTATTTCCAGTTGTATCACTCTCTCAGTTTATTCTTATTTATTTAGAGCTATAATATATGGATCCGTGTGTATTTCAAGATTACTTATTAATTTGGTTTTGAGACTATTTTGTATTTAGTCCAGTAAATCGGGCTGGGTGAGATGGTTTTGGGGTTGCGGAGGCCCAACCTGAATTAAACTATGTCTTTCCTAGCCCAAGCCCAAGCTCGATCCGAAATGAAACTAAGCCTCATGAATCAAGTTCGACTCACGCTCCATTACTGGTTTGGGCTGGCCCGAACATGATATCAACGAGAATATATTTTATATTGTTTCATTTAAGGTCAAAATAATCATAATAATTAAAATTTATTAAAGGAAAATAATAATAATAATAATAATAAAAATTCTACACCCCCTATATAAAATTTATAAATTTTAAAAGTTTTAGTATCAAACAATAAAACACAAAAATTGTTGTCTAAATTTTTTGAAATCTATTTACCAAATCCTTAACATGTTACATTCATTTGAATAACATAAATAAATATGCATAAAATAATTTTCAAGAACTGGTCTAATTTGGGCTTAAACACATGTTGCTCAAACCCAACTCGAATAGAGTTCGAACTTGAAATTTTGGCTCAAGATCAGGTTGGCATAAACTCACTTAAGGCTCAACTCGAATTAAGTAGGACGAACAGGCAGGCTTCCAGCTTCCGCAACTCAATTTACAGCCATAGTCGTATTGTAGAGTTTTATTTAGTATTATGATTCAGTTTGGATAGTTATATTTATAATTTTATTTTATTTATTTGCATAGTTTATTATTACTATTGTGGATGGTTTACTTAATTTATTTATTTATTGATGATAATGAGAGTGATATAAATTATTACACGTCCCCTATCTTTGATGTTGAGGCTTAGCCACCCAATGCGTACGAAAATAAAGGTGTTACACAATTGCAATGAGATTCTAATCCCTGGTAAGGTGTTCGTTCCACCATAAAGAACTGAAATATAATGAAACTCTCAGGTTCCATCTCGAGCAAGGATGTAGGCAAGAGGCTAAATGACGATAAAAATATTGTTTTTGCAAAGTTTCTCATTACTCTTACACTTTTTATTAATTATTGCATAAATTTTATATAAAAAATATACTCTTGTTCACATAAGCACACACTTATCGATATACTTGCTCACATAAACCTATACTTTCCCACACATGTTAATTAATAATACACATTGATATACTTGCTTATGATCATTGTAATTTTAACAATTTAACTTTAAATTTAAAAACAAAATGTGTGAAATTTTCACCACCCCTCCTTGTGGGTATTATTTGGGCCACCACAAGAGAATAAGGGTGGCACTCAAATCCAAAATTATTTACGTTTTAATCACATAATTAGGGATGCTCATTAAAATGGGTCAATCCTAACCAAAATACCTCTGAAGTTTAGGTTATGTAGATTAATCTTAAGATATTTTTGTTCTGGTTCCATAAATTGTGGAATTGTGTGGTTTGATTATAATATTGGTTTCATAAATCATGGAAACAATAATTTAATCGACACTTAAAGTGAACCAAAGAAATGATGAACCAAAAAATATACTTTTAACAAGGCATTTATTAAATTTATTTTTGTTGTACTTCTTACCCCTTTTTATTTTTTCTTTGACATGTTAAAATTTCATTTATAAGTGTTTATAGCTAATGTGGCCATCCCGAGGTTTGGGTCAAGGGGTTCTCTCGAGTTGGATCCTTCCTTCCTTCCCCTTTCCAACGTGTGAGCAGGATTGCATCCTTTCTTGGGGCGCTCAGTCATCGTTGATGTGGAATAATATGTAGAGATAAAGTCTCCGGTCTATTTCGCACAAAACAGGCAAAAGAAATGTTGCCTCCACAAGAGAACGGCGTTACGGACAATATTTATGATTTAAGAAACCAAGTAGTTCAAGGATTCGTGAATTAAGTTATGGAATGGGAAGGTGTTAGGCACCTATCCCGCCCTTTTGGTCTCTCATGGGCATGTGTTAATCTTCTCATGTTCTTATGTGCATAATATAAATGGAGGATGGAATTGCTCGACTTGCGTCATGGATAAAGGCGGAGAGAGGTCATCCTTAAGAGTGTTCTCAAAATAGTAATTCAAAGTATAATACAAGTGTTTGCCGATTCACAAGTCATTATAGAAGAACAAATGCATATATCGTACAAGAGATAAGCAATCAAGCATATATATATATATATATATATATATATATATATATATATATATATATATTAAGAATATATTCTAAGAACAAAGTAACAAATGTATATGGAAGGACTCGAGTCTAGGGATTTACCCAAGAGGCCTACGTAGCCCGAGAGGGCATCAAATCCCACATAGTTCAAAGAAAATACGTTAACCCATAAATCCAACCAGGGACTTTGTTTATGTGCGTGTGTGTGCGCGTGTAGAAAAAGGTGTTTTAGTGTTTGGAATTTATAAGTAAACCCTCTTTTTCTTATTTTTGGATATTTTTCTGAAAATAAAGTATGTGAAAATACTAATAATCAAAATTTTGAAATTAAGATATGTGATGTAATTAAGTAAAGTACTAAAGTAGAAATGAAGTAACTAATGCAAAAATAAGAGAATTTAAAGACAAAGGGGGAGAATCAGACCTCCTTATGAAGACTTGAAGTGGATCTTGATTGTAGATGCGTTGATCTCATGATAAGATGATGGTTGTATGAGGATATGGGTGAGGATTTACTCAAAAGAGTAGAAAATGATGGAAGGAATGCAAGAAATGGGTTTTCAAGGGGGGACAACTCTGAATTCGAGAGAATTTTCTCTGAATTGTTAAGAGGGATGTTCAAGGGTGCTTTTCAAAATGAGGTCATGGCCTCCATTAATAGGTTCAAGGGGGTACCAATCATCATGGTCTTAGATTTGCCTATCGGAATAGAATCCCAGACGGACTGTCGATAGACAGGGTCCTAGGGGTGCCATTTAGTAGTCTGACGTAGGTTTTTTGAAAAAAATGGTCGTAAAATGGCATCCATAAGACAGAATTGCGCACGGGGTGAACCGTTGGAAAGGGTATTTAGATCCCTTTAAGAATCTATTGATCCGCTCTCTAGTTGGGAAGTTTACCAAGGACAAACGGGGCTCGGAACTGCCCATTGGTTACTTGACAAGAAATTTCTGGAGGAAAATGGAACATTCCCTCGAACCGTAAGGCCGATTCGCGCACGAGATGGACCATTGGAAAGGGTATTCAGTTACCTTCGATATTTCATTCAGTTTGAATAGTTGACTAAGGTCAAATGGGGAATGAAAATGTCCCTTTAAAGTAAAATGGGTCGTTCGTTCGTATCGTAAGGTTGATTTGTGCACAGGGTGGACCATTGTAAAGAGTATTCTGATAAGCACCCAAAACTGCACAATTTATACCCCGAATAGATGTATTTTTGTTGCTATTACTCGACAATATGGGTCTTATGTGCTTAAATGTTTAATATGCAGGTTTAATGCACGTTGCGGTGTTCAAACGCGTATTTCAAGGCAATTGTGCATTTTACGGAGCTAAATACCTCTCCCGTACCCTAACCCAAGCCTAAAACCTAGCATAAACCTACCCTAAACCCTATGTGTGTTTAGTTTGTGTCCTTTTTACTACTTTTTAGATTTTTAGTTTGAGTCTTTTCTATTTTTAGGATTTATTTTAGATTTATTTTAGAATTTTTAGATTTTATTTTCTATTTTATTTTTATTAATATAATTTTATTTTATTTTGATTTTTATTAGTTTCTAGTTTTATTTTATTTTATTAAGATTTTTTTTAGGATTTCATTTATTTTTAGATTTATTAGATTTTATTTTTTAGGCTTTTAGTTTTTAGTCTTATAGATTTCTATTTTTATTTTTATTTCTTTTTAGATTTATCTTTTTTATTTTTGTGTCTTTTATTTTATAGGATTTTATAGTTTTTGTAGTTATTAATTAGTCATTAATTTTTATTCTTAGTTTTTATTTTAGTTGTGTTTAGTTTTTTTAGAGTTTGTTTAGTGTGTCGTGTCGTGTCTATTTTACTTTTTTTATTTTTTTTAGTTTAGTTTAATTTTGTATTTAGATTAATTTTAATTTTTGTTTTAATTTGTTTTTGTTAGTGTCATTTTAATTGGATTCAAATTAAACACACACACTTATCCCTACACCACACACAACTTATCCTACACTTTACTAACCCCTCACCCTCACCCCTTACCATACACACTCACACACCCTACACCCCCCATCATCTTCTTCAACCTCTCACCACTCTCTCTCATCTCTCCTAAACCACCATTAACACCCAACTCACCCATCTCTCTCTCTCATCAAAATCACCTCACCCACCTTAGACCACCATACCCATTACCCATTCTCCATCCTCTAACCTCACAACCCCTCAAACCCCTTTAACCCGCCGGCGGCGTCCCTGCGTCCACCTCACCTCTTCTCTCTCTAACAATACCCAGTCCCAGCCTTACCCCTGCGATCCCATCCAACCCTCGCGTTGCCGTTAAAACCAAGCCCCGCCGGCAACCACCCCTGTCCAACCCGCCTCCAACCTGTACCCAGCGGTGGCGCTCAAACCCGGTGCCTCTCCCCCCACCTCCGGCGATCCAACCCCCTCTCTCTCTAACCCATCTCCAATCCCTTCCAAAACCATACACCCATAAACCAAAAACCCATTTCCATGTTTTCTCTAAACCAAACGTGACCTGCTTCTAAAATCCAAGCCAAGACCAAAATGCCAACAAAACCCATGTGCCAATAAACCCACATGTCACTTATCCCTTTTAATTCATTTTACCCAAATACCCCCTAACCAACCACTTTAAGCCATTTTCCCAAATTACCCTCAATAACAAATCAGATTTTTTCCAATTATTCCCTCACCTCACACCCCCATGCACATGTGACCTCACCCAAAACCCATGCACCTCTAGCCAATTCCCACATATGCCCCTTTGCTCCATTGCATATAAAATGAAGAAGAAGACCCATTTGGTGGGAGAAGATTCTAGATTAGAGAGCTTTAGATAGGAAATTAGAGAGAGAGAATTGTAGAGAAAATTTTCCCTTGTAAATAGTTTTTCATTTTTTTCTTTTTAGATTATTGTGAGAGTAAAAATTGTAAGAGATTTAATTGAGTGCTCATATTATTTCACAATACTTGGATGCTCAATTAGAGGGTGTATGCTTCAATTTCAAGTATAGAGTTCAAAGTGTCAAATTCAAGAGATTGGTTTGATTATTCTTCTCTCTACTCTTTTATATATTAAATGCCTATTGAATATTTGTTTAGTATGTTTGAATCCATGTTAGGCTAAATCCCCTTTCAAGGGGTGGGGTAAAACCCTTATTTGATGTTATTGTATTTTAATTAGTTTAATACTTGAAAAATTCCTTTGAATGTTAATTTTAATCCCTCACCCTTAGATTTACGCCTCGAGAGAGGGTAAATGATTTTCAAGAGAAAATCGAAATTCTAATTATAATACCCATTTTAGTTTCTAACTAGAGATAGGGGTTTCTTAAGTGGGGTATTATAATTTGAATTTCAACTCTAAATTTAATTTCTAAGATTGACATAAATTCTAATTGATCGATCCTAGCGGGTGATTAATTAAAAGGAGTGTTGATCTAATTTTCTAGAGTTGTGAGGTGTTAATTTTGACTTTCTAAAAGATTACTATTCTAATTACACTTGCAACGAGAGTTGATTTGTAATTTTGATATTAATTTGGGAGAATTCAAATAATTAAATTAATTAATTAGAATAACTAAAATTTGTGGTGTAATCCCACTCCTTGATTGTTCTCACAACTATTTACCTCACTTTATCTTTTATTTTAGTGTTAGACCTTATTTTTTCATTTTAGTCATTTTCTAGTTAGTTATTTTCATCTTAGTTTAGTTTAGTTTAAAATCTCACCTCACCCATTTGTTTTAATATTGAAAAAGATAAAAAAATTAGAAAAAGTGAAAAAGCACAAAAAGAAAATAAATAGTGAATTACAATTGAATTTGTCTCTAGATTACTCCCTAGAAAGTGGATTGATACCCTTACTTACCTCTACACTTTAGATTGTTATTATTTGTAGGTACATAAGGTTTTGATTAGAAAGGGCTTTTCAAGCAACGACACAAATATACGCAAAATTCTTTCTATCATATTCAGATACCTCAAAGATTAATTCAGTTTTGTTTAAGATGAAGAGCTTATCGGGGTCAAACGAGGCTCAGGAGCGCTTGGTTGCCTTCAATCATTTTTTAGGAAAAACGGATCGTTCATCCATAACATAAGGCCGATTCACGCACGGGACCGACCATTGGAAATGGGAATTCAGGCCCCTTCAAAGATTCATTAAGCTTTCACTCAGGTGAGGAAGTTGACCCGAGTCAAACGAAGCTCGGGAATGCCCGGTGGCCTTCAAATCAGATTTCAATAATAAAATGGATCATTCATCTGAACTGTAAGGTTGATTCATGCATGAGGCAGATCGTTGGAAAGGGATTTAGTGCCCTTCAAAGATTTATTTAGATTTCACTCAGGTGAGGAAGTTGATCGGAGTCAAACGAGGCCAAGGTGCGATCGATGGACTCTAGATTAGTACTTAGAGTATAACCTAGGGTTTACAGTGTATAGGTGAGTCCTTGGGACCTAAGTAAGTGCTTAATGGGTCCTAAGATGGGATGTCTATGAAGATCCCCTCAACGGGTGAACTTGGAACAAGTGATGGTCGTCGAATGATAGACACCACATCGACATTGGGAATGAGGTTTTTTTTATTAATTTTATGGACCTACAAGGTGAGGTTGACCGATTTGAAGGTTCGAGGTTACTTATGATTAGTTATAAGGGGATAAGGAGACTGATTCATCGGGTTGAGGTCGATTCTGGGAACCTAAGGAGATGAGGATGATCAATTTTAACGGTTCGAGGTTAATTCTCGAGTTGTGCTGGGGATGACCCGTTTGGCAGGTCGAGGTTGCTTTTGGGGACCTAAGGAGATGAGGATGATCGATTTCAGCGGGTCAAGGTTAATTCTCAAGTTGTGTTGGGGATGACCAATTCAGTGAGTCGAGGTTAAACTAATTTAGCGGGTCGAGGTTAATTCTGAGGACCTTGAGTTGTGACGACCAATTCTGAAGGTCGAGGTCAATTCTGCGGACCCTAAGTTATGATTAACAATTCTCAGGGTCGAGGTTAATTCTCAGGACATTAAGTTGTGGTGATTAATTCTGAGGGTCGAGATCAATTCTGAGGACCTTAAGTTTTGGCGAGCAATTCTTAGGGACGAGGTCAATTCTGAGGACCTTAAGTTGTAGTGACTAGATATGAGGGTTGAAGTCAATTATGAGGACCTTAAGTTGTGGAGACCAATTCTGAGGGCCGAAGTTAATTTTGAGGACCTTAAGTTGTAGTGACCAATTCTAAGGGTTGAGGTCAATTCTTATGACCTTAAGTTATGCCACCAATTTTGAGGGTTGAGGACAATTCTAAGGACCTAAAGTTGGGGCGTCCAATTCTGAGGGTCGAGGTCAATTCTGAGGATCTAAAGTTGGAGAGACCAATTATGCGGGCTAAGGTCAATTCTAAGGACATTAAGTTATGAAGACCGATTCCGAGGATCGAGGTCAATTTTGAGGATCTTAAGTTATAACATGGCGAATTTCTCTCCTGGGGAATTCAAGTTTCCTACAGTTCCACTGACGATTATGTTGTCTTGAGACTCCACTGGGGGATGGTTTAAATTTGGGATTCTAGCTGGGAATTTTAGTTAACCTGGATACTGGCGAATCGTTGGTTCTGCTTGTTGAATATGCTGAGGATAGTTGTGTAAGATTAATCCTACTGGGGATTAATTTGGATGGAGATTCAGAGAGTTTGTAAGGGGATTAGTGCTTTAAAAATTATTTTCTTAAGGAAATTGGTGTTCCATATTTTTTGGACAATTTTTAGATTTTTTTGGCATTTTTTATACAATATTTGAAAGGGGTGTCGATAAGCTGTCTTGGGAGGGTACTAGACGGCAAGGGCACAAACTCCTTGGCTTTCTTGGGAAGAGGAAAAGCCAACTCCCGATCGATATGGCCAGAGGATTGTCAATCAACAGGCCCCTTAGCCTCCTATAAAAAAGGATGAATTCTCCCCATTTTTCACACCTTCAATTGTTTGAATTATCTACTTTCTCTCTCTAAAAATCGTTTCTAAGTCCTCACTTCAAATGGTTGGTTCTTCAAATGAGGGATACAACACTTAGTGGTTGGTCGTTGATGACTGGGCTGACCTAGAGTGTAGTCTAGGGTGCCTCTTGCTTTGGGCAACGAAAATTCCTTTGATGTGTTTGATCACGTAGCTGATGAGAGTATTTTACTACGCCAGCCAGCATACCATCATTCGTCTAGGGTGAGGAATTTGAGTGGCTACATAAGTACGGTTACCTCTGGTATTCCATTTCATTTTTCTCTTTCTTTTTTGCGCTAATAAAGGGTTTTCCTTCTTCTTCTTTTATAAACTGATATTGTTCCTTCGGGTATTCGATCTCGGGGGATAACGGGCCTAAAGAAGTTTTGGGAGAATATCCCTACTGTGGTGCGCTAGATGGTTTCCTATGTCAATTTTAGCCATTTAATACGGGCTTTGGATGAGACACCGCGTTCTACCTGCGAGTTTGTGTGCTCTGGAGGACAGATAGTGGGACACTAACCATACTTTTCATCTTGGCTTCGAAGAGATCACTCCCATAGACGTTCAGCAGTTTACGAGAGTTAATTGTGAGGGATTTTAAATAGTGGTGAATTGCATGCTAAAGGTGACACCGGAGGCAGTACATGCTTCATTGGGAATGTGGTTAGGATCGTATCTGGGATTCAATCGATATTTCTACTTTAAAGAAGACTCTCTTGAAGGGGATGGTGGATATGAATGATGGGTGGTTGGTGAGACATACGAACCATCTGTTTATTTTGCTTCTGTTGGACGGTTTTTTAGTGGCGACGTCGTCCATCTTTTGTTTTTGTCTTTTTTAGGATAATTTTTTATGTCCGGTTGTATGGTTGGGGGAGCGTGAACTTGGCGTGCCTTTATTCTTGTTTAGATGATTTTAGACAATATTGTTGATAGACTTTCACGGGGGGCACATATCTTTTGGAGGTAATTTTGAATTTATTTTCCTTTTTTATGCATTTCCTTGCATTCATCTTTTATTCTTTTTTTTGTTAACTCATGTCTTTTGCAGACGTGGTTTTATGAGGTGACTGGGTAAAATGCGGGGTTGATAACTCTAAAGGATGAGGTTATGGGGGACTTATGTCAAAAGTTACGATAATGGAAGTCCAACTGGTGGTCGAATCAGTCTTTGTCCTTGGTGGATGTGCGACGAGCTCTGAACTTCCCGACGAGCGATCGGGTTATCTTTTTATCTTTTCTGAGTTCTCTTTTGGCATACTAATTCCATGAGTAGATACTGATTCTTTCTTGGGGATTACAAGTAACCTTCTACCCCTGGGGGTGACTTCGTGGGATACGGGGGGTGACGGGCCTACATTCGCAGATGCGACTATTGATCGCGCATGAGTTAGGGTACGTCTGGTACCTAGGGGAGAGGGTGGTGAGAAAAATTATGGAGGAGGAGGAGGTGGTCCCACCATTGATTCCCCCTATGTACATGAGGGGGTGAGAGAGACATTGGATGATACCCGGGCAACGGCGATGATCGGTGAGCCCTATGCGCACTATACGGATACAGCGGTAAACTAAGATTATCTGGATTTTATGACGAGATAGTTGATGTCCTCCTGTATCTATGATGTGGATAATATGCCTTCACCCACTACGACTTTAGGAAAGGATATTAGCGCACTGGTGGGATTGGCCCATAGCGCAGGTGGTGGCACATCGGCGGCAGCAGAGGAGTCTCCGATACCGCAGGTTGCTCCCCCTTCCTATAATTTTTGATTGAGTTGCGAAGAGTCACTGAGTGTGCCGCACCGTCCTCATGTGTCAGTGTTTGGGTTGATGGGGCTTACATATGAGTCCATCCATCCTAAGGTATATTCTCTCTTTCTTATCTTGTTTTGTTGATTTTTATTTGGTTCTTTATTGACTGATTTGCCTTTTGTTCATGTGTCGACCACTTCTTGAGGAACATTATGTACTGGATGGCCTCCATATCGGATTAAATCAAGAAGTTGTCTCCTTCATGCTTTATGTTGCCTACCACCTCAGATGAGAGTTCGGGTTCTGGGAGTGGAGTATCCACCGTTCGTCGTAGGGGAAAGCGCATATGTCGTGGGGGTTAAGGGTTAGAGAGAGAGAGTTGAGGGTTCGGGCAAAGTCCCGTTTGTATTTTCTTTTCTATCTACAAAATGTAACCAAGTGAAGAAACATGCATTTTCTTTTTTGGCATTTTTCGTGATTTAGTGACTTGTGCACTTTTAATTTTTTGCTCAGATTATTTATTTTATGCAAAGATAGAGATAAGTACAGAATTGATAATAAAAGGCAAAATGTTTATTATTATTAGGAAAAAAGTAAAAGCAATTAGTTGAAGGAAAAGATTTTTGAGTAAGAACTATTTTTTTCTTGAGAGAAATTGAGTAAATAACCTGGGCGTCATTTTTTAAAATGAGGATTTTTCTTAAATTGATTTTGATAAAAGAGGAAAGATGGAATTTTCCAAAAAAAAAATGGGGTTGTTGATCGGCATACCCCTTGACCTGCCTATCAGCATGGGGTCAAGTCAAATCATCCCTAGGCCTTCATTGTACTTTCTTTCACATAAGAGTACTCTTATAGAGATAAAATTTAATCGAGTTTCTAGAGATCTTGTCTTTTTCCAAGGGTTTTGAGTATAAAAGGAGGGGTATGGGATGGGCTTTCTCCATCAAAACCCACATTTATCTTCTTGCTTCATATTTCTCATTCTCAAATGGATCTTCCCATATATGAGGGATTTTCTTCTTACTTTGATGGTCTGGTGGCCATGTGCTTATACAATGTCGATTACGATGCTTTCAATTGAGTTTCTTTATGGCGTAAACAAGCCAAAGACTGGAATCTGTTGGCAGCTGCAGTGCAGTTTTAGTACCCTAAGGATGATGTCTTTCATTTTGGCCTAGATGAGGTATGTCCCACCTATGAGGAGTTCTCGACCATGTTTGGGGATTAGCCCCGGTGTGGCGGTGGCTATGATCGATTTTTCCCATTCTCCCTTAGTATTCTTATCGGAGTTTCTTCATATTTCTTCCTCGATATCTCGACCATTGGTTACAAAAAGGGTTATTTCTCTTCAGGCGGTTATGTATTCAGTGTGCTTGAGGGTTAGAGTGGATCTCCCGGTGGCTGCGATAACGGGACGGGTGTTTTACCATCATGATCATGCAGTGATCGTGCTGGCTGAGACCCTGAACGGTCTTAATGCTCGGAAGGAGGGACGCTCTAAATTTTTGAGGGGGAGCTCGGTAATTTTGTTTATATGTCTTATAGAGAGGTTTCGTCGGCATCCCCTCTTGAGTATCCATTGGGGATTGTGCCTAATTTATTTGTGTGTCCTTTCTTTTGCTTCGGCCCATCTGTAGAGAGCTGGGTTAACTGGTTTATATAGCGTGGAGCCCGTTCTCTTCACTGGTCAGTGCTATGGTGGGAGACTTACCACCTATCTTGTAACTAGGAGAGTATCGGTATGTGCGTTGGTGGGCCTTCGACAGACTTCCTTCTATTTCCCCTAGCGATTCCTACACCAAGATGGGTGGGAACAAATTGTGCCCCCTCTCCTAAAAAACTTATTACTGATGGAAGATTTGACTGAATCACTGAGGATGATGTTGGGCTCTTTCTGGCAGCATCATCGGTCGTCTATCCGTCCATCACAATCTGTGTGAGGGGTCTGGCATGTTTTTTAGGACTGCCTAAAGTGGTTATAGAAGCGGGTAGTAGAGAAAATTATGGAGTAAGAGACCAGTCGAATGTGGTTCGCTGCCTTCGACACCGTGGAGGACAGTGTTGTGGTTCTCTTCAGGCTTGTCAGGGCATACCGCTCTATGGAGCACATATGGAATGTCAACCAGGAGTGGGAAACTTAAGGAATGCCAAGGGCTGGTAACGATGATGAAACGGGGCCATTGGGTAGTTGAAGGAAATATTTTGTGAAGCTTGGGTGATTTTTTGTGAAGCTATGATGATTTTGGTATTTTGTGCCTCTGGAGGGCTTTGGAATAATTTCTATTGCAACTTGGTTCAAAGTTAAGCTTGTTTAGGATTGGTTTGGTCAGTTGAAACAGTGGTGGTTTATTTAACTCCCTTCGCTTGGACTTCATGTAACAGAGTTATATTCCTTATTATAAATAATAATTGATTTTGATCGTATTTTTTTGTGCCTCTTGATGAGATTTGCATTTGAATTATCTATACCAATTGCTAAGGCATACATAATCCTTTTATTCATGTAAATGATAAAATGTGTCGTCGTTCTTGGAGGTAAAAAACAATAGCATTTTATGAAAAAGAATGGAACCAGACCCATGTATGGCGTATGGGCTGCCTACGTACCCCCGGGGGTTTTGAAAATTTTTATGAGTTTCATTTTGAAAAGAAAAGGTTTTTGAGAGGATCAGTTCCCACGTAGTTTTGGATAGGGGAAATGAAGAATTTTTTTTGTTTAAAATATAATGGGGATGAGAAGAGTTGTAAAGCATCGAGATTTCGATCTAAGGATAAAATTTCTTGAGATGGTCGAGGTTGATTGGATGCGCCATAACTTCTCCATTGAGGTCTATAAGAATAGTGGTGCCTCCTAAGATAATTTTCTTCACGATGTAGGGGCCACTCTAATTCGATTTAAATTTCCCTCTAGGGTCCCAAACGGCTTTTATGATCTCTTTAAGGGAAAGGTCTCCTTCCTAGACACCGCAGTCCTTGACTTTTTGGTTAAATATTCGCGCTTTCTGATGATGGTATCCCTGTATATGATATAGAGCCTTCAGTCTCTTGTTATCCAATAGTTATAATTCATTAATGTAACTCTGATGATATTATTCATAGTCAACGTTTCTTTCGCGTAGGACGTGAAGGGAAGGTATTTTTAGCTTAATGGGTACAATTTCTTCCATATCGTACACTAGAGAATAAGGGGTAGCCCCGGTAGGCATTCTGATCAAAGTGCGGTAGCCCCAAAGGGAATAAGGGATCCGATCATCCCAATCTCCATAACTCTCAGTCATATTATTAATTATAGTTTTGAGGCATTTATTATCAGCTTCAACAGCACCATTGGTTTGGGGTCGATAAGGAGAATATTTTTGTCTCTAAATCCTATACTCATCGACTAGTTTTGTGACCTCAGCTTTGAAATAGAGCCCATTATCTAACACTAACTCGTGGGGAACTCCGTATCGACATATGATTTTCTTTCTGATAAACTTGGCCGCCATCTTGGCATTTAATACCATATATGAATCGGGTTCAACCCACTTGATGAAGTAATCAATGGCGACCAAAATTAATTCGTGATCGTTTGAAGCTTTAGGAGTAACCATCCCAATGATGTCAATGCCCCGGGTGGATAAAGTCCAGGGAGGGGTTATATTGTATAGTTCTCATGGAGTAAAGTGATGGAGATTCGCAAATTGTTGTCATTTGAGGCATCTTCGGACATAGACCGTGCAATCTTGAACCATGATGGTCCAATAGTATCCTGATGGATGATATTTTTGTAAAGCATGTGACTATTTATGTGGGGCCCGTATTCCCCACTATGGATTTTTTGCATCATTTCCTCAACATCAGCCTCTTCTATGCGGTGAAAATGGGTTCCATCGAAGTTTCTCTTGAATAATGCTTTGTCGCAGATCATATAATGGGCAGCCAACTTACAAAGGGTGGTACAGTCTTTCTTATCAATGTCTTGGGGATACTTACCATGTTTGAGGGTGCACCAAATGTCATAGTACCATAACCTGGCCATATAAGAATATTCCTCAATAACGAGTTTAATGTGGTAGTAGTGGGTGGGCTTAACTTTTTTCTGAACTAGGAAAGGGGCCATTGTTACTCCTTCACGCATGTCGACTATGGAAGCTAGGGTAGTAAGGGCATTACTAGGATATTTTTTTCATGAGGCAAGTAGTGGAAGGCGACATCTTTAAACTGGTAGGCTAGTTCTTCTAGGTGGGCATGGAAGGGTAGGAGCTTTTTATCTTTGACTTTCCATTTTCTTAGTATTTACCCAACGATAAGAGCAGATTCTCCGTAGACGTTTGGGTGTCATATTCTTTTCTTTAGGGCGATCTTCAGGCCTACAGTACATGCCTCATAATCAATCATGTGGTTGGTGCAAGGGAATTCTAGTTTGATGGTAATGGAGGGTATGAGAGTCATCAGGGGAGATCAGGACTATCCCAATGCCATATTGTTTCTTATTAGCAGCTCCATAAAAGAACATTTAACGTATGATATTCTCCTGAGAAGTGCAGAGAATATCTTCATCCGGGAATTTAGAGAACCAAGCATCGGCTTCATTCATTTGGTAATCAACAAGGTTGTCGAAGATGTCTCTCCCTTTCATAGCTTTCTATGTGATTTAAAAAATATCGAATTCGACTTTGTACCCAGCCAATTTCTGACTGGAATAATAAATGGACCTTTTCTTACGGGATTCTTTAATGTATTGGGCTAGAAAATCCCCTGTTGTGATATCTGTGGTGATCAAGTACAGGAATAGGGGGAGACATGGATATGGAGGCATAAGCACCGGAGGTCGGGTAAGGTACCGCTTGATTCGATTAAAGGCTTCTTGGTAGGCCTCATTCCAGATTTTAAATTAATCCTTCCGAAGATGTTTGAAAATGGGTTCGCAGATAGAAGTCGGTTGGATGATGAACCGATTATGTACTGTAGTTTACTCAGGAATCCTAGAACTTCTTTCTCCATCTATGGTGGTGTCATCTCAAGTATGCCTTTCAGCTTGGCAGTGTTTGCTTCAATTCCCTTTTCACTGACCAAGAATCCCAAGAGTTTTCCTTTAATGATGTTGAAAACACATTTATGTGGGTTTAGCCGCATCTGTTATTGCCGTAATCGCTCAAAAAACTTTCAAACGGTCGAAATATGACCTTCCCGAGTCTTAGACTTGATAATCATATCATTTACATAGACCTTGATCTATATGTGAATAAGGTCATGCATGATGGTTATGTAAGCTCTTTGGTAGGTACCCCCGGCGTTCTTGAGTCCGAATGGCATGATAGTATAGTAAAAGGCTCCCCATGGGATGATGAAGGCGATTTTCTCCTGATGGTGAGGGTGCATCTTGATCTTAGTGTATCCGACAAATTCATCGATAAATTACTTGAGAGCGTGTCTGGCTATGTTTTCCATGATCGTGTCAATGTTTCTCAATGGGTAATCGTCTTTTGGGGATGCTTTATTCAAATTTTGGTATTCGATAAACATGTGGACTTTTCCTCCTGATTTTGGCACGGGGACAATATTGGCGGGCCATGTAGGATATTCAACTATGTGAATTAAATCCAAGGTCAATTGCTTGACCACTTCCTCTTTGACTTTGAGTGACTATTTGGTGTGGAGCTTCCTTAACTTCTGTTTAATCGGCTTGCATTCTCGTAATGTTAGGATCTCGTGCTGAGCTATTTTGGGGTCAATGCCGGGAATGTAATTATAGGACCATGAAAATATGTTCATTAATTCCTTTAGTAGCTCTTTAAATTGTGCAAGCTCATGCTTGTTAAGGGTGGACCCTATCCTAATCTCACGCTGATGGCTATAATAACCAAAATTAATAAGAATGGTCTCATCATCATCATTAATTTCAATATTGTTATGATGTTTGTTATTCGCCTTATTAAGATAGGTTAAGAATTTTTCATTTGCAAAATCATCATCACCAAAGGTTTGATTGGTTACAAGACAATTAATGTAAGTCACAACAAGACACTCAAAATCCTCGTTTATTTCATTTTTAGGAAAAACAACATTGAGAACCTCGTCAAAAGATGTCTCGATTACATTGATATCATAAAATGGAATAGCAACATCAGGTTAAGAGACTTAGATAGGGTAAATAGCAGGGTCAGTTTTAATCTGAGTAGGTTGGATGGGAACGGAATTCTAGTTGACGGGAGGTATGTCAGCAGCTTCGATTTGAGTATATGTGTCCGACGGCATGACATCTTAGCGGATCATGTAGAGACTCAGACCCAATATCTGCACGTTAAATGAGTATTCGAAATCACTTTGCTCATAATCCTCGGTAACTATCACGTCTTTCTGGATGAGAGGTTGCACTTCTTTTTAGCAATCTTCGTCCCAAGAGTTATCATCTTGAAGGAAGATTTCTAGCCCCAGTTTCATATTCTTGTCTACATGGTCATACCATGGTTCAGGGAATCCCCAGAAGGGGAAGTCTTCACCCTCCTTGATAAACCTTCCATTAAAATAGTCTCTTGAAACAATCATTTCTTCTTATTAGCTTCTTTTCAGTCGTGGTCATTGGAGTGCTTCGAGTTATTTTGGTGAGGCCTGGTAACCCAAGCCACATGGGAGAACGGCCTCCTTCGGGACTATGGGATCAAGGATCCCTTATTGGCGTTGCCCCTGCCTCATTTGGGGCATAAAATGCATATTCTTGAACATCTTAATCATATTGACATTGACATATGGGTTATGTTACGAATATACTCGGTCTATGAAATTATCTCCTGCTGGAAAAGGAAGTGGATCAACTCTGAAGCTGGAGGAGAGCATTTCAGTCATCCCTTGCTAGATTTACAATATCAGTTTGCTAGTGCTAGCATTATCTGTACTGTCTCCATCTTCTAAGATGGGGATAACCTAGCCCTTCGAGAAGAATTTTAGTTTATAATAAAGGGAAAAAGATACCCCTCGAATGTTGTGGAGCCATGGACGGCCAAGGAGTATATTAAAATATGCAGGTATGTCAATGACTTGGAACTCATTGACAGGATTGATAGGGTGAGCCCCTATTGTGAGTTTTATGGACCTCATTACGTCTCAGTGGGTGTTGTCATAAGTACACACAACAACAGAAGTGGGAGTGAGATCACTGACTTTTAATGCTGAATAATGAAGGTTCTAAGAAGGAAAACATTGAGGGCGGATCCATTATCAACAAGTGAAAGTGTGATTGTCTTTTCCAAACCTTTAACGGAGATTTTGAGAGCATAATTGTGGTCAGGGCCGATTTCTATATCTCTGCTAAAAAAAGGATAAGTGTTTGGAAGAGGTCAAGGACCCAACCATGTTTACGGCTTCTTTAGGAGTGGTCGAAAGAGGGACTGTAGGCTCGGTGAGGATCTTTATCAAAGAATTTCGATGCAACTGGGAGGACATGAAAAGCCCCCATAGGGTGATATTGGCTTGGGTTTTCTTGAGCTGGTCAAAGACTTTACTTTCTTCAATGGTTATTTCTTACATGGGAAGTTCTTCGGTAACTCCCTTTTCTTTATCTTTATCGATCACATGAGGAATTTGATCTTTGTGGTGCCTCCCTGGCTTGGTTATGTGATTTACTAAGGTAAGGAAAAATAAGAACCTCGTATCTTCATCGACCATTAACTGAATGGCCACCTTGTTGATTTCCCCTAACAGATCTCGAAGGATATCATTTCGCACAGACTGACTTCTTCCCAACTATGTTCGTCATCCGATCTGTTAAAGTCACCCCCAATTCAGT
The DNA here is from genome assembly GCA_949130495.1 of Sambucus nigra. Taxonomy (NCBI): domain Eukaryota; kingdom Viridiplantae; phylum Streptophyta; class Magnoliopsida; order Dipsacales; family Adoxaceae; genus Sambucus; species Sambucus nigra. Next base: position 419,637,512 of record OX422219.1, read on the forward strand.
GGTGACTGTGTCCTCTCGCCAAGAGAAATTAATGCATTTAACAACCTTGACAGCTTTATCATACAAATCTTCCCTATAATAGGGAGGTGTGGGAGTGAAGGGATCAACCATCCCTGAAGCGTCAAAGCATTGAGTAGCTCATTAATGCTACAAATTTCACTTGTTTGTCGAAACCCATTAGCCATTATCTATTTTACATCATCTAAATTGACTTCTTCAATAGGTACCACCCATTCATCTGATTCCCGAGCCCATTTTCGAGATTCTATGAATAATCCACTAATTTTGTGACAATCAACAGTCATCTCGATGGGAAATTTTAGCCCAAACTCCAAGAGTTAGTTTAACACAGCTGGTAACTCCATGTCTTTCCCTTCAAACCGAGTACATACGGTAATGAAGGACCTTGTAAGGAATCACAAATCTTGATCGGTGAAGCATGTAGGGTGTAGGAGTAAATATGGTCAAACTTTTAGTGGTTTGGGTGAGATTACGGGTATGATTGGTGCTTTGTTAAGCATGATTTGAGCAAATGGGTCAAATTATGGATCACTTTCTAAAAAGATGGCATTTGTATGGGTTGGAAGTGGGTTATGAGTGGTATTAGGTTTAGGATTGGCTGGTGGGGTGATGATACCTCGATCATTTAGGCCTTGGATTACATTCTTAATGTGGAAACACTGGTCAGTGGTTAGTAGTATGGCTAACGGACTGGCGAAAATCACAACTGGAATTAGCATTGAAATTTTTGGGGAGTTAATTTAGTAGTGGACGAGGGTCCAAGGGTTTAATGAGGTTTTGGCTCAACAGGGCCTGGTACACTTTTGACAGTGGAGCATGGAGCATAGTGTATTCTTTCTTGGTAGGATTGGGGAGATTTTTTAGTGCCTAAGAGGTTGCAGGTTAGGAAGTGTTGTTGATGGTTGAGACTATAGCACTGGCAGACTTCACATACTTTTAGGGAGTGAATTATTCGATCACTTTATTTGGCTCGAATTTGACTTTGGTAATACCTTACTTAATTTCTACACCATCTTTTCGAAAGGCTCGAAAGTGTGGGTAATATTGTCATCCCATGGTTGCTAGGATATGAGGCAAGAGGTTATTCTTCATGATACTAACTCGTTCCTCCTCATAGGGTTTGTTCGTCATAGTAGCAGTTTTCTCTCTCCACCTTCCTATGAAACTACTGAATGCTTCCCCAAGGTTCTGCTTAAGAAGATCTAGATCTCGCTTCGTAACCTCTAGCTCTTCATTTTACTTGTATTGAGACATTAATTCTCCGGCCACATCTTCCTAACTATGGGTTCAAGATTCTTCGAGGGATAAAAACGAACAGAGGGAGATTTATTTCAAGGTCTGCTAGAATATCTGGAAAATTATCTCTTTAGAGGCACCAAGGAAGGTCATGACTCGGTGATAGCTTCGAAAGTAAACAATTGGGGGTGCACTTCCCCCTAACTTCTTGATGTCTAGCATCTTGAACTTATCTAGTAGTCTTACATTGGGATATGGAGACATATGGGTGTAGTCCATGTAGTTCCTGAATATCTTAACTTGGTCAAACTTCTTTGTCAGCAGTTTGAGGTCTTCCTTGACCTTGTTTTGTTCTTCCTCCTTAGGATCCATGAGTACTGGCAGGTTAGTCCATGGTTGGCTAAAGTTCAAAATAGGTAATTAAGCTGGCGGTGGCCCATTGGCCGGCGGGGCACGCGGAGCATGTTGATACTCTTCTGAGACCCAAACAATCTCGGGAGCTGGTGGATCCATGGCACGAAAAAATAGCCCATCGCATTTTTGGGAATCTAGGATTGGTAACGTTGCACCTCATGGACCTTGGTTTGAAGGTTGTCAATCTTGGTTCTGGACTATGATAAGGCGGTCATCCGATCGGGTTGTACATTTGGTGCTTGGTCAATGTTCTCCATGAAGAGCTCGTGAAGGAAAATCCTAAACTCGAATAAAGTAGCAAAAGAACCGATGGAGCTTCGAGACAATTTGACGGAGGACCGAAACCAATAGGGAGACAGTCCAAATCGATTATGCGATCGACCTGAGAGGGAAAATGGTTCGAACTTATTTTTGAAAGAAGGAGGGAGAAATTTTTTGATATTTTGGAAGGAGGAGAAAAAATGTTTTGGGTGTTTTTGGAAAAAAAGGGAAAAGGTTGAGGAATCCCATCATGATTATTATTAATTTTATTATTAGGTATTCACTTGTATTAGGCTTGTCTAAATGCAAAAAAAATATCAGACGGGACCTGAGCCTAGGAAAATAGGGTTTTAAAATATGTAAGACATGGTTAGACTTATTTCCAGGCTCACGGACGGGGTCCAGTTTTAGAAAATAGGGTGATATCTCACAAAAATTCAGGTGGTATGCCGACCCAGAATTTTTGCAGAGTTTTACACGATAATCGGCAAATTAAATATGAGTATCTTAGGTTTGACACTTATATGAGGTTTATGAAATTTTTAGGTTAGTGTAAGGGTTCCCCCGTTAGCATGACTTCCACGATATACCTCTTGCCTATAAAGGCAATCATTGATCAATACATGTGGATAAGCCATTTGATATACCTGAGTGTACGTGAATTTTATCACTATATACCTCGAGGAGACCGTGCTTGTGAGAGTGAATTCGAGATACTGGACGTACGTGAACGAGTTCCCTCCTATATACCTTCCATCGTGAGTTTGGTCGAGCGATAAGATGCGGGGGGAACCGTTCGATATTCATCGAAGGTACGAGGCCAATGGAAAGTGAGAGTCATATCGCTTAGGCTAACTGCAACCCACAGGACCAGTGCCAATCACAAAGCGACGCCCATTATGGGATAAAATTTTGGTCAATATTTCCATGCTCCTGGTGATGTACTATGAAAAAATGAATGAGTCTTAATTAACATATTATGGGTAGAGAGAGTATTTTTTTATCATTTTTTTTACATGAAGAGTAAAGGGAAAAGTACACTAATAGTGAGCATATACAAGTATTACGACAAGTAAATTTAACATGAAGACTATACTACGAATGGATATATGTGAGTGAGTAAGTGGCATAGGAATATACAAGTGAATGTGTGTGGTAGAGAGCCTATATATGGATCAACTACAAATGATGTGTGATATGTGTAAGTGAGCATATATATAAGTTTGTGAAGTGTGGGTGTGTATTAATGAAGCCCAAGCATGGATATTCTAAGTGGGGTGTAAAGCATGTGAGTGTAAAGTGAAGCTAAGTGTAAGTGTGTGAAGTGTACATGGAGAGTACATACAAGTGTGTGAAATGTATAAGTGAGTGGAAAGTGAGAGAGAGAGAGAGAGAGAGAGAGAGAGAGAGAGAGAGAGAGAGAGAGAGAGAGAGAGAGGAGAGAGAGAGAAAGCGAGAGAGATACAAAAATCAAAATAGGGGAGAAATGGGAACATACAGGTAAGTTCATATGCACACATGTATAAAAGAATGACGCCCATGCAAAAAAATAGAGTATATCCCTCTTAAAAAATGTCCCTAGTAGAGTCTCCATTGTGGCCATTTCGAGGCGCCGGGGGTCAAGGGTTCTCACAAGGTGGATCCCTCCATCCTTCCCCTTTCTGGCGTGCGCACTGGATTGTGTCCTTTCTTGTGGCGCTCAGTCATTATCGATGTGGGGTGATATGTAGAGATAAAATCGTCAACCTATTTTTGCACAAAACAAGCAAAAGAATGTGGCCTCCTCAAGTGAACGGCATCAAGGACAATACAAATGCTTGCGAAACCAAGTAGTTCAAGATTTCAAAGCCTAAGTTACAAAATAGGAAGGTGTTAGGCACCCATCCTGTCCTTTCGGTCTCTCATGGGCATGTGTTAATCTTATCATGTAAAACTCTGTAGTGTGTGTGCTTATGGTCGTAATATAAATGGAGGATAGAATCGCTCAACCCGCGTCATAGATAAAGGCAGAACGAGGTCATCCTTAGAAGTATTCCCAAAGTAACAATTCAAAGTATAATATAGTTGTTTATCGATTCACTAGTCATTATAGAAGAACGAATGTGGATATCGGACAAGACACAAGTAAGAAAGCAAATATATATATATATATATATATATATATATATATATATATATATATGCTAAGAACAAAGTAATAAATGTATATGGGAGGACTCGAGTATAGGGATTTACCCAAGATGTCTACGTAGCCAAAGGCTTTAAAGTCCACATAGTTTGAAGGCAATACGAGGTGGGGTTTAACCCATAAATCTAACTGTGGACTTTGTTTATACGTGTGTATCTGTAGAAAAATGTGTTTTAGTGTAAAAAAATATGATGAGAATTCCCCATTTGGAATTTATAAGTAAATCCTATTTTTCTTGTTTTTAGGTTTTCTTACGAAAATAAAGTATGTGCAAGTACTAATAGTAATACGTTTGAAATTAAGATACGTGATGTAATGAAGTAAAGTACTAAAGTGGAGATGAAGTAACTGATGCAAAAATAAAATAATTTAAAGAAAAAGGGGGAGAATTGGACTTCCTTATGAAGACTTGAAGTGGATCTTGATTGTAGATGTGTTGATCTCACGAAGAGATGATGGTGGTATGAGGACATGGGTGAGAATTTACTCAAAAGTGTACGAAAAGGATGAAAAGAATGTAGGAAATGGGTTTTCAAGGGGGAACAACTTTGAATTCGAGAGAATATTCTCTGAATGACTGAGAGGGATGTCCAGGGGTGGTTTTGAAAGTGAGGTCATGGACTCTATTTATAGGGACAAGGGGTGCCAATAGTAGTGGTCCTAAAACTTCTTATCGGCATAGAACCCCATACACACTACCGATAGGCGGGGTGCCATTCAGTAGGCTGAGGCAGGTTTTTCAGAAAAATGGACGTAAAACGAGAATTGTAAGTCAAAATTACGAATGGAGTGGACCATTAGAAAGGGTATTCAGAGACCTTTAAAAATCCATTGATCCAGTCCCGGTGTTGATACCAAATTTAATTTGCTGACATGGACCAATCACTTGAAGACACGTGTTAACCTACATGGCAAATACGAATACGTTATACGAAAAACTCATACACTCTGAACAGCTCAAGCGTACCGAGCAACTTAGGCGCCCCGAGCAACTCAAGCGTGCCGAGCTACTTAGGCGGTCCGAGCAGCTTAAAGCAGTCCGAGATACTTAGCGTACAGAGCATCCAAATCAAGAGAAAATCAAAGAGACGACTGCGCATTAAATGCTCATTATTATCGTACAGATGTATATGTCTACTAGATAACAGCGCATTGTTCTTTTACATGTACAGCCTCAAGGCTATAAATACATTGTAACCTCCTCATTAGAAGGGGACTCTGGATCTCTTGGTAAACCACTTATCGAGAATTCTAGTCAAACAGTCAGCAATACAAAAATAGTGGACGTAAGCCATTCTTATAAGGCTGAACCACTTTAAAAATATTTTGTCTTATTTATTTTATTTGTGATCGATAAATTAGAGATAATCTAATTTTTTACATCAACAGATTGGCGCGTCTGTGGGAAACGACTGTAATTAGCATTTTTAACCAAAATAATTCATCATCAAGGGCTGGTAATCCAGAACCCAGTAATCGAAATGCTAGGATCCCTCCAAATCCATCTACTCTCCCAAATTTTCCAGATCTGGCTGGTATAATGGCTAATTTGGCCCAAGGCCAGACGTCCATGCAAGAAACCATGCGACAACTTATACAAACTGTTCAAGGCGGAGTGCCGGCTCAATCAGGACAACGAAGTGTTCAGAGAAATACGCGTTTACCCTTTTCGAGAACTAGGCGAACTTTATTCCCAGAGGAATATCAATCCAGACGCACGGACTCATATCATACTGAAAGATCTAATGATCCTTCTTATCATCCTGGTCGGACTTCCTCAGTACGAGCTACAGACACTCAACAAAATGTCACTTTATCTCCAGAAAGGACCAGTGCTCTTGAAAGGTTGAGTAGAGTCTCTCCTTTTGATCGTTTGGGCCCTAGGAGGAATAGAATTCCCCCCAGTATTGTGTCGAGGAACTCTCAACGACCATCCGATCTAAGGGAAGGCTCTGCCCAATCACGACCAACTGCTCGTAATGAAAGATCCCAAGAGGCAAATTCAACGCGATCAGTTGCTCGAACCAATAGGCCCGAGGAGGGAAACGATGCATGGAAAGGTTCTATTCAGAGGTTGGAAGATAGATTAGGGGAAATGGCTAAGGCCAAGAATCCTCTACAAAGAACTTTTGTCCAAGGGACACTATTTGTACAGGCAATTATGGATTTTCCCACACCATCAAAATTTAAAGCTCCTATGGTGATGCCTAAATATGATGGAAAAACTGACCCTGTCCTTCATATAGAACAATACCAAGCTGCTGCCGATATCTATGCAGTTCCAGATGAGATGATATGAGATGCAGGGAATTTTCAGGAACTCTTACCGGATCTCCTCAGATATGGTATAACAACCTTCCTTGGGGGAAAATTGTGACTTTCTTTCAACTAGCAGAACTCTTTATTGGGAACTTCTGTTTTGGAGTGAAACCAGTCAAACGAGTAGCACACTTGATGAGTGTTAGACAAAAGACAGGTGAAAGCACCAGGGACTATATTACTCGTTTCAATAACTAGAAACTGGAGGTAATGGATTACGAGGAGAAAAAAGCAATTACTGCTCTGATGAGTGGACTATTACTGGATAAATTGTACTACACTTTAGCCAAGGATCCGCCTAGGACCATGGCTTAACTCATGGCAAAAGCAGCTAAAATCATGAATACCGAGGAGGCCATGGCTGCAAAGAAGAGTGCAGATACTAAGGAAACCAAAGTCGAGGCTGACAAGACTGAGAAGAAGGATCAGAAGAATAATGGTGCCAATAGACAGTCGAAAGCAAAGCAAGCACTGGAACAGTTGAAGAAATTTGGAAATTATACTCCTTTGAAGGTAGATATAAACCACATTCTGGAAGAAATTAAGAACAGCGAGGAGCTAAACTGGCCAGAAAAAATGAAGGCAGATCCTAACAAGAGGAATAAGTCCAAATATTGTGAGTTCCATAAAGACAATGGTCACACCACCAAGCATTGCATAGCTCTCCAGAATGAAATTGAAGCACTCATCAGGCGGGGAAAATTGACCAAGTATGTTGATTGTCGAAATGGTGAAAAGACCAACGACCGAAGAAGGCAAAGATCTAAATCGCCTCGTCAAGCAAAAGAAGACATGAAGAGAAGTCACGAAGAAGATACAGAAGATGACCTCGATCTCCCCAAAAGACTAAGGCAGCCAGAACGTGAGGTATTTTCAATCCATTTTGGATCATTTGAATGTAATGTTATTACAGGTGGAGATGTAGGAGGTGGGGACATGATGCAGAAAGGAAATCTTACCTCAATGAGGCTCAAGCTTGCTCGTACATTCAGCAAATAAATCTGGCTGAAGATGATCGCCCGAGGAAGGTAAATAAAGACAAATTGGTCATTGGTTTCTCTAAGAACGACCTAGAAGGTGTGTTATATCCTCATGATGACCCATTAGTGATCAATATGAGAATGAAAGAATTAGTGATTTCACGAGTACTGGTAGATAGTGGTAGCTCGGCAGATATCATGTTCTATCCATGCTTTGGCAGTTTGAATCTGAAGCTATCCCAGTTGGAGCCATATCACAGGCCCCTCCTTGGTTTTACTGGTGAGAAGGTTTTTCCACTTGGGACGATCAAGTTGGATATGCTTATTGGTACATGGCCTGCTTGTCGAACAGAAAGAATACGCTTTTTCCTAATGGTTAAAAATGTCCAATCCGCTTACAATATCATCATGGGAAGGGTAGGTCTGAACAAGTTCGAGGCGATACCATCTACTGTACATCAATATTTAAAATTCCCAACCAATTTTGGAGTGGGAGTTGTGAAAGGCGACCAGAAAGTATCTCGGGAATGCTACTATTCATCTGTCGAACAGGAGGAGTGTGAAGAATCCAGGAAGAAGACTACTATCTATCAGGTGGATGAAGTAGAAGATGCAGAGATTGAAATGCTAGACCCTAGAGACGAGTCTCAGCTCGTGAAGGGACAGGTCATGGAGGCTACTGAAAATATTATTCTGGACGACGAGCATCCAGAACGAACAACTCAAATTGGTGCATCACTGGATGTATTGATAAAACAGGAATTGACAGCATTTCTAAGGCGTAGAAAGCAGAATTTTGCATGGAGTCATGAGGACATGCCAGGGATAGATCCAAATTTCTTGTGTCACGAGCTCAACGTGAACAAGGAGGTAAAACCAGTAAAGCAGCGAAGAAGAGTGTTCAGTCATGAGAAGAACCAAGCTATACAGGAAGAAGTAGAGAAACTACAAAAGGCCTCTTTTATTGAAGATGTCAAATATCCTGATTGGCTAGCAAATATGATGATGGCGAAGAAGAAAAATAACAAGTGGAGGATGTGCGTAGACTTCACTGATCTTAATAAGGCATGCCCAAAGGATCATTTTCCTTTTCCCCTAATCGATCAACTGGTGGATGCTACCTAGAGGCATGAATTGTTGAGTTTCATGGATGCTTATTCCGGTTACAACCAGATTAAGATGAAACCTGAGGACAGGGAGAGTACCTATTTTATCACCCCAAGGGGAACTTATTGCTATAATGTTATGCCTTTTGGACTTAAAAATACAGGTGCAGCATATCAGCGGCTGATGAATAAGGTGTTTGCAGAGCAAATCAGTCATAACATGGAGGTTTATGTTGACGATATGCTGATGAAGAGCAAAAAAGTTGTTGATCATCTCGTTGATTTAGGTCAGACCTTTGATCAACTAGAGAAATATCAAATGAAATTGAATCCCGCCAAATGCATATTCGGAGTACGAGAAGGTATGTTTCCCAGATATATCGTTACCTAACGAGGGATTGAGGCGAACACTGAAAAGATCAAGGCTCTATTGGAGCTGCGATCTCTAACCATAAAGAAGGAAGTGCAAAGCCTCACAGGGCGAGTTGCAACACTTAATAGATTTGTGTCACGAGCAACAGACAAATGTCTCCCATTCTTCAAAACACTCCTAAAAACTTTTGAGTGGAATGATGAATGCGAGGAGGCCTTTCAAGAGTTGAAGAAGTATCTGGGGACACCTCCACTATTATCTAGACTAGTGATGGGAGAAAGACTATACTTGTACCTGGCAATTTCAGAAAACACAGTGAGCTCAGCGTTAATAAGAGTGGAAGATGGAGTATAAAAACCAGTCTATTACACCAGCAAAGCTTTCTGAGGAGAAGAAATTAGATATCCAAGGTTGGAGAAGTTGGCTCTAGCACTGATTGAAGCAAGCAGAAGGATAAGGCCATACTTCCAAGCCCATACTATAGTGGTGTACACTGATATGCCATTAAGGCAAGCTCTGCATAAGCGGGAGAAATCAGGAAGATTGATGTACTGGGCAGTGGAACTCGGTGAATATGATATAATTTATGAGCCTAGATCGTCAGTCAAAGGGCAGGCAGTAGTAAACTTTATCGCAGAGCTTACTCAAGAAAATGCCTCTGAAGAACAGGAGTGGAATACAGACCAACTTGTGGATGTTACAGGATTGTCAAATTTAAACCCCTACCAACTTACGTCGGTAAACAAGCAGTAAGAAATGTCGATCGAGCAAGAGAAGATGATTGACGAGCAGCGAGAAGTACTGAAGGAGGACAAAAGGAAGTACCAGATATTCCACCGATGAACTCTCTCTGATAAAAAATTTGATGATAAGGTGATAAAGTACCTATATGGAATTTGTATGTGGATGGTTCTTCGTGCACTACAGGCAGTGGAGCAGGGATTGTTTTGAATAGTCCAGATGAGATTGATGTGGAGTATGCTCTGCGCTTTCAATTTAAGGCTTCTAATAATGAGGACGAATATGAAGTAATGATTAAGCCTGGCCAAAACCATGAAGGCGGAGCAAGTCATTATGTTCAGTGACTCTCAATTGATTGTAAATCAAACTCTGGGGGTGTATGCAGTAAAAGGAGAATTAATGGTCAAGTATCATGCAAAAGCGATAGAGGCTGTATCGAGTTTTACTGCAATTCAGTTGTTTAGAATACCAAGATTAGAGAATGCAAGAGCAAATGCCCTGTCTCGGTTAGCATCAGCCACACGGATCGAGCTACGAAGAACAATACCAATAGAAATCCTAGCTGGTCGGAGCATCGACGAAGATCTGACGATAAACTTCATCGCCCTTGACTTTGGACCATCTTGGATGGACCCCATCAGGGCCTATATTGAAGAGGGGGCTTTACCAACTGATAAACTCGCAGCCAAGAAACTAAATTTTAAAGTTGCTCGTTATGTATTGACTAATGGAATTTTATATAAACGAGGAATTATAGCAGGGCTACAAAGATGTGTCCACCCCTCCGAAGTGAAAGATTTGATCGAAGAGGTTCATGAAGGGTCCTGTGGAGCTCATGTAGCAGGTCAGACGCTTTTGTAAAGAATAACAACGCAGGGGTATTACTGGCCAACGATGAGAGCTGATTGCACAGCTTATGCTAAGAAGTGCGACAAATGCCAGCGCTTCTTATCCATCCGAAGAACTCCCCAAGCATTGTTAACACCCATAACGTCCCCTTGGCCATTTGCCATGTGGGGGATAGACTTGGTCGGGCCACTTCCAACGACCAGGGGAAGATTCAAATACCTTGTGGTTGCTGTGGATTATTTTACAAAATGGGTGGAAGCTGAGCCTCTCATTGATATGACATACGACAAAGTCTATCAATTTATTTGGAAGAATATTATTTGCAGATATGGTCTCTCACATGCATTCATTACTGACCATGGAACCTAGTTTGACAATGAGGAGTTTCCTGCATATTATCATTAATCCAATGTACTGAAGATCCACTCTGCACCAGGCCATCCCCAAAGCAATGGGCAAACTGAGGTGACAAATAGAATTCTGCTGAATGGTTTAAAGAAATGACTAGATGATGCAAAAGGAAATTGGATTAACGAGCTACATTCTAGGTTATGGGCTTATCGTACCACACCACGAGCAGTAACAGGAGAGTCTCCATACATGCTGGCATTTGGAAGTGAAGCTGTCATACCTGATGAATTGGGTTTACCCACACATAGGGTACTTAATTTCAACTCTCCTGTCAGTGATTTAATGAGAAGATTAGACCTGGATATGCTCGAAGAAGTCAAGGAAGAAGCAGCGATCAGGAATGCAGCATATCAACAACGAACAGCTTTGTTCTATAACAAAAGAGTAAAGAAGCGTGATTTGAAGGAAGGGGATTATGTGTTGAAGAAAGTGATCCAAAAGCATAACAAACTGGAAGCCAACTGGCATGGACCCTACAGAGTAACAGAAGTTGTTCGTCCACGAACATATAGGATTGAAACCTTGGAAGGAGAAGAATTCAAGAATGCATGGAATGCAGAGCATCTGCGCAAATATTATCAGTAATTATAATTCATATGTAATGTAGTTTCTTCAATATGAATAAAGTGATGATTCACCCAGTTTCTTTCTTTGTTGAAATTTTTTCGGAATATTAGTGCTACACACTACACATCAAATTCAGATCAATTACCACCAACTCCGGTTGGTCGGGAACTAATTACCACCAACTCCGGTTGGTCAAAAACTAATTATCATCAACTCCGGTTGATCGGTAAATCAATTACCACCAACTCCAGTTGGTCAGGAACCAATTTCCACCAACTCTGGTTGGTCGGGAATCAATTACCACCAACTCCGGTTGGTCGGAAACTAATTACCACCAATTTCGGTTGGTCGGTAATCAATTAACACCAACTTCGGTTGGTCGGGAACCAATTACCACGAACTCCGATTGGTCGGGAACTAATTACCACCAACTCCGGTTGGTCGGGAATCAATTACCACCAACTTCGGTTGGTCGGAAACTAATTACCACCAACTCCAGTTGGTCGGGAATCAATTACCACCAACTCCGGTTGATCAAAAACTAATTACCACCAACTTCGGTTAGTCGGTAAATCAATTACCACCAACTCCGGTTGGTCGGGAACCAATTTTCACCAACTCCGGTTGGTCGGGAATTAATTACCACCAACTTCGATTGGTCGAAAACTAATTACCACCAACTCCGGTTGGTCGGTAATCAATTACCACCAACTCCGGTTGGTCGGGAACCAATTACCACCAACTCCGGTTGGTCGGGAACTAATTACCACCAACTCCGATTGGTCGGTAATCAATTACCACCAACTCCTGTTGGTCGGAAACTAATTACCACCAACTTCGGTTGGTCGGTAAATCAATTACCACCAACTCCGATTGGTCGGGAACCAATTTACACCAACTCCGATTGGTCGGGAACCAATTTCCACCAACTCCGGTTGGTCAGTAAACCAATTATAATCAACTCCGGTTGGTTAAACTAAGCAGGAACATGGGACGCAAATCATTTCATTACTTAGGCCCAAAGAGTGACAAGTCACTATAATCAAACAATAAATAGGACAAGTTCTATTATCCCAAAACAAAATAGAATCTACATATCAAAATGTACATATATTCACAAACAAACAAACAAGGACATTCTGCAAATCACTTAGAAAAAAATAAAATGGCAAAAGACTAAAAATTTCTTCATTTAAATCAAGTAGAATTACATATGGTGTGAAAAATACACTTCATTACATAAAAAATCCTATTCTATTGGTTTTTCCCTTCTGCCTTTGAAACAGGTTCTACTCCAGCAAGAGGATCATCTAAGGCATAAGGAGAATTTATAAATTTTACATCTCTCAGCAGTCTAACATTCATTACAGAGGGCCGATCAAGCAAGTGCTTCGGGAGAGATATCTCGAAGTTTGCATGAAGACTGTAATCGCCAAGATACTTGGATATCAAGCATTGAGGAATTGCATGAGCAGGAATCCAACTCATATCAAGCTTAAAAGGAGGCACAGGCAAATCAAGCACACTAGGATCATAATAATTCCATAAGTAATGGCCCTGCTCCAATTTTAGCACACACAATGCATTCAACCAACCTTGCTTGTACCCCTCGTTATTCGACTGCTGGATCCGAGCATCAAGATGGTAAAGGGCTTCATTATACCCAGCCATCCAAAATTCTCTGGGTTGTTTATGGAATTGATAAGTTAACCTCTCCAGTTTCTCGTGGAGATTCTTCACCAGGATTTCCTTATTTTCCAAGGCAGAACTCTGAGTAGTGAGTTGTTCGCTGAAGTTCAGAATTTTCTTAGACATTTATGCTAAGGCTTGGTTCCTCACCATCAACTGAAAGGCCTGATTCTCTAAAGCCGACTGCGTTCTAGCTTCTTCAATGGTGACCCGACCATCTCTAGCTCATCCATGAGAAGAAGACCTTGCTCGTCCATGAGTATATGAGGAGGGTCTATCCCTTTTCAAAGTTTCCAACTCCTCTCATAAGTTGGCATTTTCTACCTCCAATAAAGAGAAACCTTCATCATTAACAGGGACCAAGGTTCCCGAGGAGGATGCAACAGATTTGAGTTGTTTTATCTCCTCTTGCAAAGCAATGTTCTCCTGCTCCAATAACTTGGCGATATATCTGTGTTCTTCAACCTCAAGCTTCAGAACACTCTCTTTCTTCTCATAAGCAGAAATGAATTTATCATACCCTTTGTCAGCACTCAATTGTTGATATTTTTTCTCATATCCTTGGTGCAAAAGGGTGGAAGATTTTTTATATTGCTGTTGGAGTTCCTCGATAGTTCCTTGGAGATCTTCAATCATCTCGTAATAGGCCATATTTTTGGCAACATCACGATCGAGCAAACACTTTAGGTATTGATAAGCTTTAACTGCTCGTTCAGAAGCATCTGAACCAAGGATATCGATGATTTGAGCCTCATTAAGATCTGCATGACCAACTTTAAAATAGTCATTGCATTTATTCATCAATTATGTGTCATGAGCTGATAAGAGCTCCATCCTGGCCATAAACTAGCAAAGAGAAGAAATAAAAAGAATCAATAATGATGCAGACAGAGCAAGTAAAAGAAGAAATTCAAGACGAGCAACCAAAGTGTGAATTTTATTTCATCATAAGAGAAAATACAAAGTCTGAGGTTACATTCAAGAATAACAAAATAAACACTCGAATAACTCTACACGTTCTCCTTGTTTCCTATGACTTCCTCAGAAGGTTTGGAGGAAGAGACTGGTTACTCGGATGGCTGCTCGACAGAAGTACTGGTTGGTTGGAGTTGCTTGGAGCAAGGTGGAATAACAGGAATAGTAGGGACCTGATCTCCAATCATCATAGAAGATTCATCTGAAGCAGCTTCATCCTCCTCTTCTTCTCCAGGAGAGGGAGGAGGGCCATGAGTGTGCTGCTGAAATAACTCAGAATTCTCAGCAACTTTCAGCTCCTGCAAGGCTGCAACCTATCCATCCCTAAAATATTTGAGGCTGGCATACTCCATTTGAGAAGACATGGCAGCTAGGCCCTTGTTCCAGCCTTTATCCCAACCAACACTGAATGATTTTTAACTGCCTTCTTCCTTTTTGCAGTCTCCGAGGAGGTCCTCTCCCTAAGGAGCTCCTCGGCAGCCTTCAACTTCTCTTCCACCTCCATTTTCTGTCGCTCAACATCTTAAAGTTTAACTACTTCCTCTTTAGCAGACTTGAGCTTAACCTCAAACTCCTTGTTGCTCTATTCAAGATCCTTATTATTCTGTTCAAACTCCGGCAATTTCTTCTCCAAATCCTTGGAGGCATTCACAGCTTAATTTCTCTCTAGCTCAATGGACTTGAATTGCTTCTCCCAAGCAATTTTATCTTGCTCGTACTTTTGACGAGAGTCCTTTAAAGATTGGTTCAACTCGATAAAAGCTTCCTCTACTCCTCCCGAGGAGCTTGAAGACTTGATAGCATCATCCTTCTTCAGAATGCTGTTAAAACACGTCACCAGCTGAAAAATGAAATCATTTTAAGTCAATGCATGAACATAGTATTATAAAATAAAAATAGTCGATCTAAAGATACTTACTGAGGAAATGTTTTGAGCAGCCGGGGTAGTGATTCTCTCACGAGAAAGAGTATCTTCAATGCCTTGGACTTCTGGGATGGTCCAGGATTTTACCAAGCCCATAGCAGAGCTCGGAGAACAAAAGTTGGAACACTACCTTCAACATTTAAAGGTTGAGAGATAGGTTCAGCAGGTCTCTCATAAGAGTTTTTCTTTAACCTCTTCAGAGGAGCAGGAGCATTTTCAACTAAAGACATTGTCTTTATTGGTGATATGACAATAATCTCGCTCGAAGGAGAGATAGCAACAGTCTTGATCGGAGCCACAGGGAGCTTTTCAACAACCTTCTTGGCAGTAGCAGGAGGGGGTACATTAATGGTTTATGTCCCTTCTTTTGGGAAATCATGTTTAATTTTCTTTGCCTAAACAGTAGTAGAGGCAGACTTGTCAAAGAAGGCAGGAGCTCTTCTCTTCTTCATCAGATCACTGGTAGGAATACTTAACTCAGAGGAAGAACCTTCCACACTAATCTCAGAGGGTGGTACTTGGTCAAAGTTAACTACCACCGAACGAGGACGAGCACTGAAAGATGAAGTATAGCTCTTGTATTGCAACAAGTAAGAAGCAGATCTAATATGTTCCTCGGCAATTGACTGATGCAAATCCCAGAAAAGTTATAAATGCTTCAGGTTAACATCAGCCTCTTTTGGAGGTTTTCTTTTACTGTAAACTGTAACAAATAAAAAACAAATGTCAGTGATGCATTTTATCGAACACAAAGAAAATAAGATTTCAAAAAATAAAAACAACCTATTCCATTGCCATAAGGGGGACACCTGGGACCTTGATATACATCATCTCCATTTAATGGAGCGTATTGCCAATTTTTCATAGCAACCCCATGCTCAAAATAATCCCTATTAGCATCTGAAAGATTGACAATTAAAGCCCTATTCAAAAACCTAGTTTTTAAATAGAATGTGGTATCACTGACAACCCATCTATAGCAGTACATAATCTCTGGAATCCCTAAACGGGTTCCATGGAGTTAATTCAATCTATGTACGCCATTAACTATCCTCCAGGTATTTGGAGCTATTCTTGCAGGTACAACATCAAAATATTGGCAGAATTCCAAATATAGGGGATTTGGCGGGAAAGAAAAGCCACATTCGTCCACAAAAAGACTTGGAAACCAATGTCCCTCAGCCAAAGAAAAATAATCAGAATGTTTAGAAAGTTCTTCCAAAATAACCCACGAAGGGATTGAAAATTCAGACCGAAATTTGTCCAGCGACTCAACAAGATAAACCATGATGAACAAAGTAAATAAAAGAAAGGGAAGAAAATCTTACAGAGAAAAAGAGATCAGGTGACAATGAACGACGGAAAGAACGAAGGCACAAGACAGAGAGAAAATGAAGAGTTCAAAGATACATATTTGAAAAGTGAAAGACAATAGGATTTCTGTCGCGCATAAATACTTTACCTCGGGAATAGAGAAAAATAATGATTACAAGGGAGGACGTTTGCGTATCCGGCGGCTAAAAGAAGAAAAGGGGCACAAATATCGAAGCGGTCATGAAAATTCAAAATATCTATGAGGCTTGATACTATGCACTCAAAAAGGAGTTATATACAACGAATGTTTTCCTAAAAACCATACAAACCAATCATTTATGCAGTTTTCAAGCAGAATGTTCCATACTTTTCTTCAACATCAAACTATGAAACATTGGGAGCTTCTGTTGATACCAAATTTAATCTACTGATTTGGACCAATCACTTGAAGACACGTGTCAAACTACATGGCAAATACGAATACGTTCTACGAGCAACTCATACACTCCGAACAGCTCAAGTGTACCGAGCAACTTAGGCACCCCGAGCAACTCAGGGGACCCGAGCAACTCAAGCGTGCCAAGCTACTTAGGCGGTCCGAGCAGTTTAAAGCGGTCCGAGCTACTTAGCGTACAGAGCATCCAAATCAAGATAATCAAAGAGACGGCTGTGCATTAAATGTTCATTATTATCGTACAGATGTATATGTCTACTAGATAACAACGCATTATCCTTTCACATGTACAGCCTCAAGGCTATAAATACATTGTAACCTCCTCTTTAGAAGGGGACTCTAGATCTCTTGGTAAACCACTTATCGAAAATTCTAGTCAAACAGTCAGCAATACAAAAACAGTGGACTTAGGTCATTCTTATAAGGCTGAACCACTTTAAAAATATTTTGTCTTATTTATTTTATCTGTGATTAATAAATTAGAGATAATCTAATTTTTTACATCAACACCCGGGTTTGGCAGTTGACCGAGGTCAAATAGGGTCCAAAAGCGCCCATTGGTCACTAGATAGGAAGTTTTCAGAGGAAAACAGATCGTTCGTCCGAATCGTAAGGTCTATTCGTGCACGAAATGGACTGTTGGAAATGGTATTCGGTGCCCTTAGAGATTTCATTCATCTTCGTTCAGTTCAGAAGGTTGAATAAGGTCAAACACGGCCCGAAAGCGCCCGGTGATCCTTCAGGATAAAATGGATCGTTCATTCGTACTTTAAGGTTGATTCGCGCACGGGGTGGACCGTTGAATAGGGAATTCAGAGACCTTCGAATATTCATTGAGATTTATCTCACGTGAGGAAGTTGACCTGAGTCAAATGGGGCTCGAGGCTCCCGGTGGACTCCAGATTAGTTTTTGATCTAAAAATGGATTGTTCGCCTGATCCCTAAGGTCGATTCGTGCACGGGGCAGACCGTTGGAAAGGATATCAAGGCCCTTAGAAGATTTATTAAACTTTCACTCAGGTGAGGAAGTTTGACCGCAGTCAAACGGGGCTCAGGAGTGCTCGGTGGCCTCTAGATTGGTACTCGAAGTATGACCCAGGGTCTGCGGTGAACGAGAGAGTGTTAGGGACATAAGGAGGTGCTTAGGGGGGTCCTAGGATGCGGTGTCTATATCTTGTAATCTTATGACATTTCTACTATTTTATTTTTTATTTTAGTTTTCAATTTTAAAGTGTGTCATACTTTCTCATATACACACACACATATACACACTAGAGGAAAATTTGCAAAGTATTGAATATGTATGATTAAGTCAAAAAAATTATGACAAAAATAAGTGTAAATAATTTAAATTTTTGGATAGAATTTTCTCTATTTATAGGATTATCCACCTTGTTTAAGAAAAAAAAAATATTCCAATACAGTACTAATAGTCCATCTTCGACCTCGTAATAATTATAAACTATTATATAACACAAATAAATTTAAAAAATATGGGCAAAGTTACCTTCGTTTATAAGACGAACCACCATGTTTATGAAACAAAAAAATAGGCCTCAAGAATAATACTAATAGTTCGTCTTGGACCTCACATAAACAACGTCATATCCATCAAATGCTAATTTAATTTATAAAGTTTTTTTTTTGCAACACCAATGCTTAAACATGTTTGAAAATTTGGGAAGATATTCCTTTATTTATAGGAATATCCGTCTTGTTTAAAAAATAAAAATTACTCCAACAATAACACTACTATCACAATTATACAATTATGACAAAAATATATTAAATGAACATATAGTTCAATAAACACTACTTTATTTTTTCAATATTTTCTTCCAAGGGTCCGTGGAAGTCCTCGGTGTGAGACAACATCAAGAATTGTAGGTCTTACCACCAATGGGACACTCCACAAAACAAACATATAATCAAATAATCGAATGCATAATTTACTATCAAAACTAATTACACTTGAGAAACTCATTAAATAAAAACTTAAATCAATATTTAGGTTAAGTCCAATAGCTCTATGAAAATCCAAGGCGCAAAATATGACAAGCATAAACTATGTTTAAATTAAGACAATTCAAACTAAAATGCATGAGAAGAATTTCAAACCAAATGAACATTCATTCACTTACCAGGTTATATAATTTTTCTACCATAGAATGCAAATATTTGAATCCTAATAACAATATCAAAATACACACCCAATTTGATTCGGCTTTTTTTAACTAAAAGAATCTCAGTTAATATGCACGCCCAATTTGATAGGGAAGTTAAATTGGAATCCTAATTAATATGCCAACATAGAGAAATAACAAATATAAGAATTTAAAGTCATTGTCTCCCAACTGCTATTCAGCCTCGAGAACTATATTAAAATCTCCCCCACCAACTAAGGACCACTCGCCTATTGAAAAATACCCCCCACCCACAAAGCCCATAATTCTTTTTTGTCCCAGTTGTCACATTTAACGTAACATTAATTTTGCATTGTAAGACTTTAGTAAGTTTAACTTTAGTGCATTTTTTGTCGTTATTGTTACTTTAGGCGGCAATAATTCATTTAGCGCTGAAAGAAGTACCAAAGTCTAAATTTTTAAACAAATATGAAGTATAATAATGAAGATTTAAGACATACCAATATCAAAATATCCAATAATTTATGTGTACTTGAATAATTTCATTATTCGATAACGGAGAAGACATGGTAGAAAAGAAAAATCACAGTTTGGAAACTAAGAATTATGAATCAGCTCTAAAATTTTAATTCCCTATAATTAAACAGAGTTAAAAGTAATAAACAAAGAGTAAATTCTAATTCCCTATAAACAGAGCTGAAATTTGGTAACTAAGAATATGAAGGAAGATTTGATCTGATGAGGTGCCTCTTTGTGCTCGGCACTAGGGGTGTTCAAAAAACTGACCGGACCGACGAACCGAGCCGAACTGCCTTATTTTTGTCATTTTTTTGTTAATCGGTCACTTATTTTTTTAAACCGATCCTCCAGTTTTGAGTTAATATGGTCGGTCTAGACCGACCCGGACTGACAGTATATATATATATAGTTATACTTCTAATGTCAAATAAAAAAAATGCAGGCTAAAATAGTCCAATGCTAAAGTCTATAAACTAAACCTTACACTTTATCGCATTATCAATCAGTCGTTCTTCTTTCTCACACAAGCCAAGATAACAAATCAAAAATAAAAACAAAAACTCTCTCCCTCTCTCACCCAACCAAGATCAGCCTAGCAACCACCCAAACCGGACCGGTGCCTTCGACTGTTCCACCCCTTCTCCTGGTGGCCCACCATGGCATCATAGTCTTCAACCCAACTCGTCCCATCTAGCATCCAACCTCCATAACTTATTTACCAACCGAACACCCCCTTCTGCGATACCCCGGGCATTCTCTCCATGCCGACCTATTTTTGGATTTACAATTAGATATTATTTATACCCCGATCTATTTTTGGATCTATTATTTATACCCAATCTTGCGGAGTTTTATATTTTAAAACCGATTGTTTTTTATCTGATATTTGATTCTCAAGAACGAATATGATGATTTTTGGTTTAGTTTTATATCTAATATGATATTTTTGGTTCAGTTTTATATCTGATTGTTGAGTTGTATATTTTAAAATCTATTATTTTTTGGTCTCTTTTGATGTGGATTGATAATATCAAACATTGAAATTACGAAACCTAGTCACTAAAAAATGTGAAATTGCAAATTTAAATGATTCTACATTTAATTAATGATAGGATCGACAAACTAACCGAATCGGCCCTATAAAAAATTGAACCGAATAGGGTCGGTTAACCGACATTATCGGTCCGGTCTGGTTACATTTTTCAGATGACCGACATAGTCGGTCTGGCCTAAAAAAACTTCAAAACCGAATTGAACTGGATCGCGAACACCCCTACTCGGCACGTGTGTACAGATTTGAGTAGATTTATATTTGTGTAGATTTAAGCATGTTCTTCCAAATGCATTTAACTCCCCAATACAATATTTCATTATAAAAAAAAGAAAATTAAGAAGAAAGAACCAAAAGTAACATAAAAATATGGATTAATGTCACTATAATCCATTATTAGAACAGAGAAAATTTTATGTTCAGAACTTAAGCATCAGGAAATAATTATAATGATTGGAAACCTACTCATTAAGGGTAGTTATACATATAGACACCTTAGCCTAGGACCCCTATAAGCACCACCTTAGGTCCCTAGCACTCATTCATCGCAAACCCTGTGTCATACTCCGAGTACTAATCTAGAGACCATCGGGGGCCCAAGGGCCCATTTTACTACAGTCAACTTTCTCGTCTGAGCGAAAGCTCAATGGATCTTTAAAGGGATTTGATTACCCTTTTCCAATGGTCCATTTCGTTGGTAAATCGGCCTTATAGTCGGAACAAACAGTTCATTCGACTATCGAAAACTGATCCAGAGGCCTTCAGGCACTCCCGGTCCCCATTTGATTCTGGTCAACTTTATCACCTGAGAAAAATCTGAATTAATCCTCTAAGGGCTCTGAATTACTCTTCCAACGGTCCCACCATGCATAAATTGGCCTTACGGTATAGAAGAATGATCCATTTTACCCAAAAACTGATCTAGAGGCCACTAGGCACTCCCAGGCCCCATTTGAATCCAATCAACTCTCTTGCTTAAACGAAGCTCAATAAATCTTCAAAGGGCTCTAAATTCCCTTTCCAATAGTCTATCCCCTACGCGAATCAGCCTATGGTACGAACGAATGACTTATTTTACTCCGAAGGGTCAACGGGCGCTATCGGGACCCGTTAGACCTTAGTCAACTTTCTGAATCGAACGAAGCTGAATGAAATCTTGAAAGGCACTGAATAACCTTTCCAACGGCATGTCTCGTGAATGAGTCGGACTTACAGTTCCGATGAACGATTCGTTTTCCTTCGAAAACTTCATGTCTAGTGACTGACAGGTGCTTTCAGGCCTTGTTTAACCTCTGTCAACTCCCAAACACGGGAGTAGATCCATGGATTCTTAAAGGTTAGTCTACCTTGTGCGTGATTTCAACATTCGAATTGCATTTTATGACCATTTTCTGAAGAACTTGTCCTAGACTGTCGAATGGTACCCTCGCTATCGGCGGTGTGCCTGAGGTTCGACGTTGAAAGACAGGTCTAGGACCAGGCCGATCGGCACCCCCCTTGGCCCTATAAATAAAGTCCATGGCCTCACTTTGAAAGGTACCTCTGATCATCCCTCTTAGTATTCAGAGAACATTCTTTCGAATTCAGAGTTGTTCTGTTCCTAAAAAGCCCATTTCTCACATTCCATTCCATCATTTTCTTACTTCATTTAGTAAATTCCCCCCATCTCTTTATACAACCTTTATCTCATTGTAAGATCAATATATCTACCCTCAAGATAAACATTAAACATTCATAACGAGGTCCAAATCTCCATCCTTTTCTCTAAAGTCTCTTATTTTTGTATTAGTTGCATTATTTCTACTTTAGCACTTTATTACATCACAAATCTCAAACCTTTATTACTAGTAATTGCATACACCCTATTTTCATAAAAAAGAAAAAGAGGCTTTATCTATAAATTCCTAATGATGGATTCTCACTACACATTCTCACTTTTAAAGCACGTTTCTTTCTACACACACATATAAAATAATTCCCCTGCCTGGATTTACGGATTGAACCCCATCCCATATTATATTTGAACTACTTGGACTTTGATGCCCCCAGGCTAAGTATGCATCTTAGGTCTTTATTACTTTACTTCATTACATCACACATCTTAATTTCAAACTTTTTACTATTAGTATTCGGACATATTTTATTTTCATAGAAAAACCTAAAAATAAGAAAACGAGGATTCACTTGTAAATCCCAAACGGGGATTTCTCATCACACTTTCTCACACTAAAATACCTTTTTCTACATAAACATATAATAAAGTCCCCGGTTAGATTTATGGGTTAAACTCCACCTCATATTGTCTTCGAACTATGTGGACTTTGATGCCCCCCGGGCTACGTAGGCGTCTTGGGTAAATCCCTCGACTCGAGTCCTCCCACATACTTTTGTTACTTTATTCTCGTCATATATTCATGATATATATATTTTATACGCTTAATTTTTTTTGTCTTATCTGATATGCACAATCGTTCTTCCATAACGATTTGTGAATCGACAAACAATTACATTATATTTTTAAATGCTATTTTGGGAGCACTCCTAAAGATGACCTCACTCCACCGTTATCCCTGACACGAGTCGAGAAATTCCATCCTACATTTATATTATGCACACAAGCACACACATCACGGAGTTCTACAGAAGAAGATTAACACATGCCCATGAGAGATCGAAAGGGCTGGATGGGTGCCTAAGACCTTCCCATTCCGTAACTTAGTCCCCAGACCCTTTAACTACTTGGCTTAGCAAGCATCAGTATTTTCCTTGATGTCGTTCTCTCAAGGCAGCAACATTTATTTTGCATGTTTTGTACAAAACAGGTTGGAAACTCTATCTTTACATATGACCCCATATAGGTGACGATCGAGCGCCCCGATAAAGGACGTAATCCCACGCGCACACTGGAAGGGAAAGGACGGAGAGATCCACCTCGGGAGGACCCCATCGACCCCGAGTTTGTCGGTTACCATGCAAAAATCTGCCAAAATTCCGGGTCGGTGTACGGCTCAAATTTTCACGTTATTTCGCCTTTTTAAAAATAGGACACTGCCCATAAGCTTTGAAAATAAGTCAAACCTTGTCTTACCGATTTTTAAACCCTATTATCCCAGACTCGGGTCCTGTCCAACATTTTTTTTTGTATTTAGGCAAACCTAATACAAGTGAAAACCTAATAATAATAATCATGCTGAGATTCATCTCCTTTTTTCTCCTATTATAAAAACCAAAATACCAAAAATGTTTTCCCTCTATTTTTCAAATATTAATTCGAACCGTTTTCCCTCTCAGGTCGATTGCATACTCGGTATTGGCTTGGCTCCCTATTGACTTCAGTCTTTTATCAAATCGCTAGAAGCTTTGTCCCTTTCTTCTGCTACTTCGTCCAAGTTTAGAATCTACCTTCACGAGCTCTATATGGATAACATTGACCAAGCACCAAATGTTCAGCCAGATCTGATGGCCATCTTAGCCTAACTCAGTGCTAATAATGATAATCTTCAAATCGAGGTCCATGAAATGCAGTGACACTGGGCCCAGATTCCCAAAGAACCCGAGGTTCTCTTTACTCATGCAATTGGTCCACCTACTCCTGAGCCTTCCTGGGTCCCGGAAGAGTATCAGCATGCTCTGCATGCCCAACCGGCAAATGGGTCGCCACTAGCTCAACTCCCAATTCCAAACCTTTCCCAGCCAGGGGTTAATCTTCTAGCACCCTTGGATCATAATGAGGAGGAACCAAACAAGGTCAAGTAAAACCTCAAACTGTTGTAAAAAAAGTTCGACCAAGTCAATATATCTGGGAACTACATGGACTATACCCATATATCTCCTTATCCTAAAGCTAGATTTCCAGAAAAATTCAAAATACTGAACATCGAGAAGTTTGGGAGAAGTGGACCCCCAATTATTCACCTCTGAAGCTATCACTGAGCCATGACCCTCTTTGGTGTCTCCAAAGAGATAATGGCCTAGATGTTTCAATCGACCTTGAAATAAAGCACCCTCCAGTGGTTTCTAACCCTCAAAGAATCCAAGATCTTTAGTTGAGAGGATGTCGCCCAAAAATTAATGTCTTAGTACAAGTACAACCAAAAGTTAGAGGTTACGCACTCAGGTCTAGAGCTTCTTAAGGAAAACCCTAGGGAAATAGTAAGTAGCTTCGTACAAAGGTGGAGAGAGAAAGCTACTACTATGACCAATAGGCCCTCTAAGGAGGAACAAGTTAGTATTGTGAAGAAGAACTTATTGCCTTATATCCGAGCATCCATGGGAGGATAATATTACCCACACTTTCGAGCCCTTCAAGAGGCTGGTGTAGAAATTGAGGAAGGTGTCACCAAAGTGGACTTTGATCCAAAGAAAGTGGCAAGACAATTCACTCCCCGAAAGTATGAGAAGTCTGTCAGTGCTACAATCTCAACCATCAACAACATTTCATAATATGCTACTTCTTGGGCACCAAAAATTCGCCTTAACCTTACCAAGAAAGAATACACTGAGCTTCACGCTCCCCTGTCTAAAGTCTACCAGTCCCTATTAAGTCCATGACCAAACCCACTCCCTAAAAACTTCAAACCCAATGCATGTTGTGATTTCCACCACTCCACAGGTCATACCACCTATCAATTCTTCCACCTTAGAAATGTAGTCCAATGCCTCATTGATCGTGTATCATCGCCCCACCAGCTAATCCTAAACCCAATACCACTCATTACCCACTTCCAGTACATATAAATGCCACATTTCAAAAAAGTGCCTAGTATTTGACCCATTTACTCAAATCTTGCCCAACAAAACATCCAGCATCCCTACAATCTCACCTAAACTCCTCAAGGTTTTCCCATCCTTTCTCCTATAGCCTACTGATGATACGCAAATATTACGTCTTTCATCCTTCGAACCTACACATTTTATCCCCCTCGGGTATCTTATTCCCTATATTTATGATCGTTAACCAGACAACCTCGGATTTCTACGTTAACATGTTTTGCAGGGGTTAATTGAGCTTTTATAAGTATTTGGATGCTAAGTGTGAAGTTCGAACGCTTTTCGCTCGATTTTCGTATGCAATCGCACGTCCAAGGGAATTTTAGTCTTTTTACGGAAGTTGTAGCCCTCCTCGTAAGCTTCGCGTGGCCGTGAACGGTGCGTGAACCCAATTCATGATGAAGAAGTTACGGGATTTTTAGCGGAAGGAAAAATAATGAAACCAAAAGAGGAGGAGAAGAGGAGGAAAAGGAATGCAGTAGGCTGCCTTGGCTGATACCTGCTTGATCGATCGATCGACCAAAGGGGTCTATCGATCAATCATTCTCGACAGTTGGATATTTATTCACCATCGGTCGATCGATCCCATGGGATCGATCGATCGATCCTTCTCGACATTTGGATATTTATTCGCCATCGATCGATCGATCCCCTGTTTCCAGGAGATATTTTGCCTTTACTTTTCTTTTCTCTTTTCTTTTCTATTTAAATTTCAATTTACTATATAAAGAAATTTTGTTGTAATATCTGATATACTTAGTTTTTAGAGGATAGTTTAGGTTAGGGTTTGGGTTTTTGGTTAGTTCTTCTTCATTTCTCTTTGGATTGACACCCTTTTTGGTATGTAAGTTGACTATTCATTACCCTCTCCATTAATATAGTTTATATTTCATTAATTCTTGCTTTTTAGATAATTTACATGCTTTGTTAATTAGGTTTACGTGCTTTCTTCCCGTGCTTTCTAGTGTAACTTTACTGCATTTATTTATCGCTTTATTTACCGCGTTTTCAACATGCTTTCTAGCTATTTTAAATTAGGTTGTGTTTGAATGGAACTCACTTGAGTTGACGCGTTGCTTTGATTTGGTGATGGCATTTACGGGTTTATTTTGGGTGCATTGTCCTAATTATTGCGCCTAGGAGATTTGACGGAGCATATCATGTATGTCCCGTGCTTACAACCTTGCGTGCGCAATTTCTGAGATATTTGTTAACGCCAAAATCCTATTAGGCTTTTATACGGATTTAGGGGCGTGACATACCTTGATTCAATTAACTATCGAAACGAGACGCATTCTAAATAACTCGTCGACCCATGTATCCATTTTACACAAATTAACTCGGGTGAGGGATATTCGACGCAACCTATAGCTTTACTCGCTTTGTTAATATTGATTCATTTCCCTCGCCTAAATTAATATTTCCCTTTTTTGCATCTTTTCCTTTTAGTTGTAATTTATCTTTTTCACTTTTATTTTAGAGCACTAAATAATATAAATTCTATCATCTCGTCCTTGTGGATTTTCGATACCCGATTTACTGTTGTGCTTTCCTCGCAAGTGTAATAGTAATTTAGGTTTTTTTGTATTATCGTGGTGAAACGAAAACAATGACTGTGCACCTTACACACGCACACTTTTCACTCGGTAGTCATAATGGCCCCGTTGCCGGGGATGAGTTTGTTTTAGACTTTATTTGATTTAGTATTTCATAGTATTTTCTTTATATTTGTATTATTTGCTAATATTTTGTAGGACTTCCACATTTGAGCACTTAGAAACGCTCGAATTTTTCCCGCGCGCACTTACTTTGTGGAATCCGCCACTTGAGCCATTTTTGGGGTAAGCATGTCTTATTCCAATTTTTTCGGTAATCATTGTTATAATTCTCAAAATTCTTGCAAACCTATGACTTTCGGTGAGTACTTAGAATCCCAAAGTATAACAAATTGAAATATGACTTTGGGCGAGTATAACGAAAGTCAAAATTTGGGTTATTGGAATTTTGATGATGATAATGATTTTGGGCCTTTACCTCCTTATAATAGGAATTTGGAAACTAATTCGAATAGTTTTCAAAATTCCTATATGAATGAGTTTTCGTTTAAGTCTGATAGTAACTTTCAAAGTTCCCATTTTCATGCATCCGCACCTCGACCTATGACATTCGGTGAGGGCTTGCGTATGTATGAAAATGAGACAATTGAAACTCATTATCGGGAAGAAAATCGTTTGTGGGAATAGGAGTTGGTTTTATTATTTGAGTCCGACGATAATTTTTCTTCTCGAGGTCGAGGAATGTTTTGAACCAAAAGAGGTACTTTTGCCTACTTTGGAACAAACCATTCTAGACTTTGCCCACTGCATAATAGATATTGAAAGTGAGGATGAAAATGACGTAATATCTATTTGCAATGAAATGATTTCTTCTTTGGCCCCCAAAGAAGAACATTTCATTGAAAATTATATTATTTTCTTCGAAACTCAATCTTCATGCGATGATGATTCATCTCATGAGTTTGAATTTCTTTCATCCCCGTCTTCATTCTCTATTATCACACCGTTACAAGTACCCGATGATTCGGTTTCAAACTTTAATGTTTTAAACCTTTTCGCCGATGAGGAGTACTTGCTCGAGTCGCCTTCCACGGTCGTATTTGTGCCTTCGTGTGCGCCGCCTCCCATTCCAATTTCAAAATCCTTGGGAGGTTATTCGGATTTTCTCGGTCCCCATATGTTTTTGTCAGCCGTTCAATCCAACCCCCCCCCCCCCCCCCCACCCATCGTCCCTCCAAAACTTTTAATTTGCGATGGTTCCTTTCTTATGCCTTACACATGCCTTCCGTTGTTTAAACGGAAATCATATTTTTGGGAGGGCATGCTTGTATGTGAGGGTACACCGGTTATCCTCCAAAGTCAAATCGTTTTTATGGTGGACCCTCAGCTATTTACACTTCTAGTGTATAGTTAGTGTGAAGCCTAAATAGTAGGTTGTATATAGTTATCTTTTTATCTTTTTCTTTCCTTTTTAATTTAGTCTAGTGCAATTAGTTAACTTTTTGTTATTTGTTTTTTCTATGCTCGGTACTAACTTGTTTTGTAGATTCTTTGGACTTGTTCTTATGGGGATCGCACCAATTTTGGGCAATATCGCTCTTTTCCTCTTTTTAACTTGGTTCTTAATTCACATTGAGGACAATGTCAAGTTTTAAGTTAGGGGGTGTGGTATATTCTATCCATTTCTTTGTTTAGTCCATGTTTTTGCTCATATGTTAGTTACTTAGTATGCTTTTCTTAGAAAAATTAAAAAAAAATAAAAATATTTTCTTTCTTTTTTTCTCCTTTATTGGGCATTTTGCCTTTGTTTTCGATGATAAATTTCAATAATTGCCCGATCCAATAGACAACCCAATGATGCATGTTCTCGATTTAAGAAGTTATTAGACTTTAGTTTTCCATTATTGATATTATGAATAACTTCATGAATTAAACTTTAATCCCATGAGCACATGGACTTTTCGAAGATAGATCTGAGATCGGGGAATTGAACAAGGTCACGATACGGAATAGGTATCCATTACCTCGAATCGATGATCTGTTCGACCAGCTGAGGGGAGCAACTTTCTTTTTGAAGATAGATCTAAGGTCGGGGTACCATCAGCTACGTATTAGGGAGCAGGATGTTTCAAAGACTGCTTTCTTGACGAGATATGGGTCCTATGAGTTCAGGGTGATGCCATTTGACCTCACAAATGCTCCAGCCGTATTCATGGACTTAATGAATCGTATGTTCAGAGAGTTCTTGGATCAGTTTGGTATCGTCTTCATAGATGACATTTTGATATATTCACACTCCGGGGAGGAGTATGCCGAGCACTTGAGATAGGTTCTTCAGACTCTACGAGAGCATCAGTTATATGCTAAGTACGAGAAGTGCAGATTCTGGTTGCAAGAAGTACAGTTCTTGGGGCATGTTGTTTCTGAACAGGGGATAGCAGTTGACCCGAGTAAAGTGTCAGCGATGAGGGAGTGGGGATAGCCCACGACACCGACGGAAGTGCGTAGTTTCTTGGGGTTAGCCGGATACTACAGGAGATTCATTCGGAGATTATCCAAAATAGCGGGTCCATTGACGAACCTGACTCGCAAAGGGGTACCATTTATTTGGGATGATGCTTGTCAATTGGCTTTCAACGAGCTGAAAGACAAGCTTACTTCAGCATCAGTCCTTGCCTTACCGAAGCCGGGTGCGGAGTACCTGGTTTACACCGATGCCTCTTTACAGGGACTTAATGGAGTAATTCAGCAGAAGGAGAAGATTATAGCTTTTGCCTCCCGTAAGCTTAAGCCGCATGAAAAGAATTACCCCACCCACGACCTGGAGTTAGCAGCGGTCGTGTTTGCATTGAGGATATGGAGGCATTATTTATTGGGGGAGAAATTCCGCTTGTTCACAGACCACAAGTCACTGCAGTACCTGTTCACTCAGCGAGAGCTGAATATGCATCAGCGCAGATGGTTAGAGTTTGTGAAGGACTATCAGTTCGACATACAGTATCATCCGGGGAAGGCCAACGTAGTTGATGATGTGTTGAGCCGTAGATCTGTAGACGATGTAGCGGATGTCTGGAAAGCAAAGTAGAAGGATTCGGGTCACCAGGAGGCAGTAGCCCGTTCCTTCATATCTGTTATGACAGCCACACCCGAGATTGTTACGAGGGTGATACAGGCACAGACCATAGACCCGTTTTTCCAGGAGCTGATTGTACGACTTTTAGCCGAGGCTGCCGAGTCCTATTCTGTTAGTTCTGATGGGGGTTTGTGGTTTACTGGGAGATTGGTGGTTCCAGAAGGAGCAGAATTATGTCATGCAGTGATGACTCAATCTCACGGGTCCCGATTTCCGGTACATCCTGGAGGAGATAAGATGTACCAGGATATGAGGCGACAATACTGGTGGAGTGGAAGGAAGAAGGACATCGCTGAGTTCGTATCCAAGTGTTCTACCTGCCAGCTGGTAAAGGTGGACAACCAAAAACCGTCAGGGTTGCTTCAGCCATTAGAAGTACCCGCATGGAAGTGGGAGAGTATTTCCATGGACTTTATTACAGGGTTGCCTACATCACAGCGGGGCCACGACTCTATCTGGGTGATTGTAGATCGTTTGACCAAGGTGGCTCATTTTCGGCCAATGCGGACAGACTATACCACGGGTCAATATGCTCAGTTGTTCATTGCTGAGATTGTCAGATTACATTGGGTGCCCCTGAATATTGTGTCAGATAGAGACAAGATTTTCGTGTCATATTTTTGGGAAAGCTTTCAGGAGGCTATGGGTACTGAGTTGAGGTTGAGTTCAGCTTATCACCCACAGACAGATGGACAGACAGAGAGTACTAATCAGATGTTGGAGGATTTGCTACGCATTTGTGTTCTTGATTTTGGAGGAGGTTGGGAGCCACATCTTCCACTGGTAGAGTTTGCTTATAATAACTCTTATCGGTTCACTATTGGCATGGCTCCATTCGAAGCTTTGTATGGCAGGCCTTGTCGTTCCCCAACTTATTGGCTAGAGGTGTGGGATAACAAGTTTCTAGGACCAGAGGTGATTCAGTAAACCTCCGCGAGGATTGAGATGATCAGGAGTCGCATTCGAGTAGCCCAGGACAGGCAAAAGAGCTACGCCGATGCGAAACGGTTCTTCCGGGAGTTTAATGTGGGGGAACAGGTGTTACTACGCGTGTCTCCTATGAAAGGAGTAATGAGGTTCGGGAAGAAAGGGTACGTGGGACCATTTCCCATCATCGAGAGGATTGGGCCGGTAGCATACAGATTGGGACTACCAGAGCATTTACACCGCATTCACGATGTATTCCACATCTCGTCGTTGAGACGATATCTACAGAATGATATGGCCCTTACTCACATCGCGATAGATAAGATAGACTTACAGCCTGACAGCTCTTACGAGGAGAGACCGGTGGCTATCCTAGACTATAGTGAGAGGAGATTGAGGTCGAAGATAGTTCCACTTGTACGGGTCCATTGGGAGCATCATAATGTGGAGGAGTCACTTGGGAGCGCGAGGCAGATATGCGCGAGAAATACCCAGATTTATTCTTACCAGGTATGCCTTATTTTTCAAATTTCGGGACGAAATTCCGTTATTAGGGGGGGGAGTATGTAATACCCCGTATTTTTATGCTATAATTAATTTGGGGATTTATTAAATTTAATGTGAATTAATTATTTAATATAAATCCGGAAATTAATTATGTTATAATTATTAACGTGATGAGAGTTAGTAATTATGGAAAATTTGTTAAATATTACTAATGAGCAAAGTAATATATAATATTGGTTATATTAAATGTCACGAGTGAATAAAATGACAATTTTAGAAATTTGAGTCGGGACGCGCCTGTGTTGCGTCGGGACTAAATATTGATGAATAAAAGTGAATATATTATAAGTCGCTCGTATGGTCGTTTTGAGTGCGCTAAAGTGTCCGGAAGGGTCGATATAGTCAAAAAAGTGTACCCGGGGGTTTAGTTTGGGTCTCGGGGCGTTTTTAGGCTTAATTAGTACCCCGGGAGGGCATTTTAGACATTTTACATTTTTGGGTAATTAAACCCACGAAAATTCAAGGGATATATCAGATGCCTAAGGTTGTCTTATAGGGTTAAAACAACCAAAGACAAGTGACGGCCATAGGAGAGGGAAGGAGAGGCTTTTCCAAGCAATCCAAGGGCAATGATTCACCCGGTTGCACCGCCACCACCACCAACGCGTAGATCGCACGACGGGGAACGCAACCACACCAAATTCATCATCAAACCAGAACGTCGAAAATCACAGGCAAGTTTTTATCTTGCTTATCTTCATTAATGCATCACTCATGTTAGTCTAGGGATGATTAGGATGAGTTTTATGGAAGAAAACCCAAATTTGAGATAGGAAATCGCATGTAGTAATGGTTTAAATGTTATTCTGGAAACCCCTTCACATTTAGAGGATTAAACCACAAAATTTTGATGTTTTAGAAGAAGAAAATTCTGGAAAAGATTTATTAGAACCATATTAAAGAGATTTCTAAGGTTCTTGAGATTTACATGAATTTTGGCCTGTTAATCTATGATTATCAATGGAAATTTGCATACTTTACGTAAAAGATGTATGGAATGGATTTATATTATTAGTAGTATAAATTTATGGACGTTTGGGGATGAAAAGTTTGGATTTGGATGGATTTATGTGAGAAAACCCATAACTGGTAACTGCAGAATTCGCCATACCTGATCAACCCCTTCTGGCAGGTTCATATTTCCTTTTTTTTTAATTATTTGAATTCAATTTAATGAGAAATAATCCTTGGACACCCTTATTAAAATGTTTTGGGAGATAAAGATGACTAGTGGGATTTATTAATGAATAAGAGACCTTCAATGTAAGGCGAAATCTATATTTTTGGAGTGTTTATATCTAAGGGACGATGAAATTTTGTATTAAAGGGAGAGATTACGTAAAATGGTTACGATGGAAAATAGATGAATACCTACTGAATTTTTATACTTGGGAGGATAGAGTACATGAGTGTTACGTAGTAAGTTGGAATAATACCTCGAATTAAAGTTAGAGACGAACCGTTATACGTGATAATTAATAATGAGATATGAGGATAAATGTCGTAACTATGGGATTTGAGATGTATCTAAAATTGATATGGTAATATTAGTATAGTTATATGATTGTGTATGCATATACTATCTATGTGTGAAAATCGTGCCCGCGCTACTTGCTATCCCTGAGGTTACCGCGTTGGGACAGTCTTATCTCGATGGGACCTTTATGGGGGATATTGACTTGTACCCTAGAAGATAGATATCCTTGGTACAGGCTATCGAATAGATAGTTCAGACGGTCCTAAGAGACGTGGGGGCATGTGCTATCCTCTTAGAGACTTGAAATCTATGCTTCGCCTCAATATTGTTTGTGTATGTGTTAATACAGTTCGAGAGTGATTCCGAGCTTGTATTTCCCTTAGTACGAGAGATACGAGAATTGGATAGCAGAGTAGGCACGCACCATAACTTTTATGTGGGGTGCTGTTAGAATATATATATTATACGAGTATTTAATATATATATATATATATATGAAATTCTAAAATTTGGAACTGTCTACTGTGTTATGGTAAGTAAGAAATGAATCTTGACTTCAATTTGGAAATACTAGTCTGAAAAGTATAATATGACACTAGGAAACTTTATTAATAAATAAAGTTAAAAAGGAGAGCTTTGTTATCAAATGAGACTTTCCTTTTAAACAATTACATTGTTCAGTTTTAAATCTTACGAGTAACCTAAGATAAGTTAAAACATTGGGAAGTTTAGTGCGGTATAAGATAGATAATCCGTTGGGAAGGTTAGTACGATAGGCGTGCACATTAGAAGAGAGGTGAGAATTTCTCAAGAGAGTGACCCACTAATATGTTGTTGCATTGGTCTGTAAATAATTTAAATACTTGCTAAACGAATTTTAAATCATATACACTATCGGGCTCTGACCCATTTCTATTTATCTTTCTCTATTGTATATATATGTATATATTACAGGTGCCCAGCCACAGGGGCGTCTTGCATAGGATCCTTTGGAAGGAACGTGCTGCAGCTTAGGTGGAAGTTGCAGGACTCTTGCGTAGACAACTTCATTTATTTGACTCCACTCCTACCACATTCATTTAGTGGTTCATGTGTCGCCCTCTCCATTATTCAGTTGTTTATTTGGACATTGTGATTCAGATATTTCTAGTATTGTCACTTTGGGATTTATTACGGTCTGGATGTTTTACTTTTAAGTTTTAATGTTGGGATTTAGTTGTTGAATGTTTAAAGTATTTGGATTATATGTTTTAGGATTATTGTGGTGTGATTCTTTAAATATTGAATTGTTGTAAATAATTAAATCTTTGTTTTCAAAATAAAATTTGGAAAGTAATGTTAAAAAAATGGTTTTTGACACTTAGCTTAATTAATTAGGGTGTTTAAATTGGAATAGTTATTTTTACGACAGTGATGCTAAGAATGAACCAACCGTTCACCTTGATTTTAATTTAATAAAGGAGTGATCGCCCGATATTTAATTAGGCGGGGTGTCACAGGTGGTATCAGAGCATCAGGTTCTAGTGTCCTTAGGATCTGTACGGCTTATTTCGCTTTCAGCTTAACATTTTTTGCTATAGAGCCCTATTTTAGGATTGTTGTATTCCTGCTTTTACGTTTACGTTTTCAGCTATTTGAGATTTGATAATAACTGCAGACTAATAAATTTCTCCACGTTTCAGATGCCTCTGAGACGTGCACCAAAGGATAGGCGTGCCCAAGCCGAGCAGCCAGCAGCTCCGGCACATGGTACTATGAATTCTAATGAGGTAGCCGCTATTGTTGCTCAGGCGGTTAATGTCGCGCTAGCGGTGGTTCAGCGGGCTCCACCCCAGATTCAGGCAGTGGCGCCAGTACCTGCACAGCTTCCATCTGCATGGGAGCGGGTTAGGGATGCCTTTCAGAAGGCGCATCCCCCTGAATTCTCTGGTAGTTCAGATATCATCATCGTCAGCGAATGGAAGAAAGACATCCAGCGGCATCTTCGTATGTATGAGTGCACAGACGTACAAAAACAGTTGTTGGCTTCCTTTAAGCTGGTAGGGGCCGCTTTGCAGTGGTGGGAGTCCACCACCACCTTGGAGGAGAGGGGAACGATCCCGTTTCAGTCATTTTGGGAGCCGTTTGATCGCAAGTACTTTCCACCCGCCGTGCAGACTGAGATGAGGTGGAAACTACTGAACTTGAAACAGGAGAATTCTACCATTGCTGAGTATGAGGAGGAGTTTACGAGACTTCTCACCATAGTGCCAGATGAGGCACCCACTGAGGGTAAGAAGATAATGTTGTTTATGGACGGGTTAGCTTGGAGGATCCGTCAGCACCTTATAGGGAATCTATCTCTGAGTACTTTCACTGATGTACTCAATGCTGCATTACTACATTGCCAGGATCACCGCTTCCACCTGCAGGGAAGCAAGAGAGCAGGAGAGTCTAGCCAGCAGGGCAGGACTGGGGGTAGTAGTGCTAGTGGAGCACCATCTCAAGGACAGACTCGTCAGCACGAGCAGAGTTCCCATCAGGGGGACCCTGCTAAGCGATTCCGTTCAGGTGATTCCAGACAGGGATTTGGGGGTTATAGGCAGGGCCAGCAGGGCCAACACCGACAACAACAGGGTCAGCAGCAGGGCCAACAGCGTTTCCACCAGGGCCAACAGGGCTAGTGGCGTGGTGGTAACGGCCAGCAGGGCCGTGGCCAGCAGGGTCAGAGGTGAGGTAACTTCAAGGGCCGATGTTTTGGGTGCGGTAAGCATGGCCACAGGCGCCAGGATTATCCGGAGGGAGAGAGGGCCCCACAGCAGCAGGGTGCCCGCAATGAGCCACATAGGCCACTTTTTCCAGCTGCCCTCCTAGCACCAGCCCAGGTACCAGCCCTACCAGCCATTCCAGCAGCCCCAGTGCAGCAGGGGCAGTTACAGTATGGACGTGTCTATAACGTCCACCAGGCAGCAGCTTCACAGGCACCACCCGCGATTGAGGGTATGTTTCCTATCCATGGTACTATGGGTCGAGTTTTGTTTGATACTGGGGCGACGCACTGTTTTATAGCTATGCATTTGCGAAGGCCTTAGGGTTGTTAGCCACAGCAGAGAGTACGGTGACGTGTGTAGACTCACCACTGGGGAGTGGTTCGCTTATTTTCTTTATATGCCGGGGAGTAGGGGTAGATATTGGTAGCTTGGTATTACCTGCAGACATGTTAGTATTAGATATGCATGAGCATGATGTTATTATCGGTATGGATTGGTTCGCAGCTTACAGAGCCATGATTGATTATTTCGGTGGGAGTATTGTCTTTGCCATTCCGGGGTAAGAGATGTTTGTAGTGGCGATGCCTCGCCCAGAGGGAGGTTCGACCTCACATTTGTATTACATAGAGAAGGATACCTTTAAGGAGGTTGTGATTCCCTTAGACTCGATCCCAGTTGTTCGTGAGTATTCCGATGTATTCCAGGAGATACCTGGCCTACCCCCCCAGTCGAAAGATAGACTTTGTCATAGATTTATTACCAGATACTAGACCGATAGCACGCTCTCCATACCGTATGGCTCCGGCAGAGATGTGAGAGTTACGAGATCAGATAGAGCAGCTGTTAGGTCAGGGCTTCATTCGCAGGAGTACCTCACCTTGGGGCGCTCCAGTCTTGTTTGTGAAGAAGAGAGATGGCTCACTGAGGTTATGTGTGGACTACCGGGAATTGAACAAGGTCACGATACGGAATAAGTATCTATTATCTCGAATCGATGATCTGTTCGACCAGCTGAGGGGAGCAATATTCTTTTCGAAGATAGATCTGAGGTAGGGGTACCATCAGCTATGTATTAGGGAGCAGGATGTTTCAAAGACTGCTTTCTTGACGAGATATGGGTCCTATGAGTTCAGGGTGATGCCATTTCGCCTCACAAATGCTCCAGTCGTATTCATGGACTTAATGAATCGTGTCTTCAGAGAGTTCTTGGATCAGTTTATCATCGTCTTCATAGATGACATTTTGATATATTCACACTCCGATGAGGAGCATGTCGAGCACTTGAGATAGGTTCTTCATACTCTACGAGAGCATCAGTTGTATGCTAAGTACGAGAAGTGCGGATTCTGGTTGCGAGAAGTACAGTTCTTGGGGCATGTTGTTTCTGAACAGGGGATAGCAGTTGACCCGAGTAAAGTGTCAGCGATGAGGGAGTGGGGACAGCCCACGACACCGACGAAAGTGCGTAGTTTCTTGGGATTAGCCGGATACTACAGGAGATTCATTCGGGGATTCTCCAAAATAGCGAGTCCATTGACGAACCTGACTCGCAAAGGGGTACCATTTGTTTGGCATGATGCTGGTCAATTGGCTTTCGACGAGCTGAAAGATAAGCTTACTTCAGCACCAGTCCTTGCCTTACCGAAGCCGGGTGAGGAGTACCTGGTTTACACCGATGCCTCTTTACGGGGACTTGGGGGAGTAATTAGCAGGAGGAGAAGGCTATAGCTTTTGCCTCCCGTAAGCTTAAGTCGCATGAGAAGAATTACCCCACCCAGGACCTGGAGTTAGCAGCGGTCGTGTTTGCATTGAGGATATGGAGGCACTATTTATTGGGGGAGAAATTTCACTTGTTCACAGACCACAAGTCACTACAGTACCTGTTCACTCAACGAGAGCTGAATATGCGTCAACGCAGATGGTTAGAGTTTGTGAAGGACTATCAGTTCGACATACAATATCATCCGGGGAAGGCCAGCGTAGTTGCTGATGTGTTGAGTCGTAGACCGATAAACGATGTATCAGACGTCTGGAAAGCAAAGTGGAAGGAGTTAGGTCACCAGGAGGTAGCCCGTTCCTTCATATCTGTTATGACAGCCACACCCGAGATTGTTACGAGGGTGATACAGGCACAGATCACAGACCCGTTTCGCCAGGAGCAGATTGTATGACTTTCAGCCGAGGCTGCTGAGTCCTATTATGTTAGTTCTTATGGGGGTTTGAGGTTTACTGGGAGATTGGTGGTTCCAGGAGGAGCAGAATTACGTCATGCAGTGATAACTCAGTCTCACGGTGTGACACCCCGACTAATTAAATATCGGGTAGCTACTCCTTTATTAAATTAATACAAAATGCCAAGTTGGTTCAGTTCATAGTATCACTGTCGAAAATATTTTAATATTAACTAACCACCTAGTATTTAAAAAGTGAGTTGTCCATTTTAAATTAAATCTGATTAACATGCAATAAATGAATAATGAAAAGTTAACATAACCAACACAATATAGTCACAATAGAATAATCAACCAATAATAAAGAGTCTGGAGGAAAAACTCCTCATAACAAACCAAATTTCGAAATAAAAATCCAAGGCTGCATCACTAAAATTAATTACAACCCAAAGTCTATGATAACTGAATAATTAAGATGTCTCTAAAAGGAATGGGCGACATGCCCAACAAATGATAAAACTGATAATAGAGTCAAGATCGAAGATGGAGGCGTTTACTATCAAGGTCCTGTAACTTCCACAGCAGCTATAGCACGTCACCTGAATAAAACTCCTATGCATGGTGTCCTTGTGGCTGGGCACCTAAAAAGGTTTTTACAAAAATAGATTTGAAAGAAAACGGGTCAGATCCCGAATGTGAAAATAAATTTTAAAAATGCAAGTTTTTAATATCATTAAACAGTGAATATAAAGTACATGATAGTGTGTGCACTCACATGAGTTCCTCACCTCTCAACTGATTGTGCACTCCTATCGTACCCTTACTCATTTCTAGTTGCTCTCATACCTATCTAGTCCAAAGCCAAATCTAACATTTCTATGTAATATCCAACTCAAATCCCAACATCTTCTATTTACTGGAGTATTGTACCTTATTACACAGTTCTCCCCACTTTAGCAATACAATTTATTAGAAACCATACATTTTCACTTTACAACCGTTGCTATTATTTATACTCATAATTATTCGCGATAATTCATTTCAATCAACAGTATATTATTCTCACCAAAAATATACAATACTAGCACCCCGAGACTAAGCTGCGATGCACACATACTCTGCTATCAAATCCCGGTACATCACGTACATGATGACCACGTATTCCGAATCTCTCAGGAATCGTTTCATTAACAACAATCACAAACAATGGAGGCAAACATAGTTCACATCACATGGGTCACGCACATACCTACGCTCCCACGATCAGCAGACTTATTAACTTCTCAATAAGCCCTTCTCTGACCTATGTCCTTGAGGTACCAATCTAAATCCCCCCCGTAGACACACAAAGATTAGATGGCCCCAAAACGAACACCAACGTCCCAAGATAACAAGTATGGTAGGTATGTCATACACAGATAACTACATATACTAAGAATTTTCACATCTTAGATATTACAAAGTTTATTAGTGGTATACTTCTCGTTCTTATACCCACACTTAGTATTATACAAATCACAAGTCCCCGGTTTTATGTATTTACGTCGTCAATTATCCTCACTTCGTGATTAGTCACTCGCATCCTAATCCAGAAGTATCATCTGGTTCAAGGCACTATTCTAAGTTCTACTCCTCAATATACCCCAAATTTCCCAACTATACCCATTAGTTAATAAGGGAAGGTTATCTCACCATCTAGATAAGTCTACGGGATACTAGAAATCAAATCAGGCCAAAAAGGCCATTCTGTCAACTCGTTAGAAGTCTCGTTCAAACGAGGTCGTTCGAACGAGTTCGTTCGAACGAAGGGCTTTGAACGAAATACCAACTCGTTAGAAGTCTTACTGTCATCTCGTTAGAAGTTCGTTCGAACGAGGTCATTCGAACGACCTGGGCATGTCTTCTAACGAGATGGCAGTTTCAGCCCAGAAATTCCCAAATTCGATTTTCTCAATTCTTTTCTTCTCTAAATCCACCCTAAGACCATCCAAATTATATTTTAACGTATATAAGCCATTTATAATCATCTTAGATCATCTCTTAACATATCTTAGGGGTTAAATCTTACAAATCATCAAGGTATTTACCTAAATTTCCAATCTTTTCCCCATACCCTATGAACAAGAACTCATAATCTCCTTATATCCAATTATTCATCATAATCCCGTTTTTAAATCATCATTTATAATTCTTCAAGTATTAAATCAGTCCATCCTCATTCTACATACAATTCCTAACCCAAATTCAAAGTTCCTCCATTAATTTCATAGGTTTTCTTCAAAAGTTTCAATATAAGATAATTCCTACACTAAACATGGAAGACATATTCAAATGCATTAAAAATACTAAATCACTTGCCTTAGATTGTTCTTCATAGTTGATGATGGTGAATGAAGGTTGCTTCTCTCCTTTCTCTACAGATTTTCTCCTAAGGTTGAAGATGGTGGTTTTGGCTCTTGTAACTTCTCTTCCCACTTCTCTCAAAACTCACGTAACCACCCTTTAAACTTTTTGATGGTAATGGCCTTAGTGGCCCTTTTAAAATAATAAATATTAACTCTAATTTTCGTGGGTTTTAATTCCCAAATTTTTAAAATTACCAAAATACCCTTTTAAGTTGCCGGTAAGGTCCAAAAATGCCCCGGGACCCAAACTAAACCCCCGGCTAGTGTTTTCTGACTATTTCGACCCTTCTGGACTCGTTGGCCCACTCAAAATGACCATTCGGTTGATGAAAATAAAATTCACTTTTTTTTTAATTCAAATAATTTCATTTCTGACGCGACTGACACACGCGTCCCAACTAAATTTCCCAAATTGTCGTATTTCAGTCTCGCGACAATTTTAATATTTTCAATATTCATATATTGCCATATATACACATCATAATCAAATACCAACTCACATCTCGTTAGTATTTATATCCGGATTAATTTTCAATTAATTCATATTTAATTTATTTAATCACTTAAATAAATATCGATAAAAATACGGGGTATTACATACTCCCCCCCTAATAACAGAATTTCGTCCCGAAATTTGGAACTAAAAAGTACCTAGTAAAAACAACTCTAGATAACGTTCGCGCATCTCATCCTCGCGCTCCCATGTGGACTCCTCAGCATTATGATGCCGCCACTGAACACGTACCAACGGTACTATCTTTGACCGCAGTTTTCGCTCGCTTCAGTCCAAAATAGCAATCGGCCCCTCCTCGTAGGAACTATCGGGCTGGAGATCGATGTCCTTCAAGGCAATGTGAGTATGAGCCAAATCGTCCCTAAGATATTTCCTTAGCGCGGAAATATGGAACACATCATGAATCCTATGTAAGTGCTTCGGCAACCCAAGTCTATACGCAACTGGCCCAATCCGCTCGATGATAGGAAATGGCCCCACATATCTCGGTGCCAGTTTCCCTTTCTTCCCAAAACATAAACTCCCCTTCATAGGAGATACTCTGAGTAAAACCTGGTCCCCCACCTTGAATTCTCTGAAGAACCTCTTCGCATCAGCATGGCTCTTCTGCCGATCCTGAGCTACCCGAATGCGACTCCGTATCAATTCTATCCTTATCGAAGTATCCTGAATCACCTCCGGCCCAAGTAATTTGTTGTCCCCCACCTCTAACCAACATGCTGGGGAATGACAAGGTCTACCATACAACGCCTCAAATGGATCCATGCCAATGGTGAACTGGTAGGAGTTATTATAAGCAAACTCCACCAGTGGAAGGTACTTCTCCCATCCACCCCCAAAGTCTATGATGCACATACGCAACATGTCCTCCAATATCTGATTTGTACGCTCGGTCTGCCCATCGGTTTGGGGGTGATAAGCCGTACTCAATAGCAATTCAGTGCCCATGGCCTCCTGGAAACTCTCCCAAAACCGTGAAACAAATATCTTGTCTCGGTCAGACACGATATTTAGGGGCACACCGTGAAGTCTTACTATTTCTGCAATAAAAATCTGGGCATACTGTCACGTAGTGTAGTCTGTCCTTACGGGTAGGAAATGAGACACTTTGGTCAAACGGTCCACAATTACCCAAATGGAGTCGTGACCCCTCTGTGACGTAGGTAACCCCATGATAAAGTCCATGGATATGCTCTCCCACATCCACGTCGGAACCTCTAGTGGCTGTAGAAGTCCTGCCGGTCTCTGATAATCCACTTTTACCAACTGACAAGTGGCGCATTTAAAAACAAACACGGTAATATCTCTCTTCATCCCGCTCCACCAATACTGACGTCTCATGTCTTGGTACATTTTGTCCCCACCAGGGTGTATCGCGAACCGTGAGCCGTGCGACTCTGCCATAACCTCGTGTTGCAAGTCCTCCCCTTTCGGAATGACCAGTCTCCCATTGAAGCGTAATCCCCCGTCTGAGCTAACGGTATAGGATTCTGCTCCCTCTGCTAGTAATCGAACTATCTTCTCCTGACAGAACAAGTCATTTGCCTGGGCCTTTACCACTCTCGTGACAATCTGCTGTGTAACAGTCATCACAGACATGAACGATCGGGCCATTGCATCCTGGTGTCCCAACTCCTTCCACTTTGCTTTCCACACCTCGGCCACTTCATCTACTGGCCTACGGCTCAACGCGTCTGCTGCCACGTTAGCCTTCCCCGGGTGATATTAGATATCAAACTGATAATCCTTCACAAACTCAAGCCACCATCTTTGTCGCAGATTCAACTCCTTTTGCGTGAAGAGGTACTGTAGAGACATGTGATCCGTGAACATTCAAAACTTCTCCCCTAGGAGGTAATGTCTCAAAATCCGAAGGGCAAATACAACTGCCACTAACTCCAAGTCGTGGGTGGGGTAATTCCTCTCGTGAGGATTTAGCTTACGGGAAGCATAAGCTATGGCCTGACTCTCCTGCTGCAGCACACCTCCAAGTCCTTGTAAGGACGCATCGGTGTAGACTAGATACTCAACTCCCGATCTCGGCAATGCTAACACAGGTGCTGAGGTTAACTTTTTATTCAACTCATCAAATGCCAACTGACAGGCATCGTTCCAAATTAATGGCACACCTTTACGAGTCAGATGTGTCAAAGGGCCCGCTATCTTTGAGAAACCCCAAATAAACCTCATATAGTATCCTTCTAGGCCCAAGAAACTACGGATCTCAGTCGGCGTCGTGGTCTATCCCCACTCCCTTACCGCGGATACCTTCCCCGGATCAACAGATATCCCCCGATCTGAAATGATATGCCCCAAAAACTGAACCTCCTTCAGCCAAAACCCACACTTTTCATACTTTGCATACAGCTCGTTCTGACGTAGCATCTATAAAACCTGTCTCAAATGCTCGGCGTGCTCCTCTTCTGTCTAGGAGTAAACCAGAATGTCATCAATAAAGACAATGACGAACTGGTCTAGGAACTCTCTGAACGCCCTATTCATTAAGTCCATAAACACGGCTAGAGCGTTGGTCAAGCCAAAAGGCATAACCCGAAACTCGTAGGAACCATATCTCGTTAAGAAAGCAGTCTTCGAGAGATCTTGCTCCCTGATACGCAACTAATGATATCCCGAT
Source organism: Sambucus nigra (assembly GCA_949130495.1). Taxonomy (NCBI): domain Eukaryota; kingdom Viridiplantae; phylum Streptophyta; class Magnoliopsida; order Dipsacales; family Adoxaceae; genus Sambucus; species Sambucus nigra. Next base: position 419,680,954 of record OX422219.1, read on the forward strand.
CGCAAATCAATCTTTGAGAATAATGAAGCTCCTCTCAGTTGGTCGAACAAGTCATCGATTCCGGGCAACGGATACTTATTCCATATCGTGACCTTATTCAACTCTCGATAATCCACACACAACCTCAACGATCCATCCCTCTTCTTTATAAACAACACAGGGGCACCCCACGGTGAAGTACTCCTCCGGATAAACCCTTGACCCAATAACTGCTCAATCTGATCCCGTAACTCTCTCATCTCTGCTGGAGCCATACGGTAAGGTGCGCGGGCAATAGGCCGAGTGCCCGGTGTCAAATTAATCACAAAATCTATCTCTCTACTCGGAGGTAGTCCAGGTATATCATGAAATACATCAGAAAACTCCCTCACAACTGGAATCGCATCGAGTGGTATCACCACTTCCTTATAGGTCTCCTCCTCTATATAGTACAAGTGAGTGGACGATCCTCCCTCAGGGCGAGGCATCGCCACTAAAAACATCTCCTTCCCGGGAATGGAAAAGATAATACTCCTACTAAAACAGTCAATCATGGCTCGGTACGCAACTAGCCAATCCATACCAATAATGGCATCATATTCAGTCATCTCTAACACTAACATATCCCCGGGTAAAGTAAACCTCCCGATCTCTATACCCACACCTCTACAAATAAGCGAAATCACGGAACCCCTACTCAATGGTGAATCTACGCAAGTGACCGTGCTCTCGGCGGTGTCTAATAACCCAATAGTGCATGTGAATCTCATGGAAATGAAACAATGTGTGGCCCCCGTGTTAAATAAAATATGCCCCATAGTCCCCTGAATAAAGAACATACCCTCAATTGTCGGTGGATCCTGTGGGGCTGCGGCATGCTGGAGCTGATACACTCCCCCATACTGAAGCTGTCCCTGCTGGACTGGGACTGCTGGAATGGGTGGTAGTGCTGCCATATGTGGTGATGCTGAGAGGGCGGCGGGAAACATAGGCCTCTATGGCTCGTGTCGGGCACCCTGCTGCTGTTGCGGTGGGGCCCTGCCCCTGTCAGGACAATCCTGGCGTTTGTGGCCAGTCTTGCCACAAACAAAACACTTCCCCGGGAAGTTTCCCCCTCGTTGTCCCTGCTGCCCTCGGCCCTGGTGGCCGTTACCATTCCTCCCCTAGCCATGTTGGCCCTGCTGAAACTGCTATTGCTAACCATTCTGACCCTGCTGGCCCTGATGGCCGTTCTGACCCTGATGGCCCTGTCTGAAACCTCCCTGTCCACTTCTGAAACCCCCAGATCTGAATCTCTTATGATCCCCCTGTTGGGAACCCTGGTCACCCTGCCCATACTGTCCCTGAGCAAATTGTACCCCGCTGGCCCCATTTCCCCCGGTCCTGCCCTGTTGGCTGGACTCCCCTGGTCTCTTGCTCTCAGACATGTGGAAGCGATGATCCTGGCAGTGAAGTAATGCAGCGTTAACCACATCAGAAAAAGTGGCCAACGAGAGATTACCTAACAAATGTTGACGGATCCTCCAAGTCAATCCATCTGTGAACTTCTGAATCTTCTTCTCCTCAGTCGGTATCTCATCGGGAACAATGTTCAAGAGATTAGTAAATTTGGCCTCATACTCGGCCATAGTCTTTCCCTCCTGTTTGAGATTCATCAATTTCCTCCTCATCTCCGCGTGAACAGCTGACGGAAAATATTTGCGGTTGAACCGCACCCAAAACTCCTGTATAGTGAAGGTGTCCCTCTCCTCTGCGGTGGTAATGGACTCCCACCACTGCAATGCAGATCCTACTAGCTTGAAAGTAGCCAGTATCTGCTTTTGAACATCTGTGCACTCGTACATACTTAAGTGCCTCTGAATATCCTTCCTCCACTGACTGGATACCACAACATCGGAGCTACCTGCAAACTCCGGAGGGTGTGATTTCTAAAGAGCATCACGAACGCGTTCCCAAGCAGACGGGAATGCATGAGCCTGAACTGGCTCCACTATTGGCGCCTGGGGTGGTGCCTGCTGTACAACGGCTAGGGGGCATTTACCGCTTGGGCTACAATAGCTTCAACCTCTGCGGCATTCATAGTGCCCTGAACTGGTGCAGGTTGTGGTTCTGGCTGTGCATCCCTAGGAACTCGCTGCGCACGTCGTGGAGGCATCTGAAATGAGAGTAAAGTTTTATAAGTTCGCAGTTATTAACTCAAAATAGCTGAAGAGCGAAGCATACACAAAAGAATACAAAAGTCCTAAAACATAGGGCTCTATATCAAAGAAAGCTCAGTGGAAACATAACAAGTCGTACAATTCCTAAGGACAATAGAACCTGATGCTCTGATACCACCTGTGACACCCCGACTAATTAAATACCGGGTAGCTACTCCTTTATTAAATTAATACAAAATGCCAAGTTGGTTCAGTTCATAGCATCACTGTCGAAAACATTTTAATATTAACTAACTACCTAGTATTTAAAAAGTGAGTTGTCCATTTTAAATTAAATCTGATTAACATGCAATAAATGAATAATGAAAAGTTAACATAACCAACACAATATAGTCACAATAGAATAACCAACCAATAATAAAGAGTCTGGAGGAAAAACTCCTCATAACAAACCAAATTCCGAAATAAAAATACAAGTCCGCATCACTAAAATTAATTACAACCCAAAGTCTATGATAACTGAATAATTAAGATGTCTCCAAAAGGAATGGGCGACATGCCCAACAAATGATAAAACTGATAATAGAGTCAAGATCGAAGATGGAGGCGTTTACTATCAAGGTCCTGTAACTTCCACAGCAGCTACAGCACGTCACCTGAATAAAACTCCTATACATGGTGTCCTTGTGGCGGGGCACCTAAAAAGGTTTTTACAAAAATAGATTTGAAAGCAAACGGGTCAGAGCCCGAATGTGAAAATAAATTTTAAAAATTCAAATGTTTAATATCATTAAATAGTGAATATAAAGTACATGATAGTGTGTGCACTCACATGAGTTCCTCACATTTCAACTAATTGTGCACTCCTATCGTACCCTTACCCGTTTCTAGTTGCTCTCATACCTATCTAGTCCAATGCCAAATCTAACATTTCTATGTAATATCCAACTCAAATCCCAACATCTTCTATTTACTGGAGTATTGTACCTTATTACACAGTTTTCCCCACTTTAGCAATACAATTTATTAGAAACCTTACATTTTCACTTTACAACCGTTGCTATTATTTATACTCACAATTATTCGCGATAATTCATTTCAATCAACAGTATATTATTCTCTCCAAAAATATACAATACTAGTACCCCGAGACTAAGCTGCGGTGCACACATACTCTGCTATCAAATCCTGGTACATCACGTACATGAGGACCACGTATTCTGAATCTCTCAGGAATCATTTCATTAACAACAATCACAAACAATGGAGGCGAACATAGTTCACATCACATGGGTCACGCACATACCTACGCTCCCACGATCAGCAGACTTATTAACTTCTCAATAAGCCCTACTCTGACCTATGTCCTCGAGGTACCAATCTAAATCCCCCCCGTAGGCACACAAAGATTAGATAGCCCTAAAAGAACGCCAACCTCCCAAGATAACAAGTATGGTAGGTATGTCATACACAGATAACTACATATACTAAGCATTTTCACATCTTAGATATTACAAAGTTTATTAGTGGTATACTTCTCGTTCTTATACCCACACTTAGTATTATACAAATCACAAGTCCCCGGTTTTATGTATTTACGTCGTCAATTATCCTCACTTCGTGATTAGTCACTCGCATCCTAATCTAGAAGTATCATCCAGTTCAAGGCACTATTCTAAGTTCTACTCCTCAATATACCCCAAATCTCCCACCTATACCCATTAGTTAATAAGGGAAGGTTATCTCACCATCTAGATAAGTCTACGGGATACTAGAAATCAAATCAGGCCAAAAAGGCCATTCTGTCAACTCATACCCTATGAACAAATCATCAAGGTATTTACCTAAATTTCCAATCTTTTCCCCATACCCTATGAACAAGAACTCATAATCTCCTTATATCCAATTATTCATCATAATACCGTTTTTAAATCATCATTTATAATTCTTCAAGTATTAAATCAGTCCATCCTCATTCTACATACAATTCCTAACCCAAATTCAAAGGTCCTCCATTAATTTCATAGGTTTTCTTCAAAAGTTTCAATATAAGATAATTCCTACACTAAACATGGAAGACATATTCAAATGCATTAAAAATACTAAATCACTTGCCTTAGATTGTTCTTCATAGTTGATGATGGTGAATGAAGGTTGCTTCTCTCCTTTCTCTACAGATTTTCTCCCAAGGTTGAAGATGGTGGTTTTGGCTCTTGTAACTTCTCTTCCCACTTCTCTCAAAACTCACGTAACCACCCTCTAAACTTTTTGCTGGTAATGGCCTTAGTGTCCCTTTTAAAATAATAAATATTAACTCTAATTTTCGTGGGTTTTAATTCCCAAATTTTTAAAATTACCAAAATACCCTTTTAAGTTGCCGGTATGGTCCAAAAATGTCCCGGGACCCAAACTAAATCCCCCGGCTAGAGTTTTCTGACTATTTCGACTCTTCCAAACTCGTTGGCGCACTCAAAATGACCATTAGATTGATGAAAATAAAATTCACTTTTTTTTTAATTCAAATAATTTCATTTCTGACGCGACTGACACGCGCGTCCCAACTAAATTTCCCAAATTATCGTATTTCAGTCTCGCGAAAATTTTAATATTTTTAATATTCATGTATTGCCATATATACACATCATAATCAAATACCAACTCACATCTCGTTAGTATTTATATCCGGATTAATTTTTAATTAATTCACATTTAATTTAATTAATCCCTTAAATAAATATCGATAAAAATACGGGGTATTACACACGGGTCCCGATTTGCGGTACATCCTGGAGGAGATAAGATGTACCAGGATATGAGGCGACAATACTGGTAGAGTGGAAGGAAGAAGGACATCGCTGAGTTCATGTCCAAGTGTTCTACCTGCCAGCCGGTAAAGGTGGACCATCAAAAATTGCCAGGGTTGCTTCAGCCATTGGAAGTACCCGCGTGGAAATGGGAGAGTATTTCCATGGACTTTATTACAGGGTTGCCTACATCACAGCGGGGCCACGACTCTATCTGGGTGATTGTAGATCGTTTGACCAAGGTGGCTCATTTTCTGTCAGTGCGGACAGATTATACCACGGGTCAATATGCTCAGTTGTTCATTGCTGAGATTATCAGATTACATGGGGTGCCCCTGAATATTGTGTCAGATAGAGACAAGATTTTCGTGTCACGTTTTTGGGAAAGCTTTCAGGAGGCTATGGGTACTGAGTTGAGGTTGAGTTCAGCTTATCACCCACAGACAGAGCGTACTAATCAGATGTTGGAGGATATGCTACGCATGTGTGTTCTTCATTTTGGAGGAGGTTGGGAGCCACATCTTCCACTGGTAGAGTTTGCTTATAATAACTCTTATCAGTTCACTATTGGCATGGCTCCATTCGAAGCTTTGTATGGCAGGCCTTGTCATTCCCCAACTTATTGGCTAGAGGTGGGGGATAACAAGTTGCTAGGACCAGAGGTGATTCAGTAAACCTCCGCGAGGATTGAGATGATCAGGAGTCGCATTCGAGTAGCCCAGGACAGGCAAAAGAGCTACGTCGATGCGAAATGGTTCTTCCGGGAGTTTAATGTGGGGGAACTGGTGTTACAACGTGTGTCTCCTATGAAAGGAGTAATGAGGTTCGGGAAGAAAGAAAAATTGGCCCCGAGGTACATGGGACCATTTCCCATCATCGAGAGGATTGGGCCGGTAGCATACAGATTGGGACTGCCAGAGCATTTACATCGCATTCACGATGTATTGCACATCTCGTCGTTGAGACGATATCTTCGGGATGATATGGCCCATACTCACATCGCGATAGATGAGATAGACTTACAGCCTTACAGCTCTTACGAGGAGAGACCGGTGGCTATCCTAGACTATAGTGAGAGGAGATTGAGGTCGAAGATAGTTCCACTTGTACGGGTCCAGTGGGAGCATCATAATGTGGAGGCGTCCACTTGGGAGCGTGAGGCAGATATGCGCGAGAAATACCCAGATTTATTCTTACCAGGTATGCCTTATTTTTCGAATTTCGGGACGAAATTCCGTTATTAGGGGGGGAGTATATAATACCCCGTATTTTTATGCTATAATTAATTTGGGGATTTATTAAATTTAATGTGAATTAATTATTTAATATAAATCCGAAAATTAATTATGTTATAATTACTAACGTGATGAGAGTTAGTAATTATGGAAAATTTGTTAAATATTACTAATGAGCAAAGTAATATATAATATTGGTTATATTAAATGTCACGAGTGAATAAAATGATAATTTTAGAAATTTGAGTCGGGACGCGCCTGTGTCGCGTCGGGACTAAATATTGATGAATAAAAGTGAATATATTATAAGTCGCTCGTATGGTCGTTTTGAGTGCACTAAAGTGTCCGTAAGGGTCGAGATAGTCAGAAAATTGTACCCGGGGGTTTAGTTTGGGTCTCGGGGCGTTTTTAGGCTTAATTAGTACCCCGGGAGGGCATTTTGGACATTTTACATTTTTGGGTAATTAAACCCACGAAAATTCAAGGGATATATCAGATGTCTAAGGTTGTCTTCTAGGGTTAAAGCAACCAAAGACAAGTGACGGCCATAGGAGAGGGAAGGAGAGGCTTTTCCAAGCAATCCAAGGCCAACGATTCACCCGGTTGCACAGCCACCACCACCAACGCGTAGATCGCACGACGGAGAACGCAACCACACCAAATTCGTCATCAAACCAGAACGTCAAAAATCCCAGGCAAGTGTTTATCTTGCTTATCTTCGTTAATTCATCACTCATGTTAGTCTAGGGATGATTAGGATGAGTTTTATGAAAGAAAACCCAAATTTGAGATAGGAAATCGCATGTAGTAATGGTTTAAATGTTATTCTGGAAACCTCTTCACATGTAGAGGATTAAACCATGAAATTTTGATGTTTTAGAAGAATAAAATTCTGGAAAGATTGATTAGAACCATATTAAAGAGATTTCTAGGGTTCTTGAGATTTACATGAATTTTGGCCTGTTAATCCATGATTATCAATGGAAATTTGCATGCTTTACGTAAAAGATATATGGAATGGATTTATATTATTAGTAGTATAAATTTCTGGACGTTTGGGGATGAAAAGTTTGGATTTGTATGGAGTTATGTGAGAAAACCCGTAACTGGTAACTGCAGAATTCGCCATACCTGCTTGATCGATCGAGCCAAGAGCCTCGATCGATCGAAGGTTCGATCGATCGAGCCCCATACCTCGATTGATCGACCCCTTATGGCAGGTTCATATTTCCTTTTTTTTAATTAGTTGAATTAAATTTAATGAGAAATAATCCTTGGACACCCTTATTAAAATGTTTTGGGAGATAAAAATGACCAGTAGGATTTATTAATGAATAAGAGACCTTTAATGTAAGGCGAAATCTATATTTTTGGAGTGTTTATATCTAAGGGACGATGAAATTTTGTATTAAAGGGAGAGATTACGTAAAATGGTTACGATGGAAAATAGATGAATACCTACTGAATTTTTATACTTGGGAGGATGGAGTCCATGTGTGTTACGTAGTAAGTTGGAATAATACCTCGAATTAAAGTTAGAGACGAACCGTTATACATGATAACTAATAATGAGATATGAGGATAAATGTCGTAACTATGGGATTTGAGATGTACCTAAAATTGATATGGTAATATTAGTATAGTTATATGATTGTGTATGCATATACTATCTATGTGTGAAAATCGTGCCCGCGCTACTTGCTATCCCTGAGGTTACCGCGCTGGGACAGTCTTATCTCGATGGGACCTTTGTGGGGGATATTGACTTGTACCCTAGAAGATATATATCCTTGGTACAGGCTATCAAATCGATAGTTCAGACGGTCCTAAGAGACGTGGGGGCATGTGCTATCTTCTTAGAGACTTGGAATCTATGCTTCGCCTCAATATTGTTTGTGTATGTTTTAATACAGTTCGAGAGTGATTCGAGCTTGTATTTCCCTTAGTAGGAGAGATACGGGGATTGGATAGCGGAGTATGCACGCACCATAATTTTTATGTGGGGTGCTGTTAGAATATATATATATATTATACGAGTATTTAATATATATATGAAATTCTGAAATTTGGAACTGTCTACTGTGTTATGGTAAGTAAGAAATGAATATTGACTTCAATATGGAAATACTTGTTTGAAAAGTATAATATGACACTGGGAAACTTTATTAATAAATAAAGTTAAAAAGGAGAGCTTTGTTATCAAATGAGACTTTCCTTTTAAACAATTACATCGTTCAGTTTTAAATCTTACGAGTAACCTAAGATAAGTTAAAACATTGGGAAGTTTAGTGCGGTATAAGATAGATAATCCGTTGGGAAGGTTAGTACGATAGGCGTGCACATTAGAAGAGAGGTGAGAATTTCTCAAGAGAGTGTCACAGTAATATGTTGTTGCATTGGCCTGTAAACAATTTAAATACTTGATAAACGAATTTTAAATCATATACACTATCGGGCTCTGACCCGTTTCTATTTCTCTTTCTCTCTTGTATATATATGTATATATTACAGGTGCCTAGCCACAGGGGCGTCTTGCATAGGATCCTTTGGAAGGAACGTGCTGCAGCTTAGGTGGAAGTTGCAAGCCTCTTGCTTAGACGACTTCATTTATTTGACTCGACTCCTAGCACATTCATTTAGTGGGGCATGTGTCGGCCTCTCCATTATTCAGTTGTTTATTTGGACATTGTGATTCAGATATTTCTAGTATTGTCACTTTGAGATTTATTACGGTCTGGATGTTTTACTTTAAGTTTTAATGTTGGGATTTAGTTGTTGAATGTTTAAATTATTTGGATTATATGTTTTAGGATTATTGTGGTGTGACTCTTTAAATATTGAATTGTTGTAAATAATTAAATCTTTGTTTTCAAAATAAAATTTGGAAAGTAATGTTAAAAAAAAAGGTTTTTGACACTTAGCTTAATTAATTAGGGTGTTTAAATTGGAATAGTTATTTTTACGATAGTGATGCTAAGAATGAACCAACTGTTCACCTTGATTTTAATTTAATAAAGGAGTGATCGCCCGGTATTTAATTAGGCAGGGTGTCACATGTAATGCCCATGAGGATTGAATTTATGACTGCTTTAATATTTATTCGGTTTATATAAGGTTTTGCCAAATCACACTTTGCATGTGCTCGCTCCCCTCCCACATTTTAAGGTTTTAATTCTATGAGGTGCATTCTATAATGTTAATGATTTGGACATTTGTTTGAATTCATTCACTTTGCTAATAATGCGTATGAAATCCTTTTCGCTATTGTTGGGCTTGTCACATGTTGGTTTGGGCTTATTTTGAGGAAACCATGTGATGTTTGTGGGTATCATCCCTGAAAACCCTCGCGAGACTACACTCGTCCACTAGGGTGACCTAGAGGTTTAACGGCTTATTGCATACGCTAAAAGCAATCGAATCGCCCGCGAAAGTGGCCTTTTGCTTAAACCCATACTTTTGTACTATATCCTGCTTTTGGTTTGCTTGTAGTTCTTGTTGCATCCTATTTCATTGCTAGGGACTAGCAATGTGTAAGTTAGGGGGTGTGATGATACGCAAATATTGCATATTTCATCCTCCGAACCTACGCATTTTAGCCCCCTAGGGTATCTTATTCCCTATATTTATGCTCATTAACCAAACAACCTCGGATTTCTATGTTAACATGTTTTACAGGGGTTAATTGAGGTTTTATCAGTATTTGGATGTTAAGTGTGAAGTTCGTACGCTTTCCGCTCGATTTCCGTACGCAATCGCACGTTCAAGGGCATTTTAGTCTTTTCACAGCTTGGGCACCTGGCCTAACATCTCACGGAAGTTGTATCCCTCCTCACAAGCTTCGTGTGGCTGCAAACGGTGCGTGAATCCGATTCATAACGAAGAAGTTACAGGATTTTTAGTGGAAGGAAAAATAATGAAACCAGAAGAGGAGGAAAATGAATGCAGTAGGCTGCCTTGGTTGATATCTGCTTGATCGATCGATCGATCGACCAAAGGGGTCAATCGATCTATCCTTCTCGACAGTGGGATATTTATTCACCATCGATCGATCGAGCCTAGGGCTTCGATCGATCGATCCCCTGTTTCTAGGAGATAATTTGCCTTTTCTTTTCTTTTCTCTTTTCTTTTCTATTTCAATTCCAACTTACTATATAAAGAAATTTTGTTGTAATATCTGATATACTTCGTTTTTAGAGGATAGTTTAGGTTAGGGTTTGGGTTTTTGGTTAGTTCTTCTTCATTTCTCTTTGGATTGACACCCTTTTTGGTATGTAAGTTGGCTATTCATTACCCTCTCCATTAATATAGTTTGTATTTCATTAATTCTTGCTTTCTAGATAATTTACATGCTTTGTTAATTAGGATTACGTGCTTTCTTCCCGTGCTTTCTAGTGTAACTTTACCGCGTTTATTTACCGCTTTATTTACCGCATTTTTAACATGCTTTCTGGCTAATTTAAATTAGGTTGTGTTTGAATGGAACTCACTTGAGTTGACGCGTTGCTTTACTTTGGTGATGGCATTTACGGGTTTATTTCGGGTGCGTTGTCCTAGTTATTGCGCCTAGGATATTTGACGGGGCATATCATGTATGTCCCGTGCTTACGACTTTGCGTGCGCAATTTTCGAGATATTTGTTGACGCCAAAATCCTATTAGGCTTTTATGCGGATTTAGGGGCATGATAACCCTTGATTCAATTAACTGTCGAAACGAGACGCATTCTAAATAACTCGTCGACCCATGTATCCATTTTATACAAATTAACTCGGGTGAGGGATATTCGACGCAACCTATAGTTTTACTCGCTATATTAATCTAGATTCATTTCTCTCGCCTAGATTAATATTTCCCTTTTTCGCATCTTTTCCTTTTCGTTGTAATTTATCTTTTTCCCTTTTATTTCAGAGCACTAAATCATATAAATTCTAGCATCTCGTCCCTGTGGATTTTCGATACCCGACTTACCGTTGTGCTTGCCTCGCAAGTGTAGTAGTAATTTAGGTTTGTTTGTATTATCGCGGTGAAATGAAAACAATGATTGTGCACCTTACACGCGTAAACTTTTCACGTGGTAGTTACCTACCTTCTTTGTCGATCAAGTTTTGTCACTCCTTACAAGGGCCTTCGTTACCATTCGCACCCCATTTGAGGGGGAGGTATGGAGTTACTGACTGTGTAGAACCAATTGTTAGAGTTTGGGATGAAATTTACCACCGAGATGAATGTAAATTATTATAAATTCAGCGTCTTGTTCATGGAAGCACGAAAGTGGGCTCAAGAATTAGATGAATGGGTAGTTCTATTGAAGAAGCCAGTCTAGATAATGTGGTACAAACCAAGGCCGGTATGTTTTGGCAGACCAGTGAGATCTACAGTTTCTCACCATTTTCAAGCTTCAGGGACAATTGGTACCTCCACTCCTGTATTTCCCCGTTGATTTAGTAGATTTATACGATGAAGCCGTGGATATGGTCGAATGTATTAGTTACTCTTGGCAAAAGGACATAGTCGCCACCAGATAGTGGGATAATTTTGATAGCTTGGATGATGAACCAAGTCAGGAAGAAGTTAGTTCAGTAGCCAGCCTATGTGGAATGATATCCTCTGAGGATTAATTGGGAGAAATTAACAAATTCGTTCAGCCTGAGATAGATGAAGCCACGGGGTTCTTATTCTTCCCTACCTCGGTGAACCATATGACTCGATCAGGGTGGAACTACAAAGATTTGAATCCTTAGTCATCAGGGATGGATAAAGGAAATGAAGTTGCCGAAGAACTATAAATACCAAAAATGACCATCAAAGAAAGCAAAGTCCTTTATCAGCTCAAGAAGACCCAAGCCAATATCACCCTATGAGGGACTTCCATGTCCTCTCTCTTCTATCGAAATGCCTTGACAAAACTCCTCACAAGATCGACAGTCCGTTCTTCGATTACTCCCAAATAAGTCATGAATATGGTTCGATCCCTGACCTCTTATAAACTCCTCTTATTTTCTGAAGAGGAGATGTCGAATTTCGGACCAGATCATAATTATGTTCTTAATATCTCTATCAAAGTCTTAGAAAATATAGTCCCACTATCGCTTGTCGACAACATATATGCTCTCAATATTTGTTCGCTCAGGACCTTCAACTGTTTGGGATTTAAAGTCAATGATCTCACTTCTACCTCTGTCGTTGTGCAGGCTTATGACAACACTCGTCAAGAAGTAATGGGGTCTATAAAACTCACACTAGGGGTTGGCCCTATCAATCCTGTCATCGAGTTTCAAGTAATTCACATACCTTGGTCGTCCAAGTCATTGACATACCTTATTTCAATCTACTCCTTAGTGATACAAGGCTTCATAGCATCCGAGGAGTATCCTCTTTTTTCCATTAAAAACTGAAGTGCTTCGCCAAAGTTCAAGTTATCACCATTTTAGAGGATGACAATAGTACAAACAATGACAGCACTAGCAGTCCAGTATTGGAAATCCAGCATGGGACTAATGGTGTGTTGCTCTCTGGTTTGAGAATTGATTCGCTCCCCCTGCCAGCAAGGGAAAACTTTAAAGACCGAGTATGTCTAAAAAATAGCCCTCATGGTAATGGTAATGTCATTCAGATGTTCAAGAACATACACTTCATTCCCGGAATGGGGCTAGGGAGATGCCAGCAAGGGGTTCTTACTCCCATAGTCCTGAAAGAGACCTTTCCCCCATGTGGCCTGGGTTACCAACCCTCACTGGATGAACTTAAAGCAGTACGTCAATCGAGATCAAAAATAAGCTTGGAAGATGAAGAGGCTATATTAAGAGACTCTTTGAACTGAAGATTTCTCAAGGAGGGTGAAGACTTCCCCTCTTGTGGATTCCCTGAACCGTGATATGACCATATTGACAAAAAGATGAAACTAGGGATGGAAATCTTCTTTAAGATGGTAAGTCTTAGGCTGAAGACTACAAACATAAAGTTCAACCTCTCACCAAGAAATTTGTGACAATTATCGAAGACTAAGAGGAAACAGATTTTGAAGACTCGTTTGACCTGCAGAGACTGGGGCTGAGTCTATGTATGATCCACTCAAATGTTGCATCATTGGACCCGTCCGCTCAAATCAAAGTTGCTAACATGCCTCTCCTCAACAGGAATGCCATAGAAATACAAACTGCTCAAATTCAATCTAACCCTGTTGTTTACTCTATCCAAGTCTCTTCACCTGTTATTTTTCCTTTTCCTGATATCAATGTAACTGATACCTCTTTTGACGAGGTTCTCAATGTTGTTTTCAAGAAAATGAAATAAAGGAGGATTATGAGTATATTTTTGTGCCTTACATTAATTATCTTGATTTTAATAAAACCTTTGATGATGATGATTTTGCAAATTAAGAATTATTAACTGATCTTAATAAGGAGAATATTGGTTCTAGTATCCTCCACTATGAGATTAAGATATGGTCCACCCTTAACAAGCATGAGCATGCGCAATTTTAGAACTACTAAAATAATTCATGGACTTCTTCACATGATCCTACAATGATATGGTCGGTATAGACCCGAAAATAGCTCAGCATGAGATCTCGATATTCCCAGAATGCAAGCCAGTCAAGCAGAAGCTAAGAAAACTCTGTATCGAATGGTCGCTCAAGGTCAAAGAGGAAATGGTCAAACATTTAAATGTGGAATTCATTCGCGTGTTCGAATACCCAATATGGCTTCCCAACATCATCATCGTGCCAAATTCAGGAGGAAAAGTTCGTATGTGCGTCGACTATCGAGATTTGAACAAGCATACCCAAAGGATCATTACTGAACATTGACATGATCATGGACAACACAGCTAGTCATGCCGTCGATGGACTCACCGAATATAACTAGATCAAGATGCACTCTGACCATCAGGAGAAGACCACCTTTATCACCCCAAAGGGAAATTTTTACTACAATGTCATGCCATTTGGACTCAAGAAGGTCGGAGATACCTACTAAAGGGTCGCCACAACCATCCTGCACGACCTCATTCATAAGGAGGTCGAAGTCTATATAGACGACATGATCATCAAATCTAATACTCGGGAAGGTCATATTCCCGCCCTTCAAAAGTTTTTCGAGCGCCTGCGACATGATCATCAAGGCTAAACCCACAGAAGTGTGTTTTCGGTGTCACAAAAGCAAAACTCTTGGGATTCATAATTAGTGAGAAGGGAATCAAAGCAGACCCTGCCAAATTGAAAGTCGAACTTAAAATGCCCCCACCACGGACGAAAAAAGAAGTCCAAGGATTCGTGGGTAAACTATAATACATCAGTCGGTTCATTAGCCAACTGACATCCATTTGCGAACCCATTTTGAAATATCTCCGGAAAGACTCAACTAAAGTTTGGAATGACGCCTATCAAAAAGCCTTTGACCAAATTAAGCGACCTCGTCCGATCTCCGATATCCATGACTCTTAAACCATGTCTCCCTATCCTCTTATACTTAACTATAACAAATGCTTTGCTACACTAACATATTGAAGAATCCTACAAGGAAAGAGTTGTCTATTATTTCATGGAAATTTTCTTAATACGAAGTCAACTACACTACTTTGGAGAAAGCATGTATCGTCCTAGCCTGGATCACATAGAAATTACGAGACTACATATTTGCCCTTCCCATAAGACTAGTATCTTGAATGATGCCCATCAAATACCAGCTAGAGAAACCCGCTATGTCCAATTTAATGGCCCATTGGTTGATGTTATTAACCAAATTTGATATTATGTACGTCACGCGGAATGATATGAAAAGGAGAGATATTTATTACTGCCTTATTGATTACCCCATGGAAGGAACCGATGTTTGGGTCTCTGAATTCCCAAATGAAGATACTCTCTACACCTCTCAAAGGGACCTCATATCACAGATGTTCTTTAATGGAGTTGCTAACAAGAAAGGATATGACATTAGGATACTCCTGATCGCCCATGATGACTCTTATACCCCCATTTCCATCAAATTAGAGTTTTCTTGCACTAAAAATATGACTGAGTATGAAGAAAGCACCGTAAGCCTCAAGATCGCCCTCAAGAAAGGTATCAAGCACCTAGATATATATGGGTACTCTGCCCTCATTGTTGGCCAAATCCTTAGAAGATGAAAAGTTAAAAACAAGAAGCTTTTACCCTGCCACGTCCACCTAGAAGAGATGGCCTACCAGTTCAAAGATGTCACCTTTCACTACCTGCCTCATACAAAGAACATTCTAGCTGACACCATTACTACCAGGTCCTCTATGATCGATATGCCTAAGGGAATAATAATGGCCCCTTTCCTGGTTCATAAATAGGCTATGCCTACTCACTGCTACCACATAGTACTCCTCTCACATGGTCGGGTTATGGTACTAGACATTTGGCGCCTCCTCAAACATGGTATATATTCTTAAGATGCAAATAAGAAATACCGCCTGACCTTTTGCAAAAGGGTTGCCCAATATATCATCTATGATAAAGTGCTTTTTAGGAAAAACTTCGATTGAACCCATTTGCATTGTACAGCAAGGGCTGATATTGAAGAAATGATGCAGAAGATCCATAGTGGAGATGCGGCCCCATATGAAAGGTCATATGCTTACTAAGAAGATCATCCGTCAAGGGTACTATTGGACCGCCATGGTTCGATATTGCACGACCTATGTTCAAAGATGCCTCAAATGCCAATAGTATGCTAATCTCCAATGCTTAACTCCTCGAAACTATACAATATGAACTCTCCTTGGCATTTATCCACCTGGGGCATTCACATAATAGGGAAGGTTACGCCCAAAGATTCAAATGGTCACTAATTCATCCTGATCGCCATTGATTACTTCACCAATGGGTCGAATTCGAGTCCTACGCAGTGTTGAATGCTAAGAAAATGGCCAAGTTATCATAAAGAACATCATTTTTATATGCGGTTCCCCATCAGTTAGTATCAGATAGTGGACTCCACTTCGAAATCGAGGTCACGAAACTAGTCGACGAGTACAGGATTGAAAAACACAAATCTTTTCCTTATTGACCCCAAACCAATGGTGCTATTGAAGCTACCACCAAGAGCCTCAAAACCATCATCAGTAAATGATCGATAATTACAGAGATTATGCCGATCGAATCTCATACGCCCTTTAGGACTATCGCAGTTCAATAAGAATACTTACTGGTGCTACCCTTTATTTTCTAGTATACGATACGGAAGCACTCCTACTAGTTGAGCTAAAAATACCTTCCCTACACATCGTGATCTATAGCAAAGTTAGCGAAGAAGACTGGAATCGGCACCACTGTAACGAACTGTCACTTTTGGATGAAAAGAGACTTAAGGCTCTATACTATAAACATGGGTATCATTGCCAATAGCAGATCATCCAATTGAAAAGTCAATGACCGCAGTGTCCGGGAATGAGACCTTACCCTCAAGGAGATAGCGGAACCCGTCTGGGACCCCGAAGGGAAATTCAAATCGAATTGGAGCGGCCCCTACATTGTGAAGAAAATTATTTTAGGCGGCACCACTATGTTCACAGACTTCGACGGAGAAGAAATGACGTGTCTAGTAAACCTGGATTGTCTCAAGAAATTTTACCCTTAGCTCGAAATCTCGGCACGCTACGATTCTTCTTATCACCCTTTTATTCTAAAAAAATAAAAATCTTTATTTCCCCTAAACGAACTACATGGTACATAATCCTCTCAAAAACATTTCTTTTCAAAATGAAACTCATAAAATTTTTCAAAACACCCAGAGGTATGTAGGCAGCCCATACGCCATACATGGGAACGGTCCACTTCGTTTTCCCAAAATGCTATTATTTTCTAACCCCTGAGAACGGCGGACCATATTATCATTTACGTGCACAAAAGGATTATGTATGCCTTAGCGATTGGTATAGATAATTCAAATGCAAAACTCATCAAGAGGTACAATAAAATATGATCAAAATCATTTTTATTTCTAATAAAGGAATACAGCCATTACATGATGTATCAGTGAAGGAACTAAATAGACCGCCTCCTTTCACTAACTAAAACCATCTTAAATAATCTATTTAATCCTTACCAGCTTCCTAAAAATTAGAAAAACCCTAAAACTACCCAAACCACAAATTACCCTAGCTTCACAAAATGTTATCCCAGTTTCACAGACATTTTCCTCCCCCGCTTTGTCATTATTCCCCACCCCTGGAGGTCCTCAAGTCTCCCACTCCGTATGCACTGCATGGAGCGATACGCCCTGACAAGCTTGGATGAAACCACGATACCCTCTTTCATGCTTTTCCTTTATAATCTTCTCCACTACTCGTTTTCACAACCACTTTAAGTATTCCTCAGATATATGCCAGACACCTCCTGCGGATTGTGACGGATGGATAGACGGTCGATGGCACTACCACAAGGAACCCAGAATCATCTACAATGATTCGGTCAAATCCTTCACCGGGAAGAAGTTCGTTAGAGGAGGAGGCACAATTTGTTCCTATCCAAATTAACGCAGAATTTGCTAGGGAAAATAAAAGGAAGTCCGGTGAATGCCAATCAACCGCACATATCGGTACTCTCCTAACTGCAATACAGGCTACAAGTCCCCCCACTATACCACAGACCAGTGAAGATGTCGAGCTCTATGCTTCACAAACCAGTTAACCTAATTCTCTGTCGAGGGGACAAAAATGAAGAAAGGGTGGACAAAAAAATTAGTCACACCCCACAAAGGATACTCAGGAGGGGCTGCGAGACGGAACGTCTATGCAAGACACATGAACAACATTACTGGTCTCTCCCTCAAAAAATTGGAACAAACCTCTTTCCAAGCATCAAGACCGTTCAAGGTCTCCGCTAACACCACCGTTGCAGGATTATGGTGGTAAGACATCCGTCTCGCTATCGTAACCACTTGAGGATCAGCTATCAAGTCCCCCATTCCATCAAATCCAGCATCATCAAAAACCCTCTAGCACACCGAATACATCACCGCCTGAAGATATATAGTCCATCCATTAACCAAAGATCGAGAGGCTGAAAGAGAAATATGGAGCAACTCCGCTAGAAATACCCAAGAAGAACGAGAAAAATCGGGCACGGCCACCGCGACACTGGGGATAACCCCCAATAACGATGAGAATTCTCGGTACGTAGGACATACCTCATCCAGGTCAAAACGGAAGACATGGTTTCACACCCCAAACCCAATATCTATACTAATCATTTGTTATTGGAATAATTGGATCATAATCTTGAGCCCATTGGAAAATATACTTCGTTTATCAATATTTTTCTACACACTGTGTATAATGAACATAATATTATTATTATACCATAATTAAATCAATATCAGAGTCATAATCAACCGGACATACAATGCTATGATTAACTATAATAAAATTTCACAATCATCAACTCAATCCGTACTAACGCAATATATACAATGTGTGAGTATATTAAAATCTTCAGTGTGACAATGATAAAATTCCCATATTTAAACCCCAGCTCTTTCCAACGGTGCAACTCTCAAAGTTACCGGTTATATGGTATTCTAGCTGGCAGCATACAAACATGAAATTGTTAAAATATAAACCGTAAGCATTAAGCTTAGTGAGGTACTCCTTCCCTACAATGAAATAACAATTCTATATCGAATATGTGGAATTAAAATCCGAACAATCCTGCCCATTGGCAATAACAAATCCTAGATCATAAGATCCAAATAATTCTGCCCATTGGCAATAACAAATCCTGGAACATTAGTTCCAACAAATCCTTGTCATAAGACAAATCAAATCATTGGATCTTTGTCTAATTCCAATCCTGGATCATAAGATCCAAATAAATCCTGGATATTTGAATATCCAAAAAACTCCTGAATACTGAAGTATTCAAACCAATCCTGGATCATGAGACCCAAACAAATCCTGGATATTTTAATATCCAAACAAATCCTGAATACCGAAGCATTCAAACAAATCCGCTCTTAGAGCTATATTCATATTTATATATGAAACAAATCACAAGTACACTCACCTCGACGGTTTAACTGGCTTTTCCCTTGCCTTTATCTGGTATTTGTTCAATCAGATATTCTTCCCTTCCTATCATTATTACAATATTAGTATCATCATAAGAATATCAATAATCCAAAGAATGATTTAAACATAATTCAATTCATAGGCATCACATGATTCCATTAAAATCACTTATCACAAGTGAAGTTCCATCCAAATCCATGTTAATATATTTAACATATCCAAATCATAGGCCAAATATAAATTCATTTATTATTGGTAATTCAATCCTTGTCTTATTAGTATTCCAATACAAAAGAGGTACATCATTTCAAGTCTCCTGGAGCAAGATATGCCTATTTATTTACCACATAGGAAATCTTCCCTTTAGGCTCTTTTATCGTTCATTCAACTTCCAGGAATTTCCATAATTTTTGTACCTCATAAATTTATATGATATTTTACCCAAAATCATTAAACATATTGAAAAATACAAAATTAAAGTTTCATAATTTTTAAGGTTCGTTTGCTATGTCAAGCAAAACATCGAGCACATGGCGGGAATACTTTCATGCTTAGGGCAGATTTCATACCCGAACTTCAAACTCTCACCAAAGACTCATTTCATGGTATCTTCATATGATTTTAGGATATGTCATATATATATGAGTCCAGGTTAATCTCCAATTGGAATCAATCAATTCCAGTAAGTACAGAGAAATATATGGAAGTTCGAATAAACAAGGTTCCTAAACAAAACAATCTCAAAGGTTTACACATTCAAGTTTGCTTAAACTTGCATCTATCCATAAGTACACATCAAGACATGGAATTTCAGTAAACAACGGATTATTTCAATCATTTAAATAATTAATACAAAAAATATACAAGATTTATGGATGGAAATACCTTAGGGGCTTTTACGTCATTTTTTATGAATTTTTTTGAATGTTTCTCCTCACTTTCTTCTTCCTAACCCTCACAATTGTTTTTCCTCAACTTAAAACTCTCCCAAACTGAGTTTTCTGAAGAAAGGAGGATATCTCAAGGGTTTAAGTCGGCCAAGACAACCTCCGCCTCCAACCAATCAATTTTAAACATGTGGCATCATATAAAACAAAATATATATTTAAGGCTAAATGACTATTTTACCCCCTTTTCATAAAAAGACAATATCTTCCCATTCAGATGTCCGTTCGATGAACCGTTTGTTTTGTTATAAACCTAACTCATATATCTAAAAACATATAGTTTTCACCTTAAGACAATTGTTATGTCATAAAGGTCAAAACTAGTCTTAAACTTGAACATTCCTACCGAAAACTTCAAAATTTCACATTTGTAACTAATTATATATTTCATGCTTTATGGTGATAGGATTAGACTAAATATAATGACTTAACATTATATATACTTATAACATATTATCCATATCACATAACCCAATCATGATTTAAACATAATTTATCATAATTATATTCGGGTTGTCACAATTCTCCCCCTGTTAGGAAATTTCGTCCCCGAAATAGACATACCTTGGTTGTCTTAATCAAACAAATACGGATAAAGCATATTCATGCTATCCTCACTCTCCCATGTGGCTTCTTCTATGGAATTCCTTCTCTACATAACCTTCACAAGTGGGATCACTTTTGATCTCAATATTTGTTCTTTCCTATCGACGATTGCAAGTAGTTCTTCCACATAGCTCAAATCTTCTTTCAATGCAATAGGTTGTTCCACCAATACATGAGAAGGATCCGCTACATACTTTCTCAACATAGAAACATGGAAAACATCATGTAATCGAGCTAACTCCTGTGGTAATGCTAGCTTGTAGGCAACCATCCCGACTTTCTCAAGAATTTCATAAGGTCCAATGTAGCGTGGACTTGATTTACCTTTCTTTACAAACCTCATAAATCCTTTCCATGGAGATATCCGAAGAAACACATAATCCCCCTTCTAAAATTCTAAATCTTTCCGTCGCTTATCTGCATAACTTTTTTGTCTGCTTTGAGCCGTTCTCATTCTATCTCGAATAATCTTCACTTTTTCAGTGGTAACTTCAATCAACTCTGGACCCTCTATCTTCCTTTCACCAACTTCACCCCAGTATACGGGTGTACGACACCGTATACCATACAACGCTTCATTTGGTGCCATACCAATAGTAGATTGAAAACTATTGTTGAAGCACCTTATACCTTTGACTTGCTTAAGTCTATACTGTATAAGTGTTCAACTAGTTTGGAAATAGTGACAAAATTGGTTGTCCATCCTAGAATCCAAAGAACCTCAGAATCACTCTCTCTAATCCTCTTCAATGATCCAAGAAGGTATAAATTGAATCACACTACACACATTAGAAGTGCATACATGTGTATATATTGCTTAAAATTGATTGTGTGATTAATTCCCCTTAAAATGTGGTTTTAATTATTTTTTGGGAATTTTTTAACATTTTTAAACATTTTTTTAAATAAATGTTTTCATTAATAAAATGTGATTATATAATTTGTGGGGTAAATTTGCTATTTTGTAAACTTCATTTTTCAATGGAATGTTTGTTTGGGTAGAATGTAAATGAGCTAGAGACTTCAGGGTGCTGCCTGTAATTACTTTGGACGCGCGTTTGTGAGCCACTCATATGTCAACACTTGTCATCCTCCTGATGTATATGTTTGTGTTTGTTATGTGAGAGGGTTGACTGGTGGATTGCTGATCGTTGGATCAAAGCTTATCGATGGTCTGCATGTGTTTTAAACCTATCCTTGTGCCATCCTATGAACCAATCACAATCGACTTTACCACCGTTGTTTTATAACCCTTAGATCAAGTCAATCTTAGGATGACTTAATCTCAGCCCTTGATTCCCTTCGCATCTCCAGAACCTTCCTCCATCCCTATTTAAACCCCCCACTTCTCAGACTTTCAAGACTTTTGGGCATTCGTCATTTCTGAGAGAAAAAAAAATAGAGAGAAGAGAGAAGTGAGAGAGAAGAGAGAAAAGAAAAGAGAGAAGAGAGATAAAGGAAAACGGTTAGCCAAACCCTAACCCTAAACACTTCAAACTCTGAATCAAACCTTCGTATATTCTCAACCCCAAACACAACCTTGAGTGTTTGAGAGAGAGTGGTTTGTTCATATTGAAGCTGTAACCTCTTTGTCTATGATCTTGTTTACAACTTAAACATTCGTGTGAAGATCTGCATTTCTCTTTCATAGAAACTATAGATCTACACTCTGCATGTTACATTTCACTAGATCTGCATATTTCTTTCTTGATTTAAGAAAATCTTTACTGAGTTAGTTTTTTAAAATGTTTTATGGTTTCTATTCTTACGAAACTTAAACCTTGACCTAGTTGGATTCACACTTGGAGATTTTCAATCTCAAAAATATTTTGAAAATAGAGATTGATTAAGATCTTGACCGATTTAGAAGCGAGATATCCGTGGAATCTGGGATACATTTAAAGGTCAAAAAGGTTTCAAGTTCTGTAAGAAAGAAAGAAAAGAAAATCACAGCATATAGTCTTTATATGTAATTTTCTAGGACTGTCTGTAAAACTAAGTTTGTGTGAGTTCATGCATGTTGATAGGAATCACTTCACAAACACTTAACACACTACTACACTGGAAGTGTTGTGAATAAGATCAAAGATTATTGAGTCAACATAAGGAAGCTAAAGCAAAGGAAGTTATCAAACTGGAAGAACATCATCAACAATCAGATCTATGAGAAGTTAGAAGGACACCAAGTGGGGTATATTCCTAAACTTAGAATAGGTTGATTTGTGTTCATGTATGTTGTATTGTTTGTAACTATTATTTGTTATTAGTGGATTTTTGCTTTTGTGACTTAGAAGTCACCGTGGATGTTTCCTCTGTTGGGAGAGGTTTTACCACGTTAAAAACTGTGTGTTCTGATTGTCTTCATCTACTCATCTCATTCTATAGTGTGCTGAATTTTTGAAACTATCTTAGTCTTAAAACTGATTACAAAGTCTTGATTACTCTCGTACATAAGTTTTTTTTTTGTAAACACATCTTGTTGTTTATAATTTTATTTTCAAAAGAAAAGGGTTTCTTCAACAAACATCTCGGAGTTGCTTATATAGTTTAATCTTGTATTAAACGGCATTAGCAACGTTTTTCAATTGTTATATGAAAATTCTATCAAGGGCAAATATTCATCACAATTTGCTTTAAAATCGAGCACACAAGCTCTAAGCATATCTTCTAAAATTTGTATTGTCCTTTCAGACTGCCCATCTGTCAGGGGATAAAAAGTCGTACTAAACTTCAAGTTAGTACCCATAGCAACTGCAAGCTATCCCAAAATCTGGATGTAAAAGTAGGGTCCCTATCTGAAACAATAGATACCGGTGCTCCATGCAATCGAATAATTTCATTAACATACAATCTAGCATACCTATCAACTGTATACGTAGTCTTGACTGCTAGAAAATGAGCGGACTTCGTCAATCTATCCACCACTACCCAAATCGAATCTGACCCCTTTTGATATCGAGGAAGCCCAACCATAAAATCCATCGTTACATGATCCCATTTCCATTTCGGTATTGGCAATGACTGAAGCAGACCAGTAGGTTTCTGATGCTCCACTTTCACTTGCTGACATATAAGGCACCTCGCAACAAAATCAGCTATTTCCTTCTTCATATTATTCCACCAATAATGCTCCTTTAAATCCCTATACATTTTAGTGCTACCAGGATGCATAGTATAAATGGAATTATAAGCCTCATCTAAAATTTCCTCTTTCAATCCACATACATTAGGCACACATAACCGCTGCTTATACAATAAAGTGTCATCATTCACAATACAAAAATCTTCAGACTTACCATCTCGGACATCTTGTCGTTTCTTTTCAAGAAAAGGATCTTGACTTTGCAAATCACGAATACGAGTAGCTAACAAAGGCCTCACGCTTACATGAGCAAAGAACATGTCCCCATCGACTAGCTTCAATTATACTCCCACCAATCTCAACTCCATGATGTTGGAAACTCTAGCACACCGAATACAAGATAACCTGCTCGAAGCCTTTCTACTCAGGGCATCTACAACTACATTTGCCTTCCCTGGGTGGTAGTGAATTGTACAATCATAGTCTTTAATTAACTCCATCCATCGCCTCTGCCTCAAATTCAACTCCTTTTGAGTAAATAAATACTTAAGGCTTTGATGGTCAGTAAAAATTTCACATACCTCACCATATAGATAATGACGCCATAATTTTAAAGCAAAGACAATAGAAGCAAGTTCCAAATCATGTGTAGGATAATTACGTTCATGTGTACGCAACTGCCTAGAAGCATAAGCAATAACTTTACCATGCTGCATAAAAACACAACCCAACCCCTGATGTGAAGCATCGATATAAATAACAAAACCATCTCCACCATGCGGAATAGTAAGAACAGGTGCAATTACCAACCTGTTTTTCAATTCATCAAAATTATTTTCGCAATCAGAATTGCATTCAAACTTAACATCTTTTCGGGTTAGTTTAGTCATCGTCAAGGCAATCGAAGAATATCCCTTAATAAACCTTCTATAATACCCAGCTAAACCCAGAAAACTCCTCACCTCAGTCACGTTATTGGGCCTCTCCCAATTTACAATAGCTTCTACCTTCTTGGGATCAACACATATACCATCACCAGAAATAACATGGCCTAAAAATACAACTTTTGATAGCCAAAATTCACATTTGCTAAACTTAGCATACAATTGCTTATCTTTCAACACATTCAAAATAGTTCTGAGATGCTTTTCATGTTCAACCATATCACGTGAATAAATCAGAATATCATCAATAAAAATTATCACAAATGAATCAACAAAAGGATGCAGTACCCGGTTCATAAGATCCATAAATACAGCTGGATCATTAGTCACCCCAAAAGGCATCACCAAAAACTCAAAATGACCATACCGAGTGCGAAAAGCAGTTTTAGAAATATCACTATCCTTCACCCTCAGCTGATGATACCCTGATCGCAAGTCTATCTTTGAAAACACTTAGCACCCTGTAACTGATCAAATAAATCATCTATACGAGGTAAAGGATATTTGTTCTTAATTGTAGCTTTATTCAGTTGCCTACAATCAATACACAAAAGTATAGTACCATCTTTCTTTTTCACAAATAAAACTGGTGCACCCCATGGAGATACACTTGGTTGTATGAACCCTCTATCAAGTAAATCCTGTAACTGAATCTTGAGTTCTTTTCATTCAACAGGTGCCATTATATACGGTGCCATAGAAATAGGGGTCGTTCCCGGTGCTAATTCAATACTAAATTCAACTTCTCTCTCTGGCGGTAATCCAGGCAATTCGCTAGGAAACACTTGTGGAAAATCTCGTACTATAGGAACATCAACTAATTATGAAGCTCCCTTCGCAGTGTCAAGAACATATGCAGTCACAACCCTTACTTAATAATTTCCTTGCCTGAATAGCAGAAATAATGCAACTAGGAACAATTTTTCTTTCCCCCCACAAATTTAAATTCAGGCTCACCAGGAATATTAAAAACAACTTCCTTACAGAAGCAATCCATAGATGCATGATATTTAGATAACCAATCCATTCCCAGAATTATATCAAAATTAGAAATATCCAATGGAAGTAGATCTATAACTGTATCTCTAACCCCCACAGTCAAAACAGAATCACGAAAAACATACTCTGCTACAATCATATCCCCCATAGGCATATAAATACCCAACCCCACATCTAAACGAGTACATGGTCTATTCAAGTATACAGCAAAAGCATAGGACACAAAAGAATATGTGGAACCAGGATCAATCAAAACATAAGCACTTCTATCAGTAACAGAAAGTGTACCTGTCACCACATCTAGAGTAATCTGAGCTTCTTTCATCATAAAGACTCGTCCACCTGGCCTGGAACCACTAGCTTGTCCTCTACCCACACTTTTCGCTCCACTGCCTGGAGGTAACATTCTGCTTGCTACTTCACTATGTGCTGCTGGAGTCTGTGCCAATTGCGGACAATTCTTCTTAATATGCCCCACTTGATGACAATGGTAGCATTCCACTCTTTTAAGCTTAGGACACTCGAATTTATAATGCCCCTCCTCTTTACAAAAGAAACATGTAACAACTCTTGTCGGTGCCTCACCCTTTCCTGACCTCCTAACCAGACTAGAAGATTCTCCACCCTTAGTATCTCTGCCAAATCTCCCCAGACCTCTACCACTATCTCCACCACCTCTTTGAAATTTATGAGGTTCTATCTTAGCACTTCCACCCTCACCTCCCTTAGACTGAAATGCATCAAATCTAATTTTTTTAAAACTCTTTCTACTCGCAACCCCTTGGTTTATTTGTCTTTCTGCTATTGTCGCTTTGTTTACCAGAGAAGCATAATCTTTTAACTCATAAGTGGCCACTCTATTCTGAATAGGCCAAATCAGTCCATCTTGAAACTTACTACATTTATCTTCTTCATTCTCCACATATTTAGTAGCAAATCTAGACAAAGCTGTAAATTTAGCCTCATACTCCCTCACAGACATTTTCCCTTGGGTTAAATTTATAAATTCCCCCAGCTTCTCCCTCCTATAAACCTTAGGGAAATACTTAATATACAAAGCTTTAATAAATTCAGCCCAAGTAATAACATCAGTACCTTCCATCCTGGGCACCAAATGGTTGTTGGCTTCCCACCAATATTTCGCCTCTCCTTTGAGCTTAAACACAGCTAGATTCACTTTTTGGTTATCTGGAACCTTACTAACTGCAAAGATAGTTTCTAGATCTCTGACCCACATCTCAACTTCTGTAGGTTCAACTGACCCTGAATATTCTGGAGGATTCAACTTTAAAAACTTCTCATGCATAGAATCCTTCATTTCCTTCCTTGCCTCTTTCTCAATTCTAGCCACAGTCTTTGATTCTAGATATCTATCCTGTTGTTCTGCCATTTGCGCCATATTTCTTTCTTGTTGCTCTGCCATCCTCATCATTGCTTGTGCCATTATTTGCATCTCTATAGGCAGTTCTTCCTCTCTAGCCCTTCCAGTAACACTCTGCTCTACTTCAGTATTGTCTGCACGAGAAGCCACTCCCTGTTCTTTATGTTGTCCATTCCCAGGTTCCATCTGGAATTATATGTAATACAACAAAGTTTTAACAAGCAATATAAACAGTTTATAATACTAAACTATTAGTTAGTACATAAACAATTCATAAATATCAAATAAACTCAATACTGCCATCTAACCGTCACACACGTTCAGAATTAATAACCACGCTCTGATACCACTAATTGTCACACCCAAAACCCAATATCCATAC
The DNA here is from genome assembly GCA_949130495.1 of Sambucus nigra. Classification (NCBI taxonomy): domain Eukaryota; kingdom Viridiplantae; phylum Streptophyta; class Magnoliopsida; order Dipsacales; family Adoxaceae; genus Sambucus; species Sambucus nigra. Next base: position 419,708,509 of record OX422219.1, read on the forward strand.
TAATCATTTGTTATTGGAATAATTGGATCATAATCTTGAGCCCATTGGAAAATATACTTCGTTTATCAATATTTTTCTACACACTGTGTATAATGAACATAATATTATTATTATACCATAATTAAATCAATATCAGAGTCATAATCAACCGGACATACAATACTATGATTAACTATAATAAAATTTCACAATCATCAACTCAATCTGTACTAACGCAATATATACAATGTGTGAGTATATTAAAATCTTCAGTGTGACAATGATAAAATTCCCATATTTAAACCCCAGCTCTTTCCAACGGTGCAACTCTCAAAGTTACCGGTCATATGGTATTCTAGCTGGCAGCATACAAACATGAAATTGTTAAAATATAAACCGTAAGCATTAAGCTTAGTGAGGTACTCCTTCCCTACAATGAAATAACAATTCTATATCGAATATGTGGAATTAAAATCCGAACAATCCTTGCCCATTGGCAATAACAAATCCTAGATCATAAGATCCAAATAATTCTTCCCATTGGCAATAACAAATCCTGGAACATTAGTTCCAACAAATCCTTGTCATAAGACAAATCAAATCATTGGATCTTTGTCCAATTCGAATCCTGGATCATAAGATCCAAATAAATCCTGGATATTTGAATATCCAAACAAATCCTGAATACCGAAGTATTCAAACCAATCCTGGATCATGAGACCCGAGCAAATCCTGGATATTTTAATATCCAAACAAATCCTGAATACCGAAGCATTCAAACAAATCCACTCTTAGAGCTATATTCATATTTATATATGAAACAAATCACAAGTACACTCACCTCGACGGTTTAACTGGCTTTTCCCATGCCTTTATCTGGTATTTGTTCAATCAGATCTTCTTCCCTTCCTATCATTATTACAATATTAGTATCATCATAAGAATATCAATAATCCAAAGAATGATTTAAACATAATTCAATCCATAAGCATCACATGATTCCATTCAAATCATTTATCACAAGTGAAGTTTCATCCAAATCCATGTTAATATATTTAACATATCCAAATCATAGGACAAATATAAATTCATTTATTCTTGGTAATTCAATCCTTGTCTTATTAGTATTCCAATACAAAAGAGGTACATCATTTCAAGTCTCCTGGAGCAAGATATGCCCATGTCTTTACCACATAGCAAATCTTCCTTTTAGGCTCTTTTATCGTTCATTCAACTTCCAGGAATTTCCATAATTTTTGTACATCATAAATTTATATGATATTTCACCCAACATCAGTAAACATATTGAACAATACAAAATTAAAGTTTCATAATTTTTAAGGTTTGTTTGCTATGTCAAGCAAACCATCGACCTCATGGCGGGTATACTTTCATGCTTAGGGCATATTTCATACCCGAACTTCAAACTCTCACCAAAGACTCATTTCTTGGTATTTTCACATGATTTTAGGATATGTCATGCATATATGAGTCCAGGTTAATCTCCAATTATAATCAATCAATTCCAATAAGTATAGAGAAATATATGGAAGTTTGAATAAATATGGTTCCTAAACAAAACAATCTCAAGGGTTTACACCTTCAAGTTTGCTGAAACTTGCATCTATCCATAAGTACACATCAAGACATGGAATTTCAGTAAACAACTGATTATTTCAATCATTTAAATAAGTAATACAAAAAATAAACAAGATTTATGGATGGAAATACCTTAGGGGCTTTTATGTCATTTTCTATGAATTTTTTTGAATGTTTGTCCTCACTTTCTTCTTCCTAACCCTCACAATTGTTTTTCCTCAACTTAAAACTCTCCCAAACTGAGTTTGCTGAAGAAATGAGGATATCTTAAGGGTTTAAGTCGGCCAAGACAACCTCCACCTCCAACCAATCAATTTATAACATGTGGCATATTATAAAACAAAATATCATTTAAGGCTAAATGACTATTTTACCCCCTGTTCGTAAAAAGACAATATCTTCCCACTCAGATGTCCGTTCGATGAACCGTTTGTTTTGTTATAAACCTAACTCATATATCTACAAACATATAGTTTTCACCTCAAGTCAATTGTTATGTCATAAAGGTCAAACCTAGTCTTAAACTTGAACATTCCTACCGAAAACTTCAAAATTTCACATTTGTAACTAATTCAATATTTCATGCTTTATGGCACTAGGATTATACTAAATATAATGACTTAACATTATATATACTAATAGCATATTATCCATATCACATAACCCAATCATTATTTAAACATAATTTATCATAATTATATTCGAGTTGTCACATGGTCCTCAGAGTACTAAAATTATACTGTCGCTGCTAACAAGTTCTAGTCTATGGCTTGATTACGCCACTGAGAAACCCGAGACGAGCTAAAGGTATCATAGCCAACATTGTAAAGGCACAAGACCTCTAAACCTTTAAGATAAGAGGGGAATTCGTCATACATGGGAAAAGCCATTTGAGGAATAGGAAATGACAAGCAAGAAAAGAAATGTGGCTATTGGTGAAGAAAACACAACCCATATCCCTCATTTTACACCTAAAATCCTTGGCAAAAAATAAAAATTTCCGAAACCCATTTAATTCTGAGCCCTACAAAAGTATACAGGTATGCAAGAAAGTGCAATCAAATCCTAGGAGTGATTTGACTTAACCCCTATGCCGATAGGAAGGTCAAGGGGTATGCTTACTTTAAAAAGTTAATCCTTTTTTTACTCAAAATCAATTTCCAAAAAATCCTTACTTTAAAAAGTTACACCCAGACCATTCCTTTTTATTACTCCTTTTTTTAATAAACATTTTACTCAAAATTATTTTCATTCTCATCTCTGTCTTCGCAACATAAATTAACCTCTGCAATAAACTAAAGTGCATGTAGATTAAGCCATTAAATTAAGACAATCAAACAAAAAAGATGCATCTCTTTTTGCCTTCCTGAGTTTATTTCCAGGTATAAAGTCGCTAAATCAAGCATATAGCATGGTCAATACCAAGATCCTTCAGTCACAATGATAGATCTGCAAGAAAATTTTGAAAGGAAAGAATGAGAAATGGACCTTACATCATCCACAGCGTCACCTCATGCACCAGCAACCTCTTTACTTACACTTTCATACCCATATCCCCGTAGCCTCTGAAGGAAGACTCCAAGGGTAGAAGGTCACCAGCATGCCTAGTAAAGAATTAATAATCCACCCAGAAGCAAAGTTCGGCAGCCCCCAACCCATGTCAATCGACAAAACGCCTTTTCCTCTTCCCAAAGAAGCCCAGGATTATATGCCATTATCGATTGGCACCCCCTCAAGCCTGCCTATCAATAGTCCCATAGGTTTTTTATCAAAAAATACCAAAAAAATCCAAAAATTGCCCGGAAAAAATCCCAAAAATCCATAAAAAATATGAAACATTATTTTCCTTCAAAATAAACATTTTTAGAGCACTAAGCCCCCTTACAAACTCCAAAAATCCCCAGTTGGATTAATCTTACACTCTTATCCCAAGCATATTCCATAGTGAACCAACGATACACCCGCATCCAAGACCACTACAATTCCCCAGCCCGAACCTCAAAACTAAACATTCCACGATAGAGTTTCAAGAAAACATAATCCCCAATGGAATCACACAAGTGCACCTACTCCCCCTAGATAATGCAAATTTCACTAGGAGAGCTATTCCCCGAGTTATAATTCAAGGTCCCTAAATTGACATGAACCCTTAGAATTGGTCGTTACAACTTAAGGTCCTCAAAATTGACCTCGACCCTTAGAATTGGTCATCACATCTAAGGTCCTCAGAATTTATCTCGACCCTCCGAATTGGTCGTCGTAACTTTAGATCCTCATAATTGACCTCAACTTTTAAAATCGATCATTACAACTTTAGGTCCTTAGAATTGACCTTGACCCATAGAATTGATCATTAGAACTCAAGGTCCCCATAATTGACCTCGGCCCACAGAATCAGTCGTAATAACTCAAGGTCCTCATAATTGACTTCGACCCTCATAATCAATCGTCACAACTTAAGGTCCTTATAATTGATCTCGACCCTCAAAATTGATTGTCAAAACTTTATGTCCTCAGAATTAACCTCGGCCTTCAGAATCGGTCGTCACGACTTAAGGTCCTCAAAATTGACCACAGCCCTCAGAATCGGTCAACACAACTTATGGTCCTCAGAATTGACCTCGACCCTCATAATTGGTCGTTATAACCCTAAGTCCTTAGAATTATCCTCAACACGCTGAATTGGTCAACATATCCCCTTATAACCAATCTTAACACATCATTGAATCACTGAATAGATCATATTTATCTCCTAGGTCCTCAAAATTGACCTCGATCGTCATAATTGGTTGTTCCAACTTTAAGTCTTCAAAATTGAACTTGACCCATAAAATCGGTTATCCCCAGCACAGCTTTAGGTCCTGAGAATTAGCTTCGACTCGATGAATTGGTCACCCTATCCTATTAGAACCAATCTTAACACATCCTCGACCCACTGAATCGGTCCTCCTCGTCTCCTTAGGTCCTTAAAATTCACCTGGACCCGCCGAATTAGTCATCCTTGTCTAATTAGGTCCTCAGAATTGACCTCGACCCACTGAATTTGTCATCCTTGTCTCCTTAGGTCCTCAAAATTATTCTTGACCTACTGAATCGGTCATACTTATCCCTTTAGGTCCTCAAAACTAACCTCGACCCTCTGAATCAGTCACCCTCATACTCCAAGTCCACAAAATTGACCTAAAATCCTCTTCCCCAATGTCGATGTGGTGTCTACCATTTGATGGAGTTCACTTGTTCCAAGCTCGCCCATTGAAGGGATGTCTATAGACACCACATCCTATGACCCCCCCCCCTAAGCACCTCCTTAGGTCCCTAACACTCACTCGTTCACCACAAACCCTAGGTCATACTCTGAGTACCGATCTAGAGGCCATCGGACACGTCCGAGCCTCGTTTGACTATAATCAAATTTTTCTTAGAGAAAAAGCTCGATGAATCTTCAAAACAATCTAAATCCTCTTTTCAATGATCCACTTATGCATGAATTGGATTAATAATTCGTATAAATAGTCTGTTCCACCATCAAAAACTAATCTGGAGATCGTCGGGCACTCCTAAGCCCCGTTTGACTCCGATCAGCTTTCTACCCTGAGCGAAAGCTTAATGAATCTTCTAAAGGATCTTAATCCCCTCTCCAATAGTCCTCCCTGTGCATAAATTGGCCTGACGGTACGGACGAACAGTCCATTTTACCTTGAAAACTGATTTAGAGGCCACTAGACACTTCTAAGCCCCGTTTAACACCTGTTAACTCTCCTGTTTGAGCGAATCTCAATGAATCTTCGAAAGGCTCTGAATCCCCTTTCCAACGGTACACCCCATGTGTGAAGGGTCATTGAGAAATTTTGGGCCCCATTTGACCTCGATCAACTCTTCGAATCGAACGAAGTTGAATGAAATCTTTAAAGGAACTGAATACCCTTTCCAACGGTCAGTCCTATACGCGAATCAAACTTACAATTCGGATGAATGATCTATTTTCCTTCAAAAACTTCATGTCTAGTGACTAATGGGAGCTTCCAGGGGAGAGGCTCAATGGATTTTTAAAAGTCTCCTAATAGCATTTCCAACGGTCCTTCCCGCACGCAATATTGACTCACGGATTGCATTTTATGACTATTTTTTCGAAAAACTTGTCCCATACTATCGAATGTCACCCTCAGGATCGTGCCTATCAGCAGTTTTCCTGATTTATCTTATTGATAGGCAGGTCTAAGACCATTAAGAATTGAACCCTCTGGCCCTATAAATAGACGTCATGACCTTACTTTGAAAGGCACCCCTGAACATCCCTCTCAACAATTCAAATAACATTCTTTCGAATTGAGAGTTGTTCCTTTCCAAAAAAGCCCATTTCTCACATTCCATTCCAACCTTTTTAAACTTCATTTAGTAAATTTCCCCCCATCTCTTTATACCACCTTCATCTCATTGCAAGATCAGCATATCTACACTCAAGATCAACTTCAAGTATTCATAAGGAGATCCAATTCTCCATCATTTTCTATAAATTCTCTTATTTTAGTATTAGTTGCTTTATTTTTACTTTAGCACTTTATTACATCACATAAATTAATCTCAAACCTTTATTAGTATTAATTGCACTACTCTATTTTCATAAAAAAATCATAAATAAGAAAAGTAGGGTTTATCTATAAATTCTCAAAGAGGGATTCTCACTGCACATTCTCACTTTTAAAGCACGTTTCTCTCTACACACACACATAAGAGAAATCCCTTGCTTAGATTTGTGGATTGAACCCCACCCCATTTTATATTTGAACTACGTGGACTTTGATATACATATGTGTGTGTGTGTGTGTGTTCTTAATGAATGTGATATTCTTGCATGCTTGTGTTGAATGATTCGAGTCTTCATCTATATTATGCACATAAGCACACACTTCACAGAGTCTAATAAGAGAAGATTAACATATTCCCAACAGAGACCGAAGGGGGGGATGTGTGCATAACATCTTCCCATTTCGTAACTTAGCCCCCTAACCTTTGAATTACTTGGTTTTCCAAGCATCAGTATTATCCTTGATGTCGTTCTCTCGAGGCGGCAACATTTCTTTTGCCTGTTTTGTGCAAAATAGGTTGGTGAATCTATCTCTACTCATTATCCCTTATTGATGACGGTTGAGCGCCACAAGAAAGGGCGCAATTCTGGGCGCGCGCCGAAGGGAACCCCTGAAAGAGGAAAAAGAATAAGGGGGAAGCTCCTCGAGATGGCCACGATATCATATCCAATATATGTTACTGGTGACCTTCTATCTCTCTTAACTAACAATTTGAAAACACGCTCGGACAAAAAAAGTGGGTTTTACCTTTTAAAGGGCATAGGGGACTAAGAGAGTTAGAAATATTGTTCTACTGTGTCATCGGAATCATCTTCCAAAACAGTCTCCGTTAGAGGTTCATATCGAATCGGAACAAAGAAATAATCATCATGTTTAAATTCAAATAACCCTAAGACCACCAATAGTGAAATAATAATTACATAAGAACGTATACTCATAAAAGAAAGAAGGATGAAATCGTGAATAATGACTTACATAAATCAGGGTGCAGTATATGTACTTTCAATAACTATAGCATAATAAAGAAATAAATTATTTATAATATGGAAATGAGTATTCAATCTTACAATTTTGAAAAATTATGAAGACCAATGAGTAGAAACCTGAAAAAACAATCTGATACATTTGTATGATTGAAAAACAACATCCCGCGAGAAACTCCACTTGAAATATCAATATTAGAATAATGACACAAAGGGATGTGGGTATGATAGTATACCTGGAATTACAGCAGCTAGAATTCTTAAGCATCACCCACAAATAAATAACAAAAATCAAGAAGCTGAAACACTTGTCAAATAAAAGATAATTGGGCCATTATAGAATTGTGCCATAGTTATTTACAATGTATGAAACCAGAAGTCACAAAACGAATTTGATCAGTTCGTATTTACGAAACTACCTATGGATTACGTAAAGTAAGAGAAAGCCCTAGCAGATTATACATAAATAAATATATAAAAGTCATCCCAGAGTCATAGTAAATAAAAAAAAGTTAGAGCATAAAGTTTACAAAAAGTAGTATAGTTAAACATAAAAAAAATATCCCATCGATTGGAAATCACACTGGATTCCTGGGATACATTCTCTGAATCACTCTATGAAATGTCCATGTATCTAGCTCAATGTGTTTCCGGTGAACATTAGTGTTATACAAGACAATCTAGAAGGAACATTAATAATTAGTATTGATTAAAAATATATATGAAATGAATAAACAATAAATAGATATTATATAGAAGATGTATCTTGTTGTGGGAATCCAATTTAATAAATTTTTGGATATCTCTCCACTTTTGATGCTTGAGCATTGACTCCCAATCCTAAGAAAGATTATAAAATAGTTAGAAGGTGATATACAAGCGTCACATGTGTATAAAAGATATTGCAAATATAAAATAATGGCATATATCTCATTGACGTTTATAAGAGTACTTCTAGGTAAACAATGTTTGTCGTGAAAGCAAACCACTGTCAGAAAAGGATGATTCTGATTCGATTTTCACTTGTGCATCAATATATTGCCACATATAACTGAATATGACTGAAAATCGGTGTGCGTAAGTCAATTCCCAAAACTTTACAGATTGACCCTGTGATTTGTTAACTGTCATGGCATATGCGAGTCGAATTGGAAATTGGTGTCTTGCCATTTTAATAGGCATTTCCTCATACGAACGAGTAAAAGAGACTCTTGGAATAAAGATTAAATTGCCACACTTATCCCCGGTTAGTATTTGGGCCTCAATGACATACTATGCAAACTTCGTAATGACTAATTGTGGCCATTGCAAAGACCATATTTTGGTGCAATATTTCGCAACAACATAATAAAACACCCTACTTTTAGGTCCAACTTAAATAGGGGTAAACTAGAAGGATTAAGTCATCGCATAATTTGTCTACACTAAAATCGGTTTTTGTATCACCTGGAAAAATATTTAAAGATTAATTATGTATAACACTCATGTCATCATTCGGTGCAGAAAGAATCGTTCGTTCAGTGAGGAATCTTGGAGTAACAGTATTATCCACATTCAACAATTAATACAACATGGAAACTAAATCTTCGACATCATTACACTTATATATTGTCGAAGGTAGCGGTATATTTTCAAGTCGGTTGGACCCTAACTAATGAAAAGGGGAAAAAGTTAAACGAACATAGTAGGTATAACAATGAATATTGAACATAAATATAAAATAAAAGGAGATACTTGATTAAAGAACAATGAAAAATACATAGGTTTGACCTCCAAATGGTTGAGTCGTATATTTAGATGTAAGGTCAAAACATGGATGTGTTTTCAAAGTGCAGATCGCCTCAATGATGCAGCTACAATTTCCTCACAAACTCCTCCGGGGATAACGGGTAAATTTTTTCCAAAATTGCCTCCTAGAACAACCATTATTCCCCCAAAAGGCTTGTTAACATCATGAATATCTTCAAGAGTTCGATCAACAGCCTCAACACAGTAGATTTGTTGCATTGATACTTCATCACATATAATAAGTTTGGTCGATTTAAATAACTCTGCATGGTATGATTGCTTTGTAAATCCATAACTACGGTTTTCAAGAATGTCTAATGGAATGCAGAAGGTTGAATATGAAGTTCGACCACCAACCAACAATAAAAAAGCAACGCCTGGTGATATGAAAATAATAACCTTATAATCCAAAATAAGTCAAAAGGTTGCAATTGTATTATACAAAAAAGTTTGCCAATGTCAACATCCCTATTCAAGAAGTAAGTAGTTCATTTATTATCAGAAATATATCAAGTTATCGTCGTGTAAGCCATGCTTTGCCCCTCATCAAGGCATAATGTCTAGTTGTGTGTAACCTTTCTTTGCTAACAATTGTTATTTCTGATGTTTCCACACTAATCTATTCCTACTCATAGTACTCCAATTAGAAGTTGGTAGAGGCATTGGAAGAAAGTCAGATAAACTCATGCGAGACTCTTAAAGCACCTTATTTAGAAAAAACAAACCATAATCTTAAACTTGGATGCAGTTGGATTTGTAATGGCAAATAGTGTACGTGACTTATGCATCAGGTCTTCACATATATAATTGGTAAATTGATTCAATAATAAATTGGGATGCAAAGGGAAACATAGTGTAAGTATAACACCAAAAGGAATTATAAGTTGACATTCAGTTCGCATGAATAATACCTCTTGTAAAAATTAAACCAATTCCTTATCATCTTTGAGTAATCCCCTCACTACACACGCCGACTTAAAAGTCTCATGTATGACATTGTTGAGCGTGCATAAACACTAAAAGGATGTAGACTATTTGACAACAGTTAAAAGCAATCGCAAATAAAAAAATTCACTCGAACTGGGGCTAACATAGTACATTCGACCAATTGCAAACTCCCTTATTTTCCTTGGAGTCCAAACTTTTATTATAGTGATCCAGACATAATATTGCGAAAAATCTTAGTAGGTGTAAGATCATGCAAAAACATTCAATGCGTAGAGAGCAAAATATTCAGTTAACGAACTCATTTGAACCCTGAATGTTTGAGAAATCATGCTTACTAATTCCGCAAGATTGAACACAACATGATGTATTCCAGCTAAATGTAAATTTAATTACGTAACTGGTGGTTTCTCCTTATGCACATGATTACCAAAATTTGACAAGATGCTTCATGAGGTTCGATGTACCTTGCATGTAAATATTGTTGTCATGCAATAATGACCTTTATATATGTACTTATTAATTTATTTAATGCCTTTTAAATAGGCACAAACCTCAACTTTAATACGACAATTGAATAGCCAGGACAAATACGAATTATACGACACAACATCGTTGTTTTGTACCTTTTTCCCATTGGAAGTAGTATATTCCCTACCATCACTATGACGGTGATATATTAGATATTCATTATTGTCCATTGAAGTGGCATATGCAAATGCTCGTGGGTATTTCTTCATACATCTTCCATTTTCCATGCAAAAAGAATTAGGAGTCTAGGTACCGCAAGGACCATGTACCATACAACCTAGAATGGTTTGAAAAAACATTGGATCATCAGTGGGGTCTGGAAACTCTGCAAAAATAATGTTATCTACCTATGCATATGTTTTAATCTTGCTTTGACTATCAAGTAAAAGAAGAGTGCAAGTGCGATAAACACCATTTTTTAAATTCGATCATAAAAATGTGGGCAACTTTCTCACCAAAAACTTTTTTATCCTTAATATCCTTCTTAATGCTTTTCTCTTTAGTTCAAATACACATGTGACCAATTCGGCACAATTAACTGCATTTAGACCTCGTAATAGTCCTTAGTGATTTCAGGACACTTAGGATTTGATGTCATTATGAGAAAAATATCTGGTTATGGATTGAATCGTGTGATGACCAATGAATCTTGGTAGATCTCAAACAAATGTCATGTTCTACTAGTAATGGAAGAGGTAAAAATCATTCATCTAACAATTTGCAGTGGTTTAACACCCTCAGACATAAAATTGATAAGGTCTTTGTATAATTCAGCATAAAGGGTGTTCTGATTAAATCTGAAATAAGTTAAATAGTTTTGTTTTATTAAAGCCCAAGCATCCACAATGAACTCCTGAAAATTTTTACCCCTTTTAAAATTATAGAATACTCAGTACTGTGTTGAAACAAATAATAACTATAATAGTGCAATTGAGTTAGCCATTTATCTTGCTTGACACTATTTTTAACGTCTCATAGCCTCATTTTGGGCTCTCAACCAAGCTGACCATGAGGGTATAAAAGAATATAATGCAAATGAAGGTAAGTCGGGTGACATCCATTGATTTGCATCAATTGATTTCCCCATGTAGGTGAATAATAATATCTCTCATTGCGAAGGAATTGTGGCCATCGCCAGGAAAAATAATAGTAATCTCATAGGTCGAAGGCAAATTATACCTTCTACGATATATTGAAGTATTGTAATGAAGGTATGCTGGCAAGTTCTGGCCGACTAGAAAGGATTCATCTAAAATTGCAAATATCTGACGGTATTTGTATATAAACAGATTATTCGCCTCCAATGAACCTGAATTATTTGAAGTACATCACTTTGTAAATGGGAATACTACATTCCCTAATACTCAATGCCACATACTAATCATAAATGTATAGTTGTGCACATGCAACTTCATCTTTAAGTCCTGGTTCTGGTAATAAGGCTCCAGTACGATGACGAAATGAGTAGGACCCCTACCTGTGAGGACTCTATCATCCATCTGGACACCTAGACTCATAAATGCATTAACAGCATTATACTCTCTAATATGATTCTGAAAAGACTTCCATTGAGCATCATTACCATCAAATAAATGTCTAATTTCATGCGGGAGTTCAATGAGATGTGGCAAACGAACCTGTCCATGTTTACAACACTTTATAAAAAGGGGGTGCACCTTCGATGAGCTCGATATTCTTCCATCCATCCAATGTAAAGTAAGATAATAATGGCACAATCACGTGGATAAAAAAATGTCTACTAAAGTCGACATATGATTCTCAAGATCTACTCGTACCTGCAACATTACCGATGCATAGTGCGGTTGATTTTTGTATAAAATGAAAAGGTGTCAAGGAATTAAGAAAATAACAAATAATAAAAGATAAATAAAAGATTTACCTATGGTGATTATCCTCAATTTGGGGGAGATGTTCAATAACCAGCATATCTATGACTGATGGATTTCAAAGAGGTTCAGCTATTGTCTCAGATGGTTCACGGGGGAAGCCATGATTAATAAATGTGTTGAGGTCAATTGGATTAAAATCATGGCAATGGTTAAGGGCCAAAACTATTGGTGGGATATAAATTTGGTCAGGTGGGATTGGTTTACTATCAGTCAAATGACTAAATCTTTGTAGTGGGAAGTCCAATTAATCAAGGGTTCTCAATTGTATAAATTTATCAGCTATTATTGAAGGGAATTCAACCACTGCATCAGTAGAGGATAATTATGAAGCCTTTACTAGCTTAGTAAAATGTTTCATGCTAGCAAGGGTAGGTGGTGCCATTAACTTCCGAACAATATGAGTATGAGTAGATGGTTGATCATCAAGTGTTTTTTGTAATTGAAGTTCTCTTTCTCAATCACGTCGTCGTCATTGGACAAGCACAAATTTTGAGATTAAGATATCACATGGTGCTATTTTTTTAAAACTTTTGTGGGATTGTGGTGTAGAGATGTAGGTTGTGGACGAATAACATCACTCAAAGTTTGAAAGAAAAAAGTCTTTCCCACTTTCGTCATTGTCATTGATCCAAAACATGACTTGAGAATAAGTTATCAGAGAGTGTTAAATGTTCAGTGGCTTGGGGAGATTGCGGTGGCAAGTAGACTTCATCTATATTTGGCAAAGGAATAAATCTTTCCTATTTTTATCACATTCGTTACGATAGGCGATGTGAGATTAAGGTTCCATCGGGTGCCTAAAGAAGGAAAAAAATTATCAACGCTTAACATGAGAATAATGAAGGGGGTATCGAATGATGGCCTTAATATAGTAAAATTAGGAATGGAAAGTGGTAATAGTTGGGTATTGAAAATGAGGAAAATATTGTAAATGGAAAGGTGTAAAACATGATGGTAAATTAAAGATGTATTTTTGTTAGAATAGTGTACTTAACATTTACAGTAATAACTTTAATATTAAGTTATAAAAGTTAAGAAAAAAGCTCGCTTAAACTCCAGGAAAAATGCAATAAGAATAAAAACTAAAAAATGCAAAACCCATCAAATAAGTGATCCTAAAACATGGTAAATTGATAATGTGAGCCTATAATTAGATGGAGCATTGTAATAACCTATAGGGTAATGTTAGAAACATACCACTCCAGAAGAGACTTTCCCCTTACCCATCCATGATGCCTACATAAATAAATTAAGCATATAAAATGAGATGAAAGATTATTACAGTATGGTTTTGTTGAATTGGAAAAATAAAATTGGCAAAAGTTACAGAGAAATATTTACCCTAGTAGGCCCCACATTTCCTTTCTCTTTACCCTTGCCTTTTGTTGTTTGCATTGTCATACTTAATCTACGGTAGTTTATATAAGAACATCGATAGCATTAATGAAATGTGAATAAGAACTTGTTTATATGAATTGTGAAGAAAAAAACATTTAGTGGCGATTAGTTACCATAACAAAAATAACATTAAGTTGAACATCATCACGTTAACAATACCATTGTTATTTCCACACGACTTTTGAATATATTAATACGAAAGCTTTATTAAAAGTCAAAATCAGAACAAATAGGATAGACTAGAGAGAACGCAATAAGTAAAAATCAAGAACATGCTAAGAAAAAATGAGAACAAAGAGAGTCATAATCGTTGAAGAAAATAATATCAAATTTAAACAACTAAGAATTATGGAAACTTAAACATACCACTTGTGAAAAGGCCTTTTTTTCCCTTTCCCTTTATCCTATAGAAAAAATTCAAGCATATATAAGTAGATGAAATTATATACACCACATTCTAAAACCCTCTAAGTCTTTCCTTAGGTCCCTATCACTTCCCCATTTCACTACAAACCCAAGGTCATACTCCGAGTACCGATCTAGAGGCCATCGGGTGCTCCCGAGCCCCATTTAACTCCGGTCAACTCTATCTTCAGAACTAAAGCTCATTGAATCTTTAAAGGTCTTTAAATACTCTTTTCCAATGGTCTACCCCATGCACCAATCGGCATAACCATTCATATGAACGAACCATTTTACCACTGAAAATCGATTTGGAGGCCGTCGGGCGCTCCCGAGCCCCGATTTGACCCCAGTCAACTTCATCATCAGAACAAAATCTCTTTGGATATTCCAAGGGCATTGAAACCCCTTTACAATGATCTGCCCCATTGATGAAATGGCATAACCGTTCGGACGAACGATCCGTTTTCCCTTGAAAATTAAAACGGAGGCCATCGGACGCTCCTGGACACTGTTTAACCAAGGTTAACTCTTTAGCTCGAACGATACTGAATGAATCTTCAAAGGTCACTAAAAGCCCTTTCCAATGGTCCACCTCGTGTGTGAATCAGTCCTAAGATACGGACGAATGATCCGTTTTACTCCAAAAGGTCACCGGGCGTTTTCGGGTCCCAGTTGACCAAAGTTAACATTCCTAACTAAGCGAAGCTCTTTGGAATATCGAATTACCTCGCATAACCTTTCCAACGGTCTGACCCATGAACGATTCTGACTTACGGTTTGGACGAATGATCCATTTCTGACGGTCTCCCGTCCAAATGATCGACGAATGCTTTCGAGCCCCGTTTGACCCAAATTCAACTCTCGGATCCGGAAGCATCCCAAAGGACTTTTGAAGGTCTTTGAATTACCTTTTAGCGATCTGCCCCATGCACGTTTTGGATCAACGGATTGCGTTCTACAACCATTTTTCAAACAATCTACATGAGACTACCGATTGGCAAGCCCATTTCCCTGTTTATCAGGAGTGTGTCTAGGGTTGCCTATTGATTGGCAGGGTTAGGGCTATGCCGATCAACACCCTCATTACACTATAAATAAAGGGCATGACCTCACTCCCAAGGCACACCTCAAATCCATCTATATCAATGATCTCAACAACATTCTCTTGCAATCAGCGAAGTTTTCTTATGTGAAATTCATTTCTATCTTTCATTCCTATCATTTTCATACCCAATTTGGCAAAATCTCATTCTCTCTCTTCCAACATTCATCTCAACATTCAAGGGAGCTCATCAAAGATCAATATCAAGCCTCAATTCTCCAAAGAAGGTCCAAATATCCTTCTCTCTCTTTATATTCTTTATTTTTGCATTAGTTACATAAATTCTTAATCTAGCTTTTACTTTAACTCATACACCTTAATACCTCATCCTTTATTAATTATATTGCACATACTTTATTTTTTATTAAAAAAAAAAAGAGGGCTACACCTATAAATTCCAATGGGATTATCCACCACAATTTCTCAAAACTAAAATACATTTTCTACACACACACATTTATATAATAAATTCCCGTTCGAATCTATGTGATAAACTCCACACTTAGGCTACATGCAAACTACGTGGACTTTGATGCCTTTAAAGACTACGTAGGCGTTTCGAGTTAAAATTCGAGACTCGAGTCTAATTTTTAAATTTTTCCATTTTCGCATTTGCATCCTTTTCATCTATACATTATTTTAATACATATTATGCTTGTGATCCTTATTAGCATTTTATCTAACATATATTATCGTTTCATCATAACGATCAATATCTCGATAAACACATACATCGTATTTTCTAGACATTATTTTGGGGAGCATTCCTTTGGATTACCTCACTCTATCTTTTCCATTATATGAGTCGAGCGATTCCGATCTCCATTTATATATACACGCACACACACTTCACGGAGAAATTAAGAAAAATAGTAACACAAGCCCATGAGAGATCGAAATGGTGGGATGGGTGCCTAAGACCTTCCCATTTCGTAACTTAGGCCCTAAACCTCTGAACTATTGGTTTCGTAAGCATCCATTTGTCTTCGATGCCACTCTCTCGAATCGGTGACAAGTTCTTTTGTCTGTTTTGTGCAAAATAGGCTTGAGAATCCATCTCTTTACATTCACCCCACACCGACGATGGCTGAAGTGCTATTAGAGAAAGCAGGGCACGAGAACTTTTCTCCTTCCCTCCCCCCACCCCCCACCACCACCGGGAAAGGAAGGGAGAGATCCGAGATGGCCACATAAATAATATAACAACACACGTTGATAAAACATGTACATTAAAACATGTTATGAATACAAAAAGAAATTATAGCCATATTAGGTTCCACGTTTTCTTTCCCTTATCGTGTGAAAGGTTTGTAGTTATTATGAGGTTGCACCTGCAAATAGGAAAAGATGAAAATATGAAAATACATTAACAATGAAGGAAACCATTGATGAGGAATTTGAACACACTAAATAATTGCATTTGGTTACCACGGAACAAATATCATTTGTTCGAGATTCATCAAGGATAACAACATCGATATTATTTCCACGCAATCTTTGAATCTATGATTGAAAAGGCAATGTTTAAAGTAAAAAACAAAATATATAGTTGCAAAACGAGAGAATGGAGGGAGAGGGAAATAGTTGTTACAGCATTTAGTGCATATTCATTAACCTTTAAGAAAATAATGAAAAAAAAGCACAGTTAGTAAGTTAAAAATGAGATAAGTGAAGTCCCAGAAAGGGAGTAACTAAAAGTATCGTACAGTGTCAAATACAGTAAGGTCCTCCATATGGAGGAAGAAGTCAACTAAAAAATGAAAAGATGGATAAGTTATTGTCTAATATGAAAGTAAGCATCCAACACCTCAGTTATAACAGAATTATCTTATACTTTTATAAAACTAACTATTAAGAAGTGAGTGAAACTATAATCTTACACTAAAATGCAGAAAGTTGGTCCATATATTCTTAGATAATAGAACCCATATTCCTAAATTTAACCCCACTATGCAAAAATATGAAGGAATTTTATTTAACTAAAATTTAATGACTTAACTAAATTTTAATTAGCAATTAATACATATGAAGGAACCTGATTTATGAATTTTCATCCACAAATGACAATGCAATCAAATAAACTTATAAAATGTAAGTAGTATTTGAAAAACATAATAAGTTGAAAATGGAATAACTTAGCCCCATATGATACTTAACCTACAAAATCAGAATAACTTAAAAAATAGAAAAATAAAATAATAGAATACTTAACCCATAAAATAAAAAAATCAACACACAATAATATTAACAAACTTAACCCAATGAAACTATAATTTAAAACCATGCCAGATGGAAGAGATTCTATAGGGTTAGATACTGAGATGAGTTTGATATCTCGCTTTAGCAAAGGTTGCCCATTTGGAAGTACAGGTGATTGGACACCTGTAATCACATATATGTGTCTTTAGGGAAGCAAAAAAAATTCCAAGCTATAGTGATTAGACGTTGATTATTGTCCTTTCCAATCCAAAAAAAGTTCATAATCCAATTGGATAATGTCCCAACATTTTGGACAAAAACTCCCTAGAGAACTGCATTTGGGATTTTTGAATGAGTGAGAATACCAGTTAGAATATTGTTATGCTTTTCGGTAACAATGGTGCGTCATTATACATATTAGAAAAATATTGTACAATGGTATTCTGAATGAGAGGTACCTTCCTTCAGAAGATGTATTTTGTTACTGAAAAAAGAAGAGGTAGAATTCATTAGATTTGTGAGCTTATGTACTCATAACACTCACTATATTTAAGTTCCACGTGACACTCAATAGAAACTCGACAATTGAGTGCGAATTAAAATTGAATGTGAATTAAAATTGATACTTAACATGAACAATTAACAGGACATGACCAAATCAATCAAAAGTTGATACTCAACTTAATCAAATAACACAACATAAACTTAACTCTAGCTCCATATAACATAATAACAAAACATAAACAAATCACAAACTTCAACATATAAGTAGATTAAAATTAATACCCGACATAAACAAATAACAGAACATGACTAAATCAATCAAAATTTGATATTGAACATAAACAAATAACTAAACATAAACTCGACTTTATATCCATATAACAAAACATAAAAAACTCATAAACTCTTAAATTATGCATATTAATTAACTAATTACCTTACATGGCATACAATAGAACAATGCGGCGCCATTTTGCCTACGGAAATAAAATTGCACGTGAGAGAGGGTGATTCGAGGTTGGAAAAGGGATTGTAAAAAGATAATACTTGAGTTTTCAAAACCTCAAGAAGTAAACAACTTAAGTTAATAGTAACCAAGAGGGGAAAAATCCAAAATGTCCCACACATATAAAAAAGCAATGACGTGTAAACAAAATACTTGATTTATAAAAGCTATGAAAGTTTGACTGATTTTTTAAAATAGCAAAAAAAAGTTGTTTTGAGTTGATTTTTTTAATATGGGTTCCTTGAAATGTTTAAATATCACAAAAAAAAAATTCAACTCAAAAATATTTTAGAAAAATAGGTTTGCGATAGCAAATTTGTATACTTGGTATGTGTGAAAGCCTCTCTCTCTCTCTCAGACAAACTAATCAAACATATATATATATATATACACACACACACACACACACAATCAAACATCCTCATTGCAAATGCTAAAACACTTTTAGCTCTAGTACACTGCTACTAATTCAGCGAATGTATGCTAACTTTTTTAGATCAGATAGCTAATGTGAGGCATAAACTAAAGCCTAAAAACACTGTAATATCATAGTACCCTATTAAAGCAAAAAAATACAAGTTCTTCCAAATTAAAAATAAAAAGTCGGAATAACTGATTAAACAAGATGGTTGAAAAACACTACAAACTAAATAATATTAAATTCTCATTAGCCAAATGGAAAAAAATTAGAGCCATGTAGAAATATTGTACCATTTACATCACATTATAATTCGAAAACCAGCAAAATTTTTGGCATTCACACCCAATAACCAAAATATGGTTCAAATAAATCTTAAAAAATAAATTTTATTTATAAATTAAAATGAAGCATAGTTGGGGAGGAGGAAACATTCGCTTATACTTTGAGCAATACCTTGTCTGTTGAAGAAAATGTCCTATCTAGTTGTTTCCCTATAAGAGAAGTTTTTGTGGGTTTATCATATGAATATAATCTCTCGGTAGACAACCAAAATAAGAAAATATCACATCAAACATGACTTACCTTAGAACAAAAACCAAATAACCCCTATAAGGCAAACCTTCAAGAAGAAATCTATAAATAAAATTTATAAAATAAAAATTTGACTAAATATGACTTGCCTAAAAAAGCTAAAGTTAAGATTGAGAAACCCAAACATTCCCCCGTAAAGCTCACATTCACGAATGTATCTATAAAAAAATATTACAGAATAAACCCATACATCTTCAATATATGAATTCCTCTAGCATCAAATATTATTAACTCGCGTGATTAATTATGACTATAACTGGTAAAGACTAAAAATGATTATGACTGCTCAAGCCTCGAATGACATCAACCACAACCCCAAAAGTCATATTATTTGTTTGAAAACAATTAAAGAATTTAAAAAAAAAAGAAGTCATGTTGAGGAAGAAATATACCTGTAATACCGCGTATTTTTGGCTATATTTATTTTTGGGATTAATTATTAAATGAGAATTAATTGGGAATTAATCCGGATAAAATACTAGCGAGATGTGAGTTGGTGTTTGACTATATTGAGTATATATGATGTTATATTTAATGTTGAACTATGAAATTTGTCATGAGATTGATATACGGCAATTTGGTCATTTTATTGGGACGCGTGTGACAGTCGCGTCAGGATATAATTGTTTTAATTATAAAAGTGAATTTAAATTCTATTAACTGTATGGTCGTTTTGAGTGCGCCAACGCATCCGGAAGGGTCGAAATAATCAGAAAACACTAGCCGGGGGTGTAGTTTGGGTCCCGGGGTATTTATAGGCCATACCGGCAATATAAAGGGTATTTTGGTAATTTCGTATTTTTAGGAATTAAAAATGACGAAAATTAGAGAAGTAAATCTGATGTGGGTTTGACCCACTAAGCCACTAACCAACCCATGTTAACCCAATAGGTTACGTAGGTTATTAGAATTAGGTCCTATTACTTTCCATAAGAAAACCCTAGCCACCATAGCCATTGGAGAAGAAGCTTGGAGAACGAGAGAGAGAGGGAATTCTGCAGAAAGAGAGAGGAAATCAACATCTAATTCAGAGACACTCAAGGCAAGTGGTTTATTATCGTTTAATTTCAGAGAATGCTCTTTCCATGTGTAGGAATTTAATAAAATTGATTTGTTCTTGGTGAAACATGAAAACCCATGTATTTTGGAGTTTAGAACTTGAAATCTTGAGGAGAATTGCATGTAGAATGGTAGGTAGATGATTATACTGATGATATTAGTTATTGGATGAAATTAGACACTCAAGGCAAGTGGTTTATTATCGTTTAATTTCAGAGAATGCTCTTTCCATGTGTAGGAATTTAATAAAATTGATTTGTTCTTGGTGAAACATGAAAACCCATGTATTTTGGAGTTTAGAACTTGAAATCTTGAGGAGAATTGCATGTATAATGGTAGGTAGATGATTATACTGATGATATTAGTTATTGGATGAAATTAAAACGGACTTAATTGGGTTAATTCATGATTTAAAATTTTAGGGTTTATGTTCTTGTAAAAATTGGGGGAAAGTGATGTGATTTAATGATTTAATGATGTTTGGGATGAATTAACTCCTCAAAATATGTTAGTATGTGACCTAGGTACGTTTAGGGATGATTAGAGACCTTAAACAATCGTTGGTTTGATGTGTAGATGAGTTTTGAAGAGATAAAAATGGTGAAAAACGAAACTAAGGAAATCTGGGCTCGAAACTGGTCGTTCGTTAGAAGACCTCCCCAGCTCGTTCGAACGAGCTCGTTCGAACGAGCTTCTAACGAGTTGACCAGTCGCTTCTAACGAGAGGAAATTCCGTTCGATACCTTCGTTCGAACTAGATGTCGTTAGAAGGTGCAGTTCGTTCGAACGAACTGAATCTCGTTCGAACAGCCTCGTTCGAACTAGACTTCGAACGAGTTAACAGTTTAGGCCTTTTTGGCATGTTTTGATTTTGGGAGTCCCGTAAACTTGTCCGAGGATAGAGATAACATCCCTTGATGATATATTGATAGATTTGGGACATTTGGGTTATTATGAGGATTAAATTATATACGAGTGATTTAAATAATGGTTAATATGGGATTGAGACGTGAGTGTTTATCACGACGTGAGAATAAATTATGGCGCGTGTAATTATGGACCGGGATTATATAAGTTGTATATATATATTAAGATTGGTACGAGAGTGCGATATGTACTACAATTAAACTACGGGATTACTAAGATGTGTGCTTACTTAGTATTGGTATATGAATTGTGTGTATGACATACCTACCATACTTGCTATCACGGGAGGTTTGCGTTCGTTTAGGGCCCTCTAATCCTTGTGTTGCCCGGATTTAGACTGGTTACCTCGATGAACATAGGTCAGAGAAGGACTTATTGGGATGTTAATAAGTCTGCTGATCGTGGGAGCGCAGGTATGTGCGTGACCCATGTGATGTGACTGTGTTCGCCTCCACTATTTGTGATTTGTGTTATCTGAACTATTCCTAAGAGATTCAGAATATGTGATCCTTATGTACGTGATGTACCGGGATGGATAGCAGAGTATGTGTGCACCGCAACTTAGTCTCGGGGTGCTTATATTGTATATTTATGTTGTGCAAAATATACGCTTAATAAACTGGGAACTTTCATATGGTATTGCGTGTAACTATGGAATAACATAGAGGGCTAATCTATAACGAGTTGTATTACTTTTGTATAAGAACCTGAATTTACGTTATGCACCTATTTAACTGTGATCGTTATAATGTTAATGGAACCGAGTAATAAGGGTAGGACCTATGACAGTCTAGCTAGATATGATGTCACTTAGCTAGTGGTTTATGTCATTTTAGATGGGTACTTACGTTAGGAGTTTACAGTTAGACGAGAGGTGAGAATATCATGTGAGTGCACGTCCTAACATGTACTTTACATTTAATGTTTTAAATGTTTTTAAAGCACTTGCAGGTTTTTAAAATATCTCCACATTCGGGCTCTGACCCGTTTGCTTTCAAATCTACTTTTTTGTAAAACCATTTTAGGTGCCCAGCCACAAGGACACCATGCATAGGATACTCATTCAGGTGACGAGCTGTAGCTGTTTGTGGAAGCTACATGGATTTGCTTTTAGACGCTTCTACCATTTGGATTCCTGATTCAGTATTTATCAGTTGTAGGGCATGTTGCCCATTTCTATTAGAAACATCTTTCCATTTCAGTTTTTCAAACTTTGTCATGTATTGATTCAGTATTCAGTATTTCGTTACTTATTTCAGTTGTGGGATTTGTAGTGAGGAGTTTTCCTCCAGACTTTATTTACATTATGTGATGATTATCCTATTTACTTCGTGATGGTGAATGGTGTTATTATTATTCTTTACACTTGTTGCATGTTAATCAGACTTTAATTAAAATTTGGCAACTTACTTTTTAAATACTAGGTGGTTAGTAATAATAAAATGTTTTCGACAGTGATGCTATTAGCTGAGCCAACTTGGCATTTTGAATTAATTTAATAAAAGAGTAGCTACCCGGTATTTAATTAGTCGGGGTGTCACAATACCGTTCTTTGCAAGTTCAAGAGGACGATTGAGAGAGGTGGTTGATAAGTATGGTTGATCTCCAAATGAAATAAAGAGGAGGAGAGCGAGATGTATGATCGCCGAGTGAGAAACAGAATAAACTTAGACAAGTTGCATCCAAAATGAAGATAGGGAGAGTTAGCATCTAAAATGAAGATAATGGAAGCTTACGAAATTATCCCTATTTTGAAAATAAAGTGAATGCGGGGAAACCAAGTAAAGTAAAAGAGGGGGAAACTAAAGTAAATACAAAAATTGAATGATGAGAAACCAATCTCAATTGTTGGATTATATCATTGTTAGGTCAATCCTCACCTCTAATTAACTTGTGTATATATGGAATATCAAAACTATCCTAATCCTTACACACACGAACACGCGCGCGCGTGCGCGCGCGCGCACACACACACACACACACACACACACACACACACATACATATATATATATATATATATATATATATATATATATATAACAACTATTTAGTTATTTTTATTCTTGTTAACCAAATTAAACCAATATAGTCCATTTTGTGATTGTTAAATTATTTAAGTTAAATATGAATACAAAAAAATCAATACCATAAATAACTACACCAATTGAGTTGGTTTAGATCTATAAGTTTGATCTTGATAAAAAAAATAACATGAGCTACATTAATTCTAGGGTCATTTGAGTTTTAGTAACCAAAAAATTTAACCTTTGGGGGACTAGCCCTAAAAATATTAATAAGGAATTAACCCCCAGTTTTAGACAATTTTATACGATATTATTAAAATAACCTTAACATTCAATAAAAAGCTCTAAAATGCCATTTAAAAATTTTGTAACAAAAAATAAAGAAAACCCCTCTCTCTCCCTTCTTTCTACACACCTTGCCAACATCGCCCATCTAATTGAAGATAAACTTGACAATATGTCATGTCGAGTCATGTTTATGTAAGGTTTTATTGTGTTCGTGCACAAATAGGTAACTATTTTATCGGGTAAAAGAACATATTCAAACTTGACTTGTTGTCTGAACAACTCTTAATCCATTCACCCTTAATTATTATTTAAGATAATGAATCCTTTTTAATGGTATAAGATTTGACACATATTCAATTAACATATTAATTCATTAACTTTTAAGATTTAACAAACTCCATTAACATATTATTTCATTACGAAAAATTAACACTAAAACTATATAACACTAATGGATATAAATTATTGTAATGATAATTCATTTAAAGTCATAAGATGATATTTTAATTCTCTAACCCAAATGAGACTTGTCTCTTAACAAGGAATCTCTATTAATTCAATATTATAACAAAATCAAAAATATTAATGGTCACTTGAGAGACACGGGCTACCTGCGCATCAATATAAGAAAAATAACATAGTACGATTTAGAAAGAAATTAACACTTTAAAAATCAAGTGGAGTCATGTTTCATATAATATGTGTTTTACAATATATACACTTGAAAAACACATGGAATTAATGGGTTTTGTTTCTTTTAAATGAACAAAATTTATGATATTCATATCTATTTACTTGAATTAATAAACCTTAAGAAGTCTTAATGGATTTTGACGGGTGAAACAAGCTAGCACTAACTCATTCATTAGTTATCATGTATTATCGGGATGACATTTATTTCACCCAAAATTGTTAGTGTTCATTATGAACCAATAACTTTGCATCGGATTTTAGCTCAATTCATTATATTCAATTAAGATCTAAGTGATGTGTGTGATTAAATGTACGCATATGAGTATAAATCAATCACAAACTCACACAAGACAAATTTACGAGGAAAAAATCCCACCCAGGGGTAAAAAACCTCGACGCACTACAATTCGCATTTCTACTTGAAAAGAAATTTTACAAAAGGAAAGAAGATACCCCCCACGTAATCCATGTCGTGTTGTCACCTATGAACCTTTAAACTCTTACCCATAGTTAATGAGAATCCCCAGCGAGCTTCACGCTGCAAATGAAGAAGTCTATTCTCTTCTTTGGAATCGCGCCACACTCCGATTTCTTTAGTAAATTGTAATGTCTCCTTTTTAGATCTAGGAATAGATGATTATACAACTCAAAAGTAGATTGATTGAAACTGAATAAGCTATGTGAAATTTGAACCAAAACACTATCAATTCTCTCTCAAAAGCATAAATTAAGTATAAATATAAGTTTTATCAAAATGGGAGGGAATATGTAAATTTGGAAAGAGAAGCAAAGATATAATGCTCTCAAGCTCGAAAATCCTCTCAGAAATGTATACGAGTTATGAGGTTTTCACACATTGAAAAAGGAAGGGAAATGGGACTTTAAATATAAGTTTTTCCAAAAATTGACGTCATTGTGCGTACAATTAGATCTGGACGTGCCCACAATCTTGTCCAATATGGATATCATGGTCTAGCCATTTGAACCGGTACAAAATAAGGGTTGTTCGCATGGGCCATTCGAACGGGCACAAAACATAGGCCGTTCGAGCAGGTATTTGTAATAAGGCCATATAAAGATTTTGAAAAGCAAACCAGAGTTAGACCAATTTCCAAAATCTTTCCTTAAAATTTCTAAGAGAGTTTAAAATATTTTAGCACTTGTTCCATCAATTTTATCATCCTCACACATTTAAAAAAAAAGCTATTATGTATGTATGTGTGTGTGTTTTAGTCATAATCAATTCACAATCTATAAAAAAGATATAATATTCACACTTGAATGTGAATGCATGGCAATGGAAGTATTCAAATGAGAGGTCATGTGTGGTCTTCAATATTCAATCTTCAAGGTCCATCTAACTTAATCTAGATCGTGCCTTACTCATAATGAATCAAGTCTATATATCTTAATAGACTCAATTTTTTAACACGGAAATATAGCCAATTTATATATCAATACAAAGTTTACATTTTCAATCTCTCCCTTCGCTATTCCGTGGCAAAACTCCCAAAACCCAAAATGATCTTATTACCCCTACAATATTCATACTTCAATAGCCATATAGTAAGAGTGGTAGGAAGGTAATGTAAAAAAATCCATAAGACTAAAATAACAATGCAAAAGTCATATCTGAACATGGGGTCGAGTCATAATCATCAATGTTATACCTAAAATGACACGCAACAACAACTAAAATCACGTGGGAAAGCATGCGCAAATGGAAACTCGCCCTACTTGGGAATCCTTTGAAATAATTAATGTGATATAAAGCATGTAGGCACAAGAAATATGATATTATCTAATATCAATGAGTAACATATATAGTATATCTCCCTAAACAACATCTCCCTTTAATATAGATATTTCTCTCCCTTTTTGACAAATCCCCCTTTTTGGGCACATGGGAAATATTATTATACCCCCCTTAATTCAATATCTCTAAAGTTTTTTTTCTCCCTCTAAATATGATTTTCTTCTCCCCGTTTTTGTCACGAAATAAAGACAAAGAAATAACATGGATAATGAAAGCATGGCAAGCAAGATCATAATGCCAGAGAGAACTAGTGAAGTAAGAGCTAGAAAAACATGTAAAATATCATAGTTATAACAAGGGAATACACGAGGAGCATATACAAGTGTATCATTATATGAATCTCAAAATAGGGACTAGTAGATTAAAGATATCAATCAATAAGCATAAAAGTAGGATATATGATATACAAACAATCTAAATAGAATGATATCATATACAAAGCATGGATATAGAAACATGGATATGTCGATAAAAGCACAAGAAAATAATATAAGCAAGAATCAATATACCAAATGAGAATGGGACAAATGAGGATGAAAATCCATAAATGTAATATCGTGTACCATAAAAACCAAGATAACTCAATAACAAACAAAGAGTAATGGTACGTCAACCATTCACACAATCATCCAAACAAACATCCAACCTTTTTGTACCAAAGAATAAGATACGACTATCCAACCGTCTTAATACCAAATGGAAAGGTATAACAAGCTTTCAATCAAGGGAAACTCAATGGATATAAAGATACATAAAAAATATTTAATCCTCCTCAGTCACATATGTGATAGCCATTTCAACAAGTCACACGATATAAGTGATAAGAAAAAGATAATCATGATACCAACTGAATAATATACATGTGATACCAATTTAACAAGAAAATAGGACAACATGCTAGCAACAATTAATAAGTAGTGTGCCAATAAATCCACAACAAAGTGATATCTAAAGATAATATTAGTCATGATCAACATGCTAAAAACAAGGATTGAGTAATCATGAAAATTCACAATTGTAATATGGGTATGAGCATATACAAGACAATCACATCTCAGTCAAATAATAAACATGAAATATATCACCCCTAAAAATAAATGATACCCCACCCCTAAAGATATGCATGTAAGAAGCAAATCATAAAAAACATGTCAAAGCATGTCATATGCATCACGATAAAAATATGTGAAACATAATGAGAGTATGAGTATAAAAGACACAAAAAGATATTAAAAGATTATATGGGAACATGTGAGCATGTGAACATGGATATAAAACATGAAATGGTATGATAGAGACATGTGATAATGGAGCATGTGGGGTGAAATGACAAGAATCATATATGTCCCACAATCAAGAACATCGTGCTATCAAGAAGAGATATGTCAAATCGTATAAGCTCACAAAAGATAATCAACAAGATATAGTACCAAATACTATTCAAGACAAACACACCATAAAGTCACAAGACATAAGAATAGTTACAAGGAACAATGTGTGTCAAATATTAAACTAGCAAGATACTAACGTAATAAGCACAAACTCAACTCACAAACACAATCGAAACTCACATAGAACCATTCCAAATAGTAATCAAGGTCTCATCGTGTCCTCGAACTACTTAGGGCAAATAAGCATATAAAATGGTAGTCTACAACTATCATAGAGAACATGTAAAGCTCTACAACATCTAACCAATAATCATATGATCATGAAAGCTCTATGAAAAGGATAATCAAGGTACAAACTCTAAGGCAGAAGAGTACAATATAGGGCTGATTTCGGTCGGTTTGGTCGGTAAATGGACCATACCAATACCATACCAACTACAAAATACTCAAACCAAAATTACTAGTTTTATCAGCCGGTACGCCAGGGCATAAACCAAAACCAAATCGTGCGGTACATCGGTAAAATTAGTTTTTACGATAAAATTAGTTTTTAAAAAAATATGGTAAATTCGATAAATTTCTCTTTGCGATAAAATTACTTTTTTAGAAAATACGTTAACAACAACACTGTTTTTGAGGTTCAGGAATTAATCATGCTACGAGTTTAAATCCAAAACTTTCCTTATAATACTTTCCAACATAAAAATAATACACAAGATAAGATCAACTACCACCAGCAACACTATTTTTCATTCAAATATCCTGACCAAACATATTCTTCGATTTTGCAAATATGTTGAATAATTGAATCAAACCATGTTAACACGAGATCATGAAACCATATGAAAGGTGTTGAACCAAGATGAAACTTGATCTAAGTTCAATAAATTTCAGATTAATTAATCTTTTCACATTTCACCTCCTAGTAATAAAAAGGCAAATAACTAAAAGCCCTTGAAGAAAACTCAAACTTCCCACCAATTTTAGAACAAATTAGGATCAATCAAGCATTACAATATGATGAACTCAAAAGTAAGTAACATAATTCTGCAAAACAAAACAAGATCAACTGCTCATTAAAATGACTGTAGTGTTCTTCCAACATTTAGAGCCGGAGCACACACAATAATATAAAAGATTTTTCCTGCCATATATTCTCCCAAATTAAAGTTGTTGTGACATCTCGCCTTCTTTAATCATGGGTGATCAGTCCATTATTAAACTAACACATAAATCTTTAATGGTTTCATCTTTAGCATCACCATCGAAACTTTTTAATTACTAATCACCTATATCAAATTAAGTAGGTGCCAAATTTTATCTTTTATTATTAACACATGCGAAAATAAATTAATTGAACTAAACCATTCACACATGAATATAATTTGAACAACCACGCGATAAATATAAATAAATATAGGGACTAAGTTGATTAGCATGTGTATTATATATTATTGATGTTCCGTTTCTAAAAATATTGATTCTTACTCTTTCTCTTTTCAGATATGTGCATCTATATCATTGAATATATTGCTATTGAAGACTATTGAATCGGTTACTCCAAATGTTCTCACGATGCGAGCCCTGGTTCCATCTTTGCTCAGAACCCAGCCAATCAAATATTAAATCAATGCTCGATGTTTCCTTCAATAAGAATATCCCAAAATAAATATGTTCAATCAATACATCACTTCTCCCATACATAACAACAACAACGGCTGCGATTAACATGTGCATAATGACAACGATAAATAACACACAATTTCTATTAGTTGGGTATATCAGAAAGTGTGGGGCCATCGTGAAATAAAAAGCATCTACATGAAATTAGCCCTCAAGCACCATTCTGATATGTCACCGCCTGACTAAACAAAGTAGTACACGAAGAGGTTCTTAAGAGTACAAACAGTCTTACGAGACTTTGTCAAATGAGCGTAGTAGGTATGATACATATTTTTCTAATGGTCTCCCCTTTGCTTTCTCGACTAGAAAACAAAGACATGTGATGAAATGTTAGTTTCAATAGTCGGAGCTAAAGAGATGAACACCACCAAAGATTTAAGAGGGAATAATATGTCGTGGGAAGCTAGAGTCGGCAGACAATAATAACGAATTAAATGTTATGCTTCAAATCGATGTATATAATATTTTCAACAGTATAGAAGATAATCTTGATGTTCTTGAAATAATATAGAAGATGTAAGACATTGAAGTTTGTCAATAGTATATGTACTTGGTGGTTATGATGTTGTTTATGCAAGGTCCATGGCGAACTATTTGCATTGTTGTGAATTGCTGTTTTATTTCTTAAACACGATGGATCGTTTTATAAAGAAAGGAAATTATGCCCATTTTTTAAAATTTGTTTGTAATTATTTGTGTTATATAGTAATTAAAAATTATCACGACGTCTATGACAGACTAATAGTATTGTTGGACTATTTTATTATTAAACGAGGTGTATAGTTCTATAAACATAGTTTAAATTGTTTACGCTTATCTGTTGTAAAATAAATTTTTGACTTAATTATACAAGATTCAACACTACTTAAATTTACATGACTTTATACTTTTCAAAATTATATGCGTGCCTGAAGGCACGGTCATATCCTAGGTTGTGTTATGTTTTGTTCTATAATATGTTTCTAACGATATACTATTGTTGCATACATATACGCTAATTCTTTACTATTCTAGGTTGTTCCGTGTTATAGGACCATTGAATTTCACGGAGACATGGTGACGAAGAGATTAAATTTTTATTGTGACCAACCATGTTTATATTTGAAAATGTTATATACCAAAGTCGATTTTGTGGAATCAATTATGTTGTTTATACGAGGTCCATGATGGACTATTACTATTATTGTTTGAATAATTTTTATTTGTTAAACATGATGGATAGTCCTATAAACAAAAGGGACTCTACCCAAATTTTGTAAATTATTTACACTTAGTTGTGTTGTAATTTTTTTTAACTTAAATTATGATGTTGTTTATACGATGTTCGAGATGGGCTATTAATGTTGTTGTAGCGAGAATTTTTTATTTTCTAAATAGGTGATAGTCCTATAAACAAATAAGACTTTGTCCAAAATTTTTAAAATGTTTACATGGTGTTGTAAAAAAATGCTAGGACTTAAATTAGATATTTTTATGGATATGATGTTGTTTATGCGAGGTTGTGGATATTTTTATCGTTTTGCGATTACGTACTTTAAAAAATTTCGTCGATTCGCGATTACGTACTTTGAAAATTTCCGTCGTGCCTTCGGGCACGGGTATCCACTAGGGGTGCACATGGTTCGGTTCGGTTCGGTTCGGTTCGGTTCGGTTCGGTTCCACTACGGAACCAGAACCAGAACCGAAATTGATCGGTTCCATGGTTTTGGAACCAGAACCAGAACCAAAATTGGTCGGTTCGGTTCGAAACCGAACCATCGATTCTCGGTTTGGTTCGAGTTGGTTCATGGTTCTGGTTCTTGGTTCTGGTTTGCGGTTCTAGTTCGCGGTTTGGGTCGTGGTTCTGGTTTGCGGTTCTAGTTCGCGGTTCTGGTTTACGGTTTTCATTAATGGTTCTGGTTCGTGGTTGGTTATCGGGTTGGTTAATGGTTCTGGTTAATGGTTATGGTTAATGGTTCTGGTTCATGGGTCGGTTCTCGGGTAGGTTCTTGGGGTCGGTTCTTTGGTTCGGTTATTTGGTTCGGTTCCATGGGTTCGGTTCTCGGTTCGGTTCAGTTTGGTTAAAGTATAAAACCGAGAACCGAATCGAACACTTCGGTTCTCAATTTTTTGGAACTAGAACCAACCCGTGGAGAAAAAAACTCGAACCAACCCAACCCACGAAGGTCGGTTTGGTTCGGTTCTTCGGGTTAACGGTTTTTTTGCACACCCCTAGTATCCACTAGTATGTATATATATATATATATAACGTTCTTGTGCGGATTGTGCCGCATTTTAACAGTGCGGACCGAACATGTGTCGCCTGATGGTGAGCCTAGAAATTATTGGTAAATTATAAGTGTTCTTTCTCTCTTTTCTGGGCTCACCGTCAGGCGACTCATGTCCGATTCGCACTGTTATAATGCGGGACAATCAACATTTTAAGAGTGAGGACTGGACATATGTCAACTGACGGTGTGCCTATAAATTATCAGTTAAATTATAGGCACACTCTCTCTATTTTTTGGACTCACTACCAGGCGACACATATTCGGTCCGCACTCTTAAAATGCGAACTGATCCTCATAAAATCAATACTATATATATATACACACACACACACACACACACACACACACACACACACACTAGGATATGCCCGTGCCTGAAAGCACACTGATAATCGTAAAATGGCGAAAATTTTCAAAGTACGTAATTGCAAAAAGGTAAAAAATTCGTTTGCCAAGAAAAAAAATGTAATTTTAAAAAAATTGGCCATAATATCATTTGTTTATATTACTAACCACCCTTCTTAACAAATAACAAATACTCCAATAACGTTCAAATAGTCTAAATTCATCATTTGTTTATATTGGGCTATCAACCATGGTTAAGGGTGGACAACCAATCGCACAATATTCGAAATGTCCAAATTCATCAAATAAATACTTGAGCGAAATAAACTTCTTTAAAAAAATCACGACGATATTCGGGGAAAACTAACATAATAACAACAAAATAACGGTCAACTTGATTTAATTCAATACAAATAAGTTAGATTTAAAAAATGGACAAAATTTTCTTTGTTTATATGACTATCCACATGTTTGAGGTATAAAAATACTTCAACAACAAAAATAGCCTTAGTAGACTATACAAAAACAACCTTAGCAATCATCCAATAACGTGTAGTAACTCTAAGCCGAAGCTTTACAAAAAGTCGAAAAGGTCGACATCCCAAAAAATTATCCTTTTGATAGTCAATCATAGATTCGCAGTAAACATCCTCATAATAACTCTACAAAATGTCCGCGTATCTAGCTCGACGTACTTCATATGAAGATTAACACAATTTACAACCACCTATAAGAAATATTAATAGTTAAGACTAATTTTAAAAATGAATGAAAAGAAGAAACATTTTAAAGGCGATGTACCTTGTCGTGAGAACCCCATGTAAGCAGCCTGCGAGTATTTATCCGCTCTGCATGCCTTACCATTGGCTCTCAATTCTAAGAATAATATCAGCGTTTATGGGTTTATATATAGACAGTTCGTTCAAAAAGACATTGACGGTGCTGCAGACACATTCATTTTAGTTGTTGGATCAATATGCTAGGGTGTATACCTTTGCCGCAAACACAGGCAGTTCTACATTTATTAATCCATGAACCAAGCATGTTTCATGGCCGACCCTAGGCAGGTACTACTTGGGCGACTGCACAGGGGCCATTTTCCAAATGCTCTAGTATTGTAGTGCGTTGCTCTAATATTGTACTGTGTTTAGTGCAGATAATTGCAGAATCATCCTCAGGGGCCCAAAGTTATAAGAAGAAACTTGTAATAGATTTAATAAGAAATGGCCTTATTTTTATTGGTTCCTTTTTAAAATCCCATTTACATTATTAGATTTTTATGTTTTAAATAGATATTCTCATTGTGAGCTATATTTATTTAGAGATGATGATGTAAGTTACGTAATATCAGTTTTGAAAAAGAAACCCAGTTTGTGTAAACCAGCCGTAAACTCAGTTTTGAAGTGCCATTGACCAAGTAGAAGTAGTTCGTGTAAACTCATACATTTTACAAAACTCTACAATAAGACCGTCGTAAACCCAGTTCAGTAAGAACGCGTGTAAACTCATACATTTTACAAAACTATATAATAAGACCGCCGTAAACCCAGTTTAGTAAGAACACGACTGCTTAAAAACTCAAAACATAATAAGACCCAGTTCGTGTAATGATGGTGTAATAATCGTGTAAAGTCATACATAATAAGACCCAGTTCGTGTAATGATGGTGTAAACTCACCCATATTTTAAGACCCAGTTCATGTACGACGGTGTAAACTCAAACAGGGTAACCCAAAAGAAGACGCGGTTACAAAAAACCCATACATAATATCACTTTAGAATACCCATTTCGTGTAAACCCATGAGTCAAATCTACTATTTTAATGATGGTGTAAACTAAAAAAAAACACAATATTAGTTACAAAAACCCATACACGCAGTTACAAAAACGCATACATAATATCAATTTTGGAAGAAAGAAACACAACCATATTTTAATGATGGTGTAAACTCAAAGAAAACCCATAAATGCAGTTACGAAAATCCATAAACGTTGATACAAAGACCCAGTTCGCACAAACTCATTCAGACGTAACCCCATAAATGCAGTTAACAAAAAAATGGAACTCACCTTAAGGAGAAACTCATGCAGCTTCACCTCCAGCTTTCCTTCGCGGCTCTGTCTCTTGGGTTTTGGAGCATATGGTGTGAAGTGAAGATATGAAGAAAGCCCATATCTTAGGTTGTACTTAGTCACTCTATGATTGTGAATCCCAATGTGAAGGTTGTCTGCATCTCATTGCTATTCTCAACCATTAGATTCAAAACCTCCACATACAATCTCAACCATCAATTGAGAAAACCCAAAAGTGACATCATCTTTTGAGCTTATGACCTACATAAGTTTTCTACTTTATTATATAGATAAATATATAACATTTATTTATTTATTGACGGATTTATTATGAGCATGACATCTCACACCATACTATGGTGGGACACGGGGTAGTAGTAGTTAGTAGGCTGTAAACGAGTCGAATTCGGATCGGATCAGGCCAATCCAAATCCGTTTATGTTAAACGGATTCTGATTTGATCCGATTATCCGACGAATTATCTGTTAGGGTTTCGAATCCGAATCCGAATCCCTTAAGAATCCGTTAATCCGATCCGTTTATCTGATCCGATCCGATTATAATATTATAAATGACTATTGTAAATTTCAAAATACAATATATATTATAAATAACTATTATAATATATATTTCAAAAAATATATTTAAATAACTATTATAATATAAATTACTATTATAAATAAATACAATATATATTAATATAGGACTATTATAAATAACTATAAAAATATTAATAAATTTCTAAATATAATATATATATTAATTAAAAATATAATATATATATAGATTAATCAGATCGGATCATATGAATCCAAATTCGCTCAATATATTAAATAGGTAACCGAATTTTAGATCTGATTCAAATTCGTACAAATGGATTTCGAATTCGGATTATCCCATCACATGAGAGGCCTAGTAGTCAGTCCCCACTCCGCATCTTTGGTAGCCAGTCACGTCACGGTGCTTCCCACTCCCTACCAAATCGCGTGACCAAATAACCTATTAGCAAAAGCAATAGTAGACATTTCGCTCTACATCTGAGACCTGAGACCTGGTTTGTGTGGTGTTTTATCCAGATCTCAGTTTCATCTCTTTCATTCTATACATACATACATATACAATTGTGATAATCGCACATAGATAGATAGATGATGGAGCGGTTTGTAGTGGCGTTGTTGTTGGTGATATCCACTGCAAGGGTGGTTTCATCAGATGCCTCCAATCACAAATTCAAACCTGGAGATGAAGTCCCTCTTTACGTCAACAAAGTCGGTCCTTTCCAGAATCCGAGGTATTACATCTCTTTTTTATTATTTACTTGTATCTATTCTATATATAGATTGGATTTTCTCGATCTGCTTCTCAATTAGGGTTTTTTCGAATGCCAACAAGGACTTTGTATGGGAATTAAGCAAAGTTTTTGTTGGAAATAGAATCTATGTTTATGAAGTAGGCGTGAGGTATGTTGGTGTGACTCGTTTATTAACCACAAACAAAGTGAAAGCATTTGTTTATTCATTACCAAATCCGTTGGCAATAGAAATTTTCAGTAGGCAATTTGGAGCATCGACAACCTAGAACATTCAAATATATAAAAATAAGCGCAAATAACATTAAACATTACTAGTTATTGCGGCACACTACTACGGGTGTAAAAATCATGGGAGAGAGAGAAACCCACGATTCTTCGGTTCTTCGATAGGTTTGAATTAATGGTATTAGTCTTAATTAGTTGTTTATATCTTACATTTTTGTTGCGTTTTTGAACTGGGAATTCTCGTATAAAAAGGGGACATCATCCTAAAGGATCATCAAAGTTGGACTTCGTTTTATGTAATAGTAGATAATAGAATTTTGGGTTCAACAATTTTTTAAAAAGCGCACTATTGGGAACGCAATAGCGCTCTATTGCATTTTGCGGCCAAAAATGCAACGTTGCGATCAATGTATCACGGAATGCTCAAAAAGCGTGCGCCATTTGGTGCAACAGCAATGCAATCCTTGTTTTTTAAACCCTTAGTTTAGCTAAGAGGAGACAAAAAGAAAACGTTACCTTATTTCATCTGCCAACTTTGCTTGGGTGAGGTATTCTTTGTTCCAAAAACCCAGTTTACTTATTTAAGGTCTCAATGATATTATTTGCTTATTTACATAGTTTAGTTGAAAATGCTACTTTTATTTAATATTTTATGTTCCAAACTCTCGGTTTACTTAAACGTATACTTATTATACATTTTTCAGTAAAAAATATTTTTTATTTTATCATTTCCAGTTTTAAATGATACTTATTTTTCAATTATCAGTTCAAAATGTTTATTTTTTTAATAATTGGCAGTTCAAAATGCTACTTGTGGTATAAATATCTAATTAAAATGTTATTAATTTTATAATTTTCAGCTTTAAATGTTACTTATTTTTCAGATTTCTGTTTAAAATGTTGTTATTATTATTATTATTATTATTATTATTTATTATTATTATTATTGTCAATTTAGAATGCTAATTGTTTTATAAATTTCTGTTTAAAATATTATTATATTGTAATTTTGAGTTTAAACTTTTACTTATTTTACAAATTTCAAATTAAAATGTTATTTATATTATTATTTTCAGCTTTGAATATTACTTATTTTTCAGATTTCTGTTTCAAATGTTATCATTATTATTATTAATTTTCTGATGTGAAGAAGGAGGCTTATAGGCTATTTTTAGTCATTAGTGGCATTTTTGTTATTTTCCTTATTTGATGTATTTTTCTTTTAGTAATTGTTTGTTTGGTATTATAGGAGGAAGTAGTAAAGACTAATAAGGGTATAATTGTAATCAGGATCATTGCTTGGGACCTAAGCTACTTCCACCTATAAATACCCGTGTTGTAGCCTCATTTGAGGCATTCTATCATTTGAGATTTTAAAGAGAGAGAGTTGAGACCAGAGTTATCTTAATCTTGTTTCCCATTTGATGCTCATTTACGTCAATTTCAATTTAAAATGTAACTCAAAAATAAAAAAAATCAGTTTCAAATGTAACTTTTTTTTACCAATTTCAGTTTAAAGTGTTACTTTCTTACAAATTTCATTTTAAAATGTTATTTATATTTTTATTTATATTATTGATATGTTTTTCTAATTAAAAAACTAAAATGCACAAATTGCTTGCGACGCGACGCGACTTCTTAGCCAAAACGCGACACCCTGCGCGACCACGATTTAAAACATTGGGGTTTTAACAATATTTGGAGTTACCAACCCAATTAAAACACCGATTATGCAGATACAAAAGGTAAATTTTGTCATTGTGTAAGATCTTTCAAAGTGGCAAATAGCAATTATGATTAATTTGTGCCCTAGATAATGAAGATGAAAAATCAGAGAATTCAATAAAAAATGACATTTTTTCTCAGTTAAAAAAATAAACTTCCACAATGCTAGACACAAATCACTTAAACTTCTCTTTATTTAGTATTAGTAATTTCAGTTTCAAGTAATATAAGCAGATTAGTGGATATTTGTGCATATATACATATATATATTATATATAAATTTGTTGAAACTAAACTGAAAAAAGACAATTATATGCTATAATTGTTTCCCATTCATCCAAAAACACAGTAAATGGTTCTAAAAACAATCAGCCCAGCCAAATCCATCCCTCCTTAACAATAATAGCAAAATTGAAGTTGTATGATTCCCCATAATCCTTAATTTTAACAACTGATTTCAACAAATATCAAATATCCAGTAAAAATCAAGGTAAAAGGGCAATTTTAGAAACCCTGTACCAATGCAATCAGTTTCATAAAATATTTTCAGCTGCGAAATTTGTGGTTTATATATCAAATAATCTTTTTTCGTTGAAATTGCTGAAAGTTCAAGGATAAGGAAAGGGTTTTTTGAAAATTCACCATCGACACCGAAAATCCCTACAACTCAGAATGAAAACAGCAACAAAGACAGTTATAAAACCCTGGAAAATACCGATAGAGTGAGTAACGTACGAATTCAAGTGGTTCTTGGAGATGTTGTTTGGTGTTGATGGTGTATTTGAAACACAAGAGAAAGCGTGGAATTAGTTGGAGGGAGAGGGTCGATCAGTGAAGAGAGGGAGGGAAGGGGTTTTGGGGAAGAGAGGCGCTTGTGTAGGAGGACTCGAGGAGGAATTTGGCTGAGTCAGTAGACTCAGACAGACGGATGAGTTACCTTTGGGAGTCACAGTGAAGATCTCCCTTACGATCGTTCGATTAATAAAACCTAACTTTGCTTATGCATATTTATCCGTCCATGTTTCGCCTAGATTTAAGCTGAATTGCGAATATTCTCACCCCGCCTGAAATTTCTGATTATTGCCTACAAAATTTGCAGTTGAGCGATGTAGCTCAGATTTTCGAAGAAGTCCGTGTGAACGTGATGAGGCAAATTTGGTTAGTTGCACCGAGTCAAATACTTTCTTCAAATATCCTTTTCAAATTAGCATATAACTCCGACTAATCTTTGGCTGCTATAATAGTATTCGACATGCATTGGAAAATACGTTGGGCAGCACTTGTAATATCCGAAAGCAGTAACGGTCACCAAAGGGTAGCTCATTCTTGTTAATAATTTTTGCAAGTGACTTCCTACACATGTTTTGATTAAATTCCATGTTGTGGATAGATTTTTTCAATTACTATTAATAAGGTAAATATTATATTTATTTGTTTTTTGTTACAAATTGAAAATAATCATTATAGTTACATTTCCTTTTGGGATGTTAAAAAAATATATCCTATTATGATAAGTCAATTATTAAAGATTAATGTTCCACTAAAAATAACCCCTGTTCAAAAGTTCATTAATATAGCTTCCAAAAACTTTATGCGAAGTCATAGTGGATTTATTCGAGAAAGAGGAACAAATGGGGTGATTAATTTGGTATCTCACATAGGGGATTTGTATGGAAAGTCAAATATGAAGACTTTTTTTTACTAAGTTGTCTCATTTTTAAATTAGTCTTTTTTTCTATAAATAATTTACCCTAGTCTAATTCTCTACCGATCATGATCTACTCTCTCTCTCTCTCTCTGCTTCACCGGTATCAGCTTTATATCTCTCTGATCTCAATGCTCCACTTCAGCGAACTCCTTTAATCTAATGGGATTTGGGAAAATGTTGTGGAAGGCCTCTCACTCTTGAAGTCTATACTTTGCAAGTGGACATGATGACCGTGATGACAAGTTGATGCAAGAATTATCTCAGGAAATAGAGAGGGATCCTAATCGCTGGTGAAGTTAAAGCCTTCTTCTTGTTAAAGAGAGCAAAATTTTAATTGACTATATGGGTGGCCACTGGCCATGAGTTGGGTGCATTGCCTTAACTTTAAAGCCCAGGCTAAGTATACTGACCTGCAGGTCTGACTAGGGTAGACTTATTAAATCTCAAGCCCTGACATAGGTCACCTTTCAGCTGTTGTGCTAGGGTTTTAGGCATGAAAGTGTAAATGTTATACATCTTATATATTTGATACCTTTTAAATATGAAAAACCGTTGTAAGTTAGCCAGGTTATGGTAGGGCCAGTGTTTTCAATTGCGTGCGGCCAAAGAATGCTACATAGCGTGCTTTGATTTGCAGAACTCCAAAAAAGCGGGATCAATTTGACGACGTGGCACGGAATTTTACTCTATTTTGGGCAATCGTGGCTATTGATGTGCTTTTTGTTTTTTTTCTTCCTGCTTTACAAAACTGCGTCATTTTGAAGTCTCTCCTTTGTACAAACTGATAACTCTTCGTAACTCAGATACCCCAAACCCTAACCTACCTTAAGATCTTTGTGGGACCATTATGACCTCGCCGGAGGCTCCGGATCTATTGAACTTCAACGACAGCCTCGCCGGAGCTACTTCACTTCGAAATTGAAGTTACATGAGGTGGAATTGAGTGAATTATCCATTAGGGCCTCAATTTTTCTTGAGGGGAGCATAAGAGCCTGTTTGGTTATCAATTATAATTCTGTTTTTTGTGTTTAAATACAATTTTGATAAGAATTTGCGTTTGGCAGATTTGTTATTAAATACAAAATTATAATATTCCTATGTTATAATCAAGTTTTTAGAAAACAACAAAAGGGTGTTTTCTAGATTCTGTTTTTTATTTTTCAACTCAGAATTATTCATTCTTAATATTTTTATGCATATATACCTTATTATATAATATACATACGTAATACCTTCATATGTGTGTGATTCTAATAAATAAAAAATATATATGTACATGTACACAAAATTACATATATGTATATTTTATTAAATAAGAAAATATACTAAGATCCATATTTTAATAATATTATAAATTCATACATGATACTTATATATAGTTTTGTGCATGTATTATTAATATATGGAATAATATTCAATATACATATAGAACATATGTATTAAATAATATTATCAATTCATTTATGTATATAATTTTATTGTGGATTATACACGCAATATCGTGATATAGACATATACACACACACACACACACACACACACACACACACATATATATTTATACATTTATGTATGTATGTATGTATGTATGTATGTATGTATACATTTGTATTATGTATGCATGTTTATGTCTATATAGTCAAACTCCCCAACATACCTCATTAAATATACATAAAAAACACATGATATATATTTATACATTTATGATGTATATATGTATACATTCACATATCAAGTATGCATAGAAGTTTTGTGTATGTATATATATATATATATAGGAAGAGGTTTAGAAGCGAACATAAAAGATGAATATTTTACTGAATCTTAACAAAAAGCACCTAACACCCAATCAATTTTAATTCCTATGTTGTAATTGGTGTCAGCGGCAATGGACACACGTGTGACACGTGACACGCGTGTCCGTTGTCGCTGGCGCGAACCAATTACAACATAAGAATTAAAATTGATTGGGTGTTAGGTGTTTTTTGTTAAGGTTCATGAAAATGTTCACCTTTTTCTATTCACTTATGAACCTGCCCCTATATATATATATATAATATAAATATACATGTTTGCCAATTTTGTCAAATTTTCTGAAATGTATTTAAAAACAAGTTTACCAAACACACCAATATTTATAAACACAGGAAACGGAATTTTAAAACTGTATTTAAAAACGGTGTTGAAATTGAGTATTCTGAATACATAACCAAACGGGCTCTAACATTCTCTTTCTCCCTCCCTCTTTTGAACAAAAGCCATGATCTTTCTCTCTCAAGGGAAGTAAGCATACTATATTCTTTGGAAGGGTTAATTTATTTTAGTCCTATTTCTTTGGTCAACCCTCATTTAAGTCCCGACTTTTTTAAAACTATATTAGTCCAATTTTTAAAATATTTAAACTAAAATGTCTATTATACCCATTATACTCTCTTATTTTTAAAGGTCCACATTAGCGGCAACCGCCCCTACCTCCCGCAGGCCCCGGAACTCCAGTGGGGTCGGTGGGGGGGTATGTGGGTGTTGGGTGTATATTGGTCATAGATCATTCTTAATTTAAACTAATAGGACTTATTTAATGGTTGACTAGTCAACGAGATTTAAATGATAAAATGTCTTTCAAATAGGACTAAATTGGACTAAAATATAAGAGCCTCTTTTTTGTAATTATGATACAAGACCAAAATTACATTTTTACCCATATTTTCTAAAGACAATGTATTGGTGCCATGCGTATAAATGGATTGGAAACACAATAACCTGGTCTGAAAACAACCAAGAGCAATTCATCTCTATCTAACTATAGATTATTTACGATTTTATCCTCTGACATTTTTTATGATTTTATTCTATGAAAAAAAAATTATTTATGATTTTCAATTTCAAATTTTACTTATTTGGGTTAATTATTGTTTAGTACTTAAAAAAAAATCACTATCCTTGTAATAATGTCACTCTGCCTCTGCCACTGCCACGGACTAAACATTTAAAAAAAAAAATTATTGGACTCAAAATTAAATAAAAAATATAGGGGTATTTTGACTTCAATACCATTTAGCTTTTTGATAATTAGACATTACCCACCCTTTTGTTTTCCGTTAGACTTTGTCACTCATGTTTGACGGTCCATACATGACTGTCATCTAACGGATGGACCGTAAAAAAAGAGTCGCAAAGTCTAAAAGAAAACAAAATTGTAGGCAAAGTCTAATTATCAAAACTAAATGGGTGCTAAAATCAAAATACCTTTACTTAGCTTACAATTTTCTTTATGTAGTATTTTATTTGAAATGATTGTTTGAACTAATTTATTCATATATATATATATATTTATATGTCTTTTTTATCATAAAAATGAAATGCACGAATTCCTTGCGCGACGCAACCCCAGAACCAAAACGTGACACCTTGCTCGACCGCGATTTAAAACATGGGTAGGGCCTGTTAGGGCCTTCACCCTTGATCTGTGAGATGAAAATTGAAATAATTTCTATCATCTAGCTAACATAAGGCTTCCTAAAGATGGGCTCAAGCCATGAATAGTTCATTTCTATGTTGGAAAAGAGTGGTAACAAAGATAACCATCTCATTGAGACTCTTATACCTGGTTTCCATGGAATCCATCTCTGTGGGAGTTGGGAAAGAATTGAATTTCCATCCTTTTCCATCTTCGCAATCCAACGTACCGTTAAGTGGAAAAAAAACTACTCCGAGCTAGGTTGGGCGAGCTAGGTTGGGCTGGATTAGGCTTAGGCCTAGGCAATAAGATTTGTCAACTGCAAGGCTTGGCCATGGTTACTTGGACCAAAGGTTGGGCCGGGGGCTTCCCCCAAAGACATTCTATTACTCACTCTGGCCCAAATTTATCCTTTTAAAACTGATGAATATTTTGAATGCAAGATTTGCACATGAATCAGATTTCTCTTATGGGTAGTATCCGGATGGGTAATTGTAATCTTAATTAGTTTTATTTACTATTTTCGGAAGCTGGACTATTAATT
Organism: Sambucus nigra; assembly: GCA_949130495.1. Classification (NCBI taxonomy): domain Eukaryota; kingdom Viridiplantae; phylum Streptophyta; class Magnoliopsida; order Dipsacales; family Adoxaceae; genus Sambucus; species Sambucus nigra. The sequence goes on from OX422219.1 coordinate 419,751,499, forward strand.
TGGGACGGAGGGAGTATTCCTTAGCACGAACCAGACCATCTGTCCCAGCTATATAACTTGTAGTGGTGAGGTTATAGTGGTCTTTAATCTTTGTATTCTTTTAGCCATGCTAAACAGCAAAAGTGAGCTTAGCAACTGAATCCCTTTTCTAGTTAACACGGGAATATATGACAGTGAGGATTCTAGTTTACCTTGAGCAGTGGGGACTGACCTCAATCGCAAAGGCTGCAACGAAGAGGGTTTGCGTGGGCTTGCTCAGAAAGGGAGGAAGCAGAGGAGCAAAGAGATGTAGACGGTGAGGAAGAGAGGGAAGATGGTGGGAGTGTGTGAATACGGACGAACAGGTTTCTGAAGTGTTATTTTTAGACTGGGAGAGAAACCTCCTTGTGGTTGGTCAATGAAGCAAAAGTTTTGTCTCGATTTTCTACGCTGCCCGTGGATCTATTATAGAAACCTGTTTCCCTTGATATTTAAGGTGGATTGGATTAAGTTTTGTGAATGAATTTGCAATCCAATGAACTTTCTTCACTTCTCAAAACATTAAGAAGTGAATGGGCCTGGAGAGAACTGTAATAAGGCCAAGAAAAACATAAATCCCAACCTTGGATACCATTTAAAAAGCCGGAGTTCTGTTTTACATAATTTTTTTATTTCAGATAGGGTTAATCAACTGGACACGAGAGCCTCAAACCACCATAAAATCTGCCTTTTCAGATACTGCATGGTAGGTGGTGAGTTTTTATGATCGAGTTCTTTTATGGATTGACAATATCAAATGCTGCTATTTATATTTGTACTTATTAAGGGAATTCTGGGAAGCAACTGTTGAAGTTTATATATATATATATATATATATATATATATATATATATATATATATATATATATATTCCTGGAGATGGACTAATGCTAATTGCTGTTTTTTTTTATATTTCAGTGAAACATACCGCTTTTTCGATCTCCCATTTTGTGTGCCAGGTTAAAATTTGATCATCAATTTTTTTTCCTTTTCCCTATATTTTTTTTTCAATTTATTTCTAAATTAATTGATGCCTACATTACTGATGGTACATTAATGGCAGCTCATTTGAAAGAGAAAAAGGAAGCTCTTGGCGAAGTATTGAATGGAGATCGTTTAGTTAGTGCCCCCTATAAACTTGACTTTTTAGTTGATAAAGACTCTGAATTGGTTTGCAAGAAGAAGTTGACGAAGGAAGAAGTTGCTCAATTCCGAAGTGCAGTCGCAAAGGAATACTACTTTCAAATGTACTACGACGACTTGCCCCTCTGGGGTTTTTTAGGGAAGCAAGACAAGGAAGGCAAATCTGACCCTAGCGAGTACAAATATTACCTATTTAAGCATCTCCATTTTCAGATACTTTACAATAAAGACCGTGTGATTGAGGTTAATGTACAATCCGACCCAAATGCTCTTGTGGACCTCACGGAAGATAAGGAAGTTAATGTTGACTTCATGTACACAGTCAAGTGGAAGGAAACAAAAATTTCTTTTGAGAAGAGGATGGAGAAGTACTCACAGTCTTCCTCACAACCTCATCACTTGGAAATCCACTGGTTCTCAATTATCAATTCCTGTGTCACAGTCCTCCTCTTAACTGGTTTCCTTGCCACTATTCTCATGCGAGTTCTTAAGAATGACTTTGTCAAGTAAGGAACATTTCTAATTCAGCTTCGGTCTGCTTCATGCATATCATTTCGAACGCTTCTTTAGGCCCTGTTGTGAAATGTTTTCCACCTGGCTAAAATCTGAAAATGGTGAGAAGTATTTGTTACCTATTTATATTTTTGGTTCACATAAAATTGTAACAAGTATACACGCTATAGTTGTGTGATTTTGGACAGAACAGTAAACAAATTTAATTCTGAATATACGAAAACATATTTCATCATTTTACTTTTGAGCTAGGTGATAATTAATTTCACCCCGAACAAAACGGAGTCTTAAATGTTTATACGTATAATATTATTTTCAAAGGTATGCTCACGATGAGGAGATGGCCGAAGACCAAGAAGAAACTGGATGGAAGTACATCCATGGCGATGTTTTCAGGTACCCAAAGCACAAATCTTTGTTTGCGGCAGCTCTTGGTTCAGGCACCCAGTTATTCACCCTGTAAGTTTGTCTACGAAGTTTTGTTCACTTGGATTTTCTTTATTGAAAGGCTTGTTATCATAGCCATAGGTATCAGAGATAATCTTGGCTATATTCATTTTTTTCCAGTACAATTTTTATCTTCATACTTGCACTGGTTGGTGTATTTTATCCATATAACCGGGGAGCTCTGTTCACTGCGCTGGTTGTCATATATGCGCTTACATCTGGGGTTGCTGGCTATACTGCGGCCTCGTTCCATAGCCAATTAGAAGGAACAAACTGGGTATGTCTTATAGAAGTTATATTACTGCTCTCTGTATATATTTATTGACGACAGATCCTGTTTTGTACTTGAGTAGTTATTGTCTTGGGCTCAAAAGAGTTGTTTTGAGGTATCCATAGATTCTATAGCTCAGCAGATGCGTTGTGTGCGCATAATGGATCTTCATGTGAAAATTAAAAGAATTTTTATTAATTATCATTTTATGTACCATCATTAATAGTTAGTAGTTACACATATAATGAAACATATACTAAATTAGCTAATATCAGAATAGCAAATAATTGTTAATGGGAAATAATCAAATTAGTGTGAGTCTGTTTTGTGGAAACCCAACTTCATGAACTGCTTTCTATATTAACAGTTGTATATCAAGTTTGGTCTGAGCTAACTTCCCATTGAATATTTCCAAACGTGGTAAATGTGGTTGGAAAAAAAATATTTAAACAGTTGACCATTATGGACATAAACCCACAACTGCCTAAAACTAATGAAAGTAAAGGGTGTTGTAGGGATATCATTAATTTGGCGTAAGATTTGTGCTCAAATGTAGGAGCCCTGGTTTGCTTTACATGAGTAATTTAGTAGAGACATTCATGTATCCTGTACAATATTTCACTCTTTGGTGAAGATTATATGGCCTTTTTTGCTAGTGGATCTTAAGGATTTTCTTTTGCCATGGGAAATGGAGGAGGAATAAAAACTATATGACTATATGTCAATTTTGTTGGGAAGTTGAACTACTCTAAAGGTGTGTTTGATTGACAGTATATTTCATGGAAAATGTATAAGGTTTCAAATATTTTAACTTGTGGTGTGATTGATTGCCTAAATTTTCCTTAGAATTTTTTTCCAGGACCACACATTTTGGACATTCCATGGAATTTTTTATTTGGGGGGTACTAAGAAATTTTTATCATAGAATGTTTTTTGGTTAAAAGGAAAGAGAGAGAATTATGGAAGCAATCTTTGTACTTGGTGTTTTGAGCGGCTAATTTAACGTCGTGTTCTCATATCCTACCCTTTTGATAAATTGTTGAAATTCTGATTTTTCCCTCTTTAAAATGGGTGGTTTACATATTTTGCGGCAAGCTATTTGTCTCTCATTTCGGGTAATCATATATTCATTATTTTCTCCATTAGGCATGACTTCTATGATAATCATGGTTCAAAATCTCGCCCGAGGGGCCGAGTCAACTCGGTTTCGGCCGAGTTGACTCGATATCGAGGCCCTAGCGATATGATATCATTACCCGAATCAAAGAATGGTCGGAAAATAACTGGCTGACTTAGCGAGATATCACTTGATTCGGCCAAGAAAGCCCTAACTCGGGCAATTTATAGTGAGATGAACGGAGTCGGACCGAGTTTCAACGAGTCGGAGTAAAAAAAGGTAGTTACCTTCTCATTGCAGATTCAGATGAACTCGCCTGGACGCGCGCCTAGGCTCTAGACTCACCTAGGCGCATCATTGGTGCCTTGCCTCTCTCAGACAAGGCTCCTTCAATGTGGCGCGCGCCTTGTGAGCCTAGACTCTAGGATCAAGGCACGGCTTGGGCGTGCCTCGTTATATTTTTTTGGATAACTCCCCTAATACAAGAATGGACAATTTGATATGTTGGTTTTACATATTTTCCAATAGAATATGGAAGATTAAATGATTCTCAACCCAAAACCAACAAAAGTAAGTTCTTGATTCCTAATGAAACTTTATCTTTCTCACTATTCCCTAGTACTAAGGCAAAAGAAACAAACAAATTAAACTCCAAGATTGTTGCATTATAGAACAATATATATGTTGATTTTTATATTTATTTCCACACAGGAGTATTTTTTTCATATATATCAATATATTTTCTTTTGTTGATTATTGGATAATTAAATTGTTAAATAAATTTGATATATATATATATATATATATAGAGAGAGAGAGAGAGAGGGAGAGAGAGCGGATCTCATGAGGTCCCCTAGTTTGAGGACCCTGAATGGGGTCTATTTTTTTAAAATAGTAAAAAAAAAAATTTGGGCTGATTTTTTTTAATGATTTTTAAACATTTTATTCTCCCCCCCCCCCCCCCCAACGGTGGCATAAGCTTTATCGTCTTCGGATATGTCTCTTCGTAACCGTGTATAATAGCAATATATTCTATATATTTCAAATTTAGATCATAAATGATATTATTATACAACTTTTGCATGTTTTATAGACTGCGTTTCGCCTTGCGCCTAGTCTCCACGGGGACCATGGTGCACCTTTCGCCTCCGACAACTATGGATGAAATTTAAAAACACTGGTTTGACGTCTCTCTCACTCTTCTTGAACTGATTTCGATCTCCAGCTCTCTTCTCTCTTGATTTTTTAATCTCCGAAAGCCTGTCTATACTGACAATCTAGATCGTCTCTCAGTTGTATCAATCTCGTGCTCCATAAATTTGGATTGTCTCTCTCAAGGGGATAAATAGGGTTCAACGGCCACAAAAATAATGGAATAGGGTTTGGGCGTTGCAAATATGGTTGGGCAGCTGCAATGTTTTAGGTGTGTTTTAAGACTTGAATACCAATTTTAAAAGGAGTCCAGCTGTCTTGTTTTACCCTTCCTTTTCTTTTTCTTTTTTTGGAGAGTTTACCTTTGATACAAACCAAAAATTAAAAGCATTTGACAACTATTTTCAGTAAAAAAAAAACTGACATTTACTTAAAAAGTAAAAGAAAGATTATTATTATTTTTAGTGTTTCAAAAAAATTACTAGTAGCTTTTTGTAATATCATATGAAACAATTATTAATAGATTTTTAATACGTTATAAAAAAATATATTTGAAGTTTTTATAAAAAAGTAGAAATTGTTTTTCATTTGTTTTAAAAAATTATTTTGGTTTTAGTTTCTTAAAGATGTTTTTTGGGCCTTAGTCCCATGTCAATAGTTTCATTAGCCGCCAATCCCATGTTTTTTTAAAATTATAATCAGTCCTCAACCGATCTCAACCGCAACCATATTCTTATATATTCATTCATTTAGAAAATGACACAGGTCTCATAGATGTTACAACTTGAACAACTAAAAGCAATAAAACTTAAAATCGCTTGCAAATAAGTCTTACAAATAAGACAAAATCTTGAATTATTATGAAATATTTAACGGTGCGACGCACTTTAGTAAATTTAATTGGACATTGCTATGCATATTAAATGATGGTTTTGAACTTATCTAATTGGTCCACATTATTAATCTTATTTTTCTAAAATTTTGTATATTTTTTTGGGCTCTCTAAATAGTGTATTGTTGCTTATTGCCCGATACCGCGACCGAGTTAAAAATTGGGCATCCGAGTCGTAGACCGCGACCAAGATTTTGAACCACGACCATAATAATATTAGCATCTGTGCAATTATGATAATGCATACATTTTCTAGTAGCATCAGTGCCATTTCTTCCTTTTCCCTGTTTCTAGTTTTTGATTCAGGGAATGAAACCTGAATGTAACAACCCTCATCTTTCATTATAAATATCTTAACAAGTAATTCTAAAAATGAAAGACTGTTATGAAAATGTTACTTTATTCAAAGAGAGAAATAGCTATTGTGTTTGTGTGAGTGTGAGAGGTTTTATAACTAAATGAGTGAACTGAGCTGATCTATATTATAATGGGGCCTTGATCTTGTTCAGAGGTAAGAGATGATCAACTGGGATATAGGCTTGATTTAAGGACTTACCTATATGAATATTTTTATTTCTGGGAAATAGCTATTTATATTCAAACTTTAGTGCCCTAATTCGTCCAACTACCTAAAGGACCCGCACTCAAATTGCGAATTTACCAATTCGTCCCAATTTGCTTATTAATTCGCGAACTGGCAAGACCAATTTCGCGTCTTGGTCAAATCAAGGACGGTTCTTTTAATTTTTGAACTAACATAAAAAAAAATTCAAGTCCCAAGAACTCATTTACTAGACCTACAGGACGTAGGATGTCTATATCTGTGGCTACCAACTTTTTTGGATCTATTTATAAACCTTTATTTCTGAAATCTAATCTCTCTCAAGCGATGTGGGAGGTGAACTCTTTGTAAACACATTTGGTAAATAGTTTTCTTCTTTGACTTTGTGCTCAAAAAATTAATGATTAGTTTGGGGATTCCATGTCTTTGAGAAATGTAAACTAATTTCACCTCACTACTTTACATATATTTTAATAATATATACATATATATATATATATATATAAATGAAGACTAAAAGTAGAATATTAATTAAACATGGTTATTTATGTATATTTTTTTAAGAAATTATTTACATATATTTTTATAAGAGCAATACTAAGGCTATCATTTTTTGTGACTTTTTTTTGTTACTCGGTTAATGTGTCAAACACACATTGGGTGGTATTTCAAATGACTCATGTAAATTACAAACACCACTCAATATGTGTTTGACACATCAGCGGATAACAAATTATAATAGTGTTTGCACCAACATGAAAAATAAAATATTAACTAAACATACGAAATAATAAAATATCTCTATTATTATATATTATCCTTGTATATAATATTATATTTTTTTTATTAAAACTCATAATTATATATTTAAAATATATATTGATATGTTAAATATATAGACGCACTGGTGACGCTTTCAAATTCCAGTAATTTTAAAATCGACGCATTGACGTACTCGCATCCGCATTCGCACTCGCACCCGCTTTAGGGCACTAAGATTCAAACATTGTTTCAATATACATATGCTGATATCATCATCAATTTCCGATCTGACAGGTAAGGAATTTATTGCTGACTGGAAGCCTCTTCTGTGGACCTCTGTTTCTCACATTCTCCTTTCTTAATACTGTGGCAATAGCTTACAAGTCTACTGCGGCACTACCTTTTGGTACAATTGTGGTAATAGTTCTTATATGGGCCCTAGTGACATCACCTTTGCTAGTTTTGGGTGGGATTGCAGGAAAGAATAGCAAGGCAGAGTTTCAAGCTCCTTGTCGCACCACAAAGTATCCTAGGGAGATCCCCCCATTACCTTGGTATCGTGGAGCCCTTCCTCAGATGGCAATGGCTGGCTTTCTGCCTTTCAGCGCCATCTATATTGAACTTTACTATATATTTGCCAGTGTATGGGGCCACAGGATTTACACCATATACAGCATCTTATTTATAGTCTTTATCATTCTACTGATTGTCACCGCTTTTATAACGGTTGCATTGACATATTTCCAACTTGCTGCCGAAGACCATGAATGGTGGTGGAGGTATGTATCATATTAAATAGGTTTTGATATTCATATGTTGTTTTTAACAAAGTATGCTCTCCTGTAATGGTGGTGCGATGTGCTGACTGATGCTGCTTTCTTATTCTTCTGGTTTATGCCTCGGAGGATTGGTTTTCATTAGTGTTATTATATGTCACACAATCAATATTTTGTTTTAATTAGATATGCCCCTTGCTAATATAATGATTAAATACTGCCCATCTTTTTTCCCCCAACGATAACCCTAAACCTAATTTTTTTATATTTAAATATCAAACAGATCGATCGAATGACGCAATTGAACACGATTCAAGCTGATCGAATTGAACACACAATCATCGAACACGCATTTATACACATCGATTCATTACATTTAATTTCATCAATTCATCATACCGAATCATTCACCAAGCCGAGGAACAGATAAAATAAATTGATGATCAAATCGACAAATCTCACATCAATTCATCAGACCAAACCCAGTACACAAACCTTGCTCTGTTTAGTTTAAATTGTTCAGATCAGAACGATCTGAGTTCAAATTGTTCGTTCTGGTGTTTAATCAATTCAAACCGATCTGGTAGTTCAAATCGTTTAACTGTTCTGGTGTTCAAATCGTACCAAACTGTTCTCGTGTTCAAATCGTTTCGTTATGATGATTTGGTGTTCAAATTGTTTCAGCGGGGTTTCATATTATCATGATCAGGGCTCAAATTGTTTTGGTTAAATCATTCAAATCTGGGTGAATTGAAATTTTCTCTCCCCCCCCCTCTTTTTTTTCTCCTGAGCTTCTTTATTCTTTACAATGATGTTCTTCACCTTGTTAACATTTTGAAAGTTGCACTTCTATATTTTCAAAAACTCTTGTAGAAACCTTGTAACTTTCACCGCTATTCTTTAAGAAGCAGTTTTTTTTAAAAGAAAACAGAAAAAGAAAAGTATGTCTTAAGCTTTTCATTTTATGAATTTACTAATTATTATTGCCTCGGTATTCCATATCTCAAATGACCTGCTCAAAGAATCGCAAACCACATTGATTTGGAGTTGGTCCAAATCTTATAACTTTCAGGAAGAACTACAACTCCATCAGCAATATTCACAACTCCATCAGCAATATTCAGTTGAGAGGTTGATCGCTAAGTATATTTTTGAAGATGAAAATTGGTGGAAAGCGGGGTTTCTGCATTATTAACTGTATGATCGTCTCTAGGACTGGAGGAATATGTTCTTTCTTTGGGAAGTACTAAGGAATAGTATGGAAAGAGAGTTGAGCTCAAGGTTCAAGGTTCTAAAAAATGCGGGGTGTGACCGAGGCGTGAAGGCCAAGCCTTAGAAGTCTAGGCGCGCGCCTTAGGCTTGAAAAGACGTTTAGGCTTTTTTTAATATATTTTAACATTTTTAACTATAACAAGGCTATTAAAAATACTAAATGGTACATACCTTAAAATATGTATGAATATATGCAAACTAAAATAGTATTTTTTTTAAATACTAAGAAAAAAATAAAAAATGCACGTTTTTTTGGAAGGCAGAGAGGTTTGGGGTACCATTTGTCTTTTGATTGTTTTGAATGAGATATTGGTTCGGTTTTTAAAAAGTCTTTAAAAGGCGAAATCGTTTCACTAAAGCGTTTTTGTTTAAAAATAAAGTGCGCCTTAAACCTTTTACCAAGAATAAGGCGTAAAAGGCTAAGGCGGGGCGTTTCTCTCAAGCCTCAATTCTAAGCGCGCCTTTTAGAACACTGGTTGAGCTAGAATTGCATGGAAAGCCAGGAGGAAGGTCATAGCTGGTGTTGATGTTTATGAGACTTCAACATCTCAAATAACTGGTTAAAGCTTTCTTAAAGAGGTCATAAAGTTTCTGTTCCGCCCCAGGTTTTGGGTTGCCTAGATTTTTTTATTTATTTTTATATTTTCACAAGTAAAACTTGTAGAATTTAATTTCCCCCTATATAGCACGGGGTCTATATCCTGACGCTTCAAAAAGAATTACTGACATTTGACACATTGACCAGAGAATTCCCCTCTTAAACAGTTCTTGGAAGAAAAATCGCATGTAGTTTTGTTCGTTCAAATACTCAATTGTTGAAGAGGGGTGACCTGTCATTTTTATTTTTATTTTATGGACTCCAAAGTGCAAACAGGTTGTTGTTTGGGGGGTTTGATGAATTCGCTTGTAATCACTTTTATTAATTTTAGATTTGGTCGAAGGACTACTTGAGATTAACTCAATTTGGAGCAAGTATTAACTACTATCTGGTGAAATTTGTGGCAGGTCTTTCCTTTGTGGTGGATCAACTGGGTTGTTCATCTATGGCTACTGCTTGTATTACTACTACGCACGATCAGATATGACAGGTTTCATGCAAACCTCATTCTTCTTCGGGTACATGGCTTGCATCTGTTACGGTTTCTTTTTAATGCTCGGGTTTGTTGGTTTCCGCGCATCATTGTTTTTTGTCCGTCATATATACCGTTCAATCAAGTGCGAATGATGTAAGTTTTGGTTAGTTTTTTTTTTTCTTTTTTTTTTTCCCTTTTTCTTGTTACTGCACGAGTTCTTTGTACGAATTTGGGAACATATGTGGCAATATGGGATCAAAGAGGACCATTTAGCAGGACCTGTAAGGAGAAAAAGCTTGTATTATTTTTAGCCTTGTTTGGTGAACGCTTTTCCTCTTTTTTTTTTTTTGGATTTATGGGTCAATCAGTTTATATAGCATATTCATTTTAGATTCTTTTATGCTATGTTTGAATATTGGAAATTATATGGAAAATAAGAGGGAATGAAAAAAAAAATTCTATTAAAATAATGTGTAATAAATAATAGCATTTTATCTTCTCTTTGGGGCCTTCTGTGTTTTCCAAGATCCAAACATAATTATTTTGTTTTTTGTTTTTCGATGTGCTATATTCAAATATTCGAATGGATACATGCGGACGACCTCTGGCAGGACCTCTGTGTTATCTCTAAACTGTTTTGACCTTTTAAAGTATTTTGTATTGTGAAAAACTGTAAAATTATGTACACTTGGGGGTTCAATTAAAAGGGAATTTTGAGGTCGGATCTAAAATTTTCCATATTATGAATGTTTGTTCTCCAAATTGGCATAAATACTAAAATAATATAAAAGATCTTTTATTAATTGTCATAACAAATATTTGACACTTTTGGACCCTGGTCTTATAAGACCACTTCAATACCCGCGGAGGAACGACTCTTTCTCACTGTGGCGAGAATGTCTCTTTAACTGTTGCGGGAATGAATCTCTTTTGTTCTAGCAATAGTAATATTTTTGAAGGGCGGTATGATTTGAACCATACTATATTTCTTACCCCTTTTATAACACCTCTATTCAACTTCAACAAACGAAAGAACTGAAGTTAAAGAACATCTCCATCTGTTAAAAACAAAACGAATGACCATCTTTATCGGTTAAAAAGAAAAACACGTAAGAAACTATTGAAAACTGATCCTTACAATTGGCAAGCCTGAAGCATCCATGATTCTGTATAGATTTGAAAACCAAGAGGTTGGGGGTGAGAGCCTTGCTTCCACACATTTATTATTGGAAATTTTAATCCCCGAAATAGGCTTTTGCAGCCAAAAAGAAGAATAAAGTATTTATTTTACGAGTTTGCTTCCTCTTTAGGCCCTCCATTAATTACTAGCATTGGAAATATATATGCTTTTGATATAACAGCGAAGTGAAACATTAGTATGAAGCCCTCACCATTTCAGTCCAAACAGAAACACATTTGTGTGTAAAGAAGCTAAGTGCGTTGGAGAGGGAAAAAAATAGTGTCCGAATATGGGTTCGCGAATTAAAAGGAAGAGGAAGAAGTATTATCTCAAACGGGTCTATCAGGAGTCTAGAATGTTTTAAGCACATATTTTCCCTTCTCCTTATTTTTTAGGATCTTCTTATTAAGTCCTATTTATATGGGATATTTTCTAATAAGTCCTATCGCAACATTTTTTCCTCAATAGGTCCTATTTGTACATATAGTGAATATTCACTGTATGTTTACAACTATGATCAATTGGAATAAAAATCTTTTTTCATGGGACCTGATGGAGCAAAAAAAAATGTTAGGACCTATTGAACTATATACTTGGTAAACGGGACTAATTGGTAAAAAATTATATTTTTTACTCGCACTCTATACACACCATTACTTTGGTGTGTTAAATGTATTTCAGCCCATTAATGCAGGCTTACTAAAAGCGGGGGCTATAAAAGGGGAAAACTTGAGTAATGAAACTTGAACATAAAATAGATCAGAATCTTCGGGATTGTATTGTATTTATTTCACTTGTATCTTTCAAAGTACGTACATGAGGGAATATTAATAGGTAAACACAATAAATACAAGATGATGTGTCAACAACTAACTTTGATGTTTCGTGCTTGTAGCTTTGATGTGTCATGATTGTAGCGTTGCCTTATCGTGTTTCTACTTTGCATGCTTGACACATCACGCTTCTAGCATTGTGTTGTCGTGTTTTCAACTTCAGATGCTTGACACCCCATGCTGGAAAGCATGGCATTGTCGTGTTTATAACTTCACAGATGCTTAACATCTCATGCTTCTAGTATGGTGTTGTCATGCACTAGCTTTAGAGTGTATTTGACACCTCCACATTTATAACACTCCCCCTTGGGTATCCCAAAATAGTGTTCATTATGCGTTATATATCGCATCGTTAAATTTTTCCTAGAAAAACCCAGTGTGACAAAACATAGGCGAAGAAAAATGAGTACAATGTGCATAATATACAAAATAACTGATACTCACCTTGATAAAACTAATATTAGTTTAACAAGATTGATTATATACGCGCCGCATGTCATACTATGCACCAACTTCTTGAACATTAATGTTGGTAATGATTTAGTGAATAAATCAACAAGGTTATCATCTGAACGAATTTGTTGAATATCAATTTCATGACTTCTCTGGATCTTATGAGAATAGAAGAATTTTGGTGAAATGTGTTTTGTTCCGTCACCCTTGATATATCCTCCTCTGATTTGGGTAATACAAGTAGCATTATCTTCGTGCACTATTGTTGGAATGTCCGTGACTGAAGGCAATTTGCATGTACTTCTGATGTGGTGGATTATAGATTTCAACCGACCACGTTCACGACATACATTGTCTGTGAACGAGCTTTATGAGGATTAGAAAAATATTCAACGTTTGCATATCCTTTCAATTGAGGGTGTTGTGGTGGTGTTCCTAAATGATTGAGTGTATGTATGATGGTTACATAATTCTTTCACCATGGAGATCTGTGGAGTTTGGACTCAGATTCTTGTTGCCAAAAGTTTCTGCCTTTAGGCATGACCAACGAAGTTTGGGATTCACTATAGCAAAGATCCTTGCTACAATGAAGGATGTTTCATGGGGCGCTGATTGGACCAGCGTCTTGAAATTTTTTCATGTGGAAACTTGGGACTAGCGAGGGTCAGGGTTTGTGGTAGCGAACGACCGTCAAATTGTGCGAAAATGGGTTATAAGCGAGGATTATTTTGAGCTTTTCTCCCATTGATTTTTCCTTGTATAAATAAAACTTTTAGGGCTTGTAACCTAAGTTTAAGAGCAACTTTTATCATCACATTTATTACTTGAATATGCATTAAGAAGATTATATGGTTTGTGAGAGTTGTAACCTGTTGATTATATCAAAGAAAGGAAGCCATCATCCGTGGACATATCCATATTGGTAAACCACATACATCTTGTTTTGTACTTGTTGGTTTGTGTTTTCTCTTTACTTTCTCATTACTTTGTATTTAGATTGTATTTACCTGTCATCTCTTTGGTTGTTCATCATCTTAGTTCACGGGCGTGCATGAATCACTCATTGGTCTATAGAACGCATATATAGTTCTCACTGCTAACATCGCTCAAAAGAAGGATTTTGTGATAGTGAACTCAATGAACATCTTTTACATTATTGAACATCCTAAATTTAAAATTTCACATGCAAATGGGTTGTATTCACAGTATAATACTTCCCACACATGCATTAATATATATTATTGGTATAACGTTAAAACAAATGCACAAGAAAGTAAAGACTATATTTTAGGCAATCAAAATTTTCTAACACCATTTAGGAAAAGAAAATTCTGAGTCACAATAATTAAAATGGTAAAATTATAGTACAAAGTTTTTTCTTTAAGTTTGTTATCAAAATTTCATAAATTAATAAATATTGCAATTTATTAATTAAGCTAATTGTGATAATAAGTAAAATACAAAATGTAATAAAAATTCTTACAAAATATAAGGATAAATCCGAGCCATGTGTTTCACACAATGTCTGTAAGGAAAATTTACCCCCTCTTTGGTGCCCAATATTGATGCACAATTGCCACCAATGATAGAACGGATTTCGTTCCCGAAGTAACGACACTTCAATCCTCTAAAAATTGACTATCACAATTCTATGTTGTGCTTTGTCAAGGAATAAACTCGAAAGAAATGACAAAGATAAATTTGAGACTCTAAAAAAATCACCACTCAAAATGTAGGAGGATTGCCCTATTCATAGAGTGTGAGGTACTTTTGTGGAAAAGACTGTAAGACCTCGTATTTTTGGGCATTTAGTATTTAATTAATTTGATTAATTTTAAATTACTTGTGTGTCGTAATTTAATTGAATTAATTATTATTTATATTTATTGAATATTAATCTGGTGAGTCAACGATTAATATTTATGGGATTTAAATTTACTAAGTGAATTGTAATAATTTAATTACGTCATAATGAGCAATAGTGACGTGACATTTATTTATCCCAACTGGGAGTCGGGTATAAATTATATTGGGATCGAGATAAGAACTTTTAGTAAAATAATTCAGATGACAATTCTGAGTGAACGATTGAGTCCGGATGGATCGAAATAGTCGTAAAAGAGTACCCAGGGGTAGTAAATGGGTCCCGTGGCATTTTTACGCATAACCAAACTCACATGAGAGTGTTTGAGCCCCTTTTATAAAGTTCACAAGCGTAAAAACGGGATTGAGTTATTAAACCCTAAAAGTGAGAGGGTGTGACAGCTATAACACATATTAGAAAACCCCAATTGAGAGAGAGAAGTGGATGCAATTGGAGAAATCATGGGAGCCATTCTTCATCAAATAATCATCATCTAGACCAAAGGATTTTGACCCTATGAACCTTAAGGCAAGTGGTTAAACTTGATTTTAAATTAATTGCAGATTTCTATTCATATCATAGTGGGTGTGATAAGATGATATGGTTTTTGGGTTTGTTGATATCTAAATTGGGTTTTGATGGGTAGGATTGAATTGTAGAACAACTTCTTGATTTTGAAGAAGTCTATGAAATTGGGTAAATTAAACTGTCATTTTAGAAACTGTTTTTCGATGTTTTGGTTTCGAAAATGGCTATTATGTCCGGGATACCTAGTAGAAAATCTTGTTTTCTACATTTTGTTCTCTGATATGTTTTCTCCAAAAATGACTCCAAAATGCCTCAAAACGACATTTTAAAAATCTGGGCAGATTCGCGAAGCAAATTTTAAGAAATGTTATTTTTAGTTGTTATTCCGTTGGAGGTTGCTTAGATTGATTGATTGTGATTATTGTTATATAATAAGGAAATTAGGCCTAAAGTGGAGATTAGGGTTACATAAAGTGAGACAAGTAAGTATTGGGATAATTGAGAAAATATTCCATAAGGGAATTAAGGTTGAAATTGAGTAAATTGAAAACCTTAGATTAATAACTGTGCAGAATTTACTAAGGAGAATTTGAATAATAAATTCTAAATATTGTATTTTCGGGCCAAGTGAGCGAGTCTGGATATATTGGTTGAGCGACGCCTGGGTAATAAATTAATTAATGCGTAGTTAATTAAAGTTTAGAGTCGAAAAAATTAACTCGGATATTTTGAGGCTAGTTCTGCGAATGCTTAGGCACGAATTTGGCCGAATTAATTTATTATAGGGTTATATGATAAATTATGGAATATTCAAGAAAAACGGAGTTAACCTTAATAAGTGGAATTTGAAGAATAAGTTCTACAAAATGAAATTTCGGATCGAATGAGCGAGTCTGGGTAATTTAGTTAGGTGACACAACTTGAATGAACAAAATAAATAAATGTGAGATTTATTTAAATTACAAGTCGGTACATAGACTTGGAAATGTTAGGCTAATGTTACGGTAATTGTGCACGGAGTAGCTTGGATTATATATATATATATATATATATATATATATATTTGTATGCTTTATAAATATTAGTGTGAACAATATTTATAGGAATACATACTCCTTTAGTGCTATCATGAGAGGTTACGCAATGTGGGTGAATCCCCTGGCTTAAGGAGCAGGGTGAGTATAGTCCCCAGGTCATAGCGTCCGTATTTAGGGGTGAGACGTCTTGGGTATGATTCGGTTTCATTTTCGGAGGGAACTATAACTGCCTCCACGGCGTTTATTTTGTTTCACTGATTCGGGGAGCTAACCGTGTCAGGGTGTCCGGGTGGATGAGTATACCTGGATTGGTAGCATTATAGAGAAACATCCGGTGAGTACCTACTCAGGAGGATGGTTATATATTTACGGTATGTGTGTGAATGTTATAATATGATGATACGTATATATGGTGCAAATATTTATATATGGGAAAAAATGATGTGAAATTGTATTGATTATATATAACACGTGATTATGTTATATGGTCCCAAATGAGAAATGGTTAATTAAGTTAATGTGAAAAATAACTTATAAATCATATATTAAACATACTCGGGATAGAGTAGTGTGACATGAAGGATATTATCAAGAACTAGTTACGGGGTAGGTGACTAGGTGGGTTCTATAGAAAAGCGTTAGGTGTGCACAATAGTTGAGGGGTGAGCCGGTCCTTAAGGGAGTGTGACACTAGCTTAAATATGAAGAGCATTCATGCATTTTAATTTACTGCAATTTAATTCATTTGCTAATTATTTTCCAAATGTTTTGGGTTCTAACCCTTGCTATAAAATATTTTCAAAACCTTTTAGGTGTCCAGCTACAGGGACGCCAGGATTATTTCTATTCCAGGGTTACGCAGTTGCGGCATATGTGGATGTTGCAGGATTTAGTCTTAGCCGCTTCAGTTATTTCATTCCTAGAGTAGAATGCAGTCAGTATTTCATTTGGGCATGTCGCCCTAGTTCTTTCATTTGTTTTAGTCAGATGATGTACTCAGTTTATTATTTCTAGTGGTTTATGTTTTCTAAATTGGATTTTGTAGCCGATGGTTTATTCGACAAAGATTGTATTTATTCATTTTTATGGTTGACTCAGTAATTATGTGAATGATTTAAATTATATTCATCCGCATGTTATTGTTGTTTGATAAAAAGATAAAATTTCGCACCGTTTCTTTTTTGATACTAGGTGGTTAGTAAGTTTTATAGAAAGTTTTCGACAGTGATGCTAAGAATGAACCAAATGGGATTCATGCTTAATTTGATATATGACTGATCACCCAGTATTTTATTAGGCGGGGTGTCACAAATACATGATATTTTTGAATTGTCAGGGCCTTTCACGAATGATCATGAATTTTCAAAAATTGTCACGACTTTTCACGAGTGGACACGGCCCTTATGAATGGCCACAACCTTTAACAAAAGGAAAAAAAACTTTTAAGAAACCACACGTCTATTCAAAATATTTATAATACAATTTAAATGCAATTTTCACTCTGTCAAATTATTAAAATTTAATTTATAATTTTCAACATAATGAGTATAACCATTGTGATTAACGATGAATAAGAAAAAGTAGTGTCACACATATAATTCATAATATATCATAGATAATAAATTTAGGAGATTGTGTTTGAACATTATTGGTTTTTGTAATATTGTGCCACCTAAGGAACTTTTTAACTTTGAGTACATATTGAAGGTTCTCCTAAAAAAGGAGGGAAAAGAATCCACGTAGATCTATTTGATAATTTACAAGTTTTGGTGTAAAATAGCATAATGATATTTTTCACCATGTTTTTTTGTTAAAATATCACTCCACAACATTAAGAAAATTAACATGGATCCAACTCATCTATAATCAGTGCACGGTGCAGTGATTGTGGCAGTCGTTGATCTTGCATTGAAATGCACTGGGATCATACATTTATGATCCTAATGATCATATGACACACTCTAACCCAATTACTTATAATTAGGTTTGAAAGTCAAAGTGAGTCAAACCATGATTAATTTAACCAAAACATAAACATGAGTTTTAATTTCAGAGTCATCATTGTGAATCCATATAACTAAAAACCTTTTTACAACATCAGAGTAATCATGCCCATAAAAACTTTCTTGAAGAATAAGTTAACTTAATTACATCATTTACATTAAATCAAATCTTTGTTTCTCCCGTTCCTGGCTAACCCAACCCGACCTCCTAGATTTGGCAGTGACTTCGCGTTACCTGAAAAAATGTGAACATAGGAACCATGAGCAAAATAGCCCAGTGAATGCATCACTACTATACTAATGCATGAATTTAAATGCATTAAATCATGTCCATATACTTATGTATAAACTTATCCAGTTCATTCATAATGAATGACTAACTTTTTCGAATCATGATTCACATATCCTGTCTAAATAGACAATTCTCCCCCATTCCTGGTCGAGGAGTAACCCCTTATCATTAATAGAAAAATCTCCCCCATTCCGGGTCGAGGAGTAACCTCCTATTTCGATAAACTGAAATGAACAATTTTATATTCATAACATTATGATCATATTCGTAACAGTATACAAATACATCATTCCAGTGAGTACGCTCACCTTGGGTTGTCAACAATGTATTTATGTTTCCTTCGGGTGGAGCTGAACTGGGTTGATTAGATCTTACACCTTCGGGAATTTTACGTAATTTCTACGGATTTTTCTACACTTTTTCTCCTCACTTTTTCTTCCTAAACTTCTACTTTCTCTTTCCTCAGCCTAACAACACTTCCAACTGAACCTAGGGCTTAATTTGCTGAAGAAATAAGCTAGAGGGAGATTTTTAAGTCGGCCAAGGCTGCCTCCCTAGCCAACCAATCAAATTAAACCATTTGGTTTAATAAAAGACAATTTACCACTTAAATGGAATTGACATATTTTCCCCTTGTTCGTAAATTTCGACTAACTTCTTACTCGTACATCCGTTTGATGCACCGTTTGTTGTGTTACAATCCTAACTCATATGTCTACAATTATATAGTTTTCACCTCAAGTCAATTGTTATGTTATAAAGGTCAAAACTAGTCTTAAACAGGGACATTTCTATCGAAAACAATAAAATTTTATGTTTGTAAATAATTCGACATTTCATGATATATGAAAGTAGGATTAAACTAAACATAATCACTTAATATTAGATATACTAATAACACTTTATTAATATCACATAAGGTAAGCATGATTTAAATATAATTTATCATAATTATATTCGGGTTGTCACAACTCACCCCCCTTAGAAAATTTCGTCCCCAAAATTTAATATAAAGGTCACTTACCAAACAAATGGGGATACTGTTTCTTCATGCTATCCTCCGTTTTCCAAGTTGCTTCTTTAATTCCATGGCTCATCCAGATAACTTTAACTAAGGGAATAAATTTATTTCTCAATACTTGCTCCTTACAATCAATAATTTACATTGGTTCCTCGATATACGACAAGTCTTCCTTCAGTTCAATTGGTTGAGTTTTCAACTGATGAGATGGATCCGCCAAATACTTACGAAGCATCGATACGTGAAACATATCATGTAAATGGGATAAATCTGGAGGTAATGCTAATCTATATGCCAGGTTCCCAATTCTTTCCAACACCTCATATGGTCCAATATATCTTGGACTTAGTTTCCCCTTCTTCCCAAATCTCATAACGCCTTTCCATGGTGAAATACGCAGGAATATAAAATCTTCCTTCTAAAATTCCAATGGATACTTCCTTTTATCTGCATAAAATTTCTGCCTGCTTTGTGCTATCTTTATTCGTTCCCGAATCATTTTAATCTTTTTTGTCATATCTATCAATTCAGGACCCAAAATTTTCCTTTCACCTACTTCATCCCAACACAAAGGCGTTCTACATCTCCTCCAATATAAAGCTTCATACGGAGCCATACCAATGGTGGGATGATAACTATTATTATACGAGAATTCCATCAATGGCAAATGATCATCCCAACTACCCTTGAAGTAAAATACACAAGCTCGTAACATGTCTTCTAATATTTGAATCGTTCTTTCAGATTGCCCATCGGTTTGTGGATGAAATGCAGTGCTGAACTTCAAACTTGTGCCCATGGCATTCTGTAAACGAGGCCAAAACTTAGAAGTGAACGTTGGATCTCTATCTGATACAATTGACACTGGTGCCCCATGTAAACGGATGATCTCATCAACGTACATATGTGCATACTTGTCAACAGTGTAGGTGGTCTTAACTGGAAGAAAATGGGACGACTTCGTCAATCGGTCTACAATCACCCAAATAGAATCATGCCCCTTTGGTGACCGGGATAATCCTGTAACAAAGTCCATCGTTATATGTTCCCACTTCCATTCCGGAATAGGCAATGACTATAATAATCCCGCCGACTTCTGATGCTCCGCCTTTACTTGCTGGCATACCAAACATTTAGCTACGAACTCTGCAATCTCACATTTCATATTGTTCCACCAGTAATACTCTTTCAAATCTCTGTACATTTTGGTACCTCCCGGATGCATAGAGTAAATATAACTACGTGCCTCTTCTAATATATCCTTCTTTAAGGGTGGATCATACGGTACACAAATCCTGTTTTTATAACACAACGATTCATCATTCTTAATCTCAAAGTCACTCTCTTTACCATCCAGGACATCCTGTTTCTTCTTCTCAAGGAATGGATCACTGATCTGTAAATTTCGTATGCGTTCGGCCAGTAAAGGTCTCACTATGACATGTGCTAATAATCCTCCGCTTTTTGAAAACTTCAATTTAATCCCCATCGATGCCAAGTCAAGAATATTTCCAACACGGGCACACCGTATGCAACCAAGAATCCCTGATGATTTTCGACTCAAAGCATCTGCTACTACATTGGCCTTTCCAGGATGATGATGGATGGTACAGTCATAGTCTTTAATCAGCTCTATCCAACGCCTCTGTCTCAAATTCAGTTCTTTCTGTGTAAACAAGTATTTCAAACTTTGATGATCTGTAAATATCTTATAAGTTTCTCCATACAAGTAATGTCTCCACAACTTTAAAGAAAAAATAATGGCTGCTAGCTCCAAATTATGTGTAGGGTAGTTTCGTTCATGCGTCTTTAATTGTCTGGAAGCATATGCTATTACCTTTCCATTCTGTGTAATACCCCGTATTTTCATGGCTTTTAAATTTAAGGATTTATTAAATTTAATTGAGATAAATTAATTTAATTTTAATCCGAAATGTTGTTTTAAATATTTACTAGCGTGACAAGAGTTAGTAATTATTGGAAATATATTATTTGTTGAATATTACTGGATGAGTATAGTAATATATGAGATTTATTTTTATAATATTGCCACGTGTGAATAAAATGACAATTGTGGAAATTTAAGTCGGGACGCGCCTGTGTCGTGTCGGGACTAAATGTGGATTAATAAAAGTGAATATTTTATAGGTTGTTCGTATGGTCATTTTGAGTGCACCAACGCGTTCGGAAGGGTCGAGATAGTCAGAAAAATATACCCGGGGGTTTGATTTGGGTCTCGGGGCGTTTTTAGGCCTAATTAGTACCCCGGGAGGACATTTTAGTCATTTTGTATTTTTGGGTAATTAAACCCACGAAAATTAAAGGGGTTATATAAGATGTTTAGGTTATCTCCTAGGGTTAGATAACTCAAAACACTAGAACGGCCATTGGAGAGGAGAGGAGAGAGCTCTCAAGGCATTCCAAGGCTCAAAACTCATCCGTTTACACCGCCGCCACCGCCAACGCGTAGATCGCGAGACGGGGAACGCAACCACACCAAATTCAACACCAAATCAGATTTTTGAAAATCCCAGGCAAGTGTTTATCTTACTTATTTCGTTGATGCATATTTCATATTGGTTTAGGAATGATTAGGATGAATTGTATGGAAGAAAAACCCAATTTGAGATAGGAAATTGCATGTAGTGATGACTTAAATGATATTCTGGAAACCTTTTGTGATGTAGAGGATTAAACCACGAAATTTTGATGTTGTATTAGAAGGAAACCTTCGAGCCAATCAGAATAAAGGAGGCAAATTCGCGCATCAGGCCCCTCGAACCAGTTCGCATGTACCCCGAACCGGTTCGCCCCCCAAACCGGTTCACCCCTGGGTTCGCGAATGTTTGCTGGTCTGGGGTGCTTTTTCTTCCATTCAACACTTAGAATTTTTTTTTTGTTTTCTTTCCTTTCTTCCTTGGATTTTTCTTCAACTTCAACGGGTCATAACTCATCAACCGTAGTTCGGATTTGGGTGCCGTTTCTTCTAGTGTTCTCGTTGTTCCGAGCTCTTCAACTTTCCAGTTGACACTTCCTTCGGGATCTGGCTGCAGAATTACCAAAATGCCCTTGAACTTTCCTTCTTAGCTTTTCTTTCATTGTCTCGCTTTCTCTTTTGCGCTGCTTGCATAATTAACCTGTAAAACCAATAAGAGAAGCACGAAACACGAAATACTTGCCAACGAAGATTAGTAGCATAAATGTGCGTCAAATCCATATAGGTTACATCACTCGGGTTCACAAATGCACTGAAATTAGGGGAATAAATATACAATATTTATGTCCAATCACGTAGTAAGTTGGAAAAACCCTTCGAATTAAAGTTAGAAACGAGCCATTATACTTGATATATAATAATGGGAAAATAAGGATAAATGTTTTGAATGTGGGTTATGGGATAAACCTAAATTGATATAATAAAAGTGGTATATTTATATGATTGTGTATGCATATATTATATACTTGTGAAAATCATGCCCGCGCTACTTGCTATCCCTGAGGTTACCGCGCTGGGACGATCTTATCTCGTGTGCCTTATGGGGGATATTGACTCGTACCCTAGAAGATAGGAATCCTAGGTACAGGCTATCGAATCGGTAGTCACGGTCCTAAGAGACGTGAGGGTATGTACTGACATCTTGGACTTGGAAACTATGCTTCGCCTCAATATTGTTTGTGTATGTATTTATACAGTTCGAGAGTGATTCCGAACTTGTATTCCCTTTAGTACGATTGATACGGAGATTGGATAGCAGAGTATGCCCGCACCATAGTTTTTATGTGAGGTGCTGTTATGATATATATATTATACGAGTAGTTAATATATATATGAAATTCTGAAATCTGGAACTGCCTACTGTGATTTGATATGTAGGACATGGTTGATGACTTAAATTATAAGTAATTGTTTTGAGAAAGTATAATATGACACTGAAAAACTTTATTGATTAATAAAGTTAAAAGGAGAACCTTGGTTACAAATTGAAATCTTACGTTTTAAATACTTGTGTTGTTCAGTTGTAAATCATGCGAATAACCTAAGATAAGTTAAATCATTGGGAAAAGATAGTGTGGTATATGACGAGATAGACCATTGGGAAGGTTAGTGCGATAGGTGTGCACATTAGAAGAGAGGTGAGAATTTCTCAAGAGAGTGTCGCACTAATATGTTGTTGCATTAGCCTGTAATCAATTTAAATACTTGCTAAACGAATTTTTAAATCATATACACTATCGGGCTCTGACCCGTTTCTATTTTCTTTTCTCTCTTGTATATATATGTATGTATTACAGGTGCCCAGCTACAGGGGCGTCTTACTTAGGATCCTTTGGAAGGAACGTGCTGCAGCTTAGGTGGGAGTTGCAGGCCTGTTGTTTAGACGACTTCATCCATTTGATTCTACTCCTAGTTCAGTTTTATCCAGCAGGGGCATGTGTCGCCCTCTTTCTATTATTTAGTTGGTATTGTCAGAGATTGAAATTTTTACTTTTAGTACCTTTATTTCGGGATTTATTACTGTCAGGATGTTTTCATTTAGTGTTGTAAATGTTGGGATTTATTATTGATGATTAAATTCGTGTATGTTCAATTCTATTTTTATTCTTAATGTGTGACTCTTTAGATGTTAATGGTTTAAGGTTTTATAACCGGATTTAATAAAATGAGAATAAGGTTTTAAATGGTTTTGACACTTAGCTTAATTATTTAGGGTGTTTAAATTGGAAAAGTATTTTTACGACAGTGATGCTAAGAATGAACCAACTGTTCACCTTGATTTTAATTTAATAAAGGAGTGATCGCCCGGTATTTAATTAGGCGGGGTGTCACAGGTGGTATCAAAGCATCAGGTTCTAGTGTCCTTAGGATCTGTACGGCTTATTATGCTTTCAGCGTTGCTTTGTTTGTTATAGATCCATATGTTTAGGATCGTCGATTCCTTTGACGAGATTTCGTTCTCCTGCTATAATGTGTATACACAAGTGAATTCTAATTTCGTTCGGATGTGTGTGTGTGCCGAGCGATGACGGATGTCAGAAGAGGACCATTAAGTGTACATCAGGAGGCAGGGCTCAGTTGAGATTATGAAATATATCCGAGGATGATGACCGTAGTCGAGGTCACCTCCATTATGGCACGAGAAGCCACGACTAGAAAGGCGACTAAGGTGCAACAATGATTTTCAAATGCTGTTATAGTCAAATGAGGTGCGAGGGTAAACTTACCCAACGTATTACAAAAACGTGTAGAGACTGTCAGTGGGAAATTTTAGAAACGCGAAAATTGTATGTGTTTACCAAAGGAGGTAAAGTATCCAAAGGCTTAAATATAGGACGGAGTGTGGCAAACTGAAAGTGAAAATTTAGAGAAAATTTTCTTGGCTTTCGGGACGAAATTATAATGGTTGGAGTCAACCACCAATTTTAGAAGTGGAATGCTATGCCTATAGGAGAACCTTAGGTACAGTGTTGACCGTATGTTCCTTCCTCAACTGTTCAGGATGAGAAGCAAACGTGGTTCTGAACTCATCGCAGGAGGGCATGACAAAAGTCCAATTGTGGATATGAATCCTAATCGTTAGCAAATTTTGTATCGAAAGAGGTAGATACTAGTGGAGGAAACGACTCCAAGTGGGAGACCAACTTGTAATAATAGTTGATAATACTCGAGGAGGAAATTCTGATGGACGACCGATTCAGAGGTTGACAATGTCATATTTTGTCAATATAGAGATAACGCTTCTTTGTGGGGGAAGTTAAAGGAATCGAAGAATTTAGTCGAGAATAAGACTGAATACAACGGTGGTGGTATAGCACCACTAAAGGATATGGATACACATCAGGAAAACCATTTAAATGCTTCAGATAGTTAAATTCTTACCAAGTGATGGTAAATTCAGTAAGTACTATTATAGATAGTAACACGATCTTTATGGCCTGAAAAGCTAAGGAAACAACCGGGATGGCTAACAGGAATCGAGTCTACTAAAGTCCGAGAGAAGGACAATCCTAACCTGGTTAGTAGGACAGGTGATAAGTGGATTATGTGTTGAGGTATTTTGGTGCGGAGTGAAATTGCTCGCGATAATATGTTCCAAAGTGAGAAAAAGGGACAAGAATACGGTGCCTAGTAAAGGACGACGATTAAAAATAATTTTGTTTTGGTTTGGGCAGACGTGTTACGTTCGAAAACCATTTGTGCAGTCAAGACGATTGCCAGGATGGAAGTATAAGTTGTATCCTTAGAGGATGCGGCGTGTTTATGTGACACGAGCGAGTCACCATATTTTTTTCATTGCTAGATTAGCATGTGAGACGAGTTTAATGCATATCATTATAAATGTTACCATATGTGAATATTTTTCCTTAGTATAGCGGGATTTTTCTTTGGTGCTATCCGCGGGGGATGAATGAGTATATTAACAGTGTTTTATACTTTATTGAGGTTACTCGTTGTAGTGATGCGATACACGAGTATGATATTATCTTTGTTAAAATGTTATAGAAATGGGTAGTATGATAGTGGGCATTTATTGCAAGGCTATCGGAGTAGTTACATTAGTGCAACACGTTTTGTTTTGGCGAGGCTTTACCTGTAAGAAGGTTGGACTTGCACTTATATTATCTATCCTAGAGACTTCGGAGGAGATAGTGGGCTCGAGATATTCGATACCAATGTATGTATAGACTTTGTCAGTATGATTCAGTATGTACCGGGATTTATCGTTGAGCGAAAAGAGTTGACTCGGTATTATGTTTAGCACTCCGGACTTAGTGATAGGAAGAGTGCAGTGTTATATTTATCCTTAAGAGATGTGGGAGTTTAGAGTTATACCCCTAATGTTAGAAAAAGGAAATTTAGAGAATTTCGATCCTATGTATCCGAGGTTTATAGAATGTAATTACCATCAACCAATACGGGACGATAGTGAAATTGGTGAAACGTTCTTTGTTAAGCATAATTACGGGAGAAATTGTAACTTTTCTGTCAAGGGACGGAATAAAGGGGTATATACTATGGACGGAGGACCTGACGGATTTCGATAACCGACAATGCTAGGTAGTAGTGTATCGGGGGGGTTCCTTGTTTGGATTTCGCTTTGCGAGACATCCCACGCATGAAACTTAGCGTAAGGTTGGAAATAGGGAGACGTTTGGTCACTATTCCATGAGTTCGGTACCCTGGTCGAAATGGGATCAAGTAATTATGTATGTAAGTTGGAAGTTGAATTTTGTTTTAAGGTCATTGGAGCCGGATTTTTGGGGTAGGAAAGCATTGAAAGTTATCCCCACGAGTTGAGGGGTGGAACGATGATAAGGAGAATTTAAGAATTTTGATTTTCTAGGGTGATTGAGAGTACCCAAATGTCATAACCGCGTACAGAACACAAGGTGAATAAAGAGTTGGAATGATTTTTTGCATGGATTATCTGGAAAGAACTTTATATTATACAAAAGAGATGACCTGTAATTATTTTGATGAATAGAGCGTTAGTGATTTATTTTGGTTGTTGTACCTATTTGGGAAAATTGTTGTACTTATCTGAGGAAGGTTGAGAATTATTATTCCTCTTTTATTGTCATGGAATTTGAATTCCCTATTTCTTCTATTCCGTTGAATTTAGTTAGTCCTAGAGATGAGTAGCACGCCGTTCGCTCTCCCAGGGCGGTCGGAGTGTTGCAAAAATGTGGGCATCTTGGTTAACTACAGTTAAAATAGTCCGATTCGAAGGGACGTGGTAATAGACGTGTGAAATATATGTTTGTGGGACTAGTATAACGAAGTGGAAGTGATAGAGTGGATTAAACGTCACATGAGGGGCGATAATCCATACATAAGTGTGCAATTAGAATAGCACGCCCTAACTTGATTGGAAGGCTGTGGGAAGCCATTCAAGAATTGGTATTCCTTGAATAGAGTAGAATTTAATTGTTATGAAGCACACCCGGAGCGGAGTTGTTATTAGTCAAGTGTGAGAGCGACTTGCGCATACAAAGAGTAATGATGTAAGTATAGTATAAGAGATCCAGAAGTGCGCTTCGTGGAGAGAAGAGCACGGGTCGGAACTTTCGGCATACTCCAAGGAAGGAAGGTGAGTATTACGTGTCACTTAATGTGAGACATTTCAAGGGAAGAATCGATATTTAGCGAGACGTAGTGAGTAGTCTCTACATGCAATGTCCATAGGTAAGGTTTGGTTTAAAGAGGAGAATCAACCAAAGAATTTTGTGTTTATCGAAAATTCCTAAAATTGGAAGAGGTTGGTAAAGTCGGTAAAGTTCTTGGATGGGTTGCCATCCTCAAAACAAGATCAATGGTTTATCCCGAACATGTGAATTAAGTCGTCGAGAAGGAAGTGATTGATATTCCTTTGGGCTGGCTTACAATATTAACTAGTATTCCCCAAACTTCCTTTGAAAGGAAGGATCGCACCAGTGCGTGGTCCGGCGCAGTATAAATTTCTGAATCAGGATGAGATTGGTGAATCCCACCTTTGATATGGGATATCAGGAACCAGCGGAGATAAGATTTCGTTTCGAGGAGGATGTATCACCCTTAGCCAGAGAATAAGCGCATGGTGATTAAAGATTAGTGGCGCCACGTGAAGGAGATTTTGGAATCTTGGTACGATGATTTCAAGAATGCTCTGTAGAAGCACTCGTACCTGTTTGTCGCGTACGAGGTGCTTATTAAGGTTTTGTTATGGAAGAACCTCGACTATTCTCCTTCCGTATGTTTAAAGGAGAGTAGATAATCAGAATTTTTGGATCGGTCGAGAAAATATCCGATAACTATGGTGGAATTCCACGACTGTTTTAGGCAGTCAAGAGTGGTCAAATGCTCGTATGATCTTCTCAGAATGGGAATTTTGTGTATGAATAAATCTGAGTAGTTGTCATGTAGTGAGGTGCGGCCTCCTAATGATAGTGAGATAATGGAATTTATAACGTATAGACGTAACCTATTCAAATATTGTCAGTTGGGAGTGCAATGTGAAGTGTCTTCAATGAGAATGTAAAACAATGTTGCTGTGAGGAAAAAGCTATAGTGATTGAGCGCCGTACTATGTAGATAGTTTGCGTACTGATAAGGATATCCAGAATTGTGCTACCTGGTAGGCCTTATTTTCCGAATTTCGGGACAAAATTCCGTTATTAGGGAGGAAGTATGTAATACCCCGTATTTTCATGGCTTTTAAATTTAAGGATTTATTAAATTTAATTGAGATAAATTAATTTAATTTTAATCCGAAATGTTGTTTTAAATATTTACTAGCGTGACAAGAGTTAGTAATTATTGGGAATATATTATTTGTTGCATATTACTGGATGAGTATAGTAATATATGAGATTTATTTTTATAATATTGTCACGTGTGAATAAAATGACAATTGTGGAAATTTAAGTCGGGACGCGCCTGTGTCGTGTCGGGACTAAATATGGATTAATAAAAGTGAATATTTTATAGGTTGTTCATATGATCATTTTGAGTGCGCAAACGCGTCCGGAAGGGTCGAGATAGTCAGAAAAGTATACCCGGGGGTTTGATTTGGGTCTCGGGGCATTTTTAGGCCTAATTAGTACCCCGGGAGGGCATTTTAGTCATTTTGTATTTTTGGGTAATTAAACCCACGAAAATTAAAGGGGTTATATCAGATGTTTAGGTTATCTCCTAGGGTTAGATAACTCAAAACACTAGAATGGCCATTGGAGAGGAGAGGAGAGAGCTCTCAAGGCATTCCAAGGCTCAAAACTCATCCGTTTACACCGCCGCCACCACCAACCCGTAGATCGCGAGACGGGGAACGCAACCACACCAAATTCAACACCAAACCAGATTTCTGAAAATCCCAGGCAAGTGTTTATCTTGCTTATTTCGTTGATGCATCTTTCATATTGCTTTAGGAATGATTAGGATGAATTGTATGGAAGAAAAACCCAATTTGAGATAGGAAATTGCATGTAGTGATGACTTAAATGATATTCTGGAAATCTTTTGTGATGTAGAGGATTAAACCACGAAATTTTGATGTTGTATTAGAAGGAAACCTTCGAGCCAATCAGAATAAAGGAGGCAAATTCGCGCATCAGGCCCCTCGAACCGGTTCGCATGTACACCGAACCGGTTCGCCCCCCAAACCGGTTCGCCCCTGGGTTCGCGAATGTTTGTGTGACACCTCGCCTAATTAAATACCGGGTGATCACTCCTTTATTAAATTAAAAATCAAGGTGAACAGTTGGTTCATTCTTAGCATCACTGTCGTAAAAATAACTTTTTCCAAATTAACACCCTAATTAATTAAGCTAAGTGTCAAAACCATTTTTCAACATTTCTGACCAATTTTATTTTAAAAAGGAAAATTATTTATTTAATTAGTAACAACATTTTCAATAAGTAAGAATCATACAACAATTAACCTGGAACATAATCCAATTACTTTAAGCATTCAACATCCAAAATCCCAACATTAAAACTTAATGTAAATCATACATGCTGAATAAATCCCAAAGTAACAGTACTAGAAATAACTGAAATATAAATGTCCCAACAAAACAAATAAATAGTGGAAAGGGCGACACATGCCCCAATAACTGAGAATCATAGGAGTGGAATCAAGTAAATGAAATCGTCTAAGCAAGTGGCCTGCAACTCCCACCTAAGCTGCAGCACGTTCCTTCCAATGGATCCTAAGCAAGACGCCCCTGTGGCTGGGCACCTGTAGTACATACATATATATACAAGAGAGAGAGAGAGAGAAAAACGGGTCAGAGCCCGATAGTGTATATGATTTAAAAATTGTTTAGCAAGTATTTAAATTGATAGAGGCCAATGCAACAACATATTAGTGCGACACTCTCTTGAGAAATTCTCACCTCTCTTCTAATGTGCACTCCTATCGCACTAACCCTCCTAATGGTTTATCTCATCATATATCACGCTATCTTTCCCCAATGATTTAACTTATCTTAGGTTATTCGCAGGATTCAAAATTTAACGATACAATTGTTTGAAAAGAATATTTCAATTAGTAACCAAAGTTCTCATTTTGACTTTATCAATCAATAAAGTTTTCCAATTTCATATTATACTTTCTCAAAACAAGTATTTACAATTTGAGTCATCAACAATGTCCTACATATCAAATCACAGTAGGCAATTCCAGATTTCAGAATTTCATATATATATTAACTACTCATAAAATATATATATATCACAACAGCACCCCAAATAAAAAAAATTGTGCTGCGGGCATACTCTACTATCCAATCCCCGTATCACTCGTACTAAGGGAAATACAAATTCGGAATCACTCTCGAACTGTATTAACACATACTCAAACAATATTGAGGCAAAGCATAGATTCCAAGTCTCTAAGAGGATGGCATATGTCTGCGTCTCTTAGGACCGTCCGAACTATCACTGCGATAGCCTGTACCAAGGATATCTACACACAAACAATATGAGGCGAAGCATAGATTCCAAGTCTCTAAGAGGAAATCACATACCCGCATCTCTTAGGACCATCTGAACTATCATTCCGATAGCCTGTACCAAGGATATCTATCTTCTAGGGTACAAGTCAATATCCCCCATAAAGGTCCCATCGAGATAAGACTGTCCCAGCGCGGAAACCTCAGGGATAGCAAGTAGCGTGGGCATGATTTTCACACATAGATAGTATATGCATACACAATCATATAACTATACTAATATTACCATATCAATAATGGGTATATTTTCAATTCCCATAATTATGACAATTGTATTTATTTCTCATTATTTAGTTATCACATATAACCATTCACATCTTACTTTAATTTGAAGAACTTTTCCACTTACTACATAACGCTCATGGATTCTATCCTCCCAAGTATAAAATTCAGTAGGTATACACATTTGTCCCAAAGTAACTCTCTTACGCGTCTCTCTCTTTAAATCATAAATTCACCGACCCTTATGTAATTATCCCAAAATACAATCTTTGCCCGACATCAAGGGTCCAAAAATCTATTCACATGTCCTACTGGTCTTCCCTATCTCCCAAAACATTTTAGTAAGGATGCCCAAGAATTATTTCACAATAAATTGAACTTAACTAATTTAGAAAGGGAAATAGGAGTCTGCCAGGAGGGGCCGATCGATCGAGGTCTGGGGCTCGATCGATCGAACCTTCGATCGATCGATCAAGCAGGTATTGCGATTTCTGCAGAATTGCAGTTACGGGTTTCATCTTCTAACCTTCACCAAATCCATATTTTTCAATTCCAAACGTCACAAAAATTGTACTATTAACATTATATCATCCTACTGGGTATTTCTAACGTGAAGCATGAGGACTTCTATCATTATACATGGATTAACCACCCAAAAGTTATTATAACTATCAAGAACCCTAGAATTCTCTTAAACATGGTTCTAACAAGTATTTCCAGAAATTTCCTTCTTGAAAACATCATAATTTCGTGGGTAATTCCTCTACATGGCAAGGGTTTCCAGAATTATCAATTTATTCATCACTACATGCAATTTCCTAACTCATATCTTAGGTTTCTTCCATAAAAACTCATTCTAATTACTCCTACACTAATATGAAAGATGCACCAACAAAATAAGCAAGATAAACACTTTCCTGGGATTTTTGGTGTTCTGATTTGCAGATGTTTTTGGTGTGGTTGCGTAGCCTGTTGCGCGATCTACGCGTTGGTGGTGGTGGCGGTGCAAACGGATGGATTTTGGGCCTTGGATTGCCTTGGAAGCTCTCTTCTTCCCTCTCCTATGGCCGTCACTTGCCTTTGGTTGTTCTAACCCTAGAAGACAACCTTAGACATCTGATATAACCCTAAGAATTTCGTGGGTTTAATTACCCATAATTGTGAAATGTCCAAAACGCCCTCCCGGGGTACTAATTAGGCCTAAAAACGCCCCGAGACCCAAACTAAATCCCCGGGTACACTTTTCTGACTATCTCGACCCTTCCGGATGCGTTGGCGCACTCAAAATGACCATACGAACAACTTATAAAATATTCACTTTTATTTATCAATGTTTAGTCCCGACGCGACACGGGCGCGTCCCGACTCAAATGTCCAAAATTGTCATTTTATGCACTCGTGACATTCAATATAACCAATATTACATATTACTTTGCTCATTAGTAATATTCAACAAGTTTTCCATAATTACTAACTCTCGTCACGTTAATAATTATAACATAATTAATTTCCGGATTTTTATTAAATAATTAACTCACATTAAATTTAATAAATCCCCAAATTAATATAGCATAAAAATACGGGGTATTACATACTCCCCCCCTAATAACGGAATTTCGTCCTGAAATTCGGAAAACAATGCATACCTGGTAAGAACAAATCTGGATATCTCTCGCGCATATCGGCCTCGCGCTCCCAAGTGGATTTCTCCACATTATGATGCTCCCACTGGACTCGCACAAGTGGAACTATCTTCGACCTCAATCTCCTCTCACTATAGTCTAGGATAGCCACCGGTCTCTCCTCGTAAGAGCTGTCAGGCTGTAAGTCTATCTCATCTATCGCAATGTGAGTATGGGCCATATCATCCCGAAGATACCGTCTCAACGACGAGATGTGGAATACATCGTGAATGCGATGCAAATGTTCTGGCAGTCCCAATCTGTATGCTACCGGACCAATCCTCTCGATGATGGGAAATGGTCCCACGTACCTCGGGGCCAATTTCCCCTTCTTCCCGAACCTCATTACTCCTTTCATAGGAGATACACGCAGTAACACTTGGTCCCCCACATTAAACTCTCGGAAGAACCGTTTCGCATTGACGTAGCTCTTCTGCCTGTCCTGGGCTACTCGAATGTGACTCCTGATCATCTCAATACTCGCGGAGGTTTCCTGAATTACCTCTGATCCTAGCAACTTGTTATCCCCCACCTCGAGCCAACAAGTTGGAGAACGACAAGGCCTGCCATACAAAGCCTCAAATGGAGCCATACCAATCGTAAACTGATAAGAGTTATTATAAGCAAACTCTACCAGTGGAAGATGTGGCTTCCAACCTCCTCCAAAATCAAGAACACACATGCGTAGCATATCTTCTAACATCTGATTAGTACGCTCTGTCTGTCCATCTGTCTGTGGGTGATAAGCTGAACTCAATCTCAACTCAGTACCCATAGCCTCCTGAAAGCTTTCCCAGAATCGTGACACAAAAATCTTGTCTCTATCTGACACAATATTCAGGGGCACCCCATGTAATCTGACAACCTCAGCAATGAACAACTGAGCATACTGACCCGTGGTATAGCCTGTCCGCACCGGCAGAAAATGAGCCACCTTGGTCAAACGGTTTATAATCACCCAGATAGAGTCGTGACCCAGCTGTGATGTAGGCAACCCTGTAATAAAATCCATGGAAATACTCTCCCACTTCCACGCGGGTACTTCCAATGGCTGAAGCAATCCTGACGGTTTCTGATGGTCCACCTTCACCAGCTGGCAGGTAGAACACTTGGACACGAAGTCAGCAATGTCCTTCTTCATCCCACTCCACCAGTATTGCCTCCTCATATCCTGGTACATCTTATCTCCTCCAGGATGTACTGCAAATCGGGACCCAAGAGACTGGGTCATCACTGTATGACGTAATTCTGCTCCTTCTGGAACCACCAATCTCCCATTAAACCTCAAACCCCCATCAGAACTAACAGAGTAGGACTCAGCACCCTCAGCTAAAAGTCGTACAATCTGCTCCTGGCAAAACGGGTCTGTGGTTTGGGCCTGTATTACCCTCATAACAATCTCGGGTGTGACTGTCATAACAGATATGAAGGAACGGGCTACTGCGTCCTGGTGGCCTAACTCCTTCCACTTCGCTTTCCAGACGTCCGCTACCTCATTTACCAGTCTACGGCTCAACGCATCAGCAACTACGTTGGCTTTCCCCGGATGATACTGTATGTCAAACTGATAGTCCTTCACAAACTCTAACCATCTGCGCTGACGCATATTCAGCTCTCGTTGAGTGAATAGGTACCGCAGTGACTTGTGGTCTGTGAACAAGCGGAATTTCTCCCCCAATAAGTAGTGCCTCCATATCCTCAATGCAAAAACGACCGCTGCTAACTCCAGGTCGTGGGTGGGGTAATTCTTCTCATGCGGCTTAAGCTTGCGGGAGGCAAAAGCTATAGCCTTCTCCTCCTGCTGAAGTACTCCCCCAAGTCCCCGTAAAGAGGCATCGATGTAAACCAGGTACTCCACACCCGGCTTCGGTAAAGCAAGAACTGGTGCTGAAGTAAGCTTGTCTTTCAGCTCATCGAAATCCAACTGATAAGCGTCATCCCAAACATATGGTACCCCCTTGCGAGTCAGATTCGTCAATGTACCCGCTATTTTGGAGAATCCCCGAATGAATCTCCTGTAGTATCCGGCTAACCCCAAGAAACTATGCACTTCCGTCGGTGTCGTGGGCTGTCCCCATTCCCTCACCGCTGACACTTTACTCGGGTCAACTACAATCCCCTGCTCAGAAACAACATGGCCCAAGAACTGTACTTCTCGCAACCAGAATCCACACTTCTCGTACTTAGCATACAACTGATGCTCTCGTAAAGTCTGAAGAACCTGCCTCAAGTGCTCGGCGTGCTCCTCCTCGGAGTGTGAATATATCAAAATGTCATCTATGAAGACGATGACAAACTGATCCAAGAACTCTCTGAATACTCGGTTCATTAAGTCCATGAATACGGCTGGAGCATTTGTGAGACCAAATGGCATCACTCTGAACTCGTAAGACCCATATCTCGTCAAGAAGGAAGTCTTTGAAACATCCTCCTCTCTAATACGTAACTGATGGTACCCCGACCTCAGATCTATCTTCGAAAATAAAGTTGCTCCCCTCAGTTGGTCGAACAGGTCATCGATTCGAGGCAACGGATACTTATTCCGTATCGTGACCTTGTTCAACTCCCGGTAGTCCACACACAACCTCAGTGAACCATCTCTCTTCTTCACAAACAGAACTGGAGCGCCCCAAGGTGAGGTACTCCTGTGAATGAAGCCCTGACCTAACAGCTGCTCTATCTGATCTCGTAACTCTCGCATCTCCACCGGAGCCATACGGTATGGAGCGCGTGCTATAGGTCTAGTATCTAGCAATAAATTTATAACAAAATCTATCTCTCGACTGGGGGGTAGGGCTGGTATTTCCTGAAACACATCGGAATACTCTCAAACAACTGAAATCGAGTCTAACTGAATCACAACCTCCTTAGAGGTATCCTCCTCTATATAATACAAATGAGCGGTCGAACCTCCCTCTGGGCGAGGCATCGCCACTACAAACATCTCTTGCCCCGGAATGGCAAAAACAATGCTCCCACCGAAGCAATCAATCATGACTCTATAAGCTGTGAGCCAATCCATACCGATAATAACATCATGCTCATGCATATCTAAGACTAACATGTCTGCAGGTAATACCAAACTACCAATCTCTACCCCCACTCCTCGGCATATAAAGAAGATAAGCGACCCACTCCCCAGTGGTGAGTCTACACACGTCACTGTGCTCTCTGATGTGGCTAACAACCCTAAGGCCTTCGCAAAATGCGTAGCTATAAAACAATGAGTCACCCCAGTATCAAACAAAACCCGACCCATAGTACCATGGATAGGAAACATACCCTCAATCGCGGGTGGTGCCTGTGGAGCTGCTGCCTGGTGGACGTTATAGACACGTCCGTACTGTAACTGCCCCTGCTGCACTGGAGCTGCTGGAACGGCTGGTAGGGCTGGTACCTGGGCTGGAGCTGGGAGGGCAGCCGGAAAAAGTGGTCTCTGTGGCTCATTACGAGCATCCTGCTGCTGTGGGGCCCTATCTCCCTCCGGACAATCCTGGCGCCTATGGCCGTGTCTACCACACCCAAAATATCGGCCTTTGAAGTTGCCTCCCCTCTGACCCTGTTGACCACGGCCCTGCTGGCCGTTACCTCCCCGCCACTAGCCCCTCGAACCAGTTCGCATGTACCCCGAACCGGTTCGCCCCCCAAACCGGTTCACCCCTGGGTTCGCGAATGTTTGCTGGTCTGGGGTGCTTTTTCTTCCATTCAACACTTAGAATTTTTTTTTTGTTTTCTTTCCTTTCTTCCTTGGATTTTTCTTCAACTTCAACGGGTCATAACTCATCAACCGTAGCTCCAATTTGGGTGCCGTTTCTTCCAGTGTTCTCGTTGTTCCGAGCTCTTCAACGTTCCAGTTGACTCCTCCTTCGGGATCTGGCTGCAGAATTACCAAAATTCCCTTGAACTTGCCTTCTTAGCTTTTCTTTCATTGTCTCGCTTTCTCTTTTGCGTTGCTTGCATAATTAACCTGTAAAACCAATAAGAGAAGCACGAAACACGAAATACTTGCCAACGAAGATTAGTAGCATAAATGTGCGTCAAATCCATATAGGTTACATCACTCGGGTTCACAAATGCACTGAAATTAGGGGAATAAATATACAATATTTATGTCCAATCACGTAGTAAGTTGGAAAAACCCTTCGAATTAAAGTTAGAAACGAACCATTATACTTGATATATAATAATGGGAAAATAAGGATAAATGTTGCGAATGTGGGTTATGGGATAAACCTAAATTGATATAATAAAAGTGGTATATTTATATGATTGTGTATGCATATATTATATACTTGTGAAAATCATGCCCGCGCTACTTGCTATCCCTGAGGTTACCGCGCTGGGACGATCTTATCTCGTGTGCCTTATGGGGGATATTGACTCGTACCCTAGAAGATAGGGATCCTAGGTACAGACTATCGAATCGGTAGTCATGGTCCTAAGAGACGTGAGGGTATGTACTGACCTCTTGGACTTGGAAAGTATGCTTCGCCTCAATATTGTTTGTGTATGTATTTATACAGTTCGAGAGTGATTCCGAACTTGTATTCCCTTTAGTACGATTGATACGGGGATTGGATAGAAGAGTATGCCCGCACCATAGTTTTTATGTGGGGTGCTGTTATGATATATATATTATACGAGTAGTTAATATATATATGAAATTCTGAAATCTGGAACTGCCTACTGTGATTTGATATGTAGGACATGGTTGATGACTCAAATTATAAATAATTGTTTTGAGAAAGTATAATATGACACTGGAAAACTTTATTGATTAATAAAGTTAAAAGGAGAACCTTGGTTACAAATTGAAATCTTACGTTTTAAATACTTGTGTTGTTCAGTTGTAAATCCTGCGAATAACCTAAGATAAATAAAATCACATTGGAAAGATAGTGTGGTATATGACGAGATAGACCATTGGGAAGGTTAGTGCGATAGGTGTGCACATTAGAAGAGAGGTGAGAATTTCTCAAGAGAGTGTCGCACTAATATGTTGTTGCATTAGCCTGTAATCAATTTAAATACTTGCTAAACGAATTTTTAAATCATATACACTATCGGGCTCTGACCCGTTTCTATTTCCTTTTCTCTCTTGTATATATATGTATGTATTACAGGTGCCCAGCGACAGGGGCGTCTTACTTAGGATCCTTTGGAAGGAACGTGCCGCAGCTTAGGTGGGAGTTGCAGGCCTGTTGTTTAGACGACTTCATCCATTTGATTCTACTCCTAGTTCAGTTTTATCAAGCAGGCGCATGTGTCGCCCTCTTTCTATTATTTAGTTGGTATTGTCAGAGATTGAAATTTTTACTTTCAGTACATTTATTTCGGGATTTATTATTGTCAGGATGTTTTCCTTTAGTGTTGTAAATGTTGGGATTTATTATTGATGAATAAATTTGTGTATGTTCAATTCTATTTTTATTCTTAATGTGTGACTCTTTAGATGTTAATGGTTTAAGGTTTTATAACCGGATTTAATAAAATGAGAATAAGGTTTTAAATGGTTTTGACACAGCTTAATTATTTAGGGTGTTTAAATTGGAAAAGTATTTTTACGACAGTGATGCTAAGAATGAACCAACTGTTCACCTTGATTTTAATTTAATGAAGGAGTGATCATCCAGTATTTAATTAGGCGGGGTGTCACATTCTGCATAAGAACACATCTTAACCCCTGAAATGAAGCGTCTGTATAGATCACAAAAGACTCATTCCCACATGGAATAGTAAGTATAGGGGCTGAAACCAACCGATTCTTTAATTCTTTAAAACTCCTCTCGCATTCTTCATCCCATACAAACTTCACTTCTTTACGAGTCAACTTTGTCATTGGTAATGCTATTGCTGAAAATCCCTTAATGAATCTGCGATTGTAACCTGCCAATCCTAGGAAACTCCTAATTTCTATCATATTCTTAGGACTCTCCCATTCAACAATCGCTTCTACCTTCTTTGGATCAACATATATCCAATTTCTCGAGATAACGTGCCCTAAAAATACAATCTCATTCAACCAAAGCCACACTTGCTGAATTTAGCAAATAATTTATTCTCTCTCAAAATCTTCAATACAAGTCTCAAATGTTTCTCATGTTCCTCCATGCTACGCGAGTAAATCAACACATCGTCTATGAATACAATCACAAATGAATCAATGAAATGGTGGAATACCCGATTCATCAAATCCATAAAAATTGCCGGAGCATTAGTTAATCCAAATGGCATCACCAAAAACTCATAGTGCCCATATCGAGTCCGAAAAGCTATTTTGGAAATATCACTATCCTTTACTTTCAATTGGTGGTAACCCGATCTCAAATCAATCTTTGAAAATAATGTGTCCCCCTATAATTGGTCAAACAAATCATCGATACGAGGTAGAGGGTACTTGTTTCTAATGGTTACCTTATTCAATTGTCGATAATCAATACATAATCGCATTGTCCCATCTTTCTTTTTCACAAATAACACTGGGGCTCCCCATGGCGAAACACTAGGCCGAATGAAACATCTGCTTATCAGATCTTGTAATTGCACTTTCAATTCTTTCAACTCTGTTGGTGCCATTCTATAAGGAGCAAGGGAAATCGGACTAGTACCTGGAATTAATTCAATGGAAAACTCTACTTCCCTATCGGGTGACAATCCTAGAAATTCCTCTGGGAAGACATCAGTTCTCTAACTACTGGTATATCTTCAACTTTAAGTGCTTCCTTACTAACATCAACAACATAAGCTAAATACCCTGTATAACCTTTACTCAATAACTTTTTACTCTTAATTGCTAAGATAAGACAATTAGGGACAACGTTCCTTTCTCCTATAAACTAGAACTCGGGTTCACCAGGAAGATGAAATGTAACTTCTTTTTAAAAAACAATCAATGGAAGCATGATACGATGATAACCAATCCATCCCCAATATAATATCAAAATCCCGAATGGCCAACGGTATCAAGTCAACATAGAAATCTCGCTCACCCATTCGTAAGACGCAATCTTTATAAACGTGCTCAACCAAAATCACACTTTCCATTGGGGTAGAAATATATAAGGCACAATTTAGAAATGAACATGGTCTATCCAAATATGAAACAGAATGTAATGCCACAAATGAATGCATAGATCCAGGATCAATGAGTGCATATTAATCTTTATTCGCAATAGAGAGTTTACCTGTATCCACTTCTGGTGTAGCATGGGCATCTTGCAATGTCATCGTTAACACTCTTACTCCCGCCTTCGATCCACTTGATTGTCCTGTATCCCTTCCCCTGGTTGCATTCCCTAGAGATGATCCTTTATGAGGCCCCACACTACTAACTGAAATCGCTCTAGATAACATAGGATAATTCTTTCTCAGTGATGACAGTTAAAACATTCTATATTCTGTAACTTTGGGCAATTTCCCTTTATATGGACTGATGTACCACAAAAGAAACACACATTCGGATATCCTTGTGCTGAAACTCTTAAACCTCTTCCACCACTTGATTCACCCCTTTGCGTACTACTTCCCATGACTCTACCAGGCTTGAACTTCTGCCCTCCAAGTCTCGAATATTCTGTATCACTATCTTTTTGATAACTTGGATCGAATCTGCTTCTTTTTACACCTCGTTCTCGATTTTCTCTCGCTTCATTCATGTCCTTTTCTACCAGCAGGGCTTTGTTCACCAAGGCTGAATAATTAACAGTCTCTAAAGCCGATAGCCTTGATTTAATAAGTAACTCTAGTCCATCGAGAAATCGGCTGCACATATCTTCCTCATTCCGTATAAACCTCTAAGCAAACCGAGATAAGGCTGTAAGCTTAGCTTCGTATTCTCTAACAGTCATGCTTCCCTGATTCAACATGAAATATTCCTTCTCCTTTTGTTTTCGAGACATTAGGGGGAAATACTTGTCATAAAAAGCTTTAACCAAATCATCCCATAAGATCAAATTCCCACCTCCTGGAGTAATCAACAAATATTTTGTGGCATCCCACCAGTACTTAGATTCTCCTTTCAGCATATATGCCGCCAAGGTCACTTGTTGATTTTCAGGCATCCTCATTACCCCAAAGATAAGTTCAATCTCTTTAACATAGACTTCTGGCTCTGCTGGATCAACTGCTCCTTCGAACGATGGTGGGTTCATCTTAATAAATTTCTCGTGTGAAGTACTGCTTTCTTCCCGGTGTATCACCTCCTCAGCCCTAGCCAATGCATATGCCTCCAATTGCCTGGTCTGTTATTCTTCCATCTGATCCATAAATCTACCTTGCTGCTTGTAATACTCCGTATTTTTATGGCTTTTAAAATTGGGAATTTATTAAATTTAAATTGAGATATTAATTTAATATTAATCCGGAAATTTATTTTTATATTTACTAACGTGATGTGAGTTAGTAATTATGGGAAAGTTGTTAAATATTACTAGACGAGTAAAGTAATATATGAGATTCATTTTATTAAAAATTGTCAGACGCGCCTGTGTCGTGTCAGGACTAAATTATTATTATATAAAGTGAATAAGTTATAAGTTTCTTGTATGGTCATTTTGAGATCGTCAATGTGCCCGGAAGGGTCGAGATAGTCAAAATAATGTACCCAGGGGTTTAGTTTGGGTCTCGGCGC
This sequence comes from Sambucus nigra, assembly GCA_949130495.1. NCBI lineage: Eukaryota > Viridiplantae > Streptophyta > Magnoliopsida > Dipsacales > Adoxaceae > Sambucus > Sambucus nigra. Next base: position 419,792,732 of record OX422219.1, read on the forward strand.
GTTTTTAGGCCTAATTAACACCCCAGGAGGGCGTTTTGGACATTTTACATTTTTGGGCATGAAAACCCACGAAAATTCTAAGGGTATATCAGATGGAAAGAGTCATCTTCTAGGGTTAGAATCACCATAAACCAAAGACGGCTATAAGAGAGGAAGAGGAGAGGTTTTCCAAGGGGTTCTAGGCCAAGAACTCCGCCGTTTGCACCGCCGTCGCCGCCAAACGATAGATCGCGCAACGAGGATCACAACCACATCAATTTATCCACAAATCTGAGCCAAGAATTCCCAGGCAAGTATCTATCTTTCTCTATTTCAGTTAATGCTCCAATAATATTAGCCTAGGATTGATTATGACTAGTTTTTGTGAAAGAAAAACCTATTTTGGAGATTTAAATTCGCATGTCGTATGAGAAATAGATGTTTTCTGGAAACCCAATTAATATGTAGATATTGAACCATGAAATTACAGTAAATAAAGAGTATGAAATCTGGTAAAAGAATGGGAAGAAACCAAACAAAAGAAATATTAGGGTTGTTGATGTTTTTATAGATTATGCCCTTTTAATCCGTTAATCATGATGAAAATCCTCATGCTTGACATAGGAAATCACTTATTTGAGGTCATAATACTTGTAGTATAAATTCTTGGGAGTTTGGTAGTCAAATATATCATTTTGGATGATTTTGGAAGAGGAAACCCGTAACTGGAAATTCTGCAGATTTGCCATACCTGCTTGATCGATCGATCGACCCTTCCTGTATAACTCATGTTCCCTTTTTAATAGGTTGTTCCAACTTAAATGATTAGACATTCTTGGATATTAATGTTAGAATATTTTGAGATATAAAGAAGACCAGTAGGACTTTAGAAATATATGGAACCGTTGATGTAAGGCGAGATTAACATTTCACGGGGGTGTTTTACATATAAGGGATAATGGGAATATGTATTAAAGGGTTAGAATCGTAAGGAAAGTTACGTTGTAAAATAAATGAGTACCTACTGAAATTTCACTTGGGAAGATAGGAATCCACGAGTGTTACGTAGTAAGTTGGAATAGCCCCACAAATTAAAATAAGAGACAAACCGTTATACGTGATAACTAAATAATGAGTAATAAGGATAAATATCATAATTATGGATCATGAGAGTGTACCTAAATTTGATATGAGAATAGTAGTATACATATATGACTGTGTTTATGCATATATTATATACGTGTAAAAATCATGCCCGCGCTACTTGCTATCCCTGAGGTTACCGCGCTGGGACAGTCTTATCTCGATGGAACCTTTATGGGGGATATTAACTTGTACCCTAGAACATAGGAATCCTTGGTACAGGCTATCGGATCGATAGTCAGACGGTCCTAAGAGACGTGAGGGTATGTGCTGACCTCTTAGTGACTTGGAACTATGCTTTGCCTCATTTTGTATGTGTTTTGTGTTAATACAGTTCGAGAGTGATTCTGAACTAGTATTTCTCTTAGTACGAGTGATACGGGGACTGGATAGCAGAGTATGCCCGCACCATAGATTTTATGCGGGGTGCTGTTAGAATATATATATTATATGAGTATTTAATGTATATATTCAAATCTGGAATTTGGGAACTACCTGTTGTGACTATGGTATGTAAGAAAAGAATAATTATTTCAACTTGGGAATAAGTATTTGAAAAGTATGATATATTACTGAGAAACTTTATTATCAAATAAGGCTTATGTGAGAATTGTGCTGTTAAATAAAATTAACCTCCTTAACATTGGAAATTGTCGGCTTGAAACCTTACGAGTAACTTAAGATAAGATAAGTTAAACTGTTGAGAATATTAGTGCGATAGGTGTGCACATTAGAAGATAGGTGAGAATTTCTCAAGGGAGTGCCGCACTAATATGTTGGTTGCATTGGTCGGTAAGCATTTTAAATACTTGCTAAACTAATTTTAAACTGTTTTACAATCTGACTCTGACCCGTTTTCTACTTTCTCTTCTCTCTTGTATATGTATGTATATATTATAGGTGCCCAGTCACAGGGGCGTCTTTCATAGGATCCTTGGAAGTAACACGCTGCAGCTTAGGTGGGAGTTGCAGGCCTCTTGCTTAGACGACCTCATTGTTGATTCCACTTCTAGCACTATTTATTCAGTTGGGCATATGTCGCCCTTTTCCATTATTCAGTTATTTTATCGGAGATTGTGATTCATTTATTTCCAGTATTTATACTTTGGAATTTATTACTGTCAGGATGTTTTCCTTTAATTTTTAAAGTTGGAATTAATTAGTTGGATGTTTAATTGTTTGGATTATATGTTCCAGTATAGTTGTTGTGTGATTCTTTAACTATGAATTATGTAAAGTTTTGAATGTTGGTTTTTAAAATAAAATTTGGAAATTGATGTCTAAAAATGGTTTTGACACTTAGCTTAATTATTTAGGGTGTTTAATTGGAAAAGTTATTTTTGCGACGGTGATGCTAAGAATGAACCAACCGTTCACCTTGATTATAATTTAATAAAGGACTGATCACACGGTATTTAATTAGGCGAGGTGTCACACTGCTCTTCCATTAGAGTCATATCACGTGCCATTTTTTGCATGTCTGTCAATTGTTCTGGCTCGGGTTCTACATTTTTATAAACAGGTTGCTAAACCTCCGCTTCAGCTGCCATATTTGAAGCCTCATCTTATATTCTCACATTAACATTTCCTCCTTCCATTCTTTTATATCTAAAATAAATCAAAGATATAACAACATACATATAGACATATCTTTCCTAACATAATCGTTATTATCAAATAAAATACATTTCTAACATTCACTGCCAAATCTATACTCTTCTCACTCCAGAACCTCTAAAACCTAGGCTCTGATGCCAAAAGCTGACACACCTCAATCCAGTTACTTATAATTAAGTTTGAAAGTCAAAGTGAGTCAAACCATGATTAATTTAACCAAAACATAAATACGAGTTTTAATTTCAGACTCATCATTGTGAATCCATATAACTAAAAACCTTTTTACAACATCAGAGTAGTCATGCCCATAAAAACTTGCTTGAAGGATAAGTTAACATAATTACATCATTTACATTAAACCAAATCTTTATTTCTCCCGTTCCTGGCTAACCCAACCCGACCTCCTAGATTTGGCAGTGACATCGCGTTACCTGAAAAAATGTGAACATAGGAACCATGAGCAAAATAGCCAGTGAATGCATCATTACTATACTACTGCATGAATTTAAATGCAATAAATCATGTCCATATACTTATGTATTAACTTATCCGGCTCATTCATAATGAATGACCAACTTTTCCGAATCATGATTCACATATCCTGTCTAAATAGACAATTCTCCCCCATTCCTGGTCGAGGAGTAACCCCTTGTCATTAATAGACAAATCTCCTCCATTCCGGGTCGAGGAGTAACATCCCATTTCGATAAACCGAAAGGAACAATTTTACATTAACAATATACAAATACATCATTCCAGTGAGTACACTCACCTTGGGTTGTCAACTATGTATTTATGTTTCTTTCGGGTGGGGCTGAACTGGGTTGATTAACCTTACACCTTCGGGACTTTTACGTATTTTCTACGAATTTTTCTACACTTTTTGTCCTCACTTTTTCTTCCTAAACTTCTACTTTCTCCTTCCTCAACCTAACAACACTTCCAACTGAACCTAGGGCTTAATTTGCTGAAGAAATAAGCTAGAGGGAGATTTTTAAGTCGGCCAAGGCTGCCTCCCAAGCCAACCAATCAAATTAAACCATTTGGTTTAATAAAAGACAATTTACCACTTAAAGGGAATTGACATATTTGCCCCTTGTTCGTAAATTTGGACTAGCTTCTTATTCGTACATCCGTTTGATGCACCATTTGTTGTGTTACAACCCTAACTCATATGTCTACAGTTATATAGTTTTCACCTCAAGTCAATTGTTATGTTATAAAGGTCAAAAGTAGTCTTAAACGGGGACATTTCTATCGAAAACAACAAAATTTTGTGTTTGTAAATAATTCGACATTTCATGATTTATGAAAGTAGGATTAGACTAAACATAGTCACTTAACATTAGATATACTAATAACACTTTATTAATATCGCATATGGTAAGCATGATTTTAATATAATTTATCGTAATTATATTCGGGTTGTCACATCAACGGTTCATACAATCACTATAGAGGAGCCAATCCCAAATAAAATTTCATGAGAAGCTACCAACTTGAAAAAAATACTCTAAAATTTTCCACTCTAAGTGTGAGAATTCTATGACACATGACACTCAAAATATCGTGCCAATGGTTCACACGACGGAAGAAAACTGATTCCCCCATCGAGCGCAACTACACCGAGTTCATGGCTAGTCATGTGAGCCTTAGTGAAAAATCTTCAGATGAAGATGATTCTAAGCATGACAATTTAAAGGCGATTGTTTGTGATTCCTAAGTCAGTGATGGTGGAGAGAGTGGAGAAGAAGAAGATGAAGAAAAGGATGAAGAGAGTGAACTTCAAGTTGCCTTCTGTGAGTTGTATGTGGAACCGATGAAATTAAAAAAGGCTAACTTAAAGTTGGAAGCTAGGTTGAAATAATTTGCCGTAAGTAATGATGAGAGTTTTTTTATTTAGGATCTTAGGTCATGTGAGAAGATTCTTAGGGAAATGTTCGCGTTTATTGAGGGGGAGCGAGATAGCCTTCGGGTATTAATGTATATTTTGAAAAAAATCCCTTATTTTCTATGAGTCTCGTCGTTTGCTCGAGTCTAGGATTGTGGAGTTAGAAGAGAGATTGAGAGACTCGTGTAATGTCAAAATTGATTTGGAGTCTAGGTCGGAAAAGTTGGGATAAAATGTTAGGCACCATACGAATCAAAGATGGCAATTTTTGGTATTAGCTCCGATATTCTAAGTGCTTCTGTTACTAAAGCTAAAACCCTGCTTTTGAAAGAGTCGACCATTAATAAGAACGCTAGAAAGTTCAACTCACGGGTTCTCGTGTCTACACATGCACATAATGCGGTAGGAAATGTCACTTTAAGTGTTTTTGCTTTGATCTTAGAAATGACCCTAAGAAGTCTAAGTCTAGAGTCATCGAGGTTCCCAAAACCCAAGAGCGTCATGTCACGCCTATGTGGGTTAGGAAATTAGATTTAGAGGCTTTACATGTTAGACTTGTTGATTCTCGAATGCTTGTACATGATAATTCTTATGCTAAATCTAATGGTTGATTGTGTTCACATGTTTACATATACTAGCTTTTGTACTTCATGTTATATGTGTTTGCTAGGTGTATATTGTTTGAGTCTTTTAGACTTTGATTTTTCATTTATTGGGTCTTATTGAATAATACAAAAAGATTTTATTTGTCTTTTGAGTTTTTTTGAAAAGTTGTTTAAAAATTCAAAAAAAAAATTATTTGTGTCGTTTAGTTTTACACATTTCGTGTGGCATATCGATGTGTTTGAATCCACTTATTTCTATGTATCCATGTGTCTAGGACATTTGATTATGATTTTCAATGATTAGATTGTTCTTAATCATGCTTGCATGGAGTAGTTTGAAAACGACTTGCCTAATGGATTCACTTTGCAAATGCCTCCTCGCACACATGCACGAGCTCTTTTGAATTTTAACTTCATATGTTACACGAGCTAAGTGAGGTGTTCTCCTAACAATCTTATCATTATACATATATATATTTGATTGTAGGAATTGTGCCTGTAAGAACCATTTCTCGTGAGTTTGTTATATTATTTAAAACATAAGTGTGCACACGAAAGGGCTACGAAGGAAGAAACCTTCCTTGCGTAAAAGGTCACCGTTGGCAAAAGCCTAAAAAATTAAGAGGCAAAAGAAAAGAAAATATTGCTAAGGACAAATTATGTTTCATTGATTCTTTAATTAAATTGGTATCTTCAAAATGAGATTAAAAAAATGATATATCTGTAATTTTGAGGGTGTTATAAGTTGAAGATTAATGAGTTTGCACAATGAGTCAAGTTATTTCATGTTTGACGCTATTCATTTGAGAATCATCAATATTTTTCAGGCTAGTGTGCATTGCTCTTATTTGTCCATTTAAGAGTTCACTTTATCTGTCACTATGAGGCTATATCTTTGTTTAATAAAATTATTGTAGTCAAATAGAACTCATTGGACATTTTTGAGTTATTGGATCATAATTCATTTGTTTCTAGTTCACGCCCCTTCACTCCATTTACCACATGTTTGTTTAAACACATAGATACTATACTTATGTGTAAAACTTATGTGTTTTGTGTCATTTTGTGGTGTTTGTATATATATATATATATATATATATATATATATATATATATATATATATATCTTTTGCATATTTATATATATGGTATCGTTTGATTTAAGTCTTTGTCTTTACATTTAATCCATGTTTGCCACATGCTTTCTCTTTGAATCAAATTGGTATGTTATACGATCACACTGATATCTCTTGTTGCTTATTTACGTTGGTACTTCATGCTTCATTTTGTATTCAAGTTGGTATTATTTTTGCATCAAAATTGGTATTGATTGATCACTGTTTGGATTATTTGTGCTTACGTTGCCTAGTTGTGTTTGTCGTTGCTTGTTTTACTTTACACCATTGCATGATATTATTCTTTACTCTCTAATTACAATCGGTATCACATGTTCTCACATTTTGGGGGAGAAATAATTTATGAGAGATAAATGTTTTATTATACATTCCTTCTATGTCTATTCCTGAACAAAAAGGGGGAGAAATAGAATATTTTACTTTAGTTTTAGGAGGAGATCTTTATCTTAGGGGGAGACGTCTTACCTAGTTGTGGATTATTAGAAATAGGGGGGATATTATCATGCAGATTTTATATATTATTATATTCTCTTTGATTTGAAGGTGTATTTAAGTGTGCAGGTTTGCAACATGCGACAAATTTATAAGCGAGCAAACCTACTCAAGTTTATGTTTCGGTCAAGTTGTACTTTTTCCTTTTTGGGGTTGGGGATTCAGTCTTAAATGAGCTTGAAGGCCCATAGGAGTTTTTATTTTTGGTATTGTCCCGGAATAGCCAAAGGGGGATATTTGTATGGAAATTTTTTCGAATAGAGTCAATTTGTATGTTTGGGCTAATTCCGTATTTGGACAAAACTCTTTGAGTCATAGGTTAGGACTTGAGTGTGTTTACCTTTCAAGCCTATAACATGGTTTCTTGATGACGTAGCGACCAAGTTAACAGATCTACATCATCGTGTTATGTTTCGTGCTCGTTTTTGTCTTCATGTTCCAAGGATCTCTCAAGTATGAATGCATATTTATTATGATCCTTGGATATTTATTATTTGGGTGTTATGTTTTTATAAAATGGTTTTAAAATGATTTTTTCTCTTTTTAATATTATTTTAGAAGAAACATATTTTTTTCGCGAGGTTGTTAGAATGACTTGGTATGTCGTTCGAACGAGATACTCTATCTCGTTAGAATAGGGTTCCAAAAAAAATGAATGAGCATTTTATCCTTCTCTAGAATTTCGTTGGAAGTTTTGTTATTAGGCAGTTCGAACGAGATGAGGTACTTCAGTCGAACGAGATGTACCTCATTCGAACGAGCTGACATATTTTTCACTAATAATTTCATCCTTATCTCATTTTAGGAAAACCATGTATATATAAAAGTGTGAATCAATAGTTTTCCTTGAGGAAAAAGCTTATGTTTTGAGTTCCCAAACTCTATAAAACAAGCTCTCGTAATCCCTAGTTTTCACCCAAATTGTTTAGGATCCAAATGCTCATCTTAATATGCTTTGAAGATTTTTTTTTTGGACATCAAAGGTTTATTCTCTACTTATATTGAGAATCTTTTCATATGGCAGGCACCGTATTTGCTGTTTACACACGGTGGACTCCGTGGTGTGGTGTTGCAGTGAAGACGCGGTGGATTCCATGTTCCAATCCATAGACGGTTGTTGAGTTGTTCGGTGGATACCGAAGAGTGTGGGGGCTCAGACGTTGTGGTAGTACGCGAGTGGACTCTTGAGTTACACTCGACGGAGGTTGAGAAATGAAAATCGTCAAGGCTTGTGAGATGATGAGTTCAGTGCTAGACTGTCAGATATTGTGAAATCCTCTTTTAACTTGGAGAAAGAAAACCCAAAACCCGTGTAGTCAAGAAAATCTTAAGGTCCTTACCTGAAATATTTAATTTAAGAGTGACAGTTATGAATTTATTTAGTACTTTGGACTCTATGAAACTCTAATAGAGCTTGTAGGTGATCTTCAAACTTATGAGCTCGATAGGTTTTCCTCTAAAAAGATGAAGAAAAATAAGGGCATTGCTTTGATAACCCAGAAGAAGGTAACACTTGTTTCAGATGATGATTCTGACATTGATTCTGATGATATGGCCATATTTTCAAAGAAGTTTAACAAAATTCTCAAGTTTTTAAAACAATCGAAAGATGAACAGAAGTTTGAGAAAACAATGTAATAAGGCTATAAAATTAACTAAAAATCGTAATGATAATTTTAAGAGGGACGAGTCGAATTATGGTGTGAGGATTATGGTCACAGGGCAACTGAGTGTCCTGCTAAACTAAGGAAGGAAGGAAAGAAATTGAAAGTGTATAATGCCACCCTTAGCGATAATGATCCGTAAGAGGAACCCAATTCCCCCAATGAGTGTAACTATACCGCGTTCATGGCTAGTCATGTGAGCCTTGATGAAAAATATTATAATGAAGATAATTCTAAGCATGACAATTCCAAGGCCATTGTTTGTGATTTCTAAGTGAGTAATGGTGGAGATAGTGGAGAAGAAGAAAAAATGAAGAAGAAGAGGAGGAGGAGGAGGAGGAGGAGGAGGAGGAGGAGGAGGAGGAGGAGGTAAGTGAACTTCAAGTTGCCTTTCGTGAGTTATTTGCGAAAAATATAAAATTGAAAAAGTCTAACTTGAAGTTGGAAGCTATATTGAAACAATGTGCCATAGGTAATGATGAGATTACTTTGATTGAGGATCTTAGGGCATGAGAGAACACTTTTAGGGGAAATATCGCATTTGTTGAGGGGGAGCGAGATAGATTTCGGAGATTAATAGAGATTTTGAAGAAGAATTCCATTATTTTTTATGAGTATTGTCATTTGCTTAAGTCTAGGATTGTGGAGCTAGAATAGAGATTGAGAGACTCGAGTAATGTCAAATTTGATTTGGATTCTAGGTCGAAAAAGTTGGATAGAATATTACGCATCATCCGAATAAAAGATGACAATTGTGGCATTGGCTTCGATACTCCAAATTCTTCTGCTGCTAAAGTTAAAACCATGCCTTTGAGAGAGTCAAACGTTGCTAAGAATGTTAGAAAAGGTCAACCCAAGGCTAACATTTCCGTGTTTACACGTGCACAAATTGTGGTAGGAATGGTTACCTTAGGTATTTTATCTTTGATCTTAAAAATGAACCTATGAAGTCTAAGTCTAGAGTCACCGAGGTTCCCAAAATCCAATAGCGTCATGTCATGCCTAAGTGGTTTAAGAAATCATAGTTGGAGGCTTTACATGTTAAACTTGTTGATTCTTGAATGCTTGCATGTGATACTTCACATGCTAAATCTAATGGTTGATTGTGGTTGCATGTTTACATACACTAGCTTTTGTACTTCATGTTATATGTGTTTGCTAGTTGTATGTTGTTTGAGTCTTTTGAGTTTTCCATATAATATATTTATGTAATGGCCCGTTTAAAAATATTTTTTTATGAACATATGCTTGCATATTTATATAGTTAATACTAAACACTATATTATCCCACACATAAAAAATAATTTTCTAGTTATGAAAAAGTTAATTTTGACTATGACAAAAGTGCAAGTCTACTAATTTCATTTATTTCAACTTAAGTGGCATGCCAACGAGTGTGAACATGTATAGTGACGAGGTGAAATTTTATGAAGCTTGCGATTGAAAGATATTTTATGCAAAGCCTTTCTGGAATGACCTTAAGGATAAAAGACAAAGTACATTTTGTAAAACGGAATACGACGATCCAATTTGTCAGGGATACATGAGTATATACTCCTCTGATCTCGCCTCCATCTATTTTATGAAAGAATATTCAAAATAAAGATTAAAAGCCAAGTAAGAAGATCTAACAACCAGTGACACAATATATAGCCTAGCCAAAGGCAAAGATCAACCTAACAACTTCTAACCTCATTACCAACAACCTAAAATCTCCCATTCGTCTATTTTATGAAAGAATATAGTAAATAAAGATTACAAGCAAAGTAAGAAAATCTAACATATGATAGAATATATAGCTTGTCCAAAGTCAAAGATCAACCTAATAAATTCTAACCTCATTACTAACAACCCAACAATAAAAAAGTTCTCTTGATCCTGTTAACCCGTCATACACTAGCAAAGAAGATCATGATACCAATTTATATAAAGACAATTAGACAAGATGTGATTAGATGAATGGAAAAGATATGAATATCTAGGTATGGTATATCTAATTGCATTAATTATATCAAAGAGTCTAGTAATCAAGCATTATAAAATATCATAATGATGCATTTTACTTCACTTCTTATGTGTATTTACTCCCCTAACTTAGTTTCATATAAAACGTGTCATGGTGTCATTAAATTAAGAAGAACTCCTTCTTAATTTAATATTCTCCCCCTTTTGTAATGGAATTGAGAAATGAAAAAAAATAAGTTAGGACATAAATTTAGCTAATGATGAAATGAGAAATTTTTTATAAACTTGATTGTTGACACAAAAATTCTCCGTCTACGCGGACCAGTCAGAAAAGGACACATGTCATCCTACGTGGCAATATTTATACTTGCTCGGCACCCGAGGAGAGTTGGTCGGCATACCAACCAACGCATGGCATACCAACCAACTCAAGGAAGATCAACCACCCAAGAATACCAACGGTTATATTCATTGTATATAGATATAAATGTCTGAATATATAAAGACATTGTATCTCTTTATCTCCCATCACTATAAATACATGCATCCCTTTAGCCAAAGGGACAAGAGACACGATACACTAGATACACACAATCTGAATCAAGCAATTCTCAACACACATCTCTTTCTCTACACCATATTGTGCTATTGTACATCCCAGGGAATAAAAAAACAGTGGACGTAGGCTTTATTCATAGCCGAACCACTTTAAAAATCCTTGTCTCTTATGTGTTTGATTGGATTGCTTCTATCTATTTATCTGTGATCATAAAAATGGGATGTAGTCCACTTTTTTGCATCAACAGAGTGGCGTCGTATGTGGGAACGTGTTACAAGCATTGTTCTCAATCAAAAGCTAAGTTTTTTATTTTCTTTACATATAACTAATTACATGTTATGCATGCATCTTTTTGTTCAAATCGTGATTCTCATACGTTTATATTCATAAATTTAGAGACCGATTCAATTATATGCTAAACATACATCTTCTGATTCAATCATAATTTTTCTATGAATGGATTCTGTGAACAATTTTAATTTGGGAATATGTAAAATAGTAGATTTCAGAATTTTATAAGTCCTGAAACATATTGATTCTCAAAATTTTATGGGTATACACGCTTAAAGCATCGGTTAAATCAATTCATTCAAACCCAACATGTATCTGATTTTCATAATATGAAAAGACAGTTGTGACACCCCGACTAATTAAATACCGGGTAGCTACTCCTTTATTAAATTAATACAAAATGCCAAGTTGGTTCAGTTCGTAGCATCACTGTCGAAAACGTTTTAACAATTTCTAGCCACCTAATATTTAAAAAGTGAGTTGTCAATTTTAATTAAATCCGATTAACATATAATAAGTAAATTATGAGATGCTAACATAACCACCACAACATAGTCACAATAAAATAGCCATCAAATAATATTGAGTCTGGAGGAATACTCCTCATAACAATCCAAATACTGAAATAAATAAATACCAAGTCTGCATCACTAAATTAATTACAACTCAAAGTCTGAAATAACTGAAAAGTAAGATGTCTCTAAAAGGAATGGGCGACATGCCCAACAAATGAGAAAATCTGATAATGGAGTCAAGATCGGAAATGGAGGCGTCTACTGTCAAGGTCCTGTAACTTCCACAGCAGCTACAGCACGTCACCTGAATAGAACTCCTATGCATGGTGTCCTTGTGGTTGGGCACCTAAAAGGTTTTAACAAAAATAGATTTGAAAGAAAACGGGTCAGAGCCCGATTGTGAAAATAATTTAAAAATATGCAAGTGTTTAATATCATTAAACAGTGAATATAAAGTACATGATAGTGTGTGTGCACTCACATGAGTTCCTCACCTCTCAACTAATTGTGCACTCCTATCGTACGCGTACCCATTCTGGTTGTTCCCATATCTAACTAGTCCGATATTAAAATCTAACATTTCTATACGATATCCAATTCAATTCCCAACAACTTTTAGTTAAGAGAGTGTTATAACTTGCTACACAGTTTCCCATGTTAGTACTACTAATTACTAGAGATCTTCCATTTTTACTTTACAAACTATTGCTATTATTAATACTCACATATCTATTCATGACAATTCATTTCAATTAACCGTATATTATTCTCGTCATAAATATACAATACTAGCACCCCGAAACTAAGCTGCGGTGCACACATACTCTGCTATCCAATCCCGGTACATCACGTACATAAGGACCATGTATTCCGAATCTCTCACGAATCGTTTCATTAAACAACAACCACAAACAATGGAGGCGAACATAGTTCACATCACATGGGTCACGCACATACCTACGCTCCCATGATCAGCAGACTTATTAACTTCTCAATAAGTCCTTCTCTGACCTATGTCCTCGAGGTACCAATCTAAATCCCCCCGTAGGCACACAAAGATTAGATGGCCCTGAACGAACACCGACCTCCCATGATAGCAAGTACGGTAGGTATGTTATACACAGATAATTACATATACTAAGCATTCACACATCTTAGATATCACAATATTTCATTAGTGGTATACTTCTCGTTCTTATACCAATATTTAGTGTTATACAACTCACAAGTCCCCGATTTATATGTATTTAAGTTATCAATTCTTCTCACGTCGTGATTAGTTACACGCTTCCCAATTCACAAATATCATCCGATTTACTACAAGATTCTAAGTTTTACTCTTCAATGTACCCCAATTTCCCAACTATACCCATTAGTTAATAAGGGAAGGTTATCTCACCATTCAAATAAGTCTATGGGATACTAGAAATAAATTCAGGCCAAAAAGGCCATTCTGTCAACTCGTTAGAATCTCGTTCGAACGAGTTCGTTTGAACGAAAGGCTTCGAATGAACTACCAACTCGTTAGAAGGGATACTGTCATCTCGTTAGAAGTTCGTTCGGACGAGGTCGTTCGAACGACCTGGGCAGGTCTTCTAACGAGATGGCAGTTTCAGCCCAGAAATTCCCAAGTTCGTTTTTCTCAATTCTTCTCTTCTCTAAATCCACCCTAAGACCATCCAACTTATGTTTTAACGTATATAAACCATTTCTAATCACCCTAGGTCATCCCTTAACATATTTTAGGGGTCAAATCTTACAAATCATCATGGAATTAATATAAATCACCAAATATTTCCCCAAACCCTATGAACATGAACCCATAATTTTTATTATGCCCAATTACTCATCATAAATCCGTTTTTAAATCATCATACATAACTCTTCGGATATTAAATCAGTCCATCATCATTCTACATGCAAATCCTATCCCAAATTAAAATTTTCTCCATCAATTTCATTGGTTTTCTTCAAAAATTTCAAGATAAGATAATTCCTACACTAATCATGGAAGAAATATTCAATGCACTAAAAATATCAAATCACTTGCCTTAGATTGTTCTTCAGAATGTGTTGTTGATGATTCGAGGTTGATTCTCTCCTTTAATCAGTCACAAATCCTCTCCAATTTGATGGTGGTGGGTGTTTTAGGTTTGGAACCCTATGGTAACTCCTCTCTAACTCCCGTAGCCCACTTCTAAAACTTTTTGCTGGTAATGGCCTTAGTGGCCCCTTTAGAATAATAAATATTAACTCTAATTTTCGTGGGTTTTAATTCCCATATTTTTAAAATTACCAAAATACCCTTTTAAGTTGCCGGTTTGGCCTAAAAATTCGCCGGGACCCAAACTAAACCCCCGACTAGTGTTTTTCGACTATTTCGACCCTTCCGGATTTGTTGGCGCACTCAGAATGACCATTCGGTTGATAAAAATAAAATTCACTTTTTAATTCAATTAATTACGTTCCTGACGCGACTGACACGCGCGTCCCAACTAAATTTCCCAAATTAATTTAAATCTCATCAATATTCATGTATTACAATACATACTCGGAAATAATAAGTTTAACATCATAATCAAATACCAACTCACATCTCGTTAGTATTTATACCCGGATTAATTTCCAATTAATTCTCATTTAATTTAATTAATCCCTTAAATAAATATCAATAAAATTACGGGATATTACATACTTCCCCCCTAATAACAGAATTTCATCTCAAAATTCGGAACTAAAGAGTACCTGGTAAAAACAACTCTGGATAACGTTCGCGCATCTCATCCTCGCGCTCCCATGTGGACTCATCGGCATTATGATGCCGCCACTGAACACGTACTAACGGTATTATCTTCGACCTGTGACACCCGACTAATTAAATACCGGGTAGCTACTCCTTTATTAAATTAATACAAAATGCCAAGTTGGTTCAGTTCATAGCATCACTGTCGAAAACATATTAATATTTACTAACCGCCTAGTATTTAAAAAGTGAGTTGTCCATTTTAATTAAATCCGATTAACATGCAATAAATGAATTATGAAAACTTATTATAACCAACACAATATAGTCACAATAGAATAACCATCCAATAATAATGAGTCTGGAGGAAAACTCCTCACAACAAACCGAATTTCGAAATAAATAAATACAAAGTCTGCATCGCTAAAATTAATTACAACCCAAAGTCTGAAATAACTGAATAAGTAAGATGTCTCTAAAAGAAATGGGCGACATGCCCAACAAATGATAAAAACTGATAATGGAGTCAAGATCAGAAATGGAGGCGTCTACTGTCAAGGTCCTGTAACTTCCACAGCAGCTACAGCACGTCACCTGAATAGAACTCCTATGCATGGTGTCCTTGTGGCTCGGCACCTAAAAGGTTTTTACAAAAATAGATTTGAAAGAAAACGGGTCAGAGCCCGATTGTGAAAATAATTTAAAAATATGCAAGTGTTTAATATCATTAAACAGTGAATATAAAGTACATGATAGTGTGTGCACTCACATGAGTTCCTCACCTCTCAACTAATTGTGCACTCCTATCGCACCCGTACCCATTCTAGTTGTTCCCATATCTAACTAGTCCGATACTAAAATCTAACATTTTTATATGATATCTAATTCAATTCCCAACAACTTTTATTTAACAGAGTGTTATAACTTGCTACACAGTTTTCCCATGTTAGTACTACTAAATACTAGAGATCTTCCATTTTCACTTTACAAACTGTTACTATTATTTATCCTCGCATTTATACACGACAATTCATTTCAATTAACAGTATATTATTCTCATCATAAATATACAATATTAGCACCCCGAGACTAAGCTGCAGTGCACACATACTCTGCTATCAAATCCCGGTACATCACATACATGAGGACCACGTATTCCGAATCTCTCAGGAAACGTTTCATTAACAACAATCACAAATAATGGAGGCGAACATAGTTCACATCACATGGGTCATGCACATACCTACCCTCCCATGATCAGCAGACTTATTAACTTCTCAATAAGCCTTTCTCTGACCTATGTCCTCGAGGTACCAATCTAAATCCCCCCGTAGGCACACAAAGATTAGATGGCCCTAAACGAACGCCGACCTCCCATGATAGCAAGTACGGTAGGTATGTTATACACAGATAATTACATATACAAAGCATTCACACACCTTAGATATCACAATATTTCATTAGTGGTATACTTCTCGTTCCTATACCAACATTTAGTATTATACAAATAACAAGTCCCCGATTTATATGTATTTAAATTATCAATTATTCTCACTTCGTGATTAGTTACTCGCTTCTCAATCCACAAATGTCATCCGGTTTAAGACACTATTCTAAGTTTTACTCCTCAACGTACCCCAATCTATACCCACTAGTTAATAAGTGAAGGTTATCTCACCATTTAAATAAGTCTACGGGATACTAGAAATCAAATCAGGCCAAAAAGGCCATTCTGTCAATTCGTTAGAAGTCTCGTTCGAACGAGGGGATTCGAACGAAATACCAACTCGTTAGAAGTCATACTGTCATCTCGTTAGAAGTTCGTTCGAACGACCTCGTTCGAACGACCTGGACAGATCTTCTAACGAGATGGCAGTTTCAGCCCATAAATTCTCAAATCCGTTTTTCTCAATTCTTCTCTCCTCTAAATCCACCCTAAGACCATACAATTTATTTTTTTACGTATATAAACCATTTCTAATCACCCTAGATCATTCCTTTACATATTTAAGGGGTCAAATCTTACAAATCATCATGGAATTAATATAAATCTCCAAATCTTTCCCCAAACCCTATGAACATGAACTCATAATTTTCTTATGCCCAATTACTCTTCATAAATCCGTTTTTAAATCATCATATATATCTCTTCGAATATTAAATCAGTCCATCATCATTCTACATGCAAATCCTAACCCAAATTCAAAGTTTCTCCAACAATTTCATGGGTTTTCTTCAGAAAGTTTAATATAAGATAATTCCTACACTAAGCATGGAAGACATATTCAATGCATTAACAATATTAAATCACTTGCCTTAGATTGTTCTTCAGAATTGATGTTGGTGAATGAAGGGTTATTCTCTCCTTTCTCTACAGATTTTCTCCCAAGGTTGAAGATGGTTGTTGGAGGTTTCTTTTTGGAACTTCTTCAAACTCTCTTATAACTCCCGTAGCCCTCTTACTCACCTAATGTAGATAATGGGCTTAACGGGTTCCTAAATAATATATAATTAACTCCTAAAATTCGTAGGTTTTAATCCCTAAAATTTCAAAATTACCAAAATACCCTTTTAAGTTGCCGGTATGGCCCAAAAATGCCCCGGGACCCAAACTAAACCCCCAGCTAGTGTTTTCTGACTATTTCGATCCTTCCGGACTCGTTGGCGCACTCAAAATGACCATTCGGTTGATAAAAATAAAATTCACTTTTTAATTCAAATAATTACATTCCTGACGCGACTAACACGCGCGTCCCAACTAAATTTCCCAAATTGTCGTATTTCAGTCTCGCAACAATTTTAATATTTTCAATACATACACTTCATAATCAAATACCAACTCACATCTCGTTAGTATTTATTTCCGGATTAATTCTCAATTAATTCACATTTAATTTAATTAATCCCTTAAATAAATATCAATAAAATTACGGGGTATTACACGACCTCAGTTTTCGCTCGCTTCGGTCCAAAAGAACAATCGTCCCCTCCTCATAGGAACTATCGGGCTGAAGATCGATATCCTCCAAAGCAATGTGAGTTTGGGACAAATCATCCCTAAGGTATTTCCTTAGCGAGGAAATATGGAACACATCATGAATCCTATGCAAGTGCTCCGGTAACCCAAGTCTATACGCAACTGGCCCAATCTGCTCGATGATAGGAAATGGTCCCACATATCTTGGCGCCAGTTTCCCCTTCTTCCCAAAACGCATAATCCCCTTCATAGGAGATACTCTGAGTAACACCTGATCCCCCACTTTGAATTCTCTGAAGAACCTCTTCGCATCAGCATAGCTCTTCTGTCGATCCTGAGCTACTCGAATGCGACTCCGTATCATCTCATTCCTTGCCGAATTATCCTGAATCACTTCCGACCCAAGGAGTTTGTTGTCCCCTACTTCTAACCAACATGTTGGGGAACGACAAGGTCTACCATACAACGCCTCAAATGGAGTCATACCAATGGTGAACTGATTAGAGTTATTATAAGCAAACTCCACCAGTGGAAGGTACTGCTCCCATCCACCCCCAAAGTCTAGGATGCACATACGCAACATGTCCTCCAACATCTGATTTGTCCGCTCGGTTTGCCCATCAGTCTGCGGGTGATAAGCCGTACTCAACCGCAACTCCGTACCCATGGCTTCCTGGAAACTCTCCTAAAATTGTGAAACAAATATCTTGTCTCGGTCAGACACGATATTTAGAGGCACATCGTGAAGTCTTACTATTTTCGCAATGAAAATCTGGGCATACTGTCCCGTAGTGTAATCTGTCCTCACGGGTAGAAAATGAGCAACTTTGGTCAACCTATCCACAATTACCCATATGGAGTCGTAACCCCTATGTGACGTAGGTAACCCCGTGATAAAGTCCATGGATATGCTCTCCCATATCCACGTTGGAACCTCTAATGGCTGTAGAAGTCATGCCGATCTCTGATGATCCACCTTTACTAACTGACAAGTGGCACATTTAGAAACAAACACGGCAATATCTCTCTTCATCCCGCTCCACCAATACTGTCGTCTCATGTCTTGATACATTTTATCCCCACCAGGGTGTACCGCAAACCGTGAGCCGTACGACTCTATCATCACCTCATGTCGCAAGTCTTCCCCTTCTGGAACGACTAGTCTCCCATTGAAGCGTAATCTCCCGTCTGAGCTAACGGTATAGGACTCGGCTCCCTCTGCTAGTAATCGAACTATCTGCTCCTGACAGAACGAGTCATTTGCCTGGGCCTGTATTACTCTCGTAACAATCTGAGGTGTAATAATCATCACATACATGAACGATCGGGCCACCGCAGCCTTGTATCCCAACTCCTTCCACTTAGCTTTCCACACCTCGGCCACCTCATTTACTGGCCTACGGCTCAACGCGTCTGTGACCACGTTAGCCTTCCCCGGGTGATATTGGATATCAAACTGATAATCCTTCACAAACTCAAGCCACCGTCGTTGACGCATATTTAACTCCTTCTGCGTGAAGAGGTACTGTAGAGACTTGTGGTCCGTGAACAACCGAAACTTCTCCCCCAGGAGATAATGTCTCCAAATCCGAAGGGAAAATACAACTGCCGCTAACTCCAAGTCATGTGTGGGGTAATTCTTCTCGTGAGGCTTAAGCTTAGGGGAAGCATAAGCTATGGCCTGACTCTCCTGCTGCAATACACCTCCAAGTCCTTGTAAGGACGCATCGGTGTAGACTAGATACTCAACTCTCGGTCTCGGCAATGCTAACACAGGTGTTGTGGTCAACTTGTCCTTCAACTCATCGAATGCCAACTGACAGGCATCACTCCAGATGGATGGCATACCCTTACGAGTCAAATGTGTCAAAGGACCCGCTTCTTTGAGAAACCCCGAATAAACATCCTGCTAGGCCCAAGAAACTACGGATCTCAGTCGGTGTCATGGGTTGTCCCCACTCTCTCACTGCGGATACCATTCTCGGATCAACAGATATCCCCCGGTCTGAAATGATATGCCCCAAAAACTGAACCTCCTTCAGCCAAAACCCACACTTCTCATACTTTGCATAAAGCTCGTTCTAACGTAGCGTCTGCAAAACCTGCCTCAAATGCTCGGCGTGCTCCTCTTCTGTCTGGGAGTAAACCAGAATGTCATCAATGAAGACAATGACGAACTGGTCTAGGAATTATCTGAACACCCTATTCATCAAGTCCATAAACACAGCTGGAGCGATGGTCAAGCCAAAAGGCATAACCCGAAACTCGTAGGAACCATATCTCGTTAAGAAAGCAGTCTTCGAGACGTCCTGTTCCCTGATACGCAACTGATGGTATCCCGATCGCAAATCAATCTTTGAGAAGAAGGAAGCTCCTCTCAGCTGGTCGAATAAGTCATCGATTCGGGGCAACGGATACTTATTCTGTATCGTGACCTTATTCAACTCTCGGTAATCTACACATAACCTCAACGATCCATCCCTCTTCTTCACGAACAACACAGGGGCACCCCACGACGAAGTACTCCTCCGGATAAACCCCTAACCCAACAATTGCTCAATCTGATCCCGTAACTCCCTCATCTCTGTCGGAGCCATACGGTAAGGTGCGCAGGCAATCGGCCGTGTGCCCGGCATCAAATCGATCACAAAATCTATCTCTCTACTAGGCGGTAATCCAGGTATATCCTGAAATACATCAGCGAACTCACTAACAACGGGTATCGCATTGAGTGGTATCACCACTTCCTTAGAGGTCTCCTCCTCTATATAGTACAAATGAGTGGACGATCCTCCCTCAGGGCGAGGCATCGCCACTAAAAACATCTCCTGCCCGGGAATGGGAAAGATAATACTCCTACTAAAATAGTCAATCATGGCTCGGTACGCAACTAGCTAATCCATACCAATAATCGCATCATACTCAGTCATATCTAATACTAACATATCAGCGGGTAAAGTAAACCTCCCGATCTCTATACCCACACCTATACAAATAAGGGAAATCACGGAACCCCTACTCAACGGTGAATCTACACAAGTAACCGTGCTCTCGGCGATGTCTAATAACCCAATAGTGCATGCAAATCTCATGGCAATGAAACAATGTGTGGCCCCCGTGTCAAATAAAATATGCCCCATAGTCCCCTGAATAGAGAACATACCCTCAATGGCCGGTGGATTCTGTGGGGCTGCGGCATGCTGGAGCTGATACACTCTTCCATACTGAAGCTGTCCCTGCTGGACTGGGACCGCTGGAATGGGTGGTAATGTTGCCATCTGTGGCGGTGCTGGGAGGGCGGCGGGAAACATAGGCCTATGTGGCTCATGTCGAGCACCCCGCTGCTGTTGTTGTGGGGCCCTGCCCCTATCAGGACAATCCTGGCGTTTGTGGCCAGTCTTGCCACAAGTGAAGAACTTCCCCGAGAAATTTCCCCCTCGCTGTCCCTGCTGCCTACGGCCCTGATGGCCGTTACCATTTCTCCCCTGGCCGTGCTGGCCCTGCTGAAACTGCTGATGCTGGCCCTACTGACCCTGATGGCCATTACGAAAACCTCCCTGTCCATTTCTGAAACTCCCAGATCTGAACCTCTTATAATCCCCCTGCTGGGAACCCTGATCTCCCTGCCTATGCTTAACCTGAGTCGATTGTGCCCCGCTGACACCATTACCCCCTGTCCTGCCCTGATGACTGGACTCTCCTGATCTCTTACTCTCAGTCATGTGAAAGCGATGATCCTGGCAGTGCAGTAGCGCCGCGTTAACCACATCAGAATAAGTGGCCAACGAGAGGTTTCCTAACAAGTGTTGACAGATTCTCCAAGTCAATCCATCCATAAACTTCTGAATCTTCTTCTCCTCAGTCGGAATCTCATCGGGAACAATGTTCAAGAGATTAGTGAATTCGGCCTCATACTCGGCCACGGTCTTTCCCTCCTGCTTGAGGTTCATCAACTTCCTCCTCATCTCAGTGTGAACAGCTGACGGAAAATATTTGCGGTCGAACCGCACCCAGAACTCCTGAATAGTGAGGGCGCCCCTCTCCTCCGTGGTGGTAATAGACTCCCACCACTGCAATGCAGATCCTACTAGCTTGAAAGTAGCCAGTATCTGCATCTGAACATCTGTGCACTCGTACATCCTTAAGTGCCTCTGAATGTCCTTCCTCCACTGACTGGATACCACAACATCGGAGCTACCTGCAAACTCCGGAGGGTGCGCTTTCTGAAAAGCATCACGAACGCGTTCCCAAGCAGACGGGAATGCATGAGCCTGAACTGGCGCGACTACCGGCGCCTGGGGTGGTGCCTGTTGTACAACTGCTAGGGCGGCATTCACCGCTTGGGCTACAATAGCTGCAACCTCTGCGGCATTCATAGTGCCCTGAACTGGTGCAGGCTGTGGCTCTGGCTGGGCATCCCTAGGAACTCGCTGCGTACGTCGGGGAGGCATCTGAAATGAGAGTAAAGTCTTATAAGTTCGCAGTTATTATCTCAAAATAGCTGAAGAGTGAAGCATACAAAAAATAATACAACAGTCCTAAAATATAGGGCTTTATATCAAAGAAAGCTCAGCGGAAACATAATAAGCCGTACAGATCCTAAGGACACTAGAACCTAATGCTCTGATACCACCTGTGACACCCCGACTAATTAAATACCGGGTAGCTACTCCTTTATTAAATTAATACAAAATGCCAAGTTGGTTCAGTTCGTAGCATCACTGTCGAAAACGTTGTAAAAAATTTCTAGCCACCTAATATTTAAAAAGTGAGTTGTCAATTTTAATTAAATCCGATTAACATACAATAAGTAAATTATGAAATGCTAACGTAACCACCACAACATAGTCACAATAGAATAGCCATCAAATAATATTGAGTCTGGAGGAATACTCCTCATAACAATCCAAATACTGAAATAAATAAATACCAAGTCTGCATCACTAAATTAATTACAACCCAAAGTCTGAAATAACTGAAAAGTAAGATGTCTCTAAAAGGAATGGGCGACATGCCCAACAAATGAGAAAATCTGATAATGGAGTCAAGATCGAAAATGGAGGCGTCTACTGTCAAGGTCCTGTAACTTCCACAGCAGCTACAGCACGTCACCTGAATAGAACTCCTATGCATGGTGTCCTTGTGGCTGGGAACCTAAAAGGTTTTTACAAAGATAGATTTGAAAGCAAACGGGTCAGAGCCCGATTGTGAAAATAATTTAAAATTTTTTGCAAGTGTTTAATATCATTAAACAGTGAATATAAAGTACATGATAGTGTGTGTGCACTCACATGAGTTCCTCACCTCTCAACTAATTGTGCACTCCTATCGTACCCGTACCCATTCTGGTTGTTCCCATATCTAACTAGTCCGATATTAAAATCTAACATTTCTATACGATATCCAATTCAATTCCCAACAACTTTTAGTTAACAAAGTGTTATAACTTGCTACACAGTTTCCCATGTTAGTACTACTAATTACTAGAGATCTTCCATTTTTACTTTACAAACTATTGCTATTATTAATACTCACATATCTATTCATGACAATTCATTTCAATTAACCGTATATTATTCTCATTATAAATATACAATACTAGCACCCCGAGACTAAGCTGCGGTGCACACATACTCTGCTATCCAATACCGGTACATCACGTACGTAAGGACCACGTATTCCGATTCTCTCAGGAATCGTTTCATTAAACAACAACCACAAACAATGGAGGCGAACATAGTTCACATCACATGGGTCACGCACATACCTACGCTTCCATGATCAGCAGACTTATTAACTTCTCAATAAGTCCTTCTCTGACCTATGTCCTATAGGTACCAATCTAAATCCCCCCGTAGGCACACAAAGATTAGATGGCCCTGAACGAACGATGACCTCCCATGTTAGCAAGTACGGTAGGTACGTTATACACAGATAATTACATATACAAAGCATTCACACATCTTAGATATCACAATATTTCATTAGTGGTATACTTCTCGTTCTTATACCAACATTTAGTGTTATACAACTCACAAGTCCCCGGTTTATATGTATTTAAGTTATCAATTCTTCTCACGTCGTGATTAGTTACTCGCTTCCCAATCTACAAATGTCATCCGGTTTACTACAAGATTCTAAGTTTTACTCTTCAATGTACCCCAATTTCCCAACTATACTCATTAGTTAATAAGGGAAGGTTATCTCACCATTCAAATAAGTCTCTGGGATACTAGAAATAAATTCAGGCCAAAAAGGCCATTCTGTCAACTCGTTAGAATCTCGTTTGAACGAAAGGCTTCGCCGGGACCCAAATACCCTTTTAAGTTGTCGGTTTGGCCTAAAAATTCGCCGGGACCCAAACTAAACCCCCGGCTAGTGTTTTCCGACTATTTTGACCCTTCCGGATTCGTTGGCGCATTCAAAATGACCATTAGATTGATAAAAATAAAATTCACTTTTTAATTCAATTAATTACGTTCCTGACGCGACTGACACACGCGTCCCAACTAAATTTTCCCAAATTAATTTAAATCTCATCAATATTCATGTATTAGCATACATACTCGATAATAATAAGTTTTAACATCATAATCAAATACCAACTCACATCTCGTTAGTATTTATACCCGGATTAATTTCAATTAATTCTCATTTAATTTAATTAATCCCTTAAATAAATATCAATAAAATTACGAGGTATTACAACAGTTTCATCAAAAGATTTTTTTGTACATCAAAAGCAAGAATTAGTATTTTTAAATCCTCTGAAACAACACATTTGTTCCCTGGATTAGATATGTTATTTGAATTCCCATATCTCATATTTTTACTGGGAATAAACGTCTAAAACGATTCTCTATCTTAAGAGATGACAACCGCACGTTTCCTTTAAGGAACTGTATGATTTTTATTTATCAATCAGTCGTGTCAATTTTAGACAATTTTTATGATGAATCTCGTGTATTTCTTATGATCTTCACAAAGCTATCTATTTGTCATAACGATATATCTGAAATGTTGAAAATCTGATTATGATAATAGTTACCAATAATCCGCATATTTTTCTGTATGCATCTAGAAAATCATGCATATAGATCCTTTTTCTCTCTCTTCAAGAGTCACGTTTAAAAAGTGGCGATTGGTATTCAGCAACACATACACAGGTATATTCGAGAAGAAAATAATCTTCACGGGAAGGATCTTACAAATCCAGACCCCGCCTTCAAATCGAAGCAATTTTTGAATCATTATAAAAAAACATATTTTCATATTATGATGATGATGAAGTTGGCTCGTCATCAACCAAGCCAAAGATTATTCATATCCAAAAAGGAAAAGATGAAGTAGACTGAAATTTATCTGAAGAATAATGCACTGGAAAGTCGGTTTCAAAATAAGAGCATTGTTCATCTTGAAATCAAATCAATTTGTAGGCTTCGTGTTTTCAACACTAGTTCGCTATGGGATCTGAATATGGTCCGCTCACAGACCAGGGCTACTTTATCAAAATTTTCTTCTCCTTGACCAGCTCTACAATTTCTATTTCCCAAACTCCGACCAACACGAGCATTGTACAAGAGTTTTTATATAGATTGCTAGCATGAATTATTGGTCAGCAACTTATACTACAGGCTACAGTTATGATCGGAGATCGCCCATGGGTCGTTGTTTTTTGGTCGGCGTACCTATTGTTGGTCGGTGAAAGATCCAGACCATCCATTGTTGATTGGCACCTATAACAAGTTAGCAGTTCATATTTGTTGATCGGAGACAGGTATTGCACTTAAAGAGGAGCTCCCGACCTCCTATTTGCTGGTCGGCATCAAGAACTGGCTTCATGGTCGGCGATCACCATTACAACATTATTTCATTCTTGGTCGGAAGACTAGCGGCATCACCTAATCTTGGTCGGCGCAAGTATAGAACCAGAATGAAGGTTCTCGATTATCTAAAATTGGTCGGTATCATTTAACACAGATCATCGATGGAGCCTAATGTTGATCGGAGATATATGTTTGTGATCGGCGACAACAAAGAACATAGAAGAAGGTCGTTGGATCGTCACCGAGGAATCCTCGTTGTCAAAATCCAATTGGGTTTGATTCACCTGAAATCCTCTTCTTAAAGAGTTTTGCATTTTTATATAACATGAGCTACTATAACGGTTTTCTCTTGGGTACACTCTCAGATGGGATATTTAGATTTTAACCACTACTTTGTTGAAATAAACATTTAAAATTTTGGTTTATAATACCACATTCATATACAGCACAACTTTATGGGAAAATAATTTTTCTAAACATATGCTTTGGACTCAAATATATTTAACTTCGCTGTATAAAATTTTTACAATGCCACATCCCATTTGAACTTTGATCAAATTAGTTGTTTAAAGTTGAGTGAAAATAAAATATTTTTGAAATCAAACTTATATCTGATTATTTATTGGAGTTTAAATAACTTTACGAAAAAATCTAGATTAAATAATTATGTTTTATATAAGGCACGTATTTGATAAAAATTTGCTCACCTTGACACATGAAGTCGGCATAACATATTATTTTATTCCCCGAGCAAATACCTATCATATATTGATTGGATGACTAAATTATTCTCATGATAATGACTATTTGATTTAGCCTCCGCAGATGTTCGTGCAACTTATTAAATTCCACAGGTATAAGATTCAATCCCGATGGAAGCTCGGTCACAATCTTAAACTTCTGGAAACTATTATCATTGCTCGATATTATGAAATTTTACCTCAGCGAGGCACTATTGATTTTATTATTGCTCTAATATATGCTCAAGCACGAATCATTCTCTATATCTATTCTATATTCATCTCCTCATGGAGCTCGATCAGCCAGACACTTTATTATTATTCTGAGTCATTCTTTATATTTATTCGGATGCATATTTTATATTCATCTCAGCGTGGAGCTCGAAAAAATATTTATCATATATTCATCTCCAAGGAAATCTGCATCAGTTATGAAATTATCTCCAACAAACTGTTGGTCGGGAAAATTCTTCTCTCTATATATATTCAGCAACCACCAAATAAGGTTGGTCGGCATATCAACAACCACCAACTACGGTTGGTCGGCATATCAGTAACCGCCAACTAAGGTTGGTCGGCATCAACAAACCTAACCAACAAGGCTGGCACAACAATCATACACGACAAAGCCTGTTTGATAATGGGTGACCTCAAGGGGCATCCAAAACTAGGCAAGAAGATGGGTGACCTCACGGGGCATCCATTGTCTAGGCACCAAGGTAATCTAGATAAGATTGCTACAACTAAGCAGGAACAGGGGATGAAAATCATTCCATTGCTTAGGCACTTATGGATGATCAAAAGATCGTTACAACTACGCAGGAGCAAGGGATAAATATTCCATAGCCTAGGCACACTAAGACAAACAGAAATTGACAAATCGTCAATTCATATACATATATTAATAGAAGATAAATTTCATGATTATATATTATTGTTTGAAGAATGCCCTGAAAATCTATTATTCTCTAACAATGCAGGATCAATCGATCCCTTCCTTATTATATGGACTTCTTATTAAGCCCGACAGATGGTCGGCATTTTTATTAACTGGATTTCTTATTAAGCCCGGCAGATGGTCGGCATTCTTATTAACTGGACTTCTTATTAAGCCCGGCAGATGTTCGACACTCTTATTATTTATCTGGGTTTCTCAGCGCTTCTATATGGATTTCTCACTAGCATGGATATTCGATGAAAATTATATATTATTCTCAATCAGGTTTATTATTGGATAATTCTATTAAGTCCTGACAAATGCTCGGGAATCATCATTATTATTCAGTCTCCTAAGCCCAACTGGGGGCTCCACATGCGCCAATCAATGGCACATACCAGAATCAGATTCCTAATTGGAATATATCACATTCTTAATTAGAATGTCCACATATTCCTAATTGGAATATATCACATTCCTAATTGTAATGTCAACACATTTCTAATTGGACTATATGTTACAAGCAGTTTTTCTCAACCAAAATTATTTGGTCGGCAAATTAATTCTATGGTCACATCGGGACAGTATGGAAATGCAAACATGCAAAGTTCTTGGGAAGTCATTTAAGGGAACATTTCATCGGCCTTATCTTTCCTAGCAAGACCAACATACTTCAAGGATAAGAAAGCATTCAGAGTTCATATGCCACACTTGGGGAGCTTTTATTACATAATTAATTGTTCATTCAGTGACACATTCACATCATGCATTATCAGTCTAGCATCAAATTCAACTCCACAAACTTACATGGTCGGGGCCCCGGCCAATCATCATTCAGCAGTTGTTTTTGCTCAGGAGTTAGTTGTTGCTATTGAAGTTGAGGAGGTATATTCAGGAGTTAGTTTTGGTGTTGAAGTTCAGGAGGCATATTCAGGCGTTAGTTTTGCTGTTAAAGTTCAGGAGGCATATTCAGAAGTTATTATTTACATACTATTGAAGTTCAGGAGTTAGATTCAGCATCTACAGCACTGGGATCTTTACTACTCAATGTCCCGTCCTAAACTAAAGAAGAAGTTATACTTATATGTAAATGTTTCAAAGACTGTTACTAGCTCGACACTAATCAAATTGAGGAATTGGGTTCAAAAGCTAACATGTCACAACGACAAAGCACTCAGAGGAGCAGAGATCAGAAAAATCAAACATGGACAATCAACACTTAGTTGGTCAACACCGAAGGCAATTAGTTGACGCAGAAGGCAGTTGGTCGGCTAATAAACCAACCAACATACTTGCAGATTATGACAAGCTACAAACTATGACATGGCTGCATCCAAATTCCTAGGGGTGATACATAACACACGTTCGCTTGACAAACAGAGTTCCTCAAAAGAAAGATTAGCTTTAAAGCAACCATCGATCAGCCTGCATCATCTGTCGTCGAGGAGAAAGCCCACTTTATGTTGAACAAATCAAGAAGGAAAATCAAGAATCTCATTATGCACGAGCACCGAGCAACATTGCATAATAAATACTCCATACTTTCAGTAAACCATCAAGCATGGAGCATTGGGGGCTTATGTTGACACAAAAATTCTTCGTCTACGCGGACCAGTCAGAAAAGGACACTTGTCATCCTACGTGGCAATATTTATACTTGCTCGACACCCGAGGAGAGTTGGTCGGCACCCGAGGAGAGTTTGTCGGCATACCAACCAACGCATGGCGTACCAGCCGACTCAAGGAAGACCAACCACCCAAGAAGACCAACGGTTATATTCATTGTATATAGATATAAATGTCTGAATGTATAAAGACATTGTATCTATTTATCTCCCATCACTATAAATACATGCATCCCCTTAGCCAAAGGGACAAGAGACACGATAAACTAGATACACACAATATGAATTAAACAATTCTCAACACACTTCTCTCTCTCTACACCATATTGTGCTATTGTACACCCCTGGGAATAAAAGAACAGTGGACGTAGGCTTTATTCATAGCCGAACCACTTTAAAAATTCTTGTCTCTTATGTGTTTGATTGGATTGCTTCTATCTATTTATCTGTGATCATAAAAATGGGATGTAGTCCACTTTTTTGCATCAACAATGATTGTGGCCATCCGGGATTACTCCGACGCTGGATCGCCCCGAAAGGGGGAAAGAGAAGAGAAAATCTCCTCGGCTCGTGCGGGGATTCCAGGATGGAGGTCCTCTTTCTGCCACTTTTGCGATCTTCGCGAGCTACCACAGATATAAATTGACTGTCATCAAAAGGAGAGGAAAAGATAGAAAATGGAGTCGCCAGCCTATTTTACTCAAAGCAGGAAAATGAATGTAGCCATTACCGAAAGAACGACATAAAAAAATGATGCATATGAAACTAAATGAATCGAGGGTTCGGGGACTAAGTTGTGGGATGAGAAGGTGTTAGGCACCCATTCCGCCCTTTCGGTCTCTCATGGGCTATGATATTGTTATCCTTTTTTCCCAAGATGTGACTCGTGTGTATAATATGTGTGATGTGGTAGTGGGAAATAGTAATCATCCGACTCACACCATGGGAAAGACGAAAATGAGTCATCCTAAGGAGTATACGAAAGAAAGAGAATAATGGGAAAATATGATGTTAGTGACCACCGAATCACGATATACTATGAGGATGAGAATATGCACGTCGGGTGAGAACATTAATTTGTGGACGTAAGCGCAATAATACTAAATATGACATTTAAACAAAAATCGCAATGAACAAAATAAGACTTAAATTTCGATAATGGTTCGGGACGCTTACGTAGCCAAAATAGGCATCAAAGTCCACGTAGTTCGGTATATCACACGGGTGGGGTTTAACCCATAAACCCAAATTTAGGACTCATCTTTAGTTATTTTTTAAGAAAATGTGATCATGTGTAAAAGTGTAGAAAAAGTGAGGAAATCCTACCTTGGGGTTTATAGGTGAACCCTATTTTTGTCTTTTTATTTTTATGAAAATATGTTACACGAGTACTAGTAATAAAAATAGGATATTAGTTGATGTGAGAGAATGAAGTAAGACTAGAATATAATAAAAATGAAAAAAAAAACAAATAAACCACACTATTTAAATGAATTAGAAGAGAGTAAGGGTAAACCTCCTAGAAGATTTGCTACTGACTTTTGAATAGGAGTAGGCTGGTTTTATGGTAATGGGATGATGGTGGAGTAAGGATGAGGTAGGTGGGAAAAGATGGAATAAAAGTGAGGTAAGAAAGATGAAGGTAATGTTGAAAACATAGATTTTTTGGAGTGGTGGCGCACTGATTTCGAGGGGGAAAATGTTCTGATTGCTGAAAAAGTGGGCCTTAAGAATGAGGTCATAACCCCTTTAAATAGGAAGAATTAGAGTTAAAGGATTTTTCAATCGGCACAGGACCTATCCTTCATATCGGCATATCCTTGGATTGATAGGGAAGTAAAGTACACCTCTGCCTAAGGCAGAGGGCTTGGGGTGCCTATAGGCAGTCCAAAAGAGGACTTCTATCATAAAAACGGGCATACAATGCAAACCGTAAGTTCGAATTACGCACGGATGAGAGCGTTGAAAAGGGGATTCAGATCCCTACGAAAATCTATCGGGCCAATCACGGGTTCGAGAGTTGATTAAAATAAAATGGAGCTTGGAAGCACCCGATGGCCTCTAGACAGGGGTTCTTGGAGTAAAAAGGTAAGTACACACAAACCGTAAGGCCGACTCGCACACGATATTTTGATAATTTTCGTGAATTTTCTGGTGATATTTTGGGGGGGGCGATAGGCATAATCAGAGGTGTGCCTATCGACGAACTCCTGGGCTTCTTGGGGGAGGTGAAAGCTTGCTGCCAATAGGCATGATTAGGGACCACGGGCATACTCCCTAATTCCTTATAAAAATAGGGCAGTCCCTTTTATTTTTTCACACCATTATTCAAGTGAACCTATTCCTTTCTCTCTCTAGCAATCATTTTTAAGCATATTTGTTTGAAAAAGTTTATGGAGGGTGCAGCAGGCAATGCTTGGATGGATACCGATGATTGGACCGACCTAGGGTGGCGTGATGCTGAGGCATTGATATTGTGGAGTTAGAATACCTATGATAGTCTTGAGCCCGTTGTTGATGATAGGGTTTTGTTGTGGGAGCCAGTGAATCATTGTTCTTTGAGGGTGAAGAACCCAAATGGTTATGTGAGTGCTGGCTCATTGTTTACATTTTTTATGTTTTCCATTTCTTCAATCCTTGGGATGCTAAAAGGGTTTTGGCTTATGTTAAGTTGGATATCGCGTCGTCGATTATTCATTCTCGTGGATTGACAGGGATGAAGAAGGTGTGGGAAAAACATCCTCAGGCGATGTAGTTGATGGTGGAGGATGTTGGATTTATCCCTCTAGCTAGGACTTTGGATGAGACACTACGTTCTTCTGCAGTATTGTGCGCTGTGGGCGCGAGAAGGTGGGTCACCACACATACATTTCACTTGGGTGTCGGGGATATGACAGTTATGCCCATAGATGTTCATCAGTTGATTGGACTGGACTATGAGGGTCACCAGATTGTGGTGGATAAGAGTTTGCGTGTATCTGAGGTCACGATTCGGGATTCCCTAGGAGATATTGGGGGAATTATTTTTGAAGACTCGGTACAGATATCGATGTTGAAGGACACCTTAATGTCCAAATAGATCGAAGAGATCAACGTGCGGTAGGTGAGGCAGGCAGCTCGTCTGTTTATTTTGCTTTTGCTGGGAGGGTTCATTCTAGCGACGAGTGGTGATGTCATCCATTTATGGTTTCTTCCTTACTCGAGGATCATCTTGGAGATTCATCCATATGACTGGGGAAGCTTTACGTCGGCATCCCTTTATGATTTTAGTCGGTGTCCCCGACAGACCTTCACGGGGCCCACGTACCTTTTGGAGGTAATCTTTAGGTACGATTTTTCTTTATTTTCTTGTTGTCCTTCTCGTTTTTCGTTTTTGACGTCTTGCATTGCCTTTCTATAGATGTGGTTCTATGAGGTGATTGGGCACAATGTTGGATTGGTGTCATTTAAGGCGAGGAACTTCTCGATGATGTATAGGCACTACACCAAAAGGCTAAATTATCACCTTTGGGCCGGCCAGCCTTGTCACGGTCATTGACCGTGACAAGTCCATGACAACGGTTTGTCACGTTCATTGACCGTGATAACTTTCTCAGTAAAAAAATCTACCGCCTCATTTTTCCCCATCGTTTTAATTTACCTCCTCTCTCTCTCTCTCACGCGCGACTGCTCTTTCTTTACGTTTTCAGGTCAGTTTTTTTTCTCTCTCTTTCCTTTGTATATGTGTGTGTGGGTATGTGTATGTGTAGAACTGCGTGTGGGGGGGGCAAGGCGGGGTGGCAGTGGGGGGACAAGGGGGAGTGGGGCCAGGGCGGGGTGGAGTGATGGGTGGCAGCGCGGGGTGGTGGTGGTGGTTGTGTGTGTATAGGTGTGTAGGGCTGGGGGCAGACCTTAACAGGTCTATGACAACTTTCTCAGTAAAAAAAACCTACCACCTCTTTTTTCCCACCGTTTTCATTTCCTCTCTTGAGAAACCAAGAATTACGTGTGATAATTGATTAACTTCGCAACTTTCTAATATAGCACACTTATTTAATTTCAGCCCCTAATCATTCATCTAAGGTGCGTGTGTCAACCGATAAATAAATAAAGCACGTGACACAAAAATATGCTGAGACACAGAATTCAGGAAAAAACCCCTTTCGGGTAAAACCTTTATTTCAATATGAATATACAAGCCGCAACTTACAATTACATAGAGAAATCTGCAATGGATCAACGCACAGCCAACCCACAAAGACACGCAGTCTTGAACTCAGCAAGAGAATACACGCAGCACCCTCCAAGGACTCGCAGCCCCAAACAACGAAGAAAGAACCGCAGCTCTCCTCAATGACACGCAGTCATAAAACTTTGTAGAGACTCCCTCAGCAATGACACGCAGCCCTCGGTTGCAAAGATCTCTCCTCAAAGATGAGCAACAACAAAGTTTGTGTTCTAGGGTTCCAAAAGATTCACAAAAGTAATTGGGATTTTTGTGTGAATCAAAAAGATGTTTGGCACATCAAAAAAATGAAGTCTTGTTGTGTTTGTACTCTTAAAAACGTTTTCTCAAAGACTTAAAAAATACACCACCGAAATAGGTATATATATAGGAAAAACAAATTAGTGGTAAAACAATTCACGGAACTGCTCGAGTTTATCCCAGGCGGACCGGTCCGGCTTGGGGGCGGATCGGTCCGACCTCGGATCGGTTCTTTTAAAATTTGCCTTCTTCGGTTCGCATTCGATCTGGGGTATACTGGATTTTCAGCAGGCGGACCGGTCCGATTGAGGGGCGGACCGGTTCGGTGGCGGATCGGTCCGGTATAGAGGCGGACCGGTCCGGCTTTCCCAGAAAAATAAAAAACTTTTAAAAACCTCATTTTGCTTGAAAAAACTTACTTCTTATTTTTATAAAAAAATATTTTATAAAAATTTCCCAATACTAAATATGAACTATAAGGAACTTAAAAACAAAACTTTACCAAGTTCATTCTCGCAGAGGCTATGATGTTGAAGACGCTTTGATATTCGGATCCGTTGATGTAGATGCAATCTTGAATTTCTTCAACGGTGTAACGGCGTATGACATACATATTGATAATAGACAAAAATGTCCTTACATCTCTCTCTCTCTCTCTCTCTCTCTCTCTCTCTCTCTCGACTACTCTCTCTCTCTCTCTCTACGTTTTCAAGTCAGTTTTGTCTCTCTTTTTCCTTCGTATATGTGTGTGTGTATGTGTAGAACTGCGTGTGTGTGGGTGTGTGGGGGGGGCAGTGGGGGGGGGGGGGGTAAAGGGGAGAGGGGGGCAGGGCGGGGTGGAGTGATCGGTCGCAGCGGGGGGAGGGGGTGGTTGTGTGTGTATATGGGTGTAGGGGTGGGGTTGGCAGTGGTGGGGCAGGGGGTTAAGTGGTTGGGGGGGGAGTGATGGGGGAAGGCGAGAGAATCAATTTGGGAAGGTGAGAGAATCAATTTGTGTTTGGTTTTGGTGTAAGAGATTTTAGTGTATTGTTTTCAATTTGGGGATCAATATTGGGAATGTCACATGTGCACGTATGATTCCGAAAATAGTATCAATGTTGTTTGTGAACTTTATACTTTGACCAAATAGTGTTGCCATCCCCTTAGCTCCTTATGAATTGGACTGAAACATATGAAATGATCTAAACAATAATAACCATTTTTATTTGTATACATTGTAATTCTATAGGACCCGTTTCTCTAAATTGAAATTGAATTCTAATTGGTATTGATATTGGTATAAATTGGTATAAATTGAAATTGAATTTGAATTGGTATTTATATTGGTATAAATTGGTATAAGTTTTAGTTCTTATGCGTACTTTAAATTAAATTAAACATACTTTAAATTACATAATTAAATGAAATTTCTCGAATTGTGGTAAGACATAATTAAATGAACATACTTTAAATTACATATAGTGCGCATAGATACTAGCCTTCTAGTTCTTATGCGTACGCATTCAATAGCCCTTAGACCCATTCGAGGGACATTACCCCTGTAATGAGATAGCTCGAATTGTCTCGTTTGAACAGTTTGGGACTGTATACTTTCTGTATAATAATACTCTTAGTGGCCAAAACTTATTACTTTTTTTTTTTTTTTGGGGGGGGGGGGGGGGGGGGGAGTTCTAAAGTCGTATCTTAGTGTTCTTTGGGTACATACTAGATGATGAGATGTTAAGTGTTATTTCAATTGATAAATTGAAATAACACTCACACTTGCGAATCTATGTCGTGTAATTGGAGAACTATGGGGATAGGCTATCGAATTTTCCTCAAATTGGAAAGACGTGCATGAGTTGTTAAGTATATTACAGAAATATGCAGTTTTGAATGGTATAGGACCACTCACCCTTTAGAGGAGATGGAGGAAATAGGAATTAATATAATAAATTGAATTTTAATTTCAATTTCAAATTAAAATTGAATTTGAATTTAAATGCATGAATAAATTTACGCATGGAAACTAGTCTTCTAGTTCTTCTGTCTACGCATTCAATGGGTGATTGTTTATACTAATGGGAACTAAATTTTCACACTTTTGTTTGTGATAATCCACGAATATACGCTTTTACCAATAATAGGTGATTGTTTGTAGTAGCTGTGATGGGATATCCTAAATACAAAGAGTGGATGGGTGAGACAAATAGATTAGGGGATGTGTTTCGCATAGGTGCTAATGAATTTGTGAAATACGCAAAGAGATGTCATAATGATGAAGAGTTTCCGTGTCCATGTGCCAGGTGTAAGAAGAGTAAGGTGTTTGAGTGTAAAACAGTTGAACTACATTTGTTAAGATGGGGTATGCAAGATAGTTATCCAATTTAGGTTTTTCACGGGGAACTGAAAGTTCCTTTTGTTCACGAGGATCCTTAACAACAACCTTCAACAAGTAGGATAGATGTACAAGGAGAGGATGACAATGTAGATCATAATATCTTAGAGGATTTAGTTAAGGACACATATGGAGTTCATGAAGTGGAAGAGAATGAGGTTACTGACGATGTACAAGCTTTAAGTGCTCATGAAGATATCGGGATAAACCTTGACGATGACTACCAAAGTTTAAAATTTAAGGCGAGCTAAACATTATACTTTGGCTGTGAGAAAGATCAAACAACTTTACATGCCATGGTTGGTTTGCATAGTTTGAAGACCCAATATGATTTGTCTGACAGTAACATTACAGGAATTTTGAATTGGGTGAAGGGCTTGCTACCCAAGCAGAATACGCTTCCAAACAACTATTCTACTAGGAAAAACAGTTTGAAAGGTTTAGGAATGAAGTATAAATAAATTCATTCTTGTGTGTATGACTGCATACTATACCGAAAGGAGTATGAAAATCTTGATCGATCTCCGGTATGCGATGAACCTAGATATGTCCAATCTACTGGCAAGGAAGCACAAGCTCAAAAGTGCCTCAAAAAGTGTTGAAATATTTTCCCGTTGGGCCTAGATTAAAGCGATTTTTCACAATACCATGGATAGCAGAGGCAATGACTTGGCATTCTAGGGCAGAAGCAGGGGAAAATCTCATTCGCCATCCTATTGATTCTACAACTTGGAAGAGGATGAATTTTGATTATCCCGATTTTTCTCGAGAACAGCATAACATTCATTTGCAAATATCAACAGATGGTTTCAATCCATTTAGAAATCTAAGCGCCATTCAGAGTGTATGGTCAGTGATCCTAGCCCCACTCAACCGCCCTCCTTCACAGTGTATGAGACCTGAATTTTTGATGCTGTCTTTGTTGATTCCTGGCCCAAAGGCACCAAGTGAGGACATCGATGTCTACCTGGCTCCTTTGATGGAAGAATTAAATGAGTTGTGGAAAGAGGGTGTGCAATAATTTGACTCTTTTAGAAAAGAAACGTTTATGCTGAAAGCTATGTTGATGTGGGCAATTTATGATTTTTCAGCTCATGGGACATTATTCGTTTGTGTAGCACATGGTTATTTTGGGTGTCCTATTTGTGGAGAGGAGACTGAATCTCTTCATCTTCCCGCTAGATCAAAAAATTTATACCATTGCCATAGGAGGTTTTTACCCCCCTCTCATAGTTTTAGATTTGAGAAAGCTTCCAATTTTTTACCAGTCGGGGTTGAACATAGGCTACGACCGAGAATACTTTCAGGCTCAGAAATTGAAAGTAAATCTTCTGATTATGAGCCTAATTTGCCAGGTAAGAATCCTAAATTTAAGAATGTCAAGCATAAGAGGACCCCAACCAGGAATGAAACTGAGACAAAAAAGGCATGGTCTGGGAGGTCAATTTTATTTGACTTGCCTTATTGCAAGAATAACCCGGTGCGCCACGCATTGGATGTGATGCACACAGAGAAGAACATCTTTGAACATATTGTGGGCACATGCCTTGGGGGGATTCATTCTAAGGATGGAAAAAATGCATAAAAAGACCTTAAAGCATTAAAACTTAAGCCACAATTGTGGTTGAAAGAAGATAGTAGGGGAAGGACAATAATTTCCCTTGGTGTGTTTACTTTGATGAGTGAGGAAAGGAAGGTGCTTTTAGACACAATATATAATTTGAAAGTTCCATTTAATTTTTCGTCCAACTTGCAAAGGATTGTGAATTACGCTACCCATGATTTACATAAGTGTAAGTCCCACGATTAGCATGTGATCATGCAATTGGTTCCTCTGTTGTTTAAGCATTGTTTCTCCAAGCACAAGGATTTGTGGAGGGCTATTATGCATGTGATCGTGCAATTGGTTCCTTTGTTGTTTAAGCATTGTTTCTCCAAGCACAAGGATTTGCGGAGGGCTATTATGCAAATTAGTATATGCTTCTCACTTTTATGTGAGAAGGTAGTCAATCAAGATCACATAGTGGCCACAAAATTGGTGATGAACAAAGCGATTTGTGTCTTGGAGAAGTAATTTCCCCATCTTTCTTTGACATAAGTGTTCACTTGTTGGTACACCTATGTAACGAGGCACTTCTTTGCGGCCTAGTTAGATATCGGTGGATGTATCCGTTTGAAAGATTGATGAAAGTTTTCCATAATACACGATACATTGAAGGATCAATTGCAGAGGAATACATCACCGTGGAGTCATCAATATACACTCGGGAATATATGCTTGACTCCACCAGCGTGGATGACAACTATGAGTTCATCGATGAGGGTGGTCATGTGATGGGTAAACGAGTGAAATTAACGAGTTTGCAACATGAATAAGTAGCTCGCTATCTACTTGACACACATAAAGATGTTGAAGAATGGAAAAAGTAAGTTTAAATTATTTTAACTTTTACATTATTTTAATTTTTACATGATTAATTATGTAATACGTTCGCACGATCTATGCAAAAAATATGGAGCCTGTGAGAACAATAAAAGACAAAAAACAAAGGCACAATTAGACAACGAATTTAGGCTGTAGTTGTCACACCGGGTAATTATAATGAAAATGATTGTTATTAAATGTCACATTACAAGAAAGATTTACAACTAACCTAATTAATTTATCTATATTCTCAGCTCTTAAAGACGGGTGATGCGACATCAAAGCTTGCTCGTCTAGACACTAGACCCTTGTTCATGGCACAAGAGTACAAAAAGTATTGATTGAATGGTTACGTATTTAGTGCAAGGGTGTACGAGAAAAATACAAACGTACAAAACTCGAGCATTTCATACAAGGCTCTTACATTCTTTCGAGCGAGCGCGAAAGATAAAAACCTCGTTGAAGCTGAAATGACTTACTATGGTGTAATTCGAAATATATTTGAACTGGACTATGTAAACTTCAAAGAGGTTGTATTTAACTATGATTGGGTAAGATTTGAGGATAAAAATGCTTGTAAATTTGATCATGGCACTAATTTGATCATGGTTTACTTGTCCAAGTTGAAGAGCAACGAACACGTGAGCGATGAGCCATTTGTTTGTGCTTTTCAAAAGGTTAAGCACATGTTTTACTTGGTGTATATCAACAAAGATCCGTGGTCAATGGTCCTACATGCACTAAAGCGTCTAAACAGTAGTGTGGATGACTTGTCTGCACCTACCGAATATCAATCCATTTTTTATGATAACCAAAATTTGAAATAATTTTTTTATTTGTAATAAGTATTTAAATTATTTGTAATGACCAGTGGTTGTATTATTCTAGTGTTTTATTATTATCGGACGACAATTTAATGCTTTTTATTCATTTGTACTTGATCATTTTAATGCTTGTAATAACCAAGTGAATATGTTAATTAGAATTTTAATCAATTTAAGTATTAATTCAAAGTCCATTACCCGAGAGTGCGTGTGCGTGTGGAAGGGGGGGGAGGGAGGAGGGTAGTGTGCGTGTGTGTAAATTGAAATTGGTATTGGTATAAATAGAAATTTATATAAATTGATATTTGTATTGGTATTGGTATGTATTGTTATTATCGGATTTGAGCATTAATTCAAAGTCCATATACATATTTGTACTAATAATAATAATTTTTGTACAAAATAACTTCATCCGGACGTGGTAGCGAAGGAGATGAGGGATCCTCGGCCAGTAGGCCCCCTAAATGGGGTAAATTGGGGTCCGTCGTCGAGAACAAGACGACATTAATGGCTAGAGCGCTAGATTTGTTGAAGGCGATCGTTGGCCCGGGGTACACTGATTGGAGGGGCATGCCTATTGACCTCAAATTGAACATTCGGGGGGGCACTAGAGGTGGTGTATTTATATTTATATTTATAAGCAACTAACACTTACTTTCTTTTTTATTTGTATTTGTTCGACATGAACAATTTGTCCTGCCCGCATATCTCCGCGACTCCACATTGGAGCAATTGAGGGATCAATATAAGACGTAGAAGAAGAATTTGGGGGCACGGCACTTTGGGAAGACCCGTGAGTCCATTCTGAGACTACGTGACACTGTCCCCCTGAAGGAGCCGATCTCATTGGCACAGTGGCAAAAGTATATCGACAATGAGACCAATGTGTGACAATTGGCATCTCGCCAATCGGGGAGGGACAACCAGGCAAAAAAGTTGGACGTGCACTACTCCGGACGAACGTCTTACGCCGAGGTGGAGCACAGGATGGTAAGTTTTTTTTTTTTTTATTTTACTTATTCTAATTTAGCATTACTTTGCGTTACTTACTAATTTTGTATTATTTTATTTCAGGACA
This sequence comes from Sambucus nigra, assembly GCA_949130495.1. Taxonomy (NCBI): domain Eukaryota; kingdom Viridiplantae; phylum Streptophyta; class Magnoliopsida; order Dipsacales; family Adoxaceae; genus Sambucus; species Sambucus nigra. Next base: position 419,832,606 of record OX422219.1, read on the forward strand.
CGGGGAGTCGCTCTGGGGGTAGGCCACATAGGTTCGAAGCCTATGTGACAATTTAGGTGAAAAAGGGCAAGGACAAGGAGGTGGCCCCGAGCGTCGCAACCACCATTGTAAGCTATAAATGTTTAGTTTTTTTAATTATGTAATAATTTTTTTATTTACTTAATTAACTAATCGTGTACTTTTTGTTTTTTCAAGCAAAGCTTAAGGAAGTGCTTGACTCGCAGTCTGATGTCGATAAAGCATCTTTGACTACGGATGCACTCAGCCAAGTGCTCGGGCAGAATAGCAAGGGGAGGACTAGGGGGTGGGCTCGCGGGTGGGGAAGTCTAAGATCGTCGAGACGAGAAACAACGGATTGACACATAAGGTGGACACCCACGACGATAAGCTATCAAGGTTGGAGGCGATGGTCCTAGATATCTACGCCTTCATGAAGCGTTAGTGGGGCAAGGGCAAGGGCAATGGCAAGGGGAATGAGAAGGAGGTCGAGGTAGACGAGGACGAGGACAACACTACTTCATCGTAGATACGCACGGACTCGGCACCATATGATTATCCATTTCCCATCGTGACCCCCGACGAGCGGCCTCTGTTAACAATCAGTTAGTTGAGAGTGTTCCTACTAGACATATATTATGGGGAGTCAATAGCGAGGGGGTTAAGGGATCCGAGCTTCCTACTGGGTAGGCTGGTTCATGGACCTCCCCTCCAAGATATTGAGGCAAGAGTGTGCGTCACACATGTGGTGAAGGGAAAGAAGAACTAACCTTTGTGGTTACGCGGACAATACGGCGTTCAGCATATTATGGGGTGTCTCAATTCATATGTTGTGTGGCCTTCCTCCCTCCACCGACCTGCTCCTTCTTCTTGACATTATTTCTATCTTTTTATTTGGATATTGGATTGTATTTGTATTTTTTTTAATTTTGGTACATGTTGGTTTGGATATGGATATTTGCATTTCTATTTTATTTGGATATGGATTATATATGCCATGATTTGGTATATTATTTCTATTTTATTTGGATATATGTTATTTGGATAGGTACAATTTTGCTATAACAGGTACAACTATACTTCTGGGCAGTGGCAGTGGCCATACTGTCCAACAGTTTTTTTTTAATTCTGCCCAAAATTGTCATGGTCAAAAACCCTAACAAGTCTGTGACAAAGAAATTTGTCACACACTTGCCAGGATTTTTGGCCGTGATAATTTTTTTTGCTTTGTCACGGCCTTTGACCATGAAAAAAACTTGTCAAGGTCAAAGACCGTGACAAGTCTAATGAACTTGTCACGGCCTTTGATCGTAATAAGTCCGTGACAAAGAAGTTGTCACCCCCAGACATGTCACAGTCAAAGACCTTGAAAAGTTGGACTTGTCACGGCCAAATACCTTCACAAGTCAGCTGTTTTGGTGTAGTGAAGTAGAGGAAGTCAAATAAGAAGTCGAATCAGTCCTTAGTTTTGAAGGATGTGAGGGCAGTGTTGAATGCATTGATGAGCGATTAGGTTGGGCTTTGGTTTTTATCCTTTCTTTGGATTGTATATATTTCTTGCACTTTGTAGATCTTTGATGACTGGTCTTTATTTGGGAATAGGTGACGTTTTACCCCTGGCGTCTGTCCATGAGGGATGCAAGGGTTATGTGCATGCATGCCCGGATGCAAAGGTTATTAACGCATGAGTTCAGGCACGTCTGGTACGTGGGGGAAAGGTTAGTGAGGCAGGTGATGGAGGGTGTGGTATAGGTCCCACCGTCAGCGCCCCCTGAGTTCATGAGACCGGTGAAGGAGATGTCGGAGAGGCGAAAGCGGTAGTGATGGAGGGCGAGCTCTATATGATTTATACGGACACGACGACGAGATACGATTATTTAGACTTCTCAACCAGCTTCCTCCACTAGCAGCACGATCAAGGAAGGGTACTAATGCACTAGTGGCTTCAACTTATAGCTCAAAGGGTGGCGCAGCGACGACAAAGTAGGACGCTCCTGTTCAGAATATCTCCATTCCTTCTTACCACATTCGGGTGGGTGGTGGCGATTTTGTCTCGGTTCCTCATCATCCTCAGGCGGAGATAGATGGTTTTGCAGGTCTTCCTGTGGAGGTTCTCCAGAGAGAGTTATGACTTCCATTTCTGTTTCGCACTTCTGATTTTGATTCTCTTGTTTTATTACTGACTTGCTTGCTTTTACTGGACTGGTTATTTTATAGACTGTTCGTGTATCGACATTGTCGCTGTGGGACATTTGAGATTGGATGGCTTCGGTGTTCGATCATGTGAGGAAAATGGCCAGGTCTTGCATGGTGCCACCGATTACTTCTGAGGAGAGCTTTGGTTCTAGAAGTGGGGGATCTACCGTTCATCGTCGGGGAAACACGTTCGCTTGTAAGGACATAATTTACATCGTCATGATTTTACATTGAGCATGTCGTATACCGTTATAACTTTCAAAGAAAGTTCACGATCATTTGTTCAAGACAACAGATCCGAATATCAAGTTTCTTCAATAACGGACATCTACGAGATTGCTTTTGGTAAGGAATGTGTTTAAGTTTCGAAAATATTTTACGATTGTATTGGGAGATTTTTTGAAACTGTTTTTTTATCAAAATGAGATTTTTTTCTATGTCAAAATAATTTTTGGAAGACCAGCAGGCGAGCTTTATAAAATAATATTTTTTTCGCTTAGGTCATTCGAACGACAAAGCCATGTCTTTCAAACGACATTGACAAGTCGTTCAAACGACCCCTTCTAACGACATCCCATATCGTTTGATAAGTCGCAAGATAGGTCGTTCATTTGTTGCATCAAATGACCCTACACTGTTTTGTTTTTTAACAGGTCGTATCTTACATCATTTAAACGACATCCATGAAGTCGTTCGAACGACAGCGTCGCCTCAAAGAAATTTGCTTTTTTTATAAATACATGTTTTGTGAGACCTTTTCATTCAAGACTTTTGCCAAACGAAAACTACAAATCTGCAGAATTTTAGTCTTCACTTTTAGGGAACAAAACTTTATTTTTTATTCACAAAATGATCCCATATACTTTGGTGAATTGTTTTGGAACCCAAATCACATCTTTGTTGAAGTTTCTCTTGTAGAGAAAGATATCTCTCTTGTTGGATTGATAGTTCTTGCGGGGCATATTTGTTGAAGATTGCGGTCACTGGGGATACTTAAGGGTATTCACTGCTGAATGAGGAGTTAGGGTTCTTGAGGTTCTCGAAGGAATCTTTGTTGGTTCTAGGTTGGGTCTATGTGGATTTTTTGCGCGAAATTCATTGTTGATTTCTGTGTAATTGTATGTTGGGATTTACAGTATATAGTGAGATAAAATATTTGCCCTTTGGGGGGATTTTTTCTGAATTTGATTATACCTTGATTTGTGTTTGGAAGTTTAATTTATTCACTTAAATGCATGTTTAGGGTTTAATTATATTGGATTAAAGATTGACTCTAATTAAATAAGTTTTAATATTGAAAATTTGCAAATCCCATAAATAATTGGTATCACGCATCCTCATCGCTGAGGTGGTTGATGCGAGGTTTTTTAGTTAATAGGGATTTTGGAAATCCCGAGTTGAGTTCTGATTTCTTTTGGTCTTTTTCTTCTTTTTTTATTTTCTTATTCTCTCTGTACCCGAAAAATGTAACCATACCGACGAATATATACAAAATGCATTTTCATTATTTTTTATTTATCTTGGGTTAAATGACTTATTCTATATAAACTTTAATTTTCTGCTGAGGTTTTTATTTGTTGCAAAGGTAAGTAGAAAAACAAAAGAAATACTCAGATACTCTTGCAAATAGGTTCTTTTTCACAAAGAATAGTATTTATTTGGAAGGATGTATGCAAGAGGGGAAGGTAGAAAATTTTCAAAAAAAGGAGGATATCGATCGGCATACCCTTTGGTATGCTTGTTAGCACACTGGTCCAGTCCAAATCACTTCTCTAGCCTTTATTGTACTTCTTCTGCACGTACTTAAGAGCAATAGTCAATACAGCAGGTTAAGCCTTTTGTTTTTTGTGTGTTCTTTTGGGTATAAAAAGGGGATTGGAAAGGAGTTTTATCACCACACTTCAATTTCCTCTCTATTTTCCACGTCTTCTTCTCTTCTTGAGATGGCAGTTCCCATGATCGAATTGCAGCTTACCTTGAGGGTTTGCAGGGGTATGTAGATGTTGTCTTTGCTGGTGAGGTAGAATGGTAGATCACATGAGGAGCACTATCGGTTACGTTTTCATAGTAGGTACTACTGCAGTCAGTTAGGTATCGCAGCTATAAAAGATAGTCATTTTATCCACTACATAGGCAGAATATATAGTTGTGGCAGAAGCCAGCGAGGAGATGATTTGGTTACAAGGATTCTTAGCAAAGTTGGGATTCAAACAGGTGAAGAATGTTTTGTACAGCGACAGTCTGAGACTCCGAGTGCTATACATCTGACGAAGAATTCAGAATTTCATTTGAGGACCAAGCGCATCAGACTACGTTATCATTTCGCTAGATCACTTTTAAATGATGGGGTGTTAACACTTGAGAAGATCCAGGGAAGTAAGAATCCAGCGAACGTGTTAACCAAAACAGCTACTACAGATAAACTGAAGTTGTGCTCAACTTCAGTGGATCTTCAACAGTAGAAGACATGCAAGTCTCACACCGAGAGTTTACTAATTGATGAAAGTTTTTTCTTGTGGCATTAATCTCCAAGTGGGAGATTGTTAAAGTATGGCGCCTAAGCCACAATTATTGACTCACTGTAGCAATTGTGAGCTCAGCTATAGGCTTTTAGAAGCTTTTAGCAAATGGGTTGACGATGGTTGATGATTTTGTTCCCCAAAACCTGGCCCTATAAATTGGCAATGGAAGCGATAAATAAGACACACCAACACAAATATTGAAATGTGTAAACATACAAGAGAGTGAGATATATCAGAATGTGTAGTAGGCAATGTTAGCCTCCACAAAAATTAGTGAGTAGTGCTAATGATACACAGTGTAAGCCTAAAAATACTAAAAATACAGAGTTGGTATTTTTAGAGTGGGTGATACACTGTGTGTTTTGTAAATATCATCATTATTAGTAAAAAGAGAGAGTGAGCCATGGATGTAGCCAAATTGGTGAACCACATAAATTTCTTGTGTTCTGTGTCTATTATTATTTTTGTATTATTTTCTTGACCCATTAAATGCCAAGGTCCTACCAAAATTATGGGCGGAATTTAGCTGCTATATATATATATATATTAAAAAATAAAAAATAATTCATAAACCGCACTATGTATAAAATTTTACAAAATACCCGCGCATCGTGCGTGGTTGAAAACTAGAAACAATATTGTTGGCCATCTATTGTAAGTTTAGAAAGGCAATCAACAACTATCTTTGGCCTCCAAAGGGAGAGAATTTGAGGAGGTTAGAACTATTGAGGAGAATTTTGAGGACATGGCAGTCGCACACTGCATAAAGACTTGCACCAGCATCTCACTGAAACCTAATTTAAGTGAATTTTTCAAGGAAACATTATTCAATCCTATCATATGCCTTATTCATGTCAACTTTTAAGGCCATAAGGCTGTCTTTCCTCTTCTCTTTCTCAGGTCTCCCACCAGCCAATGCACTCTAATTAGGAGAAATGAGATTGATGATAGGTTGCATTCTACAACCAATATCCTTGCGATCAGTTCATAAATATTTTGAAGACTAAAAAGCAAAAATGGGATATATTTTGAGGAGACTTTACTTTAAGAATGAGCACCGAAGTAGATCCATTGATTTGATTCAGCAAAAATCTATTTATAAAGAAGTAGTTTACAACTTCAATAAATCACAATTAAGATCCCATCGGGGCTGGGGCTATAAAGCCCCAGGACTGAACACTTCCTTCTCAACCATGAGCCCAAACCAAAAAGGCAAGTCATTTTGTTGGTAACAAAATGGTCTATAGAATCAAAACGCCACATCATAATCAGAAATACTTTGGGAAGAAAACAAATTAACGATATGGCCCATAGCATCAAACCTGAATGGGCTATTCTTTTCTTTCAGCTTTGGATAATAGCCCAGAAATATTAGACATTGACAAGATCCAAAAGGGGGAGGTTAGTGATTGTTGCATTTAGATAGGTTAATCTCCACCCAACGTGTAGAACAACTTTATATACTCTCTCTCTCACACACATGGGCTTCCCTTTCTCTCCTGTTGCACCAAGTGAAAGAGCAGCTTTCTAAATCATTACCCCACATTTGTTCACAGAGTTTATGAAGTTTCAAAATTTGCAAGTAACTCCGTTTTTGAGGCCCCATAAATAATGTCATTAAAATCTCCAAGGCAGGCCCATGGCATCTCAACCAGCTGCTGTTAAAAATCAATGTGTCTGGGCTATCCTATTTTTGGAAGTGTGGATTCCACACAGAAGATCTCGTCCAATGATACCCGCAAAATCTTCAAATTATTGTGATAACTATAAATTCTAAAATTGTAGCTCTCTTCCACAAAAACAAATAAATCAAAATGCATCTTCACTTTCAAAAATATCATTTGCTTCTAAGGTACTATAAGCCATGAACAATGTTGCCACCCACCTGCATTGGGTACACTAATAAATGAAATTTAATTACTGACAAATTAGCCATGCACTACTTGTGTATTGCTATTGCATTATTAAGTGGACCCCAAATGCTTGATGAGCTAAACATATTGGTTCCCAGCTTAGGTCAGCGCCTGAAGACATTTTGATTCTTTAGTAAATTAAAAATGCTACCACCGGTCCCACTTAGTCTCATTTATTGTAACTCATTGCAAGCTGTTGTCTTATTATGTATGGATTATTGGACCATGCTTCTATGTATATAATCAATCATCCCATTGTGGATTGCCCAAGGGACACATTAAAACTAGGTGGTGCTGGGAACACAAATCTTCAAGAGCTTTTACTGTTAAGACTTGCCCAACTCCTCAACAGTTTTTACACTACGGTCTTCATTTAGAGGGTGGGCATGGTAAGGTATTCCTCATCAGCCATAATATTGAGTCATGTTGGTTACCTAAGAATTCAAATAGGATCTCCTCCACTGTAGTTATTTCTCCAGAAATACTCAATCTTCAATAAAGTAAACAATTGCTTCAATTCTTCATTCAGAAAAGAGGTCAGCTTATCAAGTGTTAACTACCAGGATGTTCCAGCAGAGAGGTGTGGAGCGAAAGCGTAGAGGAAGTTTTCAATTGGAGTGGGAACACATTACCCATGAAAAAAAATGAGATAGGAATCGTAAAATCAAATTTTTGAGGAAAAAATTGCGACGTATTACGTTGAAGATAAGTCAACAAAACCTATTAACATATTTGACCATTAGAAATGGACTTGGCGTGTTAATCTTTTTTATTTACTAATTTATTAGGGCCAGTTTGATTGCACAAATTGTTTGATTATGTAAATTGGTTCATTGTGAATTAGTGAATTATAAATGACTGAATTTGAAATGAGTTAAATCTAATTTTACACGATGTTTTGTAATTTGAAATTGATGTTAAGGTTCTATGAAAAAAAGGTAAAAAGATATCGAGAGACAGAGGGGGAAGGAAAATAGAGAGGGGGAGAGGGAGAAGGGACATGCACTTTTATGTGACTCATATTTCAAATGGATTCATTTCACGTTTTTTGTGAAATGATCCAATTTCAGATTTTGCATATGAGCTAAAATAGGACAATTAATGAATCCCTTCATTAATGAAACCAAACACAATTAATGGATCAATTTGTAAATTGATCAATTTATTAATGATCCAATTTACAATTTTAGGACAACCAAACGGAACCTAACTGATTATGGGTGGTCATCTGAAGTTTCTTTTGCCCAGCACATTGCTTTGATTTAAGTTTTTAAAACACTCTAGAAATAGGAACAAAATTGTACCTCACTTTTACATCCAAATTTCGTCCTGAACATAAATGTTTTGTATTGGATTGAGATTTAATAACAAGTCAAATTGTATTGTAAGCCCTGAGAAGATTTATTGTAATAATCAGTGTATTTGTGATATGTCAGCTAAGCAAAAAAAATGAGTCTGGAACCAAGAGTCAGCCTAGAAATTACCTAGCGTCTCTTTTCAACTGCAGTTTCTGAAAAAGGAAAACAAACTACACTATTTTTAATGGAACCACACAAGCGCACACAGGCATTTAATGGCGAAAGTGCCCTTCTAGGGTGCTTTTAGTGACAAATTGATAATTTTTACAACATTTATCATGACAAATGAGGAATCTTTCTCATTTTTCAGATTTTAGGCACAATTGATAGCACTTATTTGTCCTGAAAAATAATTTCAACTTACACTAAGGTACTAACACCTAAAGCACAAAAATTTGATTTATCATGGAATTCAATTATTTGGTAGTGGGGTTGGAGTGGTTAAGAATTGAATTCCAGGAAACCAATGACTTTGAAATTAATTCCACCTCCTATCAAATAGGGCCTTGATGTTTTGGCATAAGTTCAGTTTTTTTTTGCAAAAACTACATAGTTCGAGGGAAGTTTCGCACTTTACCCTGCATAAAAGAAGACAATGTAATGAAACTAATGTCAAGCTAGCGTGTTTCAAATGCACGTTGACAATTGCGGCAATCGCTTTTTCCAGTGTCCTTCCAACCCAAAACTATATAAATTACAATTAAATGCTTAATGAAGAAAAAGAATGATACTATTTTTTACTTTATAGCCAAGCCTCCTCGATTTCCTATTAGAATCTTTGGATATGTTAACCGCAGGAACATCCTCCTATTTCTCTTCGCCAATCTTGAAAAAAGTATAGGACAGGATCAAGTTGTTGATACCATCCATTCTAGGATCTGTTTCGAACTCAGGGTCTATATAAAAGAACACCTACAAGTTCAAGTAGTCAAATTCGCCTGTCACAGAATTGCTCTACCTGCTAGGTTCACGGGTAAAGTATTCACCTACGTGAAAGTAAAATAGTGAAAAATATCTTCACATCTTGGGAGTTAAAAACCAATGCTTGTCTTGATCTTTAATAGTGATGTATATACCACTAAAATCAATTTTATCCATAGGCATAAGCAAGGATAAAAAAGGAATACCTAAAATCACGGACAAGATAAATAATAGAATTGACATTTTATTTCATAAAAAGTAGCCTGTTCAAAAGAGAGTAAAATTTTTACAAATGTCCAAAAATATGAGCAAATAAAGTATATAAAATTATTTGTTGTGACAAGTCGCTTATTATCAAAAAGGTACTAGACAAACATATTCCATTATTGCAAATATAAACTTTAGTGAGTTTATACTGAGTATGCATATTATCACCACAAGCATTAATAGTCTCAATAATGATAGTGGTTTTTCTCAGACTTTAGCAGTTCATATCTGCACCGCTATCAACAAGCGCAACAATGTTATTTAATGTATATTCATTATTAATAACAAGGTTAATAAATATGTACCATTTTTTATTTGGTACACTATTAATAATACTCAAATAATCAGCTATTCTTCAACATTTGAAGTTTCAGGATTAGAATGGTGCAACTCATTCTTGAGACTATTAATCTCAATTTGCATATTATGTTGTTGATCTTTCAACTGTCTTAATTTAATCTTAAGAAGATTAACTTCATGTTTTAGATCTGCTAAATTTGCAGGTTTAGAAAATTTTAGTCTATTTACTATTCGGTTAAATACTTCTTTAAGACGTCCAACCAAAAATTATTTATAATACCAACTCGTATAATTTTCGTAGCAAATATGCTATAAAAACAATGAAACAGACAATAAGTCTAGATGAGCAAGATAAATCTATTGAACGTTTTAAATTTGAAGATCTTAAAGATCACATAAAGGATAAGAATTATCATTTTATCCACATAGGTTTAATACAAATTGCGTTTAAGGAGAATTTTACCAAAAAGGGAAGGATCGATGTAAAACAGAAACAGACTAAATATTTATTTAAAGCGGAAATATAAAACTTACAAACTTATGCCGGAGTCATACACAAACCGAGAGAGAATTTTAGGTAAGAGTGAGGGAGGGGTGTATAAGTCTGTGAACATTAGACCATTCCAATTTATACAGAAAATATCGGAATAAATAATTCCGGAGAAAGCGACCAGTGGATCCCCCCGCAATTGGAGTTGGCTGAGTTGATTGTCGTGTAGCGTCAGCTGAAAGCGACAATGGGTCCTACCACAAAGACTAAAGCAGACATAAAATTGACATTTTGCGTCAGCGAGTCAAAAGTAATGGGGCCAGGTGGGCCATAGCACGTTAAATTGCCATAATTGTCAAGTCAGATCATCAAGTGGGAAATTTTCACTAACATCCCTATTGGGAAAAGCTGAATCCAGTGAAGTAAAGAAAGCCGCCATAGTAGGTTATGTGGGGATCTCAGTGTTAAACATATCACTAGTAATATCATCATCTTCAGGGTTCTGTGATTCACCCGCAAGGCAAAAGAATGGATTATCTTCCATATTTTAAGTTGATGTCATGGATGCGTCATCAACGGTAGCAGATGCTTCCTTCATCCTAGGTAGAAATGTAAGTATTTTCTTCCTTGACTTCATCCTCAATACATTTCATACACTTCTTTTATCCCCGCTAATCTTTCTAAAATTTAAATAATTCTAAAACTATCTCTTCAATTAAGGAGAGTTTAAAGACTTAGACGTCACAGTAGGAAGAATCTCTTACTCCGATGGAGAAAATATCCCCCGGTGTTAATCCAATAAAGGATTTAAAATTCATAATTAAAAAACAGTTCCCACAGACTACGGAATAGGACCTTCTTCAGAGGGTTATGGATCATAGGAAAAACCAATTTACGGCGGCTTTTACCACAACTTATTCTGAGGACAAAAATCATATCCCTTTACCTTCGGATGATGATGCATCCATGGCATCAGCTAAAATTATGGAAGATAATCCATTCTTTTGCCTTGCGGATGAATCACAGAAGATGATGATATCACCAATAGATCCCCACAGAACCTACTATGACGACTTTCTTTGCTTCACTGGATTCAGCTTTTCCCAAGAGGAATGTTAGTGAAAATTTCCCACTTGATGATTTGACTTGACAATAATGGCGATTTAACGCGCTATGGCCCACCTGGCCCCATTACTTTTGACTCGCCGATGCAAAATGGCAAAACGTCAATTTTACGTCTGCTTTAGTCTTTGTGGTAGGACCCACTGTCCCTTTGAGCCGATGCTACGCGACAACCAACTCAGCCAACTCCAATTGGGGGGGACTCACTGGTCGCTTTCTCCGGAATTATTTATTCCGATATTTTCTTTATAAATTGGAATGGTTTGATCCATGTTCACACACTTCTACACCTCTCCTTCTCTGACTTAAAATTCTCTCTCAGTTTGTATAAGATTCCGGCACTATTCCTGCATAAGTTTGCAAGTTCTATATTTCTGCTTTAAATAAATATGTAGTCTCTTTTTGTTTTATGTCGATCCTCCACTTGTTGGTAAAATTCTCCTTAATTGAAGAAATGGTTTCAGAATTATTAATTCCAATCCTCCAACGATAGTAAAATATTCTTTACAGAAGAGAAACCTTTAATTGATTCACTCTGCATTGCAAATCCCACTTCCAAATCCATGGGATACTATCTACCTCTCTCTCTCTCTCTTACTTAAAATTCTCTCTCTGTTTGTATAAGACTCCGGCACTATTCCGGTATAAGTTTGTAAGTTTTATATTTCCGCTTAAAATAAATATTTAGTTTGTTTCTGTTTTATATCGATCCTCCCCTTTTTGGTTTTCACATCTTGGGAGTTAAAAACCAATGCTTGTATAAACTGTAAAGAGCTGTATAATTTAGACAATATAATGAACAAAATTAAAATACTTCACCATTTTACTTTTCGCCTAATCAAATGTGGCCAAAATCAACACTGCTTGAATAAAGGAGAAGGCTACTTACAGGCATGTCGATTTGCTCTCCAGGAAGAAGCCGCTGCTCCTCAAAGCAAAAGCACTGTATTTTGTTGAAGTAAACTGCAGCCTGAGAAGTGTCACAAACTGTCATCACTTCCATTTTGCAAAATGATATAACTAAGAAAATATTGACTGATCATGTGAGTAATAGTTATATGACAATAATATTGAGAAGATGGGAAAAACTTGGAGATTGTTCTAAAATAAGTTAAGATTATGCATAAAGTTAAAAATTAAAATAAAGAAAGGGAAAAAAAATAAGAGGGGATGCTTACTTTTAGCCTCCCATTTAACATACGTTCAACCAAATTGTGTCGAACAACATGTGCTTCACCTACAGCTTTTTTTATCATCATTACCAAACCAAAACTTACAATCAGGCATTTAGCCCCAAGAACATAACTCTAATTAATCAATACTTCAAACTTAATCATCAACCCAGAACCAGTGGCATTACAAGAAATGATTGACTAATCAAGTAAGTAATAGTTATATTACAAGAATATTGAGAAGATGGGAAAATCTTGCGGACTATTTATTTTCAAAGAAAAAAAAAAGAGTTGAGATGATATATAAAGTTGAAATTTATTTTATTTTATTTTTGAACATTCACAGCGCGAAGATGCTTACTTTTATTGACTTACACGTCAATGGGCAAACAAAAGTAAGCACAAATTGGAAAGAATCTCTCTCTATTACTATGGGATGTTCCCAAATGGGGTCATGACAATACTATATATAGCCTAGGGGTGTGTGCATTATGGCACCACACCAAAAAAGGGAAAAAGGCACAAAAGAAAAGAACAACAATCTACACTATCCATTAATGAAATTTTGTTTACTATCAAAAAAAAATATTACTAATAGTGTAAATGGACCATAAAGATATAATACCCTCAAACAGGTAAAGGATCAAAATAGACCCCGGAGAGATACCCAACACATCGTTTAGCTCCCTCTAGCCATGATGGCACATCTATTACTCTCCATAAAAGCTAAATTATATCAATGTGGAGTTGCCACGTCAGCTTTGAAAAGCCATAATATCACTTGAAGGCTTTTCGGAAGGAGAGAGAAACCCAACCACCAAATCTAATCTTCACCGTCCATTTAAGTGCCTTAGATTAGATATGTAAAATCCATGCTTTCCCCTCAAACGACATCTCTCTCTCTCCCTCCCTCCCTATCAATACGGTATATTGTAACATTCTCTCTCTCTCTCTCTCCCTATCAAACTGTGGTGGCTCAAATCAGAGGTTACCCCACCTGTGATGGTGGGTAGTGATGGATTTTTAGCGGCATTTTATATATATATATATATATATATATATACACACACACAATGTGTGCTTGTGCGTGTGTAGAGAGATAGAGAGACCCGTATACATATAGGTGGTACCACTAATTGAAAATCTATGAAAAAACCATTTCGGTTTTGCGGGACTAAATTCCTAACTGAAGGATTGGAATAATTAATGATTACTTGACGATTGAAAACTATTACGTGCATTATTGTTTTTCTTTGAATTCTTCTTTAGAATATATGTCTCCATGCAATCTGTGGAATGTCCTTTAGTAATTGATTGAAAGCCTAACATTAGGTGTGAAAATCTCTCTAAAAGTTGGATCACTATTCCCCACGTTGAACGAACAGTTTTATGTGTTTTTTTTTACATAATCAATATATGTATAAACTTATCTCACGTGTTCTTTATGAGGTCCACTCCCTATTCGATAAAATGACGTACAAAAATGTAACTTAGATGGTGTTGGTTAATTCTTCCTCGGTGTATAATTTCTATTGTACATGTACATCGGCATCTTTACTGCCAAGGTTGTTGCTTTAAAATCAATTGAATTGTGATGATAATTTAGTCAAAGTGTTAGTAGTCATTTTTCCAAACAAAAGAAAACTGTTGTGACCCATTTTCATTTCGTTGGCATTTTTAAGCTTCTGTCATGGAGGAACGTATGTATCTATTCTTATGCTATTTACTGCAAATGATTCCACCTACGAGTGATTTCTGTATTGCTGATATTAATTCCTTTGTTTTTTTTTCTTCCTTTAAAGTTTCCTTTTGTTGTCTTTATTGCCTAAGTAATATCTTCTGTTTCGTTTAAATTTTTCGTAAAAAGAATGTACATAGAAGTTGTCAAATGAATCATCTTCTAATACCAAATAAGGCCCATTGTCCATGAGAGAATTCCTATTGGCGTATCAACCATACCCACCCCAGGTAGCTAAATATGAGGATGGTGTTGCCTCTCCAAAAATCTTGATGGATACTCTGGGGACGCTCCTCGCTACTATGGGAACCAAGTTCATGTGATTTTGCTCTCCCCCATTATCTACAAGTTAAATTGTGGACTTCATGAATCTAAAATCAAAATTCTGACTAAGATTTATATAGAGACTTACAATCTCTAACGTCTTTTTTAATATGATCATCTTTATTTGTTGACTATAAGAAATAAGATGCAATTTGTGTATGTTGAAATTTGTTGCATAAGTTTTTCATTTCCAAATTTAGACATTGTATATTTAAAAAACATGTTAAACTTCAAACCAAAGTATTTTCGAGCACTAAAATCATTGAATATATATTTTTTGAATTGCATTTGAGTGATTAAGTAATTGTTGTAATGTTCATATATCTAAGTGTACATGTAATGTCGGTGCATCGTACGGGTTGCAAACTAGTAATTATAATTATTTACAAGATTTGCCTGATCGTTTAAATAGTCAAGATTCCTCAGGTATGTAAGTGGGGTAAATGCAGATCTCTAAAGCATAGCATATTTATAATTCCCATATCCAAGGACATGCACCTTTTAAGTGTTTAAATTGCTTAGTCGGGGGAAATCCCCATACCAGATTTAAAAATCTCACAGGCCATCTCTTAAGTGCAATTGAGAAAATAAATCAACTGCACACACACAAAACAAAACGACGTAAGTGGTTTGGCTACGTGCCTACGTCCACTATGTAGGGGTGTCATTCTAATGTTTTTCATTGCAGAGAGAGTACAACTTGAAAGAATTTTTTTAAATTCAATTTTCAATGCCCGCCTATAGGGGGCGGGGCACTACCATTAATAGCAAAATGATAATTACATGTGTTGGTGTTCAACTTTCTCCTCCATGCTTATCCATGTTTGTAAGTTATCCTATGACTTCTTCCACTGAGATACGCAAGTGGTCAGGCGTGGGGCCTCTGGGCCGTCAAGATCCTTCGTGGGCCCAGCCCATTACAAGTTTAGGATCCCATAATTGCCCCAAGGCTTTAAGCTTTCAGAAGGCGTGGAGGCTTGAATGTTAGGGGTACTTCTGTCTTTCTTCAGGTACCATCATCTGGTGTGACGTTCTAAATCGCTACGGTAATTGTGTTGCAATAATGGGAGTGACTCTTTGGTTCTAGCGAACCCAATTCCCCCCTAAAAGTCTATACTACTTGGTTATCTCATCACTTTTCCTGCTCAATACTTGAAGGAGAGCAGCATCGTCACCGGTATTCAAGCTTTCTTCTCTCTGTAAGTTCTCCCTTTTAGCTTCCCACTTTCTTCCCTATTTGAACCCAATTTTGTCTTTATTTTTCATCTTTTCTTTGATCAAAAGGGGTTTATAAAATAAACTCTGAGACCATTGCAGGCATCATACGGCGGCTCATCCCTAACTACCGGTTGGCCTTGTAGATTCTTTCATTTAGGAGGACGACACATATTTGTTTTCTCAAATGGTTGCCAAGGCTTAACCTTCCCAACGAACCCCATTTTTCTCCATGTTCTCAAGCACTGGCAATTGTCGATTGTTCCATGCTCAGGGGTTCCCAATCTGTGGAGTTCGTTCACCACCTGAATGAAACCTAAGGCGTCTATTTAGGGATCAATGAAATATCCTCTACTACTATTCCCTAGTTTCCATGGAAGACGGCACCATAGTTGTTAAAATCGTCCGATTCGCGAGTCGAATCGTACGATACGATTCGATTCGGACACAAAACAATTCGAATCAGGATAAGAATCGCATGTCTAAAGAATCGCCCAAATCAGTTCTGAATCGTCCGATTCCAAATCGAACCGTGAATCGGGTTAAAAACGATTCGGGAAAAAGGTTTTTTTACTTTAACCGTAAATAGATTTTAACCCAAATAAAAAAAAACGCTGTTTCAACCTTAACCCATTCAAACCGCAACCGACCGGAGCAAACAAACCTTAATTCTTGCAAATCGAAGGCCGTTTTTTGGTTTTTTTCTGCAAAACGAAGGCCGGTATGTTTTCTTTCTTGTTTTTACGTCTTATTTTGCTCAATCGATAGCCGACCGAAGCAAACGATTTGATTTATTGCTTTCGTTTGCTTTATTTTTTTTTTTAGGCTACAAAACCATACGTTTTGATGTTTTTTTAGTTTTTTTTGTTATAAAACCAAAACGAAGGCTGCTATTTTGCTGTTATTTTTTTTGCTATTTTGTTTTTTTAAGGTTATTTTGCTGCTTTTTTTTTAAGTAAAACCATACGGGTTTTTTTTTATAGTTATTTTTACTGTTTTTTGAATTTTCATTTGCTGTTTTCTTTTTCTTTTTTTGCTTTTTTTTTTTTGCTGTATTTGCTTAAACCATCCATATGTATTTGCTTAAATTCTTTAGTTATAGTTTGAGTTGTTTATTAAATAAATTGATATTGATTTGTAGGTTGTTTGATCTTTGAAAATCAAGATAGTAAAGCCAAAACGATTAAGAACATGAGCTACGGTTAATTATTGTGCTATATTTTGGTATATTATCATGTGCTACGATTAGTTTTTTTGGTCATATTATGCTTAATTACCAATTCTATAGTGTCAAATCCCATTTACGTATGTTTTTTTTCATTTTTATCATTTGATTCCGATTCGACCGGTTCGATTCACGATTCGCGATTCAGGGGGTAAACGATTCACGATACGATTCACGATTTGACAACTATGAACGGCACATATTACGTGAAGTCCACATCCCTAGAGTTGTGCTTAGTTTTAAACCTTCCTCATTCAAACACAGACTACAGGAAGCATGTATTCATTTTCAAGAACTGGGACCCAATCCCAGAAGGGAGTGAACCTTATATTGGTCCACATGCCCAAGAGGACTAGATAATTATGCCATAGTTGTTGTATTTGCTGCTCTTTATATCTTTTTAATGTTGACGTCTTGGTTGATGAGTTATCTTCTTTTTCATTTTGCTGCTGAAAACAAGGAGAAGCGTTCTCATTCCACCAACAAACCGTCCTAGAAGAATGGGCCTATGAAAAAGCCCTCAACTAGCTCACTGGGAAGGACCCTTCATCATCTGCTCCGCCTACGCCCACCAATGGGCACAAGTGGAAGGAACCGCTGAGAGCTCTGAGCTGATCAACACCGTTGACCTCCCTAGAAGGGTAAGGACAAGGAGACATCGGCCTCCAAAAAATCGAAGCCGGCCAACACTGGGTTGAACTTGCCCCTGTTTACCAGGGACGTACAGGGGAGTTGGCAGATAGTTGGCTCAAACCTGCTACCAGTGTTCTACAAAAAGGTCTAGAATGTCAATTAATCCCCGGGTAGAAGGTAGAATGTGAGTGACCGCCTAAAGTAATGGCAACTCTGAAGAAGAAAAAAACTCAACTACAAAACGATGGTTGTAGTTGAGTCGTTAAAAAAGGAGATAAAACAAAATCCTCTCTCTCTCCCTCTCTCTCTCTCTCTCCTAAACCCTACTAGACGGTAGGCGCGGATGATGGGCGCCTAGTGTCTAGGCATGCCCAGGCGCCACCTAGTCATGCTAGGCATTTTTCCTTTTTATTTTCTTTTTAAAAACAACACCAAGTATACATTAAAGTATAAGATACAAACAATCTAACAATGATTTACATAACAATTCTTTGAAGCCCCATACTTCTAACATAACTAATAATCTTCCATACATAATAATTAAAGTTAAACCACGAAAGAATTAAAATATTGCACACAAAAATATTTTGTGCAACTGATATTTGATTCCTAAAACAAAGAATAGTATTATTACACAGAAAAAATAATGTTGTTTGGATACTAAAACAGAGTAACATTTTGATATATCTAGTATAATCATTTGGGTGAGTGTACGCGCGCGCGCGTGCACAGAGCTGCATTCACACATATGACATGCATGTATAAAGTAAATACTAATATGATATACACAAATTAAATGCGACGTAGTGTTTTGTATTTTGTATGTAGTACTGACCAATTTTTTTGAGAAAACGGTGAAGTATTTACTTGGCCTGCTTTTTTCCCACCTAACCCCTCTGCTCCTAGACACCACGGTGATATAGACCTCCCTCTCTCTCTCTCTCTCTCTCTCTCTCTCTCGGATATTATTAGTGAAGTCTCAAACTCGGTTTTTTCTCTAATTTATCATTTTTTTTACTTAAGTTGAGTTTGTATACCTGGTTTATTTGTGCATATATTGTGTTAATTCATTGTCTATTGTTATACTAAATGTGCTTATAAGTTTAGATTTATGATTTATGCAATGTTTTTAATGGGAGGCCAATAATATTTGTTTATGCCTAGACTTATTTTTGTTAGAATAAGACATCACCAGTACTTGAATAATTTTGTTTGGGGGTAGGCATATTAAAAAAATGTATTTTTAAAAAAAAGTACGTATAGAAGGCCGATTAATCCCCACCTAGTCGTCTAGGCGCTCAAAGGCCTTCGGCAGCCCGATGACCGCCAAGTGTTTTTTAGAAGATTGCCTACTACAGCCAAGGGCAAGCTTATCACGGCTGAATCGTTGGTCGTGTCTACTCCAGAGGTGGTTGCCTTCTCCGAAAGAACATGCCCACAGTCCCAAACTCATCTCCAAGCAATGTTTAAAAAGGCATGAGGCGGAGGCGAGGCGTAAGCCTCGAGGCGCATTGATGCGTAAGCCTCAAATTTAAAAATTAAAATCAATAAAATATATAAAAACAATTTCAATAAATCACAAAAATAATGTAACACAACATTTTTCATCAAAAAGATTCATATTAATATCACAAATACTAAAATAGGTCCTATATCACCAAGAGAAATTACTGTATCATCATGAAATAATTAATTATTAAGTATATGTTGTTGATTAATAATTGTGTACCAAAAAATAATCATATATATAATTTATTGATTAGTATGTACATATAATCAGTTTACAAATATATCAATTACATAAATATTAATCAGTATATTAATTTAAATTGATAAATATATTCCTACGTCATCATAAAGTAATTATTTATTTATTTTATATTGATCGATAATTTTGTACGAAAAAACTATATGAAAATATTTTGATCAATTCCATAATGAAATTAGTACATATACATCTATACTTATTCAAAGTTTAGATTGAATAAATGTAAAGGAATGTCCAAAAACTAATTGATTAGTAGCATAAATTTAACAAAATTGGTATATACCAATTGTTTATATATATATATATAGGGAGAGGTTCACAAGTGAACCTAAAAGATGAACTTTTAATGAACCTTAACAAAATAACACCTAACAACTCATTAATTTTAATTTTTATACTGTAATTGGTCCGCGCCAGCGGCAACGAACACGCGTGTCGATCGATCCTCCCCACCCACCACCATCACCATGGCAGCCCTTATGGCAGCAGGCTGCCATGGGGGGGGGGGGGGGGGGGGATCGATCAACACACGTATCCATTGTCACTGGCGCGAACCAATTACAACATAGGAATTAAAATTAATTAATTGTTAAGTATTTTTTTGTTAAGGTTCATTAAAAAGTTCATCTTTTAGGTTCACTTGTGAACCTCTCCCTATGTGTGTGTGTGTGTGTGTGTGTGAAAATAACCGAAAAACAGAGTTCGTGACAGAAGAATAAAATATTTTTTCTGTGCCTCAATGAGGCGAGGCGTTGAGGCGTAAGCCTTTTTTTGGCCTTTAAGGCTTAACCCTCAAGGCGACTTTTCCTCGCCTCGCCTCGAGTGATTTTTTAAACATTGCCTCCAAGAGGTTGGCCTTTCATGCCGCTCAAGCCTTTGCTATTAAAATACTACCCATGCCAATTGCTAACGAGATGTGGCTCATTCTTGAGAAATATCTTCAAGTCTAGCCCTAGAGAAAACGGAATGAAATGAAATCGTCTCATAAAACTGGATTCATTAAATTCATGTCAAATGGAATGAGTGTTGTTCCTAAAGTTCTCTTTGAATCTCTTTTACTTCATTCTCAAGGGCATAATTGTCACTAAGTACATGTTAATTTAAAATGACCAAAATTTCCTAAAATAAGATAAATTCACTGTATATTAAAGCAATTTCTTTCAAAAAAAGTTTAAAGATAACGAATTTCTAATTCATCGTCCTTAATCCCTCCTTAAAATTATTATCTCACGATAAGACAGCACAATGGCAAAGTAGCTATTGGCTACAAGATGCTTGTTCATAGACTCAAGTTTTAAACTTGGAGAAATTTGGACTAAAGAAATAATTAACAAAATCGGAAAGAAAATTTGAACTGAGACTTTTTTTTTAACTAAGAACTCCGCATGTGTCGTGCTTAACTTCTTATATTTTTTTTTTTGGACACTGTCGGTCTCAAACCCGGATAAAGGGGGAGGGTTACGTTAGGTAGCTCACAACCAGCGTAAAACTTTGTCAGATCCTTACAAACATGAATCCTATGAATAGACGTGCTAATACTAAGGCATTCCTTAAGCGATGCGTATAGGCAAGGGGCATTACACCTGCCACCGGGTGTCTCAAAAAATAGGCAAGGGGTGTCGCATTGACGACCGGGTACAATGAGAAATGGGTAAGGGTTCCTGCAACAATCTGGATGTGTGCGGAAAAGAAGCTAGTTCAGGATAGTAGACTTAAGTTAGCGACTTGGAACATAGAGAGTATAACAAGGAAAGGGATGAAGTTAATGGATACCATGTTAAGAAGAAAAGTTAACATATCTTGTTTATAAGAAACTAAATGGGTCAGTAAGAAAGCTAGAGAAATAGAAAATACAGGATTTAAATTATATTATATAGGAAAACATAGAATTAGGATAAGAGTTGGAATAATAGTAAATAAGAACCTTAAGGATGGTATCGTAACCGTTATTAGGAAAGGTGATAGACTCATACTTGTAAAATTGGTATTAGGTGAAAATATAATCAATATTGTTAGTGCTTATGCACCCCAAGTAGGATTAAATGAGCACACTAAAGTACAATTTTGGGAACAAATGGATGAACTAATTCGAGAAATACCCATAGGCGAGAAAATCTATATAGGGGGAGATTTTAACGGCCATGTAGAAGAAGATCGTGTAGGATATGAAATAGTGCATGGAGGACATAGTTTTGGAGATAGGAACGACGGTGGAGAGTATACCTTAAATTTTACGATGGCTTATGATTTTGTACTCGTAAATGCATATTTCAAAAAGAGGCTTGAACACTTGATAACTTATAAAAGTGGAATGCATAAGAGCCAAATAGACTCTTTCATTACTAGGAAAGGAAACCGATTAACATGTAAAGACTGTAAGGTTGTAAGGTTATCCTCAGAGAAAGCTCAACCTCACACCATAGGATAATAGTGTTGGATATAAATATTAAAAATCAATCGCGAGTACGAAAAGAGAAAGATTAACCCACGAACTAGGTGGTGGAACTTAAAAAGAGAGAAATTAGAACTATTTAAAGATAAAATATTAAATGAAGCGTCGTGGAATACCGAAGATGAGACTAACATAACGTGAAATAAGATGGCAACATGCATTAGGAAAATTCTTGGAGAATCAAAAGGCAGAGGGACGCTTAGTGGTGGAATGAAGAAGTACAAAATATATTAAAAATAAAAATGGAGTGCTTTAAAACATGGCAAACAACTAGAAACGAAGAAAATTTTGAGAAATATAAATAGGCTAAAAAGAAAGTTAGGAAAATGGTAAGAGATGCTATATTAAAAGCGTATGATGATCTTTATACAAAATTAGGAACACAAGAAGGGGAAAAAGTAATTATACGTTTGCCAAACTTAGGGGTAGAAAAATAAAAGATGTTAATAACTTTAAGTGTATTAAAAGTGATGATTCGAGAGTCCTAGTCAAGGATGATGAAATTATGGAACGATGGAAAAACTACTTCGAGAGGTTATTGAATGGAGATAATGGGAGTAGATTAGATATAGAGGAACTTAGGAAGACTCGAGAAAATATCTTTTTTCGCAGAATTAGGACAACAGAGGATAGGATTGTTCTAAAATGAAAACAGGGAGGGCTTAGGGAGCAGATGGTATCCTTATTGAGGTTTGGAAGTGCTTAGGGCAGATAGGAGTGTCTTGGCTTACAAAATTATTTAATAAAATTATAATGACTAATAGGATGCCCGATGAATGGAGAATTCAAATTATCGTGGTATTATGTTAACGAGTCATAAAATGAAACTTTGAGAGAAAGTGATTGAAAACAACAGTATTTGAGAATCAATTTGGGTTTATACTTGGAAGGTCAACAATGGAAGCAATTTATTTATTGAGGAGATTAATGAAGAGGTATAGGGAGAAAAAAAAGGACAATCATATGATTTTTATAGATTTGGAGAAAGCATATGATAGGATACTAAGAGACATAGTATGGTGGGTTCCACATAAAAAAAGAGTAACTTGTAGATATATTAATGTGATCAAGGATATGTATAATGGGCCCATGACTATGGTAAGAACGTCACCTGGAGAAAGTAGTGAATTCCCAATTATGGTAGGTCAATTACTGTAGGTTTGCACCAAGGTTCAGCACTAAGTCCTTATCTCTTTACTCTTGTTATGGATGAGTTGATTTGACAAATAAAAAAATGAGGTGTCGTGGTGTATGCTATTTGCAGAAAATATTATTGTAGTGGATGAGACTAAGACGGGGATTAATGCTTGATTGGAGTTGTGGTGAGAAACTGTATAGACAAGAGGATTTAAAATAAGCAGGACTAAAACTATATATGTGGAGTGCAATTTTAGTAGTAATAGGAAGACAAACGGGGATATTATGAAATTAGAGGAAATGATCATTTTCGTTATTTAGGCTTGATTATCCAAAAAGATGGAGATATTAGTGATAATGTTACTCATAGGATTAAAGCAGGTTGGGTTAAAGTGAAGAAGTGCTATCGACGCATTGTGTGATAGGCATATACTTTTGAAGTTAAAAGGAAAATTTTATAGGACGGCAATTAAACCCTCCATGTTATATGAGATAGAGTATTGGGCAACCAAAAAACAAAATGTGCAAAAATGAGTGGCGAAGATGCAAATGCTAAGATGGATTCGTGGTAACACTCGAAAGGATAAAATTAGAAATGAACAAATTCGTGAAACGGTAAAAGTAGCTCCTATAAAAGATAAATTTAGAGAAAATCAACATGGTTTGGACACGTCCAGCGTATACCAATGGATGCCCTGGTAAGGAAGAGTGATTTAGTTAGTATTGATGGTAACGCAAGGGGTAGAGGTAGGCCTAAATTGACTTGGTGGTATATTGTAAAAAAGAACATGATATCATGCGGTTTAACCGAAGATATTGCACTGAACAGAATGCAATGGGAAAATATAATTCATGTAACCGACCCCAAGTAAGTGGGAATGGCTTTGTTGAGTTGAGCTGAGTTGAAATAACTAACTAAGAACTAACAAAAAGGAGATAGAAGAAGTTCAAAGGAAATTTTATTAATGAACTGGAGATTTGCATAAGAGGATCATTGACACAAAGATAACCTGAACACTCACTGAAAATTAAAACATAAAAATTGAAAATCTCTAAACTCGAAACTCCACCTTGGACAATAGCCAAGGAATCCCTTATTTAGGAATGGGGTAGCAGTATGCGTAACCTTCATGAAATTTGAAGTCGTCCAGACTTCTGCCACGAGTCCTTCTAGATAAGCAAGAATTTGATTCTTTTAGGTTGTGTCCAAAATACTTTTGCAGTGGTAAGGAAACTCTGCAGCATTATGTAAGAGAAGCATTTATCATCATTTTCTTGAGAATCTTTGCAGGGGTGATAGTTTGCCTTATGAGTTAATATTGTTTAACTGCCTCTTTCCCCTTTTCTGGAGTTCCCAGCTCTTTTATCTCTTTTGTATTAGCAAGCTACCATTTAAGGATAGGTTTTCATGTCTTCTCTTTTATCTCTTTTGTATTAGCAAGCTACCATTTAAGGATAGGTTTTCATGTCTTCATTGTCATGGGCATATTCTGTGTGGGAATCATCTTCCATTTTTTAGAGTGATGAGACAGATTTCCCTCCATCAGATATCAATTCTTCAAATTGAGTTGCTACGATTTTCATAGCTTTAGCCTTTAATACTTTTGAAGAAAGATGAGGATTTTGAGTTAAAATTTTCTCTTTTAGAGTTGTAAGAGAAACCCTTTTGGTTATTTGTACTAATAGGTGATGTGAACGTAGGGGGTAATAAAAATGCACAATTTAGGCTTCACCTCTTAACCCTCAATTTAATTCATCGTATCAATAATTAAATCTCAATTTAGAGGCCAAGGGCCTTATTTATAAAACCTAGACTTGAGGAGCAAAATTTTTAACTAAAAAGAGAACTAAAAGATAAAAGATAACCTAATTAAAATCGGTAACTAACACCTAATAATTATCTTTAATAATAAGACTAATAATAATTTAAATAATAACTAATATTTTCTTAATAATAATATACTAATTATTTTTCAATATACGCCATTCTCCCCTTCTTCGAAAAGCTCATCTCGGGCGCTAAAGCCTTGAAAATTGAAGATGCCAAACAAGTCGTGCCCTCCCCTTCTTCGAAAAGTTTTACCACGAACTGTAGGGGATATTTGTAAGAGTCCATGCCACATCCGTAGTTACTTTGAATATTTTTTACCTTTTTTTTTATTGAGGGTGGAAAAGAATTTTTCTAAAACTTTCAGGGCCCAAATAATATATTTTTCAACACTTTAAAAATTGGGGGCTGCTCAAATTTTTCCACATAAAAAAAAAAAGATTCTGGATAATTAATCTCCAACCCAAATAGTTTCTCTTAAAAATGAGCCAAAGTCGAATAAAGTCCACTTGGCAACCCATTCTCTTCCAAAGCCTTAAAGCTCAGCCCTTCACTTAAAACCCCATCTCATCACAAGAAACCCTAGCTGCCACTTTCTCATCAAGCCCTAGCAGACACTTTCTCATTACAAGCCCTAGCAGCCTTTCCTCCCAACTCTGCTGCCTTGACACTTTGCTGCCTTGACACTTTGTGAACCCACCTCAGCTCTACCAGAGCTGCCTTCAGTCCAGTGACCGTCACCCACCTCCGGCGAAGTCGTCAAAGCCATAAAAGAGGCAGAACGACGGTAAAGGGTTGTTTTTATGGCGGATCTAGAAGTTCAGGTTATGGTGATGTCTAGCGGGTTGTTACCGGGGGTTTGGGATTGAAGGCCACACGTCAAAAGCGAGGTGGTCAGTGGTGGTGACGAATGATGAAAAATCTCTGGGACGGTTGGCATTTTGTCAAGTAGGAGTTGATCTTGAGGATCCATTAACGATGATGAATATTTGAGAATCAAGACAATAAAGGTTCGTTCGCGGAAGAACGATACTCCACCTGTGGTGGCCCATTTTGGAGTATTGACCGTTGCCAAGTACAGGTCGTACGATGGTTTCTCCGAGCTCTTGCCATAGTTCGTGACCTCGATAAACACACAATTGTCACACACACTTATGTGGAAAATCATGAGCGAACGCATCTCTGATACCACTTTTGATGTGAACGCAGCGGAATAATAAAAACGCACAATTTAGGTTTCACCTCTCAACTCTCAATTTAATTCATCATATCAATAATTTGATTACAATTGGGAGGAGCAAGACTCCTAATTAAAAAGGGACCTAAAAGATGAAAGATAACTTGATTAAAATAGGTAACTAACACCTTATAATTATCTCTAAACAAAAAGGTTGATAATAATTTAAATAATAACTAATATTCTCCTAATAATAATCTACAAATTATTTTTCAATTCACGCCAAATAGGTACTGTTGACTTCAGCTTTTCTTGTTTTCCTAAATCTTGGTAGGCTTTTTAAAGATTGGGTAATTTCTTCAAGTGTTTCTAATATTTGTTGAAATATTTGTCAACATGCAAAACTTTGAACATCTTTTTTCAATATATCTTTAGCGGCTTTCCAATCAATTCTTAATAAGAAATTTGGGTTTAATAAGTTGATACTAATGAGAGAATTTAGTAGTACATGATACTAATGAGAGAATTTCTTTTTTAATCGTTGAATACTTTTGTCGGGTCGTATTCCATTTTCCCATAGCAAATCTAAAAAGAATTTATTTCTCTGAATCACTAAATTTGTGTTTTAATATCCCTCCATAACCTATATCTGAGGCATCGACGAAACACTTAAAGTAATTACCCATTCTTTAAAAGACTACCAAGTTTTTGAAAAACAAGAAAATCTAAAGTCAACAATACCTATTATTACAATTACAAAAAGGATCCTCTTACAGAAATTTTTACTCAAAATCCCCATCTTTCTTCAAAAGTATTAAAGGCTTAAGCTATGAAAATCGTAGCAACTCAATTTAAAGAAATCTGAAGATGAGAAATTTGTCTCATCACTCTCAAAAATTGAAGAAGATGCCCACACATAATATGCCCAAGACAATGTGGCATGCGACACAGTCCCCTTCGGGGGGGGGGGGGGGGGGGGGGCTCTCTTTTTTTTCTTTCTATTTTTATTTCAGCAGGTTATTTTAAATTTTTAGTTAGTTTTTTTTAATTGGAAAAGACTCATTTTTAAGTAGGAGACTTGTTCCCCAAGTCTTAGGTAGTTTATAAATAAAAGCCCGTAGGCTCCTCCTTGTAGTCACTTTTGCCATTTATGATATTTTAAGTTCTTAGAAATTGGAGAGATTTGTTTATTTGTGATAATTTCCTTTGCGTTTCACATCAAATTGGTATCAAAACTGCGTTCGTTCTTGATAATCGCTCTTGTAGACCAAAACGCAAGGATGCCTCCCAAAGCAACGAAACAATCCAAGGCCCAAGAATTTGCCCTAGAAAACATCTAATTGATGTTATCTAACATGGCCGCTCGAATCGAAAGTATCCAACAAAAGCAAAGTCACATCAAGAAGTAATTCGAGAAATTGAAAGTCGGTGGGCCCATGGCCAACACCGGCAGCATGGTGGCCCACCCCATTCATCACGAGGATGTCGTTCACAGGAAGGAAGGGCTGCCCAGCAGCGCCGGCCTCCACGCGCCGCGTGGGGTCCCCCGCGAGGGTTATAGCAGGCCGAAGGAGAGCGGAGAGAAGTCACAGCCCCTCAAACACCACCCCGAGGGTTGCCCAGCAAGCGGGTGGGGCGACCGAGCCCTGTGGGTCCACCGGCGGAATTTTTGACTATGTTTTTGAAGAGGCACGGGCTGATTTGGCAAAAAAAATCTAAAAAACCCACAAAGACTTTCGAAAAGAGGTAAAGGAGTCTGTTGATGTGTTGTTCGATGCGAAGATGGAGACTTGGGTACGAGCCCGGGTGGAAAAGGCCTTGGGTAAACAACCGTTGCATCCGGAGAAGGAGGTGATCCTTATTGAGGGTCTGCTCCTCAAAAAATTGACAAACGCCGGGAAAAAGCGAGTTCTATTCATTCAGTCCCTCAATCGATGTCGTGAGGTTACAAAGGGGGCAAAAAAGATGTGGCAATTCATGCCGACCCGTTAAAATTAAGGGTGGGGGGAGAAGAAACTAATGAAGATGATGAAATTCCCCTCACCCGCCGCTCGTTGTACACCGATGAGAAACCGGTCAAATGAATGGATACTTACCGTAACGTTTTACACCACGATGTGAGATATGGCGGCACACCCCTCTACATCCCACCTCACGAACGTGTGTCATGGATGCAGGAATAAAAGGCACGTGAACAACAATTAACCCTTCAAAACGACTAAGGGAAGACCGCATAATATTGCCCGAAAAATCCGCCCCCCAAACAACAGTGTTGGGCAACCCCGAAGGGGCCAAACGGGCTATAATGAGGACCTTAATATGTGTTACGGGGTGGGGGACTAACGGAGGACAGCCTTAATTAAATTATTCAGCAAGGCTATGCATTGTCATGTCCATATTGATGTGAGTATGTTTGATGAAAAAATGGATCCGGATGCATTTATGGATTGGTTGAAACGTGTGGGGTATTTGATTGATTTAAAACAATACCGAGGCTATAGATTTGTCAAATATGTACCTGCAAAATTGGAGTTATGCCTTCATATGGTGGGGTCAATTGGTGCAACACGGGGCAACAAACCCAATTACCTTATGGAAACACATGAAGGCGGAGATGGTGGTTGCCTTCATTCCCGAGAATTACGAGTGGGACTTATTTGCACGTATCCAAAGCCTCATGCAGGGTTAAATATCAGCTAAAGAATATTCGGAACAGTTTTAGTTGCTTTGCACCCGAGATAGGCTGAAGGAGAGCATGGAATAGTAAAGCGAGCGTTACATTCAGGGCCACTAGCTTAAGTACCAAATGGAACTAGTGCTGCGTCAAATCAGTTCCTTAAGCTAAGCAATTGAGTATGCATGTAAAGGGAGAATTATTTCAAGGCAGGGCCAACTATGGCAAGGGGTGGGACAACCATCAAACCACCCGTTAGAGAGACTGCAGCACCCATCACGACTTCAGTTCCTGTTACTCTGGAGTCCACTTCAAGTGTTATTATTGCGGGGTGTTTGGTCCTCAAGCTTCCGATTGTCCCAACAAGAGGAAGTCGGTCTTAGTTTTCGAATGTGAAGAAGAAATGGAGCAACCACGAGAGCATGCACAAATTCCCATCACATGTATCCATGTGCCACCGGAGATGGACAGCAGACCACTTTAGTGCTCGAGTAGAGGTTTTCAGAGTAGGGGGAATGACGTGCGGCACAATCCCCTTCAGGGGGACTTCTTTTTTTTTCTATTTTTATTTTCAGTAGGTTATTTTAAAATTTTAGTAATTATCTTTTAATTTGTTTTTTTAATTGTAAAAGACTCATTTTAATTAGGAGACTTGTTCCCCAAGTCTTAGGTAGTTTATAAATAAAGCCCCAGGGCTCCCCCTTGTAGTCACTTTTGCCATTTATGATATTTTGATTTCTTAAAAATTAGAGAGATTTGTTTATTGTGATAATTTCTGTTGCGTTTCACATCACAATGTAGACATGGAAATCTATCCTCAAATGGTAGCTTGCTGATACAAAAGAGATAGAAGAACTCTGGAACTCCAGAAAAAAGGAAAGAGGCGGTTAAACAATATTAACTCCTCATAGGGAAGGGCCAAACTATCATCCCTACAAAGATTCTAGAGAAAATGATGAAATAGTGCGAAGACAAAAATCTTAGCTTTGAAATAATTCCCTCACACGGGACTCTGAAAAGATTCCCTCAAATGATACTACAGCGACTCCTTACCACTGCAAAAGTATTTTGAACACAACCTAAAAGGGTATGATTCTTACTTATTTTAGAGGACTCGTGGTTGAAGTATGGATGACTCCAAATTTCATCAAGGACACGCATATTGCTTCCCCATTCCTGCATATGGGATTCCTTAGCTCTTGTCAAAGGTAGAGTTTAGAGTTTAGAGATTTTCAAGTTTTATGTTTTAGTTTTCACCGAGTGTTCAGGTTGTCCTCCTTTTATCTTTGTGTAAATGCTCCTCATATGTAAATCTTCAGTTCATCAATAAAATTTCCTTTCTTCTTCTATCTCCTTTGTGTTAGTTGTTAGTTATTTAAAAAAAAGAGTTTGGATCCCTCTCAGTTCAAATTTTCTTTCCAATTATGTTAATTATTTCTCTAGTCCAAATTTCTTTTAAGTTTAAAACTTGAGTTGTTCCTAAAGTTCTCTTTGAATCTCCTTTTACTTCATTCCCAAGGGCATGATTGTCACTAAGTACATGTTAATTTAAAATGACCAGAACTTCCTTACATAACAGAAATTTACTAAATACTAAAGCAACTTTTCTTTCAAAGAAGATTTAAAGATAATGAATTTCTAATTCATGATCCTTAATCCCTCCTTAACATTATTACGTCAAGATAAGATAGCAATATGTCTAAGTAGTTATTCGCTTCAAGATGTTTGTTCATTTGTCTCTCTCTAGTATGGTGCATCATTAATGGATTCCCCTTAACCTAACCCTCCTCTCCAACCTAATAAATAAATAATGTACTAACACCCACCAGAACAATGCACTAAAAGACATTGGCTATCTTTATAAGGAGTTGAATCCCAAATCCTAGTATATGATGATTGTCTATGGACAACTTATAGATAAAATTAGTGATTCTCTACCAATTATAAGCCTTAATTCTTCTTTACTTTCTCAATGCCATGCGGCTAGGCACGACAACCAAGTAGAGGTAACTTGAAGGTCCTTAACCACATTAGTGACTCACTTTCACTGATACAATCTTATTTATTCAGAAAAAACCACATTAGTAACTCACT
Organism: Sambucus nigra; assembly: GCA_949130495.1. Classification (NCBI taxonomy): domain Eukaryota; kingdom Viridiplantae; phylum Streptophyta; class Magnoliopsida; order Dipsacales; family Adoxaceae; genus Sambucus; species Sambucus nigra. Next base: position 419,863,129 of record OX422219.1, read on the forward strand.
TTCACTGATACAATCTTATTAATTCGGAAAAAACGATGCATTCTCCTAGTCAAATAAACCAATATTTCTTAATTTCTCCTCATGGGTGTAACTTCTATTCCATACTACCCCAACAAACCTTCTTTTATGTACAATGAAGCTTTTATATATATTTATTGATGGCTTGGGGTATCCAAGACTCCTTAACCTCTTTAATTAAGAACCTGGCTAATCACAAAGGCATGTGTAAACCCTCGCAACGATTCTATGAGTGATAATTTATCATCATCATAGTTGTTAGTATCGAATGATAGGCGATACACATCATATAATATGATACAAGCCCCTAGCAATATTCTAAAAATCGCCAATAAGTTAGATGGTCGCTCAGGCATTTTTACATATAGCGTAGGGCCAATAATGAGATGTAATTGGGGGACCACTGCCCGTGTCGGTCGATAATTTGTAGTAGCCTTCAACGAAGAGAGGAAGGATTCAACTTAGGGTTATTTTCCTTTTGGCGTAGATATGTTGAAATCTAGAGAAGAGAAAGGGTTGAGAGAGAGAGAGAGAGAGAGAGAGAGAGAGAGAGAGAGAGAGAGAGAGAGAGAAAAGCGTCGAGCTTTCGACACAGAGCGGAAGGCTTCTACTTAGGTTCTCTCTTTTTGGACGGATCCGTTGAGGGTGAAGCGTTGTTTTTTTTATTTTTATAACCTGCATGAAGTCGTTTACGAGTTTTGTTTATGGGGTTTTTCTTTTCAATTAGTTGGGATTTTTTTAAATAATTGTTGATTTCTTCAAAAAAATGTTAATTAATTCACTTGGGCAAATATTTTTGACGCCTAGCCCCCAAGCGAGGAACCGAAACACCTCCTAGCGCCTAGGCCGCTTTTTAGAACATTGGTCACTAGAGATCCATATCGAAGTGCATCACGATTCAATACATGTATCGCAGTAGGGGAGTTTGGGTCGGGTTTCATTGTACTCCCGGTAAGGAGAAAAACCCACATACCTTTTTTCTTTTCCGATGCTAACTTTTAATATATTGAAAAGTGTTATGGGCCAGAAACACACAAAACAAATAGTTACCATTTTGGCCTTCCCATTGATTTAAACAAATAGTCTGAAACCTATATTGTTGGGTTCCCTTATGTAATATAGCTTCATCAGGTCTTCTTGTCTCTTGTGATGGGCAATGTCTAAAAAGGAGAGTGGCGGATTTTAGTCAACATGCTCGGGTGAGGCGAGGCATAAATACTATATCATGGATGGTCAATATTATTAACACAATAATTAGTTTAGCATCACCACGTTCTACAATTAATGTTATAGAGAGGGGTAGATAGCGAAAAACTACAATGCTCAACGATCAAGCCAAAAACGATGCCCTATATATTCTTCTATCATATTCATTATTCAATAACACTCACACAGGGGAGCTAAAATGGTATGAATAGCCAACGAGTAATTTTGGGTACCAAATAACCCTAAAAAAAGAAAAGGACAAAAATAAACCTCATTAGATAACTACATAATAATAAATCTAATTAATGAAATAAAAATAGAATTAAAATAATTATCTCTCTCTTAGTTGTTAGCCCAAAAGGGACACATGCATCCATTCTCCCCGCCTGGGAAAAAACCTTGACATCAAGCTCAAGTGTTGTGCCCAAAATATGAGTATTATGGGCTTTTCAAGTATATATATTCAATACACACACACACACACACACATATATATATATATATATATATATATATATATATGGAGCCATGGTTTTTGAGAAATATCTTCACTTTTTATGCATGACATATATATATGTGAAGGGGGGGCATAATATACTCGATTAAACATAGTATATATACATGTAAACAATTGGACAAAAGAAGAAAGAGAGTTTGGGATAAAAAAATATAAGAGTTTAAAAGTAGGGAAGAAAAGAGAGAGAAAATAGAATAAGACTTATATGAGGTTAAATGTTTGTATCCGAGGCTTAAGCCTCAAGTGAGTGAGCGTAAGTCTCTAATAAAGACCTTGAGCAAGGCTGTTTTTTCATGCCTCAAGGCGTAAGCTCAAGCGCTTTTTTAAATATTGGGGATAGAAAGAGAAGCATTTAGAGTTGCTTGTTGATAAATGTCAATCTAAGTTAGTTTTCTCACAACAAAACATTATTTTTGGGGAGTAACTTTAGTTTATTTATTACCTCTGACTCAACCTATTTATTTGGTGTTTGATAACATTGACTCTTTAAGCTTTATTTACTGCGGTTGTTGGTCGTGTAACCAAACACATTTGATTTAATAAACTTGCTTATTAAGTTGGGTTTTGGTTACTTATTATTATATTTGTGAGTAGTGTTGAAAAAAATACTGAGTTTAACCCCACATAGTATAATTGTGAAAAGGTGAGCAACAATAAATTGCATTTAAGACGTAATTTTTGTAAATTTGCATAATGGAGTGATGTGAATAGAATTAGAGATGTAATGTTTGCTCCTTGTCATATTAAATCAATTTCGAAGTCCATTTTGTATAATGTGTTCCTCCAGCTTGGTTTATTTCATTTTCACAAAGGCAAACTTCTTACCATTAAACTATGTAATCATGTCATAATATTAATTTTAAACCATAATATGTTGTAAAATTGCTTTAAATGTTTTCTATACGTTTATTAACTTTTACATATTATTTAATTCTTTGCGCGATATCTTACGATAGGTAGGCATGATACGAGACAATACGCTATGCATAGGTTTTCCAATACGCGATATATTCCGATTTGAGAACTATGGTCACTATAATCTCGTGGGGATTTGTTATATGCATTTGTCATTTGAATATTTCATATTTTTTTTAGTGCAAGAGCTCGTGTGCCCCACACATTATTGGTTTGCATTATTCCGTTTGCAAAATATACTTTGTGTCTTTCAGTCCTTAAGGTCGTTACGGCATAGAACAACTACGATGCATTTGCTCTGGATGAGCTTCGACTTCTCAACATATTGATATTACCACTTTGTTGAGATATTTGGACTTTTTAAAAGACTTTTTAACACTTTTTCACATTCAAATTGAGATTTTCTTAAAATGAAAAATTGATTTGTGTGTCAAGTGTTCGTTTCGTTTTTGGTTTTAGGTGATATACATATGCAATTATACTATTAATATTCATGTAGAAAATATACTTTTAAAGTTCTATGCATAAGTATATCGTATGACGGTTTAATTAAGGTTCAAACTTCCGTAGCTTTTATTGCCCTAAACTGGGGAATTTTTTCACTCATCGCTCGGCTCAGTGAAACAATGCTTCGCTTTAGCAAAGGCTTGAGTTCGTCGGCCTGAGTTCGCCGATCGGGTGATCAACCAAAGTTTTTATCCCAGATGTGCTATTTTTCCTCGCAGCTTTGTTCGTTGACACCTAGCTTCAGCGTCAGGGTTATTCGCTTCAACGAACTCCTGCATCACTGGTCGCGACCGTTGTTTGTGGAGAGAAGTTGATATTTTACAAATATCTTAGACTTTTTTGGCAACTAAATCTTCTTTGAATTCAAGTGCTTTGATCTCCCTCGTGATATCACCCTCCCCACTCTTCCACACATGGAGAGATTGATATCATAATACCCATCTTTGTCAAAACTCTAAAGAAAAGATATTAAGAAAATTTTTTAGAGCAAAAGTCACTTGATTAAAGAGGAAAATTTTGGGAGATTTCTTTTTTAGTTTAAATACTCAAAAGAATTAAACCATGGTTTTTCTTCTTCATATTTCTCTTTATTTGTATTCATAAGGTGGTTGGTTTTCTAATTTTGAGAATCTTGTGAAGATCTCAACAACACATTCTGAGGTTTGAGTAAGCCAAATCGTTTTAAAAAAATTCAAAACCTTTAGGAAAACTCACATCCTAGAGAAAGTGATAATCGAAGCATTGGTGGCTTCTCAACAAAGTTCGTCTTTGTAACAACCCTCGCTTCTGAGAACCTATTTTATATTTATTTACTCTGTGAAGTAATTATATAAAATGTTGAAATATGGAGTAAATATTAATTGAATGAGTTAAAAGTTAATATTTACTAAATTGTTGCATATTTACTGTATGTGTAAATAAATATCACCATGTTGTGTTTTATAGTGTCATAAAATTTAAATGGCAATTATGGTTGAATATGGAACTGGAAATTGAAATGAGTTATAAAATTTTCAAATGATAATTTGGAGGGCGTAGTTAGTTCCGAAATGTGCAAGATAGTCAAAATAAGTGTCATATTGTATTTCTATGTTTCGGGCACTTTTGACTGATTTTAACATAAGCGCGTAGTTGCGAGTCATTTGAATGTGGTATTAACCATTTAAGTTGGGAATTTTAGACTAATGCCACGATTTAGTCTTGCTAAGCCTTTTATTCCTCTTAAGTGCATTTGTTAACCTAGAGAGTTAGAGAGAGGAAGAGAACTTTGGAGAAAAAGAGGAGAAAGAGAGACTGAAGATTCAAGCTTGGAGATTGTTGCTACTACAAGAAAATCTGAGATTCCTACACCAAGGCAAGTTTTCTACTTGCTAATATGTGATTTAAGATGAATAATTGGTATTAATAGTTGTGTATTAGTTATGGTTTAATAAAGTTAGGGTTTTTATGGATTTATGGGTTTTGAATCCTTGGAGGTTGATTTGGATGTTTATTGGTGTAAATTATAGTTGTTAGATGCATTGATGATTAGTAAGTTGCAATAAATGAGCTTGGTTTGGGTAGATTTGAGTTGGGGGAATTTAGGAGTCCAAGACTCCATAGCCAAACTTGGAAAATTCGCAGGGCCGAATCGATTCGGCCTGTCCGAATTGATTCGCCCAAGGGGTAGTTTGCAGGTCTGAATGGGCCGAATCGATTCGGCCTGTCCGAATCGATTCGGCAATTATGCAGAAACCCAGATTTCCTGACCGAATCGATTCGGATGGTCCGAATCGATTCGCTTTTCTGACCGAATTGATTCTGCCTGGCCGAATCGATACGGAAACCCTGCACTTTTGGGTGATTTTTCTTAATTTAATTCCAACCCTTTCTTTTAGACTTAGGCTCTAAGAACCTTCTTAAATGAAGTAAACTTAGAGTCCTAGAATTCTAGTTGAGTTGGGTCATTACTCTACCTTAGAAATGGGTTAAACGGGGCTTATCCCGGGGGTGTCCAATTGAGGTTAGGGCATTTTTTTCCTTCAGTTAATTCTTAGGAGTCTAGGAGTTATAAGCCCGTATTTGGAGACTTTAAGGGGATCAATCGAGGTATATAAAACCTTGTGACTTGTAGAAGTAGTGTGATCTCTTGGAAAATAATTCGGGAATGTAGTATATGATGAGAGAAAATGATGATATGATTCACATATGGCTTTGGATAAAATGGGATATATCCATTAAATGAACATGTACATGGCAAATGAAAAATGAAATAAAAATGGAAGTGAATATGGTAATGATAATTTACTTAATCATAATATGTGAATGATGACTTGTTTAAACACACCCTCTCTAAATGCCATCATAAGGGAAGTTCGCGCATGAGGTGAAGCGCCCTGGCTAGTGAATGCAGGGTGGATATAGTCCTAGGCCATATGAACGCTTGTTGTATATTTTCTGCGATGGTGAGGTAATTCCGGGTGTGGTTATGACTCTCCCACGGGCATATGGCCGCTTCCCGACGTCTTACGTTGTAGGTGCCCAGGTTGTCGTAATTGATAGGCCCTGGAAGATGATGGTCATTTAGGGGCGCGCACAGTGGGGAAACCCGGACGGGCGGTCTTAGAATCGTTATATATATATGATTATAACTATTCTTAATCAAGTGGGACTTGATGGATTATAAATGCCATAAAGAGCATAATGAAATGCCACAAAGAGCATATAATTGTGATTATAGTTCCTGGTAAGGGACGGAACGATGAATAAACAGAATATAAAGGATGAAAGCTTTAGTAATGTTATTTATTCCTATCTTCCTGCATAACTGAATTAAATTATGATTATTTAAAATTGCCTTAGCTTATGCGTTGAATTGTGTGGGTAGATTCTCATCTTTACTTATCATGATTATCTGTTCATAGTTGTCATACTCTTTATTCATCTGGTGATCATATAAAACCGGGCCCTAGCCCGTTCATTTTCCTTTTTGTGCATGAATTTGTATCCGCTCAAGTGCTCCGCCGCATGGGCGCCCGTTCTGATTTTTCCTATTCTGTTGCTTTTGAGGAGCCGTAAGAATTTGCGGATATTACAGGATACTTTGTATAGACGGTTTCATTTTTGCACTCTAGTTATGATCGGGTCTTTTATTCGGGCGTGTGGCCCAAACTTTTGTAACTGTCTAATGGATGTAATATGTAACTTAATGAACATGCATTATTTGTTATGTATCTGTTGACCAACAGCATATTCGGTCCCCTTGTTGTATTCTGGTTATGGTTGTATATAAGTTCTCTTGGGTTTCCACTTTCTTTTTAATTGGGTTGTTTAAATTCTTTCTTTAATTTATAAAACAAAATTTTGGCAACCCGTTTTTCTAAAATATAAGGTGGTTATCCCGTATACTTATTATATTGTTACGATGCTAAGAATGATTCCATCCATAACTCCTGTTATATTGGAGTATCGGGTTGGTCACCCCTTATTTTGGTGAGCGGGTTGTCACAGATGGTATCAGAGCATCAGGTTCTAAAGTCTTTAGGATCTATGCGGACTTGTCACGTTCTACCGTAGCGTTCTTTGATATAGAGCTTAATGATAGGACTGATTTGTTGCCTATGTTTGCGATCTTCTGCAAGATAGATTGTTTTATGTAGTATTCTAACTCTATTTGTTTCTTCATCTCAGATGCCGCCTAAGAGAGGTCGCCCAGCGAGACGTAATAGAGATGTAGAAGAGGAGGTTGGTCCTCCACCGCCGCCACAAGGAACAATAAATGCTGCTGATGTAGCAAATATCGTGGCCCAAGCGGTTAATGTTGCCATGACTGCCGTGGCTCAGCAAATGCCACATGCTCAACAGCAACGAGCGCAGGATGCACAAGATCCTACCAGGCCTCTCCGTGGGAGAGAGTTAGAGAATCCTTTTTAAAGGGGCATCCCCCAGAATTTTATGGAGGTTCTGACGTTATTAGAGCTAATCAGTGGAAGAAGGATATGCAACGCCATCTTCGAATGGTGGAATGTAGTGAGGAGAAGAAACAGGTCCTTGCTACTTTCAAGCTTGTCGGGTCTGCGTTACATTGGTGGGAGTCAATGACTACACCAGAGCAGAGGGATACCATGACTATCACTGATTTTTGCGCTTTGTTTGACCGGAAGTACTTCCCTCCCGCAGTTCAGAGGGAGATGAGAAGGAAGCTTCAGGACGTGGTGCAAGGTGAGAGGTCAGTTGCAGAATATGAAGAGGAGTTCACCCGGTTAGCAAGTTTTGTACCGGATGAGGTGACTCCAGAAGAGAGGAAAATCTCCAAGTTTATGGGAGGTTTACATTGGTGGATAAGACAACATTTGCTGGGTAATCCAGCTTTGCAGACCTTTGGAGATGTGATGAATGCGGCATTGCTTCATTGCCAAGAACATAGATTGTTTGTACAGAATAGCAAGAAGGCTACAGTAATGGGGCAAGCAGGAAAACCTGGAGGTAATGGGATCGGAGGAGGAGCATCTCCTTCATCCCAATCTTCGGGAAATAAGCAGAAGGAAAGGGACCCCCAGCAAGGGGATTTGTCTAAACGGCAACGTTTTTGTGGGTTTATTGCGGGTGGCAATAACAATAGGCAGGGTCAAGGTGGACCGCAACAGCAACAAGCAGGTAGAGGTGGAAATGGAGGTAGAGGCCACCAGGGCCAAGGTTTCGGGCAGTCTCGAAATAATCGAGGGCGAAACCAAGAGAATGCGACGAACCGATGCTTTCAATGCGGAGAGCTGGGTCACTACAAGAGGTCGTGTCCTCAGTTGATTGGGAAACAGCTTACTAGGGCTCCACAGCAGCCATATGTTCAGTTTCCACCACAGGTACCTAACCCGGTTGTTCCTCCACAGCAGGGATAGCTACAATATGGACGAGTCTATCACATTCAGGATGCTATGCTTCCTCCAGCTCCTCCAGCACCGCCAGCGATTGAGGGTAAGTTTCTCATTCAAAGGCACATGGGTCGGGTACTATTTGATACGGGTGCGACACACTCATTCATTTCTAGAAGTTTTGCTCAGACTACAGAGTTGATAAAATCTGCAGAGAATACCTTCACTAGTGTTGAGTCCTCTATGGGTGATGGTTCACTCATTTTCTTTGTTTGTAAACAAATAGGAATTAATCTTGGTAATTTGTGCTTTGAGGCCGATTTGTTCGTCCTTGACATGGTCGGGTATGATGTGATTTTGGGTATGGATTGGCTCGTGAAGTATTATGCGATAGTTAATTGCTACGGGAAGAGTATAGCGTTTGCCATTCCGGGGCAGGAAATGTTTTTAGTGGCTATGCCTCGCTTGGAAGGAGGTACTAGCACTTGTATTGTATTGCGGAGGAGACTTCTCGGGATGTAGTTGTTTCCCTAGATTCTATTCCGGTTGTTAAAGACTTTGAAGATGTTTTCCGGGAAATACCGGGTTTGCCTCCTAGTAAGGAGATTGAGTTTGTGATTGATTTAGCACCGGGAACTCGACCGATCGCGAGAGCTCCTTATCGTATGGATCCTGTTGAAATGAGGGAGTTAAGAGATCAAATTCAACAGTTGTTGGAGCAGGGATTCATTCGGCGTAGCACATCGACGTGGGGCGCTCCAGTGTTGTTTGTGAAGAAACGGGATGGTTCTCTCCGGTTATGTGTTGACTATAGAGAGTTGAATAAAGTCACCATCCGGAACTAATACCCTTTGCCTCGTATCGATGATTTGTTTGATCAACTTAGGGGGGCTTCATACTTCTCTAAAATCGATTTAAGAACGGGGTATCATCAGTTGAGGATACGGGAGCAGGATGTATCCAAGACCGCTTTTCTGACAAGGTATGGGTCCTATGAATTTTTGGTTATGCCCTTTGGACTAACCAATGCTCCCGCCGTGTTTATGGACCTCATGAATAGGGTATTTTGGGACTTCCTGGACCGGTTTGTCATCGTGTTTATTGATGATATTCTAGTGTATTCTCAGACAGAATCTGACCATGCTACTCATTTGCGGTTAGTCCTGCAAAGGTTGAGGAATCACTAATTGTATGCTAAGTTCGAGAAGTGTGGTTTTTGGTTGCCGGAAGTGCAATTTCTGGGTCATATTGTGACATCTCAGGGTATTTCGGTAGACCCAAGCAAAGTGGTTGCGGTGAGGGAGTGGGGTCAGCCCACGACACCGACCGAGATTCGCAGTTTTCTGGGTTTGGCGGTTTATTACCGTCGGTTTATCAAAGGTTTCTCAAAAATTGCTAGCCCTTTGATAAATTTAACCCGGAAAGGGGTGAGGTTTGTTTGGAATAATTCTTGTCAGACTGCTTTTGATGAGCTCAAGGATAGGTTGACTTCTGCTCCAATCCTTGCATTACCAAAGCCGGGGTTGGAATATCTAGTCTTCACTGATGCATCTCTACAAGGATTGGGAGGTGTACTTCAACAAGAGCGACGGGCTATTGCTTATGCTTCCCGTTAGCTAAAGCCCCATGAAAAGAATTATCCGGTACATGACTTGGAACTTGCCGCAGTAGTCTTTGCTTGAAGATTTGGAGGCATTATCTCCTAGGGGAGAAATTCAGTCTTTTCACGGACCATAAATCGTTGCAATATTTATTCTCACAGAAAGATTTAAATATGCGTCAACGCCGATGGTTGGAGTTTGTGAAAGACTATCAATTTGACATCCACTATCATCCGGGCAAGGCGAATGTGGTAAAGGATGCTTTGAGTAGAAAGCCCGAGGGGGTGTTGGCGGAAGTATGGAAAGCTAAATGGAAAGAGCTCAGTCAGGAGGATACGGTTGCTAGGGCGTACATGTCTGTGATGAACGTTACGCCTACTGGTGTGGCAAGGGTTGTAGAAGCCCAAGGAAGGGACCAAGGTTGTTAGGACCATATACGCCGATTGCTGTCCGAGGGAGCGGAATCCTACTCGATAAGTTCAGAGGGTGGATTACGTTTTCACGGGAGACTCATCGTCTCGGATGAAGAGGATTTGAGAAGGGTCGTGATGGCAGAATCTCACGGGTCAAAATTTTCGGTGCACCCTGGTGGGGACAAAATGTACCAAGACATGCGCCGTCAGTATTGGTGGCCAGGCATGAAGCGGGATATTTCTAAGTTCGAATCCCAATGCACTACTTGTCAATTTGTCAAGATAGATCACCAGCGACCGACAGGTTTGTTGCAACCGTTGGAGATACCGGTGTGGAAGTGGGAGAGTATATCGATGGATTTTATTACGGGCTTACCGAGGTCGCAGAGTGATCACGATTCAATCTGGGTGATTGTCGACCGCTTGACTAAGTCGGCACACTTCCTACCCGTGCGCACAGATTATGATACCGCTCGTTATGCCCAGTTGTTCATCGCGGAGGTTGTTAGACTCCATGGGGTGCCTTTAAATATAGTTTCCGACCGAGATAAGATTTTTGTTTCCCACTTTTGGCGAAGTTTCCAAGAGGCCATGGGAACCGAATTGAAGTTAAGCACTTCTTATCATCCTCAAACAGATGGGCAGACGGAAAGAGTCAACCAAATGTTGGAGGATATGCTCCGTATGTGTATGCTTGATTTCAAGGGTGGTTGGGAACAATATCTCCCTTTGGTCGAATTTGCTTATAACAATTCGTACCAATTTACTATTGGAATGGCGCCCTATGAAGCACTTTATGGCCGGCTTTGTAGATCACCCACGTGTTGGTTGGAGGTGAGAGATAATAAATTCCTTGGACCTGAAATGATCCAGGATACTTCTTCCAACTCATTCGGAATCGCATTTGGATAGCTCAAGATCGCCAAAAGAGTTACGCCGATGCGAATAGGAGGCATATGGAATTGGAGATTGGGGATCAAGTCTTGGTGCGAGTGTCACCAATGAAAGGTATAAAACGTTTCGGGAAGAAAGGAAAGCTTGCGCCGCGTTTTGTTGGACCTTTTCCCGTTATTGCTAAGGTGGGTCCAGTAGCGTATCAACTCGCCTTACCGGAACCTTTACAGCAAATTCATGACGTGTTCCATGTTTCCTCTTTGAAGAAGTATAAGAGGTGTGAAGGTGCTCTTTGGCATATTCCTTTTGAGGATATCGATTTGCAACCGGACATTTCATATGAAGAACAACCGGTTGCTATTCTAGAGCATGGGGAGCGTAGGTTGAGGTCTCGAGTGGTGCCCTTGGTGCGAGTCCAATGGAGTCATCACAACGCTAAGGAATCAACATGGGAACGTGAGAATGATATGCGGGAAAAATATCCGCATCTCTTTATACAAGGTACGCTTGAATTTTGGGGGCAAAATTCCCTCATAAGGGGGGGAGTATGTAACAACCCTCGCTTCTGAGAACCTATTTTATATTTATTTACTCTGTGAAGTAATTATATAAAATCTTGGAATATGGAGTAAATATTAATTGAATGAGTTAAAAGTTAATATTTACTAAATTGGTGCATATTTACTGTATGTGTAAATAAATATCACCATGTTGTGTTTTATAGTGTCATAAAATTTAAATGACAATTATGGTTGAATATGGAACCGGAACTTGAAATGAGTTATAAAATTTTCAAATGATAATTTGGAGGGCGTAGTTAGTTCCGAAATGTGCAAGATAGTCAAAATAAGTGCCATATTGTATTTCTATGTTTCGGGCACTTTTGACTGATTTTAACATAAGCGCGTAGTTACGAGTCATTTGAATGTGGTATTAACCATTTAAGTTGGGAATTTTAGACTGATGCCACGATTTAGTCTTGCTAAGCCTTTTATTCCTCTTTAAGTGCATTTGTTAACCTAGAGAGTTAGAGAGAGGAAGAGAACTTTGGAGAAAAAGAGGAGAAAGAGAGACTGAAAATTCAAGCTTGGAGATTGTTGCTACTACAAGAAAATCTGAGATTCCTACACCAAGGCAAGTTTTCTACTTGCTAATATGTGATTTAAGATGAGTAATTGGTATTAATAGTTGTGTATTAGTTATGGTTTAATAAAGTTAGGGTTTTTATGGATTTATGGGTTTTGAATCCTTGGAGGTTGATTTGGATGTTTATTGGTGTAAATTATAGTTGTTAGATGCATTGATGATTAGTTGGTTGCAATCACTGTTCTAAAAAACCCGCCTAGGCTCCGCCTAGGCTTAAGGCTTAGGAGAAACGCCTCGCCTTACACTTTTCACGCCTTATTCTTGGTAAAACCCTTACGGCGCACTTTTTTCTAAAAACAACAATGCCTTAGTGAAACGTTGTCGCCTTTTAAAGAATTTGTTTACAAATCGGACCATTATGTTATCCAAAATAATCAGATAGTATTTTAATTTGCATATATTCAGACATATTTTTATGATATGTGCAATTTTTGTATTTTAATAGCCTTGTCATGGTTAAAAAATATTAAAATATATTAAGAACGCCTAAACGTCTTTTCACGCCTTTTTACGCCTAGGCCCGCCTAGGCTTATAAGGCTTAAGGCTTGGCCTCCACGCCTCAATCACGCCCCGCGTTTTTTAGAACCTTGGTTGCAATAAATGAGCTTGGTTTAGGTAGATTTGAGTTGGGGGAATTTAGGAGTCCCCAAGACCCCATAGCCAAACTTGGAAAATTCGCAGGTCCGAATCGATTCGGCTTGTCCGAATCGATTCGCCCAAGGGGCAGTTTGCAGGTCTGAATGGGCCGAATCGATTCGGCCTGTCCGAATCGATTCGGCAATTATGCAGAAACCCAGATTTCCTGACCGAATCGATTCGGCTTGGCCGAATCGATTCGGAAACCCTGCACTTTGGGGTGATTTTTCTTAGTTTAATTTCAACCCTTTCTTTTAGACTTAGGCCCTAGGAACCTTCTTAAATGAAGTAAACTTAGAGTCCTAGAGTTCTAGTTGAGTTGGGTCATTACTCTACCTTAGAAATGGGTTAAACGGGGCTTATCCCGGGGGTGTACAATTGAGGTTAGGGCATTTTTTTCCTTCAGTTTCTTAGGAGTCTAGGAGTTATAAGCCCGTATTTGGAGACTTTAAGGGGATCAATCGAGGTATATAAAACCTTGTGACTTGTAGAAGTAGTGTGATCTCTTGGAGAATAATTCGGGAATGTAGTATATGATGAGAGAAAATGATGATATGATTCACATATGGCTTCGGATAAAATGGGATATATCCATTAAATGAACATGTACATGGCAAATGAAAAATGAAATAAAAATGGAAGTGAATATGGTAATGATGATGGTAAATGATAATTTACTTAATCATAATATGTGAATGATGACTTGTTTAAACACACCCTCTCTAAATGCCATCATAAGGGAAGTTCACGCGTGAGGTGAAGCCCCCTGGCTAGTGAATGCAGGGCGGATATAATCCTAGGCCATATGAGCGCTTGTTGTATATTTTCTGCGATGGTGAGGTAATTCCGGGTGTGGTTATGACTCTCCCGCAGGTATATAGCCGCTTCCCGACGTCTTACGTTGTAGGTGCCCAGGTTGTCGTAATTGATAGGCCCTGGAAGATGATGGTCATTTAGGGGCGCGCACAGTGGGGAAACCCGGACGGGCGGTCTTAGAATCGTTATATATATATGATTATAATTATTCTTAATTAAGTGGGACTTGATGGATTATAAATGCCATAAAGAGCATAATGAAATGCCATAAAGAGCATAATGAAATGCCACAAAGAGCATATAATTGTGATTATAGTTCCTGGTAAGGGACGGAACGATGAATAAACAGAATATAAAGGATGAAAGCTTTAGTAATGTTATTTATTCCTATCTTCCTACATAACTGAATTAAATTATGATTATTTAAAATTGCCTTAGCTTATACTTTGAATTGTGTAGGTAGATTCTCATCTTTACTTATCATGATTATCTGTTCATAGTTGTCATACTCTTTATTCATCTATACTCTTTATTCATCTGGTGATCATATAAAATCGGGCCCTGACCCGTTCATTTTCCTTTTTGTGCATGAATTTGTATCCGCTCAGGTGCTCCACCGCAAGGGCGCCCATTCTGATTTTTCCTATTCCGTTGCTTTTGAGGAGCCGTAAGAATTTGCGGATATTACGGGATACTTTGTATAGACGCTTTCATTTTTGCACTCTAGTTATGATCGGGTCTTTTATTCAGGAGTGTGGCGCAAACTTTTGTAACTGTCTAATGGATGTAATATGCAACTTAATGAACATTCATTATTTGTTATGTATCTGTTGACCGACAGCATATCCGGTCCCCTTGTTGTATTCTGGTTATGGTTGTATATAAGTTCTCTTGGGTTTCCACTTTCATTTAAATTGGGTTGTTTAAGTTCTTTCTTTAATTTATAAAACAAAATTTTTGGCAACCCGTTTTTCTAAAATATAAGTTGGTTACCCCGTATACTTATTATATTGTTACGATGCTGAGAATGATTCCATCCATGATTCCTGTTATATTGGAGTATCGGGCTTGCCACCCCTTATTTTGGTGAGCGGGTTATCACAGTCTTCTACTTCAAAAAGGATTTTTCTTTCATGGCGTAGATTCGAAAACATTGGACGAGCCCAAATTCGATCGCGGTTGTATAGCGTTCCCCGACTGTTGACGCTCTCTTCGGAGGATATAGTGGGAAAGAGTTTATAAACGACCAGTGCATTGTTTGATTATAAGTCATTTTGTCTTCTATTTGTAATACTCTACCATGTGCATTTGCAACCAGAGTTTTTACCTCAAATGTGTTATTTTTCCTTATGGCTTCCTTCGTTGACAACTCGCTTCAGCAACGGAGTTATTCACTTCAGCGAGTTTTTGCTTCGTTGGTCGTGACCGTTATCTGTGGAGGGAAGTAGATATTTTATAAATATCTTTTTGTAAACCATGAAGACTTTTTTTGCAGCTAAATATTCTCTGAATTCAACTGTTTTGATATCTCTTGTGATGTCACCCTCCCCACTCTTCCACACTTGGAAGCGCTTGATATACATGGAGAGATTGATATCATAATACCCACCTTTGTCAGACCTCCAAGAAAAATATTGAGAAATTTTTATAGAGCAAAAGTCACTTGATTAAAGAGAAAATTTAGGAGATTTGTTTTTTAGTTTAAATACTCTAAAGGGTTAAATCATAGTTTTTCTTCTTCACATTTCACTTTGTGTTCATGAGGTGTTTGATTTTCAAATTTTAATCACAAGTTATTAAAACCTAAAAACTCCTATCATTGTTCTTGAACAAGAATACTTGTACTGTTGCTCTTAGGAGACTTGTGTGAATATCTTAAAAAGACGTTATGAGGTTTGAGTAAGCCAAATCATTTTAAACACTTTCAAAACATTTAGGAAAACTCACATTCTTGGAAGTAATAATCCAAGCATTGGTGGCTTCTCAGCAAACTTCGTCTTCTACTTCGAAGAGAATTTTGCTTTCATGGCATAAATTCGAAAGACATTGGATGAGTCCAAATCCAGTCGCAGTTGTGTAGCGTTCTCCAGTTGTTGGCGCTCTCTTACAAGAATATAATGGGAAAGAGTTTATAGTCCGACAGTGCATTATTTGATTGTAAGTCATTATCTTCTATTTGTAATACTTGTCGTTTCGTTCGGCCCAAGGCTTTTTCCCATTGTGGGTTTTCCTCGTACGACTTGGTGTTGTATGATTGTTTACCCTATATTTGAAGATAAAATCCGGCGTTATCTAATTGGAAAAGTGTTCATCATATAGACCTAGGTTGTCTTATTTGTACCTAAAAGGAATTAAACGAAAATATTTCTTCTATTACGACGATAATTTTAATTGGGTGCCTTCACTCCGTTCAGGTTTCGAGCACATTGCACTCTCATTTAGTAATTAAACTTATCCTAATGCTTTCTGGTAAGAAATTGTCATGTTTAGAATAAATCACGTTATATAAAAATAAAACACAAGTTATTTTTGCCTAAAGTTCAAAGTGCAAAGTAATACCCGCTACAAAAGATAAAACTTGAGGAGACGGGACATTTTAGAATATAAACCTAATGATCCAGTG
Organism: Sambucus nigra; assembly: GCA_949130495.1. NCBI lineage: Eukaryota > Viridiplantae > Streptophyta > Magnoliopsida > Dipsacales > Adoxaceae > Sambucus > Sambucus nigra. Next base: position 419,879,269 of record OX422219.1, read on the forward strand.
TACATTCGTAAAGCATATATATATATATATATATATATATATATATATATATATATATATATATAATAACTTGTCAATATTACAACTCATAATTTAAGTTCTTAGATGATTGGTATGACTTTCATCATCAACGTAATCAATATTCTATCATCTGCTATCTTCTTGCTATAAAAAACAAAAATTAAATCGAGAAAAATACAAGCACAAATTTGAATTTATTAAGAAGCCAAAGACATATCTTCCTAATGGGAAATATTAACATTTATGGGCATTGGGAGAGACTTCTAGAAGGTGCTAGCTAAGTATGAGTTGTCATGTGGTGTCATCCATGACAACACTAATGGAAAATTCTAGAAGCCTTCGTATTAACTATAATATCTAAGTATTAAACGACAAAAAAAGGAATAGTACAAATATACCCCCCATTTATTATTTACATCACTCTTTCCTCCTTCGAAAGAGTTCGTCCTCAAGACGTCCAATCTGCACGAACTTGTTAAAACTCTTTCGAGTCCATTTTTTTAGCACATGTGGGTTACTCCGGCACAAACTAAAGACCCATTTTGTGTTGGGGCCACGCCAACCTCTATTAAACCGACTTTATTTAGGCAAAGGCGGCACATATGATAAAGCAACATCTTAGTTATTTGGGTTGATTATAGCAGTAGCTCAAGTTGGACCCAAATTTTGCATCGTCGGCCACTTCTTTCCCCAATAGCAGCAAAATCCATTTCCACCTGGATCGAAAAGTAACCAAGGGTTGCAAAACCTTAGATAACCTCTACAGGCATCACCGACTTGAATCGACGTAGTCAGATCTCGCACGACCAGAGCTAAATCGATAGAGAAGTATGCCGATCGAACCAATTCATTGTTAGATTTCATTGATTCCCCCTTCCCTCTCTTATTTCTTTTTCTTTGATTGAGCCCTGTGGATTAAATTGGGTTTTAAAACAAAGGGTTTTCTCATCCCCTTTTTCTTTCGGTGTGTGGTGGGCAAACGGTTTGAAAGGGAAGTGTTGATGGGTGTTGGGAACTGTTTTGAGCAACGGATGGATTGATTTATTGGGTAGTTCTTGCACATTGGAATTCGGGCTCAAGATTAGGGTTAGGGTTTAAACGGGAGACGTAATGGGCTGGGAAGAAGTAAAAACCTCCAATTTTGACAAAATTAGAGTTTGTTGATTTCACATTTCAGCCCTTGTTCTTTGATTTCAGCCATTACGAAAGCAATGGCTTCATGTAGAGCAGCCATTCAATTTTCCAACTTGGTGTTCTAATTTCTCTTTTTGGGAGCCATTAATTGAAATGCAATGGGAGGACATACACGAAGGAGCTCACACCAATTTAATGCAAACACCAAAAATTGGATCCAAAGAATAATAAAAAACACGAGCAAAAATCTGGGTTTTTATTAATAAGCCTAAGATATCTATCTTCCCAATGGGGGATGATTACATGTATAGACATTGGGAGAGGCTTCTAGAAGCTGTTATCTACGTATGAGTTATCATGAGATGAGTTATCATATAGTGTCATCCATGATAACACTAATGGAAACTTCTAAAAGCTTCTATCTAACTATAATATCTGAGCATTAAAACACAAAAACAAAAAGAGAAAAAGTACAAATATACCCTCCAATTATTATTTACATCATATTGTATCCTTACCCTAAAATTTATGCGGAGGAAAACTATTACCCATTTCTTTACAAGTTTTACACACAATCGTCAAGAGGTACGTACATAACCTGTATAAGTGGTCATTCTTACCCTCAAAATCCCATCTTTTTTTCAAATGGACATGCTACTTTGTAGTGATAGAAAAGCCTTCTACATAAGAGAAACTTTTTATACCACCTCCAATGGTATGATGAATTGTGACCTTGCAGAAAAAATGTATGATGAATTGCTAATACTAAAACTTTTACATGGGTAATTGACGTAAACTACACATCAATGGCTAAAAGAAATACACCAAATCCTAACTTTAACTTTAGAGAGAGAATCAAAAGATTTCTTATATTCAAAATGGAGAGTGTCTCCAAATGAAGACTACAAGTGAGTATTTAAAGGGTAGGAGTAGCTTAGGCTCCAAGCTAAGGCTCTAATTACAAAAATGTCACTACTACTCCTTACCTCTAAATACTAAAGTAAAACAAACGAAAATACAATAACAAAATAAAAGAAAATACAATAACAAAATAAAAGAAAAGAAAATGCAATAAAATCCTAAAATGAGCCCCATTTCCATCACTCTCCCCGGCTTCGAAAAGCTCGGCCTCGAGCGTAGGAGATGAACGGTAAGAAAGCAAGGCAACCATCAAAGAGCTCCTCACTACTAAGAAGAGTCGTCCATTGAAACGCCCCTTGTACCGGCTTGCAATAAATCCCAGGAGAATAGAAACACAATCCAAGCCGACCAACAAAATCGTGACCCGAGATTCCCGTGATGAACCTCCTTAATGCTACGCCGTAGAAAATTTCCTATGAGAGCAAATCAAAAGCTACTACGAATGGGTCCACATACCCACCACCAAACATATCACCTCCAATCTTCAAATCAACCCCAAGAGAGATAACTTCCAATCCAACCTCATCAAAATCATCGTCCCCTCTCTCAAAGATTGGAAAAAAATCTTCCAAATCAAATGTTTCCGGCTTGCGAAAGTGCGAGTGAGTCACGCAACCATCATCATCAAAAATGTCAAAAAAATCCCCAATACACAACCCAATTTCGTCGTTTCTATCTTTATTGCAATCAACCGACTTGGGAGGGGAGGTTTTATCGTTGATTTGACCCACTTGGATGAATGAGGGAGAAAGAATGATTGGGTGGAGCAATCAATCTTGGACTAACCGTCAACAATATTGAATTGAGCCTCGGGAGTGAGTCGGGGCGACAACATAATTTTTTTGATGATTGGGGTTTTAAATATGGGTGGTGGGTTAGAGGGTTCGAAGTTGAGAGTGGAGCGGGGTGTGAGTGAAGGGACGGCCCGGGTGGAACAGAGGGTGGGGAAGTCCGAAAGGGGTAAGAGGTGGTCGGGTGATTTTTTTTTGGGTCGGTGGGAAGGGGAAGGGGTCGGAACACTCTGGGATTTGCCCCAGGTCAGGCTGCCTACGACAGTGACCGGAGTGGCCTCCCCCTCCTTGGGCGGCCAAAGTTTGGGACGGAGGGTATGGGTTTGAGTGGATCAGGGGTTGTTTTAGGGGCGGAGCAGCAATGGGGCTAGGGTTTTGGAAATGGGTATAGATTTGTTATTGTGATTGTAGTCACTCTCCCGTTCGTTTTTTAATCTCCTCGTATAGTTGTTCAGATCTTCTTGGAGCTATTGTTTGTAGCATACGATTTTGATAACAAAAATACACCGATACATTTGCACCAATGTGGAGCAACACCCGCTCTTATACCAATTTGACGTAAACTACACATCAATGGCTATAAGAAATACACCAAATCCTAACTTTAGAGAGAGAATCAAAAGATTTCTTATATTCAAAATGGAGAGTGTCCCCAAATGAAGACTACAAGTGGGTATTTAAAGGGTAGGAGTAGCTTAGGCTCCAAGCTAAGGCTCTAATTAAAAAAAATTCATTGCTACTCCTTACCTCTAAATACTAAAGTAAAACAAAGGAAAATATAATAACAAATGAAAAAAAATACAAAAGAAAATATAATGCAATAAAATCCTAAAATGGAGCCCATTTCCATTACTGAAATAACTGAATATATCTATTGTGGGACACCAACTTGGTTCTTATGTATTAACACTAACAGTGTTTTGTTATAAAAGTTGAAAGCTAATAAAAATCCACATTATTAAGTATGTAAGCTAAAAATTTAAACATGCACCTTCATGGGGGTAACGTTATATGTAGACATGCCAGTTATAGGAGTTGCACTTCGATTTTCAGCAGTGTAAAATGCAAGAGCGCTCTCTCCTGGCTTGACCCTTACCTACAATTAATCCATGTACATCAATACCATATATTAAAGGGGAACAAAGTAGTTTAATTTGCAAATAAATTTACAATAATACCCTCATTCATTCATTTAAAGTTCAATAACTTTAACTATTATGTATTATCCAAATTATATGAAAAACTTAATAATATTATCAAAAATGACATAAAAAATAGAATTTCCAAATAAAACTTTTAAATCTAAACGTTTTTATTGATTATATATTTTTTATATGTATATATTGTAATTGACATATATTTTTAATATTGCCCGCGGATCGTGTGTGCCCCAGATTCTAGTATGATCAAAGCACCTCTCTTTGCGTGGGAACAAACTTCCAAGGCATTCCATCAGCCACATCTGCATTGAACTGCACCACAATCTCCCTGTAAGTATGATAACAAGAACTCATCAAAGAAGCCAATAATAAAAACAAAACAAATGGAATCTTAATCAAACTCGAACACAATATCTTCTCAAGGCTGTAGGACGGTCAGAATCAATTTTAAAGATACAGACGTACAGAAATAACTCAGTCCCAAAACAAGTCACCTCATTCCCATTTGTTGGTTTCAATTGGAGTTTAAAGTCAAGTCAACTATTATAAAAGTAGAATGAATGTAGGAGCGGGATTTCATTTGGCTGACGCAACTCAGACGATGTAGCAACCCAAATATGACTCGTCCTAACCCAGACCTATATGTAATTTTGTCCAAATAATCCCTACAAGTGTTTAACGTTTCCAATGACTAGTTGAAGGAGCAAAATAATATTTATCTACTCACTAGTCTTGAAGGGACTCCTGCCCTCCCATTATGTGACTTCTCTCCTCTCAATTAATGAAATTCCTTTTTTAACTATAGAGCATAAGTGATAGTTTTGCGGCAAGGTAGAGCATTTTAAAAGAAGTCGTGTGATGTCCTAATAACTTTGTTCCTAATGAAGGCATAGTTTGAATGTAAATAATGTAATATTTGTCAAGTGCTAAGAGACATTTGTAGTTAAAGTTGCTATTATAGTTAGTTTGTAATTAAAGTTGTTGTTTCTAGGGGAAAAATGAAGTAAAAATATTAAAGTTGCTAATATATACTTCCTCCGTCCAAATTTAATTAATAGTCCTGCTTTCCTTTTTTAGCCCATCCCAGATTAATAGTCATGTTTATAAAAGTAAAATATTAAAAGTTACTCATCCGAACAATACCCATGAGAGAACAATGATCCAAGGGCCTAATTTGGAAACTATAGTTTCTTCTCAAAATGTTGGGACGGAGGGTATATATTATAGTTTGTATGTAACAATCTGTAATTATAGTTACTTTTCCGAAAGAAAAAAAAAGTACTGTAAAAAAATACGGTTGCCATCATACATGTATCTTTAGAAATGTTGTATATGAACCCAAACACCAACTCTATTTTGTATCTTATTTGGTGGACTTCTTGTTCTCCTGTTTCTTCTATTTTGTTTATTTTTAATATAATTTGCATTCCTTTTTAAAAGAATATAGATTATTGGACATGGAACGAAGTGCTGCATTAATTGAGAACTAAAAAATCAGACCTGGTGGTGACTGTATTGTCTTGAGCATGTCTAGCAATCTTTTCTTCAACACTCTGTATAAAGTCAAGGTACTATGTCATTGTAGGATAGTATAACATCGAAAAACTTGTTCCACTTACTAATAATAATAAAGCAATTCAGGCTTTACCTCACGGCGCTGAACGGTACCCCCATAGCCAGTAGCTTGGCAGAATCTCCGATATAGAGGAACAGCAGCATAAGTACACCCCACCATTGCAAATACCAGCCCCGTTAAGTACAAAAGCATCTTCTGCGATTTTCGTTCTCTGGTCGCATGGCTAACATATTGGCGATGAAACCCGAGAAAAGAATGAGACCTCTTCAAATTCTGAGGTTTGAGATGTGAAAACTGATTATACTTTTCAAATGACACCCTATTAAGTTCACATCTTGACATCAAACCGCGGAATTGAAACTGAAAGCCCCAGCCGTGTGGAATTTTAGTAGCTCCCACAAAATTATTTGTCTGAACATCTTCAAGTAAGCACCTGATAGAATTACAATTGGATTAACTACAACTCAACAAAAAGTATTAAGAGTAATATATATGCATAGACGTAGAATGAAGTACCTGGATTGAAAAGGGGGGAAATGTAGAGTTTTGTTAGGGAAAGAGAATAGATTGGGTCTTTTACAAAGCCTGGACCATGACATGTTTGGAAAGATGAAGATCAGCGCCCCAAATTCAACTCATTTCGCAATTACCCTTTGGTTTGGTTGCTCACAATCCTAACCCTAACTGTATTTGGAGTCGAGTGAAAACCAATTTTGTACTGAGCTTAATGGAACAGAATCTCAAAACCCTGATGCGGACGGGGAGAGATGTAAAAGTGGTGTGGTGAGCGGGCCTTTGACGTGGTGGGATTAAGAGCAAGACCGTTAATATAGCAACCACGGTCTTCAAAAAAATCGACCGGACCGAGACGAATCAATACTTTTTTTTCGGTCTTTTTTCTTAATCGGTTCGATCTCGGTTTATTTTTTTGATGGATCGATCTAGTCAGTCCGATCCACAATTTACAGTTTCAAAAATCCTGTTAGGACTGACCCGGACCGACTCTATATAATATAATATATTTTTACATATATAAGTATATATATAAGATAAATCAATAATGAAAATATAGATTTTAATATTTGATTAGGTTAAATTGGAGTTTAATCCAAGACTAGGTTTGTTTTAATTGTAAATTTTGATATTTTTTATTTTTTAATGTTTGGAAAAAATAGACTCGAGTTTATTTTTATTATTATAAATGATGTAATTCATTAATGTGAGTACCGACGGGTTAGACCGAACCGACCTTATAAAAAAATCGAACTGACTAAGATCGATTAACCGACATTATCGGTCCGGTCTCGATCCATTTTTTTTTAGGACCGACCAAGTCGGTCCGGTCCAAAAAAAAACTCAAAACCGAACCGGACCGGACCGCGAACACCCCTAATAGCAACCCCATTAATAATTGACTAAATTATTTACGGCTGATTTAGATTTTAATGCATATTTAATAGGAAAATGCGGCGATGAACTCTTTAGAAATTAACAATAACTAGTATATAATTCGCGCAATGCGTAGGGACTTATCAATAGTATAGTAGTCATAAACAAAATATTATATAAATGGCTTTCATCAACCGTTTTTTAATGAGAAAGGGACTTTTTTTATTTTTTATTCTATTACAATAATGGTGATGTCTAGAAACAAAAATATTAATCGATCTTTTTATTTTTGGATTATGTGGACGAGGAATTTTCTACAATAATCTTCTCTCAATGACATTAGTGGAATTAAACTTTAAATTCCAATATATTATGATTAGTTTTTTACCACTTCTCTTGCTTTTTTTTTTCAAAACCACATATATTAGAAATTATATTATGTATTAATGTATTGTGATGATACCAGAAATGGTATCACCAAATCAATGTAGTATGCAAGTTCAAACCAGTGTATCAATGGAGTATAATCAGGTATATATGTGCAAAAAGGGATGAGGCAAAGAAGGAGATGATACCAAATATAAGTGGTTCAGCCAATTATGCCCTACTACAGTATGCGAGTGTGTGTGAAATCCACTAAAATGGGCTTTATTGACCTTGGGATACAGAACACTTTAAACATTCTCTCTCTATGCAGTAAATTTAACGAAGTTTCTGCAGGGTTGTGAATTAAAGATCATTTACAAAGATGTAGAAGACAAGTATTTATATGGCTAGGGTGGTGTCATGCGCACCCCATGCATGCAGGAGGCATGTACAATATCAAGCGGACAATGTTATGCTTCCACTTGTCATTTGCGCATGTAAATAATTATGGATAGATATTCCACACACATGGGGAAGATGTTGTTGCAATGGTTTTGTGCACGTGGGGCTCACAGTCCATGCGCACTCTCCCATACGTGCTCCATTCCACGCGTCGTGCCAGATGTGTCTGTAATACCCCGTATTTTTATGGACTTTAAATTTGGGGAATTATTAATTGAAATTGAGATATTAATTTAATATTAATCCGGAAATTTATTTTAAATGTTTACTAGCATGACAAGAATTAGTAATTATTGAAATTGTTGAATATTACTAGATGAGTAAAGTAATATATAAGATTGATGTTATAAAAATTGTCACAAGTGAATAAAATGACAATTATGGAAATTTAAGTCGGGACGCGCCTGTGTCGTGTCAAGACTAAATTATTATTATTATATAAAGCGAATAAATTATAAGTTGCTCGTATAGTCGTTTTGAGTGTGTCAATGTGTTCGAAAGGATCGAGATAGTCAGAAAAGTGTACCCGGGGGTTTAGTTTGGGTCTCGGGGCGTTTTTAGGCCTATTTGACATCCCGAGAAGGTATTATAGACATCTTGCATTTTTGGGTAATTAAACCCACGAATTTAATTAGGTTAAATCAGCCATTTGGAGTTGTCTCTTATGGTTAGCAAACTCAAAACCTTAGAATGGCCATTAGAGATGAAGGTAGGAAGCTTTCCAAGCAATCCAAGGCCAATAACTCATCCGGTTGCACCACCACCACCACCAAAACGTAGATCGCGCGACGGGGAGCGCAACCATACCATTTCATCCACAAAATCGGAACCTTGAATTTCAGGCAAGTATCTATCTTGCTTTGTTTTTTGTTAATGCCTCGCCCATGTTAGTTTAGGATTGCCAAGATCATGTTTTATGAAAGAAATTGTTAATTTAGAAACTTTAAATCACATGTTTAGAGATATTCAAAATATTCTGGATATACCCATCACATGTAGAGGATTACCCACGAATTACTATGAGTTTATAAACAAGAAATCTGGGAAATAATTAGAGGAATGGATAATTCTTCCAAAATTAGGGTTCTTGAAGATTATGTCGATTTTACCCCATTAATTCGATATCCTTGATGTATTTATACATGTTTCACGTAGGAAATCCTCTATATATGTATATAGAACTTGTAGTATCATTATTTGAGAATTTTAGACTTGTTAATGACGTTTTTTGAGAAATTGAAAGATAAAACCCGTAGGTTTAATTTGCAGTTTCTGGGCAAGAACTGCTTGATCAATCGATCGACCCAATAGCATCGATCGATCGACCACTCCTGGAAAACTGCATATTTCTCATCCGTTGGTTTAATCCGATTAAGATGCATGGGAACCCTTGATTGTTGTTGTTGGAGTATAATGGGATATAGATAAGACCAGTAGGGCCTAAGTGAGTGTATGTCTACTGAAATTATACGTAGGGTACTTCGAGAAAGGAGAAGTGAGTATGAAGTGCATTATAAATGAGAATAAAAATGACGAGTTCGTTATGCGCAATAATCAAGTAAAATGTGTTAATAACGGATAATTATGATTATGGGTCGTGAGCACACCTAATTTAGAAATGTGGATATTTATATATATACGACTGTGTGATTGTGCATATATTATATATCTGTGTAAAAATCGTACCCGAGCTACTTGTTATCACGGAGGTTTTCGCGCCGAGACAGTCTTATCTCGATTGGACCTTTATGGGGGATAACGACTTGTACCCTAGAAGATAGTATACTTGATTACAAGCTATCTGAGTTATAGTCAGATGGTCCTAAGAGACGTGTGGGTATGTGCTGACCTCTTAGGACTGGGAACTATGATTCGCCTCCATTTGTTTGTGTTTTGTGTTAATACACTTCGAGAGTGATTCCGAACTAGTATTTCCCTTAGTTTGTATGATACGGGGACTTGATAGCAGAGTATGCCCGCACCTTAGATCTTATGCGAGGTGTCGTTAGTATATATATTATATGTGTGACTAATATATATATATATATATATATATATATATATATATATATGTATATTTAAATGGGAACTTTCTACTGTGCGTATAAGTAGATAAGAAATGAATAAATGCTTCAATTTATTATAAGTGTTCGCGAACATTATAACGGTAATGAGTTGTTTTAAATAATGTAAGGAATCTTGAAGAGAATGATTTCCTAAAGTAAATATCATAACTTCGCTTTTCACATGATAAATCATTATGGAGAATAAGATAGGGAAATTGATGAGATTTATTAGTATGGTAGGTGTGCACACTAGATGAGAGGTGAGAAATATCAAGAGAGTGTCGCATACTAACATGGTTGTTGCATTAGTAGGTAAGCATTTTAAATACTTGCTAAACTAATTTTAAAATGTTTTACACTCGGGCTCTGACCTGTTTCCTTTTATCTCTTTTCTCTTGTATATATATATGTATATATTTCAGGTGCCCAGCCACGGGGGCGTCTTGTGTAGATTCTTTGGACCGGACGCGCTGCAGCTTATGTGGGAGATGCAGGACATTACTTAGACGACCTCGATGTTGAATCTACTCTCATTCTAGTTATGATTAGTTAGGGCATGTGTCGCCCATTTCCTTATTCAGTTGGATTTATCAGAGATTATGTTCATTTATCCTTAGCATTTTTACTCTTTGGGATTTAATTACTGTCAGGATGATTTTCCTTTGTAGTATTAAAGTTGGTATTGGATTATCTGAATGATTAAATTCATGGGTGTTTATTTCCAGTCTTAATAATTGTGTGAATCTTAAACTGTTACGTAATAAAGGATTTCATAATTGGATTTAATAAATGGAGATAATGTTTTAAATGGTTTTGACACTTACCTTAATTATTTAAGGTGTTTCAATTGGAAAGTTTATTTTGCGACAGTGATGCTAAGAATGAATCAACCGTTCACCTTGATTATAATTTAATAAAGGATTGATCACCCGGTATTTAATTAGGCAGGGTGTCACAGGTGGTATCAGAGCATCAGGTTCTAGTGTCCTTTAGGATCTGTACGACTTATTTCGTTTCCAGCTTAGCGTCTTTGATATAGAGCCCTAATATTAGGAATGTTGTATTCATCTCTATGCATTGGGAATTCGTGCTTCTATGATTTGTTTATGCGAATGATGAACTCATCCAGATTATTTAAATTTTCAGATGGATCGTCAAGAAGAACTAACTAATGCCAGTAGGGGAGTCAACGAGCAAGGTCGACTCACACCTCAGGTGTCTCCAGAGAGAGTATCAACAGCCGAGTTAGCAGGTATTGTGGCACATGCAGTTACCACTGCGGTCTTACAGTATTAAGAACGCAACACACAACTTATGGGGGGCAAAAGATCTAGAGAGTATAGTCAGTCTGTCATGACTGGAAATAACAAGTGTGTGAAGACACAAAACTCGCAACAACAAGCTCCTCAAGACCATAAAAGCCACGAAGGTAACAAATTGTGTAGGGAAATCCAAAAGCGTCAGGGCCAACAAAGTCGGGGTCCGAGTGAAGTCACGAAGAGGTGTTTCAAATGTGGAATGGACGGTCATGAACGTCGAACTTGTCTGGATCAGTCTGGAGAGGAACTCCAACCCAACCAGCGAGAACTTTTAGGACTCTACTATAAGTGTGTACAAATGGGTCACAAGTGGAGGGACTGTCCTCAACCAAACGTCATTTTTCATCAAGATACTCAACAAAGTCAAGGAGAAAGTGGAATTATACAACCGGACCAAAACCAACAGAGCCGTAAAATGAAATAATTTAGAGGTAGATGCTTTAATTGCGACAGGATGGGTCACCGTAGGCAGGATTGCCCAGATAAGAGTAAGATACCCCAGCAGTAGGGGCAGAAACAGCACGAATGTGTGTACGACGCCCAGCATACTGAAACCCAGCAGCCATCATCGGCCATTGATGGTACGTTCTTTCCTTCTAGTACTATGGGGCATATTTTATTTAATACTGGGGCGTCATACTGTTTTATAGATACTCGCTTGGCACGAACCTTAGGACTTTTAGACGTTACTAAAGTACGGTGTCATGCGTAGACTCATCATTGGGAAAAGGGTCATTTATTTTCTGTATATGCCGAGGTGTAGGTATATAGTTTGGTAGTTTGGTTATACCTGAAGTCATACTAGTTTTAGTCATACGTGAGCACGACGTCAATATTTGGCATGGATTGGCTCGCTATGAACAGAGCCATGATAAATTGATTCGGTAGGAGTATTACCTTTGTCATTACGGGGCAGGAGATGTTTGAGTGGCGATGCCTCGCCCAGAAGGGGGATCTTCCACCTATTTTTATTATATAAAGGAGGATACCTCTAAGGAGATTGTGATTCTCCTGGATTCGATTCCAGTCGTTCGTGAGTTTTCGAATGTATTTCAGGTGATAAGTGGATTAAGTATTGAGATATTTTATGGAAGAGTGAAATCACATGTGCTAGAATATTTTTTTCGAAGCGAGTATAGGGGACAAGAGTATGGTGTCTAGTAAGGGACAAGGATTAAAGTAGTTTTATTTTGGTTTAGATAGGTGTGTCACATCCGGGGACCATCTGTGCAGCCAACACGATTGGCAAGGTAGAAGTATGAGTTTTATCCTCGACGAATGAGGCGTGTTTATGTGACCCGAGTGAGTCACTACTTCTTTGTTCGTTGCTAGATTAGCATGTGAGACGAGCTCAATGCGTATATGTCACGACCCCGACCCAAAATAGTATTAGGGAACGGGTGTCTTGACATGCCACCAAGGCAACAAATATTCCGATTTAATTGTTTCCTTATATAAATGCAACAGAAAATTTTTATCACATGGTTATGAATCGTAAAATACTGAAAGTAAAGGAATTACATCATCAGAGCTTTCTAAAGGAAACTTCATATATATTAAAAGTAACAACGAGTTACAACTTAAGAGAAAATTTAAACCTTATTACAAGAGAGCCAGACATGCTCTAAATAAACATTTTACAAAAAGAGCTCTAAAAGCTAAATCTTCAAAATAGTCCATTTTCGTTCCGTCCGTGAGCCTAAACGTTTCCTGAAAAATGTTTATTTATACAACATCAGCTAAAAGCCGAATGAGGTTCAATCTCCAGACATTCCAGGGTTTTCAAAAATTGATACCTATTCAATTTAGAACAGAAAGTATACACATAAAGATAGGAATTTCAAGTAATATATATAAAGTAGATGACAATATATATATTCAGAATAAACAGTTCAGAGCAGATAAAACAATTGAGCATGTGTCAATTATTCAGTTTTAGTGGCCATGTACGCTCTAATACCCAGACAGATAGTGTTGCCAAATGTTTCCACCCGATAACATCACAGACACATAATCATGATTTCTGGAACAACGCCTTGTTTAGGGCACACCAGCGATAAACCAGCTGGGAAGGTCAGTCAGTAAAGAGGTCCCTTAGGCCGAATCAGATTTTCAATATTCAATATCCTTTTCAATAATCATTTTAATCGGTATGTTTATATGGACAAATATAAACATATCACAAATGAATCAATCATCGGTATCATATGAATTTTGAGAATAAAAGCAGTTCACAAAATATATACAGTTTGCATACTATCATATAATTAAAATGCGCAAGGAATGTCATAGATTACTCACCCAAAATGGAGGTCAAATTTACTGGTATTGAGTCTTCGATCACACGTTAATCTGATAAAGATTTAAGTACACGTTCTAAGGTCCAGTTTATACTATACTTTAATAATAACTTCCTCTTTTAAAGGATTACTGAATCCCCATTTGTCAACTTTTAAAACTCATTGATCGTAATTGAAGAATTCAATTCATAGTCTTTCCTCATCAGTCGGTTCCCAGTAGAGATGGAGGGTCACAGGGGCACCACTTAAATACCATCTCATCTAGACAGAATATTTCCAGATTCATTCCCAGTAGAGATGGAAGGTCATAGGGGCACCACTTAAATACCATCTCATCTAGACAGAACTTCACCGGGCTTGACTTTTGAATTACTTAAATGGGATTCTATAATAACGAGCAATTTCTTTAAAAAGAATCATTTTTTAAAGCGTATAATTTCAAACAAGTTTATAAAATCAACTTGAATTTGTTCTAAATTTTAAGTTTTGATTAGTGAATTCTTTATTGTATTTTACCAGTATAACTACTAAGTAAAGTTATAAAACAATAAATTAAAACTATAAAGATGCATTATAACATTAAGATTACCTTAAGATGAATATCCCTAAGAACTTCTTCTTAAACTTTCTCACACTTTCTCTCACTATTTCTTTCTATAATTCTCAAGGAATTGGTGTGAGTTTCAAATGATCCCCAAAGGCCCTATTTATAGTTTTCCAAAGATATCACGGCATTGACACGTGTGCATGATGACCAAGCTTTTACAATGGGAGTCAGCATTGACGTGTCGCGTAACGGAGGCATTTTGCAGTCTTATTTCACTGGACTGCGACACGTGTTTTAGCTTCTCCTCTAACGACGACACGTGTTTTGGATTCTCCTCTAATGACGACACGTGTACGGTGGAGGTGTCAAAATCAAGCATGAGGTGTCGAGCATGAGGTTGAAAGGTATTAAGGGTACAAGGGTCATTTTGCACCTGAAGGGCATTTTGGTAATTTCACACCATATATTTTCAATATTTCTTTTAGGTCCCTAAAAATATTTTATTTACAAAAAGGCCCCTTTTATTTTTCATTTTGGTCCCTAAAACTTTCTTTATTAAAACCAAGTCCCTAAAGTTTCATAAAATTTCATTTTCAATACCCAAAACTTATCACTTAGCTTAGGATGTGCCATAAAATCTCAGTTTGACCCATTTTACCGTTGATTCTTCAAATTTAAAAACGGGCTTTGTCATATTAAGAACTCGGAATATCATATATGTAAAAATATATCATTATTAGATAGTAAGTGTGACAAAATTAAAAGAAGACAATTATATATTGGCATAAGAAATGGGGTCATTACATCCTACCCTCCTTATAAAAAGTTGGTCCCTGAACTTTACTTACATTAATTTCCAAAAAGGTATGGATATTTCTCTTTTATTTCATCTTCCCGCTCCCATGTTGCTTCTTCAACAGAATGATCATGCCATAATACTTTGACTAGTGGAATAACCTTGCTTCGTAATATTTGATCTTTATGGTCCAAGATTTCCACTGGATGTTCAATGTATGTCAAATATTCTCTAACTTGAAGAGGCTCGTGACTTAAGATATGTGCTGGATCAGGGATGTATTTCTTCATCATTGAAATATGAAACACATTATGCACACTCGAGAGTTCAGGGGGTAAGGCTAAACTATACGCAACAACACCTACCCTTTCAAGGATTTCAAAAGGCCCTATGTATCTTGGACTTAACTTTCCTTTCTTCCCAAATCGGATTACTCCCTTTGTCGGTGATACGCGTAAGAAAACATAGTCTCCTCTTTGGAATTCTAACGGTCGGTGTCGATTGTCAACACAACTCTTTTGACGGCTTTGAGCGATTTGAAGTCGGCTTGTATCAATTTCACTTTCTTTGTTGTGACCTGAATCAATTCTGGTCCCAATAATTTTCTTTCCCCAACTTCTTCCCAAGATGCAGGAGAATGACACCTTCTACCATAGAGTGCCTCATACGGAGCCATTTGAATACTTGCTTGATAGCTATTATTATATGCAAATTCTACCAACGGTAAATGATCGTCCCAATTCCCCTTCAAATTAATTACACATGCCCTAAGCATATCCTCTAAGGTTTGGATGGTTCTCTTCGATTGTCCGTCTGTTTGAGGATGAAAAGCGGTACTGAAATTCAATTTTGTTCCCATGGCTACTTGTAGGCTTTTCTAAAAGCGAGACACGAATCTAGGGTCACGATCAGAAATAATTGAAACTGGGGTTCCATGAAGCTTAATAATTTTCCGTATATACAATTTAGCTAACTTTTCTAAGGAATGGGTAATCTTAATGGCAAGAAAATGAGCAAATTTAGTTAACCTATTAATAATTACCCAAATGGAATCATTACCATTGGAACTCCTTGGTAGCCCTGTCATAAAATCCATGGTAATATGTTCCCATTTCCACTTAGGGATATGTAAAGGTTGTAATAATCCTGATGGTTTCTGATATTCAGCTTTTACTTGTTGACAGATCAAACACTGAGATATAAACTCTGCTATCTCCATTTTCATGTTATTCCACCAAAACACTTCTCGGAGATCTCTATACATCTTGGTATTTCCGGGAGGAACTGTGAATCTCGAGTAATGACCTTCCTCTAAAATCTGCCTTTTTAGTTGGGCATCACTCGATATACACACTCTATTTCCAAACCTTAATATATCATCTCGTATCGCAAATTCAATTCTCTTCCCTTCAATAACCTCTTCTTTAATCTTCTTCAGTTGTGGGTCATTTACTTGTGCAACTCTAATTTTTTCCATCAACGTGGGTTGTATTTGTAAGTTTGCAATTATTCCTCCTTCGCCATAAATACGCACATCTATTTCTATACTTCTCAAATCTTTCAATAGAGCTTCCTGGCTGGTAATAAGACATGCTAAATTTGGTGTAGACTTTCTACTCAAAGCGTTGGCAACTACATTAGCTTTCCCCGGGTGATAGTGAATATTTACATCATAATCCTTCATCAATTCTAACCACCTCCTTTGTCTCATGTTCAATTCCTTCTGAGTAAAGATATATTTTAAACTCTTATGATCGGTATAAATCTTAGAAGTCTCACCATACAATTAATGTCTCCAAATCTTAAGAGCAAAAATTACCGCTGCTAATTCTAAGTCATGGGTTGGATAATTTTGCTAATGGGGTTTTAACTTTCTCGAGGTATAAGCTACTACTTTTCCATTTTGCATTAGCACACATCCCAAACCATTTTTAGAAGTATCACTATAAATCACAAATCCTCCTGTACCGAAAGTAATAGTCAAAATTGGGGCAGTTACTAATCGATTCTTAAGTTCTCGAAAACTATTCTCAACTTCCTCAGACCATTCATATTTCACCGTCTTTTGTGTTAACCTAGATAGAGGTTTGGCAATACTAGAAAATCCTTCAACAAATCTTCGATAATAACCCGCTAACCCTAGGAAACTACGAATCTCCGTCACATTAGTTGGTCTTGGCCAATCTAGTATAGCCTCGATCTTTTGAGGATCAACCGACACTCCCTCCTTGGATATGACATGTCCTTGAAAAGAAACACTAGGCAACTAAAATCCACACTTCTTTAATTTCGCATATAATTTCTCTTTCCTAAGGATTTGTAATACTATCTCCAAATGCTTCTCGTGTTCTTCAATACCTTTGGAATAAATAAGGATGTCATATATGAAAATAACCACACACTGATCCAGATATTTCCTAAACACTCTATTCATCATATCCATAAAAGCGGCTGGTGCATTAGTTAATCCAAATGGCATCACAAGAAATTCATAGTGACCATATCTTGTACGAAAAGCTGATTTCGAAATATCCTCTTCCTTAATCTTCAATTGGTGATAGCCTGACCTAAGGTCAATCTTTGAAAATACTTGCGCACCTTGCAGTTGGTCAAACAAATCATCTATACGAGGTAAGGGGTATTTATTCTTAATGGTCACCTTATTTAGTTCACGATAATCTATACATAACCTCATCGTCCCATCCTTCTTTTTAACAAATAACACTGGAGCACCCCAAGGGGATATACTAGGTCTAATAAAACCTTTGTCAAATAAATCTTGTAATTGAACTTTTAATTCCCTTAATTCTAAAGGTGCCATGCGATAAGGTGGTTTTGAGATTGGTGTAGTTCCAGAAACAAGGTCAATGGTAAATTCCACTTCTCTACTAGGAGGTAGACTGGGAAAATCATCTGGAAAAACATCTAGAAAAAAGCTTAGCTATAGGAATATCTTCTAAACTAGGTTCTTTTGTTTGTAAATCAATAACACTGGCAAGGAATCCTTGACATCCCTTCTTAAGAAAACTACAAGCTTGCATTGCAGAGATAATACGCATGGGAGATAAGATGCTAGTTCCTTCAAAACTGAATTTTGGTTGGTTAGGAATTTGGAAAATAACTCTCTTCTCAAAACAATCCACCCTAGCATGATATGATGCTAACCAATCCATCCCCAAAATGACTTCAAAATATCTTATGTCTAAAACTATCAAATCAGCGAATAGTTTATGACTACTAACATTTATAGGGCAAGACTTATATGCTAATGTTCCGTCAATAACTTACCCGAAGGAGTAGAAACGTGTATGATATGATTCAAGGATTCAGGAATATTAGGAAAGCGATTAACAAAATGCACAAACACAAATGAATGGGTAGAACCAGGATCTATTAAAACTTCAAAAGGTTGTGAACATATATAAAGTGTACCTGACACTACTGCATTAGAAGCCTTTGCATCGAAAAGATTAAAGACTCTACCTTGTCTGCCCTGATCCTTATTGTCATTAGAAGTCTTTGTTGCCGCCTTCCCTTTGTTAGGATAATCTCGCATTTTATGTCCCTTTTGGCCACACCCAAAGCAACTCCCCATTTCCAGGTAACACTGTCGCCCTCTATGAATATTACCACAACGTTGGCATTTATCAACATTAAAGGATTTATTTACTAAAGGTTGTCCTATATTAGGTATAGTCCTAAAGGGTTTGTTATTGGGGTTCCTTCCTCTTTATTCTCCAAACTTCCTCTTACCCTCTCTAACTTGATTATATTCTTCACTATCCTTCTCAGCTATTGTTGCACTAGCCACCACGTCATTATATGATGTCAACTTTAGGATGGAAATTTGGCTATGAATATTCAACCTTAACCCACGTTCAAACTTCTTGGCTCTTAAAACATCGTTTATCACAACATGAGGTGCAAAACGAGATAACTCAGTAAACTTTGCCTCGTATTGACTAACCGTCATATTTCCTTGAACTAGACTCATGAAGTCAGCTGCTTTTTGATCTTGCACCGTTTCGAGAAAGTATTTCTCGTAGAAGATCACTAAGAAGTCATTCCAACCTATGGGATTATTCCTTTCCCCATGCATTCTCTTAGTCATTCTCCACCAATGTTCGGCTTCACCTTCTAACATGAATGTTCCAAATAAAACCCGTTGTTCATCTGTACACTTAAGAACATCGAACATCTTTTCCATTTGCGTTACCCAATTTTTTACTTCAGTGGGGTTAGGAGTCCCTTTAAAAGATGGCGGATTCAACTTCTTGAACTGTTCAATAGTACAACTACTTATTTCAAGATTCCTTGGTGCTCCATTATTCACCTGATGCTCCACAATTCTTGCTAGACTTTCAATTGCCTTGTATGCACCTTCCAGTCCTTCCATACTCGAACCACTAGTTCCTGGAGTTGATCTTGCCTTGGTCATTTTCTACAGTCATTGCCAAACGTAAGATGTATTATACTAGCCCAAGATTGCAATTTAGAAGAACAATGATATATAAATAATTATATATTTTAATACATGTGGAGGGTTATCACATAAGTCAGATATTTAATCCTGTATCCTATGTATGGAAACTTAACATCTATAACGTTCGAAACTTATGTTCAGTAGTCTACGGGTTCATAACCTATGCTCTGATACCACCTCTGTCACGGCCCCGACCCAAAATAGTATTAGGGAACGAGTGTCTTGACATGCCACCAAGGCAACAAATATTCTGATTTAATTGTTTCCTTAAATAAATGCAACGAAAATATTATCACATGGTTATGAATCGTAAAATGCTGAAAGTAAAGGAATTACGTCATCAGAGCTTTCTAAAGGCAACTTCATATATATTAAAAGTAACAACAAGTTACAACTTAAGAGAAAATTTAAACCTTATTACAAGAGAGCCAAACATGCTCTAAATAAACATTTTACAAAAAGATCTCTAAAAGCTAAATCTTCAAAATAGTCCATTTTCGTTCCGTCCGTGAGCCTAAACGTTTCCTGAAAAATGTTTATTTATACAACATCAGCTAAAAGCCGAATGAGGTTCAATCTCCAGACATTCCAGGGTTTTCAAAAATTGATACCTATTCAATTTAGAACATAAAGTATATACATAAAGATAGGAATTTCAAGTAATATATATAAAGTAGATGACAATATATATATTCAGAATAAACAGTTCAGAGCAGATAAAACAATTGAGCATGTGTCAATTATTCAGTTTTAGTGGCCATGTACGCTCTAATACCCAGACAGATAGTGTTACCAAATGTTTCCACCCGATAACATCACAGACAGATAATCATGATTTCTGGAACAACGCCTTGTTTAGGGCACACCAGCGATAAACCAGCTGGGAAGTTCAGTCAGTAAAGAGGTCCCTTAGGCCGAATCAGATTTTCAATATTCAATATCCTTTTCAATAATCATTTTAATCGGTATGTTTATATGGACAAATATAAACATATCACAAATGAATCAATCATCGGTATCATATGAATTTTGAGAATAAAAGCAGTTCACAAAATATATACAGTTTGCATATTATCATATATTAAAATGCGTAAGGAATGTCATAGAGTACTCACCTAAAATGGAGGTCAAATTTATTGGTATTGAGTCTTCGATCACACGTTAATCTGATAAAGATTTAAGTACACGTTCTAAGGTCCAGTTTATACTATACTTTAATAATAACTTCCTCTTTTAAAGGATTACTGAATCCCCATTTGTCAACTTTTAAAACTCATTGATCGTAATTGAAGAATTCAATTCATAGTCTTTCCTCATCAGTCGGTTCCCAGTAGAGATGGAGGGTCACAAGGGCACTACTTAAATACCATCTCATCTAGACAGAACTTCACCGGGCTTGACTTTGGAATTACTTAAATGGGATTCTATAAGAACGAGCAATTTCTTTAAAAAGAATCATTTTTAGAAGCGTATAATTTCAAACAAGTTTATAAAATCAACTTGGATTTGTTCTAAATTTTAAGTTTTGATTAGTGAATTCTTTATTGTATTTTACCAGCATAACTACTAAGTAAAGTTATAAAACAATAAATTAAAACTATAAAGATGCATTATAACATTAAGATTACCTTAAGATGAATATCCCTAAGAACTTCTTCTTAAACTTTCTCACACTTTCTCTCACTATTTCTTTCTATAATTCTCAAGGAATTGGTGTGAGTTTCAAATGATCCCCAAAGGCCCTATTTATAGTTTTCCAAAGATATCACGGCATTGACACGTGTGCATGATGACCAAGCTTTTACAATGGGAGTCAGCGTTGACGTGTCGCGTAACGGAGGCATTTTGCAGTCTTATTTCACTGGACTGCGACACGTGTTTTAGCTTCTCCTCTAACGACGACACGTGTTTTGACTTCTCCTCTAATGACGACACGTGTACGGTGGAGGTGTCAAAACCAAGCATGAGGTGTCGAGCATAAGGTGGAAAGGTATTAAGGGTCATTTTGCACCTGAAGGGCATTTTGATAATTTCACACCATATATTTTCAATATTTCTTTTAGGTCCCTAAAAATATTTTATTTACAAAAAGGCCCCTTTTATTTTTTATTTTGGTCCCTAAAACTTTCTTTATTAAAACCAAGTCCCTAAAGTTTCATAAAATTTCATTTTCAACCCCAAAACTTATCACTTAGCTTAGGATGTGCCATAAAATCTCAGTTTGACCCATTTTACCGTTGATTCTTCAAATTTAAAAATGGGCTTTGTCATATTAAGAACTCGGAATATCATATATGTAAAAATATATCATTATTAGATAGTAAGTGTGACGAAATTGAAAGAAGACAATTATATATTGGCATAAGAAAATGGGGTCATTACAGTATAACTAAAAACAATATTATTATGTGAATATTTTCCTAGTGTAGCAGGATTATCTTTAGTGCTATACGCGGAGGATGAATGGGTGTATTTATAGTGTTATATACTTTATTGAGATTACTTGTTTTAGTGATGTGGTATACGAGTATGATATTGTTTTGGTTACGACTTTATAGCAGTGGTTAGTACGATAGTAGGTAGTTATTACAAGGCTATCGAAATGGTTGCATTAGTGCAACATGTTTTGTTCTGGCAAGGCCTCACCTGCGAGAGGGCCGGACTCCACTTATATTATCTACTTTAGGGACTCGGAGGGGATAATGTGCTCGAAATATTTGATCCTGGTGTGTATAGAGACCTTGTTATTATGATTTAGTATGTATTGGGTTTACTGTGGAGCGAAAAGATTTAACTCATTATGATGTTTAGTGCTCAAGACTTGGTGATAGGAAGAGCGCATTGATATATATATCCTTTAGAGATGTGAGAGTTAAGAGTTGGACCCCTATGTTTGGGGACCGGATTTCGAGATCCCCGAGCATATGTATTCGAGGTTTATGGAGTGTGATTACCACCAATATTGAATGATTGTACAATTGGCAAAATGTTCGTTGTTAAGTATAATTACGGGAAGAGATGTAACTTTTCTGTCAAGAGACGGAATAAAGGGGTACATGCTATGGACGGAGGGCCTAACGGATTTCGATAACCAACAATGCTAGGTAGTAGTGTATCGGAGGGTTCCTTGTTTGGATTTATCTCCGCGAGACATCCCACGCATGAAACTTAACATAAGGCTGGAAATAGGGAGACGTTTGGTCATTAGTCCATGAGTCCGGAACCCCGGTCTAAATGGGATCAAGTAATTTTATCTGTAAGTTAGAAGTTGAATTTTGATTTAAGGTCAGTGGAGTCGGTTGTGTGGGAAGAAAGCATTGAAAGTTTTGTTTTATCACCACGAGTGAAGGGATGGAACGATGATAAGGAGGATTTAAAATTTTGATTTCTAGGGTGATTGAGAGTACCCAAGTGTTATAATAATATTGCGAGCACTAGGGAAAATTAAGAATTGGGTATTAGGTGTGTAGCGTATGTGATGCTTACGCTAATATTTGGGCATCATGGTTATCTGATGATCGAATCGTCCGAGTTGAGGGGACGTGGGAATGGACGTGTGGAATATATGTTTGTGGGACTAGCATTACGAGGTGGAAGTGGTAGAGTAGATTAAGCGTCGTAAGAAGAACGATAAATCCATATATACGTGTACGATCAGAGTAGCACGCCGAATCTGGTTGAAAAGCTGTGGGAAACCATTTACAAAGGGGTATTCCTTGAGAAGGGTAGAATTTATCTATATGGAGGACACTCGAAGAGGAGTTGTAATTAGTCAAATGTGATAACGACTTGCGCATACAAAGAGTGATGATGTTAGTATGGTATAAAAGATCCAGAAGTGCGCATCGTGGAGAAAAGTGCACGGGTCGAAACTCTCGGTATACACCAAGGAAGGAAGGGGAGTATTAAGTGTCACTTAATGTGAGACATTTCAAGGAAAGTCGATGTTGAGCGGAACATAGTGACTAGTCTCCGCGGGCACCACTCATAGATAGAAATTGGTTGGAATAAGAGGATCAACCAGAGAATTTGGTGGCTATCGACAATTCCTGTAATGGAAGAGGCCGGTAAAGTCGGTAAAGCTTCTTAGATGGGTTGCCATCCTCAAGGCAAGATCAAGGATTCATCCGAACGTGTGGAACAAATCGCCCAGGAAGGAAGTGATTGACATTCCTTTGGGGTGATTTACAATATTAACAAGTGTGCCCCAGTCTTCCTTTGAAAGGAAGGGATCGCGCCGGTACGTGGTCCTACACGGTATTATTTTCTGAATCGGGATGAGATTTGTGAATCCCACCTTCAATATGGGATTTCAGGAAAACAACGGAGATAACATTTCGTTATGAGTTGGAGGTATCACCCATAGCCGAGGAGCAGGCGCACGGTAATTAATGATTAGTGGGGCCGCGTGGAGGAAATTTTAGAATCTTGGTGATCATTTCATTTCCACAACGGACATAACTAGCAAGTGAAGTATAGTATGGTAGAGTTTTGGGAAAGCACTCGTACCTGTTTGTCGTGAACGAGGTGCTTATTGAGATTTTTGTGTGGAATAACCTTAACTATTCTCCTCTTGTATGTTTAGAGGTGAGCGGATAATCAGCATTTTGGATCGGTCGAGAATAATCCGATGTTTATGGTGGAATTCCATGACTGTTTTAGGCGAACAAGAGTGGTCAGATGTTCGTATGATTTCTCTTAGTGGGAGTTTTGTGTTTAGATAAATCCGAGTAGTTGTCATATAGTGAAGTGCGGTCTCCCAATGATATTGAAATAATGGGAATTAATAGTGTATATGCGTGTCTTATGCGTATATTATCGGTTAGGAGCACAATATGAAGTGTCGTTAATGAGAGTGTTAAACAAGCTTGCTGTGAGTCGGGGACAATAGTGATTGAGCGCCTTACTATGTAGATAGTTTGCGTACTGATAAGGTATCCAAAATTGTTTTACCAGGTAGGCCTTAATTTTTCGAATTTCGGGACGAAATTCCGTTATTGGGGGGGAAGTATGTAATACCCCGTATTTTTATGGACTTTAAATTTGGGGAATTATTAATTGAAATTGAGATATTAATTTAATATTAATCCGAAAATTTATTTTAAATGTTTACTAGCATGACAAGAGTTAGTAATTATTGAAATTGTTGAATATTACTAGATGAGTAAAGTAATATATAAGATTGATGTTATAAAAATTGTCACGAGTGAATAAAATGACAATTATGGAAATTTAAGTCGGGACGCGCCTGTATCGTGTTAGGACTAAATTATTATTATATAAAGTGAATAAATTATAAGTTGTTCGTATAGTCGTTTTGAGTGCGCAAATGTGTCCTAAAGAGTCGAGATAGTTAGAAAAGTGTACCCGGGGTTTAGTTTGGGTCTCGAAGCGTTTTTAGGCCTATTTGACATCCCGGGAGGGTATTATAGACATCTTGCATTTTGGGTAATTAAACCCACGAATTTAATTAGGTTAAATCATCCATTTGGAGTTGTCTCTTAGGGTTAGCAAACTCAAAACCTTAGAACGGCCATTAGAGAAGAAGGTAGGAAGCTTTCCAAGCAATCCAAGGCCAAGAACTCATCCAGTTGCACCACCACCACCACCACCACCACCAAAACATAGATCGCGCGACGGGGAACACAACCATACCATTTCATCCACGAAATCAGAACCTTGAATTTCAGGCAAGTATCTATCTTGCTTTATTTTTGGTTAATGCCTCACCCATGTTAGTTTAGGATTGCCAAGATCATGTTTTATGAAAGAAATTGTTAATTTAGAAACTTTAAATCACATGTTTAGAGAGATTCAAAATATTCTGGATATACCCATCACATGTAGAGGATTACCCACGAATTACTATGAGTTTAGAAACAAGAAATCTGGGAAATAATTAGAGGAATGGATAATTCTTCCAAAATTAGGGTTCTTGAAGATTATGTCGATTTTACCCCATTAATTCAATATCGTTGATGTATTTATACATGTTTCACGTAGGAAATCCTGTATATATGTATATAGAACTTGTGGTATCGTTATTTGAGAATTTTAGACTTGTTAATGACGTTTTTGGAGAAATTGGAAGTTAAAACCCGTAGGTTTAATTTGCAGTTTCTGGGCAAGAACTGCTTGATCGATCGATCGACCCAATAGCATCGATCGATCGACTGATCGATCGATCGACCACTCCTGGAAAACTGCATATTTCTCATCCGTTGGTTAAATCCGATTAAGATGCATGGGAACCCTTGATTGTTGTTGTTGGAGTATAATGGGATATAGATAGAACCAGTAGGGCCTAGGTAGACCCCGTTGAGTAACATTTTAGTGTAGAATAAGATTTTGGGTTAACGAGGAATGATGCATGTGTATAAGAAATCATGCGTATATTTAATAAAAAGATCGAGACTCGTAAGGGAGTTAAACCCAAACGTAAGTGACTGTATTCCTACTGAAATTATACTCAGGATACTTCGAGAATGGAGAAGTGAGTATGAAGTGCATTATAAATGAGAATAAAAATGACGAGTTCGTTATGCGCAATAATCGAGTAAAATGTGTTAATAACAGATAATTGTGATTATGGGTCGTGAGCACACCTAATTTAGAAATGCGGATATTTATATATATACGACTGTGTGATTGTGCATATATTATATATTTGTGTAAAAATCGTACCCGAGCTACTTGCTATCACAGGGGTTTTCGCGTCGGGACAGTCTTATCTCGATTGGACCTTTAAGGGGGATAACGACTTGTACCCTAGAAGATAGTATCCTTGATTACAGGCTATCTAAGTTATACTCAGATGGTCCAAAGAGACGTGTGGGTATGTGCTGACCTCTTAGGACTGGTAACTATGCTTCGCCTCCATTTGTTTGTGTTTTGTGTTAATACAGTTCGAGAGTGATTCCGAACTAGTATTTTCCTTAATTTGTATGATACGGGGACTTGATAGCAGAGTATGCCCGCAACTTAGATCTTATGTGAGGTGCCATTAGTATATATATTATATGTGTGAATAACATATATATACGTATATTTAAATGGGCACTTTCTACTGTGCGTATAAGTATATAAGAAATGAATAAATGCTTCAACTTTATTACTAGTGTTCGCGAACTTTATAATGGTAATGAGTTGTTTTAAATAACGTAAGGAATCTTGAAGAGAATGATTTCCTAAAGTAAATATCATAACTTCGCTTTTCACATGATAAATCATTATGGAGAATAAGATAGGGAAATTGATGAGATTTATTAGTACGGTAGGTGTGCACGCTAGATGAGAGGTGAGAAATCTCAAGAGAGTGTCGCATACTAACATGGTTGTTGCATTAGCAGGTAAGCATTTTAAATACTTGCTAAACTAATTTTAAACTGTTTTACACTCGGGCTCTGACCTGTTTCCTGTTATCTCTTTTCTCTTGTATATATATATGTATATATTTTAGGTGCCCAGCCACATGGGAGTCTTGTGGAGATTCTTTGGACCGGACGCGCTGCAGCTTATGTGGGAGATGCAGGACATTACTTAGACGACCTTGATGTTGAATCTACTCTCATTCTAGTTATGATTAGTTAGGGCATGTGTCGCACATTTCCTTATTCAGTTGGATTTGTCAGAGATTATGTTCATTTATCTTTAGCATTTTTACTCTTTGGGATTTAATTACTGTCAGGATGGTTTTCCTTTGTAGTATTAAAGTTGGTATTGGATTATCTGAATGATTAAATTCATGGGTGTTTATTTCCCGTCTTAATAATTGTTTGAATCTTAAACTGTTACGTAATAAAGGATTTCATAATTGGATTTAATAAATGGAGATAATGTTTTAAATGGTTTTGACACTTAGCTTAATTATTTAGGGTGTTTCAATTGGAAAGTTTATTTTGCGACAGTGATGCTAAGAATGAATCAACCGTTCACCTTGATTATAATTTAATAAAGGATTGATCACCCGGTATTTAATTAGGCCGGGTGTCACAGTGTCCTGTTGAGATGAATTGTCGGTCTGGTCGAGTAAGAGACCTCAGAGGTACTGTCGGATCACATATTGGTAACTGCTAAGTAGAGTCTCAGTTGACTTACATCAAGCCGAGACGAGCATGTAACAAAGTCTGATGAGGTCCCGACTTTCCCATTGGTAGACTAGACAAGTCATTAGGCCCATTGAGATGATATGTGGTCTCGGCCTAATAAAAGGTCGAGACTAAGGTGCTGCCACAAAATTCTTTGTGAGAGGCGCTTCATAAGGTCGGCTTGAGTCGAGCCAGGCATGAGTGTAGACGAGCTCACACTTGGGCATATCAATCACCCCCTATCCCTTAGTCTCTGACATTACGAGGAGGCTGAGGGGTAATAATGTTCGAAGATAAAAGGTTAATACTGGTCATTTATTAGCCATGAGTTGGTTGATTGATGGCCTATAAGCTTGATAGGACACTTGTCACAGTTCTCATAGGTTAGCGTGTGTGAGGACGATTGAGACGTTTGGGGTTTCGTCTCCCACACCGCCGAGAGTGTGGATTCTTTGGATGAGGAAAAAAGACTCTCCACTAATGGATTTGAGGAGACTGAACGTCCTTCTAGAGCCTCATCCTCAAACCAGGATGAATCTTCTCCAGAGCCAGACTCTTCCATACAAATTCTTTCATCTCATGATGAGCTGAGAGTGGATGTTACAATTCCACCTCCTATGATGAGTATTCCTCTTTTGGCCATTTTGGGAAACACTTTGTGAAAATTGCACAAGGTGCCATCCCATCAGGTGTCGTCCTGGATGCAGACCAAGACGATAATAAAGATACAGCTGAGGGCACACTTGATACCTCTTATGTTAAATCCTATGTCAGCACAGTTACTGAAGTTGAACTTCTAGTTTTGAGACATCTTTATGGCATATGACCCTCTATTACAATGAGGGTACCCTCTGAGGACGAGAGAGCATTCAAAGGCCGAGAGGGCGATGTGTGCGTATACGAATAAATGTTTAAAGTTGGTTTAGATTGCTTGTGCATCCTACTGTACGAGCCATTCTAGCCAGTCTTGATCTTGGTCGTACCCAGTTGTCACCGAATGCCTTGAGGGTTATTCTCGGATTTATCGCCTTTTGGAACGTAGTCCACTATACAGACCTTTCAGTTAGCGTCTTTAGAGGATGTTACACGGTCTCTTCACCCAAAAATTTGCCTGGTTACCATCATCTCGTAGCCAGAAAACTGACAAAAAAGCCCTTATGGTTACCCAAACTTCCAATTATAATTTGAAACCTCGTTACTTTTTCATTTTTGGAGCCTGGGAATTCGACCCTTACCCCCCTTGTAGTGACTTTGAGCCTCGATTTCCCTAATGATGGGAAAAGACCTCAATGTCGACTAAATTAGATTCGGGCTTAAGTATTGAAGCCACCAAAGACCTTGAAAGGTTAGGAAATAAGGCAAGAAATGGGGTCTTGTATAATTTGTGCAGTTGATGAACCCATACTTTTTAGAGCAGACGTGTATGGGTGTGGGGCCCCTATCTGAGTTATGTAAGTGTTCAAATTTTTCCTAACTGTTGTGTTATATTTCATTTATCTGACTCATTGATCTCATCCTCTTAATTGCAGACCAACCACCCAACACTCCCGAATCTGTGTGGAAAATGACATCCCCAAGCTTGACGAACTTACTGAAGCAAGTGGCTAAGAAGACGACCCCGGCTCCTCAGACGAAAAAGTCAATAACTGTCAACCCCAGCCAGGACGAGGGATCAAAGAAGCAAAAAGAAGTGCAGGAAAGCCTTCCCTCATCCCACTAGAATAAGAAGAGTAAGGATGGATCGTCCAAGGCCGAGACAAATCGAGCTATACTTATTTCCTCTAAGGATGCACCGGTTGCTCGCTGGCAGAACTTGAAAATCAGCCCTCACTCTCTCATGGGGATTAAAACCAAAGCCTTTGATTCCATTGCCTTTATTATCTCTAAGTTCGACACTAGGTTTTTGGAAGTCACTAATATCTTTCTGATGAACGACTTCGTCCTTCATAAGGCCATACAAGTAGGTCCTTGTGTCATTTTTATACTTTTATCATATTAGTAAGGTTGTCTCGTACTTACATATCTTGTCTTATGTAAACTACCATCTATCTTCAAAAACTCCATAAATGGATTAATAGAAAGGTCCCTGAAATTCGCCAAGCTCGTCAGACCATAAGAAATAACGAAACTCAAAGAAATCACATCTCATACTTGGAGACTAAGATAAAAAATTTAAAGAACCAACACGCTGAAGCTATCAACAACTTGAACACTACCTATTGCGAAGAAATCAAGACTCTGAACAACCAGCATGATACTGAGATTGCTGAGAATGTGAAAGAAGCACTTGATATTAGAAGCTAAAGAGGCTCAGAGACAAGTTGTGGAAGACTTCAAGTCTTCGAAGGAGTTCTTGGGATACAATATGCAGTATCTCGAAAGAGGGGCCCATACTGGTTGCCTTTGGACTACACGAACCCTTAGCCATGATTTCTTTGAGTCAAGTTGAAAGGGCAGCAGAACCGAAGCCTATAACACAAACGGCTAACTAGGTGGAGGAGACAGAACCGATCGATGATGCTGAAGCCGACAGTAACAGTGCAGGGGATGGGCTGGCACCCGTCGAGAGTGAGACGAACTCAAGCTCCTAACTCTTGAGCCTTTTTACTTATCTGGGTGACCTCCTATGGCCTAATACCCCGTCTGATGTAGTATTTGAAAAATAATTTGTGATCTTGATGCTTTGATTTTGATTTTGTATTCTGAGGCAACTTTGTAACTCTTCTATCTGAACATTCGTACAACACTTTTAAATAACGAATGACAATGTTTGTGTTGCTTACTTCTATCGTCTATTTTCGTTATTGCATACTTTTTATTTTAGATTTGCACTATCTGTTTCCATGTCTAAGTTGTTTTGATGTTTTAACAGGTAACCATGTTTGAATGGCTTATAATCTTGAGATCACCAGTTAATGAATCTTTTCACATATCGTCTCGTCCTTAGACGAGATAAGTATGACTTTTTTCATAATTTGAATTAACGAAATTATGGTGTTATATCATAGGTCCCCTCTCGTCATTTTAAGAGTGCATGTACGAGAGCTACCTCGTCCATACACTGTCGTCTTGGCTGGGAGAGCGTTCCACCCATTTAATGATGTTAAGATAACCCACAATAATAGTGATCATATCACATTGAATTCACTAACTTGTGGTGTTATATCACAAGTCCACTCTCGTCGTTTTGAGAGTGTGGACGAGAGCTACCTCTTCCATACACTGTCGTCTCGATCGAGATATTTTTTTACCAAATTAATGATGTTAGGATGAACCACAATAAAGTGCACCGTAGTTTGAATTCACCAAATTATGGTGTTATATCACAAGTCCCCTCTCATCATTTTGAGAGTGTATGAACAAGAGCTACCGCGTCCATACACTGTCGTCTCGGCCGAGAGAGTGTTTTCACCAAATTATTGATGTTAGGATGAACCACAATAAAGTGATTTCTGAATTTGAATTCACAAAATTATGGTGTTATATTACAAGTCCCATCTCGTCATTTTGAGAGTGTATGTACGAGAGCTACCTCATCCATACACAGTCATCTCGGTCAAGAAAGTGTTTTCACCAAATTAATGATGTTAGGATGAACCACGGTAAAATGATTTTTGAATTTGAATTCACTAAATTATGGTGTTATATCATAAGTCTCCTCTCGTCATTTTGAGAGTGTATGGACGAGAGCTACCTAGTCCATACACTGTTGTCTCGACCGAGAGAGTGTTTTCACCAAATTAATGATGTTAAGATAATATTCCTCCTTCTCGGTGTTATTGAGAGTCTATGGAAGAGGTTAGCCCCATTCGAACTGTTATGTCACCAAGAGCAAAGTAAAGCTACTTCACTACGAATGATGATCTGTAGCTTAGGATGAACTGATACGTATAATTTGGACTACTCATACAACAAAATAAGAGAGAACGTGGGGGAAATTTTTCATTCTTAACTTTCTCTTTATACACTGTTACATTGATAAAAGAAATTCACACAAAGTTCCCACTGGTAATACTTTTTTAGATGGTCGGCGTTCCAAGGATTGGAGAATGGCTCTCTTTCCAAGTTCTTAAGCCGATATGTCCCTGGAACCACCTATTCGATTACTCTATAGGGGCCATACCAGTTGGGATGGAGTTTTTTTGGCTTTTTCCAAGTCTTCTTTAAAACTAGGTCTCCTACTGCCAATGGTCGGGCCTTCACTCTTTTATTGTAGAATTTTTTTGTTATTTGCTGATAGGCAGCTTGCCTAACCTCAACATCCTCTCTTCTTTATTCTATTAGGTCCAGATCTAATTTACATTTTGTAGTATTCTCCCCGAGGTCATATGTCTGGACTCTGTGAGTTGGAAGACCTCTATTGGCACCACGTCCTCTGAACTATAGGTAAGCATAAATGGGTTTTCCCCTGTTAGTGTTCTCTCGATTGTGCACCTCTTCAGTCCATCTTCCTTTGACATCTTCTAATTTTTTCTTGATCCCATCAAGAATTGTTCTATTAGTTACCTCAGTTTGCCCATTGTCTTGGGATCGGCCAGGAGTGGAAAAGAGTTGCTTAATGTCAACCCTCTCATAATACTTCTCTAAGGATATATTCTTAAATTACTTCCCATTATCTGAGATCAAAGTGTTGGGTAGGCCATATCTGTAAATAATATTCTTTCAAATAAACTGTAAGGTCTTGCTCTCTGTTATGGTGATCATTGCCTCAGCCTCCACTCACTTAGAAAAATAATCAACAACCACTATCAGATATCGGTAGTTACTGATAGCTCTTGGCAATAGTCTTACCAAGTCAATCCCCCACACTATAAACGACCAAGGTGAAGTGATAAAAGTCATAGGTTGGTGAGGTTGATGAGGCATGCTGGCGAATCTTTAGCCCTTGTCACATTTCTTCACGTAATTGGCTGCATCAATGGCCAGTATCAGCCACTAGTATCCCTAAGTGACAATTCTCTTTGCCAATGACCTCCCTCCTATGTAGCTGGAGCAAGAACCTTCATGCACATCCTAAAATAATCCCTTCTTGTATTGGACAACTCCTATGATGGAGAACTTCGTCGCTTTGTATCTCAATTTCCTCCTCTCAGCTTTTAAATCGGCTAACTCCCCGTCTATGATATATTGGATGATGGGGTCCATCCATGAAGCCCCCAGATTTAAGTTCAAATAAAACTCCACAGTGTTATCCTCTTTGTCAATAGTCGACCAGTATAGGATCTCTACTGGCACCGACCTTCTAATCTCAGTCCTTGTGGCGGAGGTTAATCTCGCTAAGGCATTAGCTCGCATGTTGTCTATCCGAGGGATCCTTTTTAGCTTCACCTCCTTAAAATTTTTCAGCGTTGTCTTTACCCTTGCCAGGTACTTTTCCAATATATCATTTTTCTCTTCATATACTCCCAATATCTGATTCAGTGCCAATCTGGAGTCACTGTGAACCAAAAGTTAGCCGACGTTCAATGCTCTCGCGAGGGAGAGTCTTACCAGAAGATCCTCATACTCCGACTCGTTGTTGGAGGCCGACCAACACGATCAAGCATGCTCCACTTTCGACTTCGCATGAAGAGTCGTCAATGAACAAATTCCAAACAGTACCTTCCTTAAAAAAAGTACCCTCTTCCTGGGTCCCATTATTGAAAAAATATCTCTCTTCTTTATTTTCAATCACTCTACCTCTTGCTGTGCTCGTTTCGGCCTCAGTTGGGCTTTCAGCCACTGTGACTTTTTCTGGCTCTGGTGTAGGTTTTGTCAACTCTTCACTGTCGGCCTCGTCCCTGGTGAACTCGACGATGAAATTCTGCCAAAGTTTTCTCTTTGATGGTTATCCTAGGTTGATAGATAATTTTAAATTCTCCCAACTCTATCGATCAGGCCATCGAGCTACCCGATTTCTCAGGTTTATGGATAAACTGCCTGAGAGGAGAGTCGATGAGGATTAGGGGTGTAAAACGGACGGATACGGAGCGGATACTATAGTATCCATATTCGTATTTGTTAACTCCTCGCACTATTTGTATTCATATCCGCCCGAATAATAATTTCAGCTATCCTTATCCGTATCCTCTTGGATTTCCCGGATTCAAATAATATCCTTATCCTTTTTTATTATTTAAGATGCATTAAGACATACATAGCTTATTAAACACTAATTTAATCACTGAATTAAATATATAATTCTCCAAGTAAGATATAGAGAATGTGTGAAACATCAAATTAAATTATAAAAGAAGGTTCATCTTACCTAAAAAAGGTAACTCAATTAAAAACATTAACCGAGGAAAGAAAGAATATAATATAATAAAGATGGAAAGATATGCATTAATAGTTAAGGGTAACAAATAAATATGCATTAATAGTGTGAATCTTTAAAAATTAAAATAGTGAATGTCTTAAGATTTTCAAACATTCACAAATTAATGTAGTCCAAATGATTAATAGGACATCAATTAATTAACAGGACAACAAACAAATAGGCATTGTAATACAATAATTTTCTCACTATTGCACTATTTGTTGCTAAAAAGGTTTTAAAGACGCCAATTTTGGCATCGTGTGAGGCGGTCACGTGGGCCGTTTTATAATTTCAGAGTTATTTGCAATTTGTGGGATATCTTGGGGAGTTTCAATCATTTGCAGAGTCAATTTAGTTTTACCTGAGCTTTGAGCTTTGATTTCTATGTGACCTCAACAAGATTGATGCTAATACCATATGCTACCACCAACAAAGAAAGATCTTTAATGTAAAAGGAAGATACCAAGAATTTTAAACTCTCTATTATTCCCCGATAAAAGATAAGAGAACCTGAATAAAATATACTTGACACCATGAAACACAATACATATAGAATCAACAATTGAATGAATAAAGAAATATATTTGGTAATAATATTATACCCGATTGGCAAACTCCCAAAACAACACAGAAACCACATCACTCCCCCCAAGCTCAGCCGGGACACAAAACAAACATAAGCTCCATATCCTCAAAATAGCAAGCAGACCCATGAACCGAGGTCCAAGCGAGGCCAAAAGCTTATCTGCAAGAGTTGTGGGATGGAAATAATCATTAAGAGGATATAACACTGTTTTTTTGTTTGAGTAACAAACAGAGATCAATAGAGGAAAAAAATTAAAAATAAGAACATGTAGCAAAAGCAAGCATATATTTTATTCATGTAGAAAAACACATATATTTTGGTATTAGCAAAAGCAGGTATTTTATTCGTGTAATAAAAGTAAAAAAGGTGTTGTGTACAAAAGAAAAGAAAAAACTTATCGCCAGAGATCTAAGTGAAGAAGATGCCGGAGATGAGGGCAGAGGATGCCAGAGAGGATGAGGGAGTCTGCCAACTGAGGAGCGAGTGTGGTGTGGAGAGAAAAAAACCCTAGATTTGTTTTTGAGTTTGGGATAGTGGTGGGTTTTGAGATACAATCGTTGGCTTTGATATTGTTAAACACAATTAAATTTTTAAAATTATAAACTTACCCCATTATATTTATAACTTATTATGTTTCTTTCCCCCATTAAAAACTTACCCCAATATAAATTATTATTTAATACAATACGGATGCGGATATCCGAAAAAATGGATATCCACAAATATGGATACTCCGCTTTGGATACGGATTATCCGTGTCGGATACACATACTATCCGTATCTATATCCGTTTTTTGAATATTTTAACAAACTATCCATATTCGTATCCATATCCATTTTTTCGGATAAATATTCATAAAATTCGGACTCGAATGCCGGACGGATTTGGATTTTGGAATATCTATTTACACCCCTAGTGAGGATGACCATAGTGTGCGCCTGAAAATACGATTTTATTTTCCTTTAGGCATGAATTAAAGTATAAGCCACCTTCTCCATCTTTGGATATCTCTGTTCGGTCCCCTGGTGGGCCTTATTGTTGAAATACATTGGCTTCTGCACACCATCCTCGTCTCTGACGACTACAAAACTGATGGTCAACTCTGACACGGCCATTTACTGATATAACCTTTCACCTCGATCAGTCCGAGATAATAAAAGTGGTGAGACGAGATAAGCCTTTAACTCATGGAAGGCTCTATCACACTCTTCATTCCACTCAAAATCTTTCCTTAGCACTTTGAAAAATGGGAGACACTTATCAGTAGCTCTGGATACGAACCTGTTCAATGTTGTTACTTGTTCAGTTAACCTCTGAACATCTTTTATGAATTTTAGGGTCTTCATCTCCATCATAGCTTTAATCTTCTCGGGGTTGGCCTCAATCCCCCTTTGATTAAATAAAACCTAAGAACTTACCTGACCCTACACCGAAAACACACTTGGAGGGGTTGAGTTTCATTCGGTACCCATTTATTGTATCAATAGTTCACTCAAGGTCGGCCACATGAGTGTCGGCCTTGAGGTTCTTCATCATCATATCATCGACATATACCTCCATAGTTTTCCCTGTTTGGTCTTCAAATATCTTATTTACCAATCTCTGATATGTTGCCCTGGCGTTCTTCAAGCCTAAAGGCATGACCTTATGACAGTATTCCCTTTTATCTGTAATAAATGATGTATTCACCGTATCGGTCGGGTCCATGAATATCTGGTTATAGCTAGAATAGGCATCCATAAAACTCATTAATTCACGGTAGGTCATAGCGTCAACTATCTGGTCTATCCTCGGTAGTGGAAAAATGTCTTTGGGGAATACCTTGTTCAAGCCTATGAAATTGACGTACATTCTTCACTTTTCGTTATCCCTGGGAACGGTGACAATATTTGCTAACCATTCAGGGTAGACGACTTCCCTCATAAAGTCGGCTTCCCCCAACTTCTTCACCTTTTTTCTGATATCAACGTGCTTCTCTTTAGAGTACACTCTCCCTCTTTATCTGATCCACTTTACATCCTCGGCCACATTGAGCTTATGACAGAGGACCTTAGGATCGATGCCAGGCATATCTTCATGGCTCAAAGCAAAAATAGTTTACCTCTTCCTCATTAATTTGATCAATTCATCTTTAATCTATTTATTTAAGGCGTTACCGATTTGGACGATTTTCCTGACTCTTCCTTATTAAGGACGATGGATTCTACCTCCTCAGCGACTTCACCCTTTTCTAGCTCTGTCTCATCTCTGGGGTCAAGTGTGGTGGCCCTCTTATATGCCTCTCTCTCCCCAACCGAGTTGAAGTAGCACTCACGTGCCTCAACTTGGTCACCCTGAACTTCCCCTATTCCATATGGAGTCCAAAATTTAATCATCCGGTGAATTATTTAGGGAACAACCACAAACTCCTTTAGGGCTACTCTTCCCAAGATTATATTGTAGGCCAAAAAGACGTTCTTATCCATATAATGAAATTTATCTTTTTTGTGAGGCATTTTGGCCAACTATTCCCTATTTTAACTTCCATCACATAGATTCTAAAAAAAATCACATTCTCTCCACTAAAACCCATGAGAGGTTGGTGATATGGGATCAGGCTCTTCTTGTTCAACCCTAGTCTCTTGTAGCAGTCCCTAAACATCACATCGGCCGAGCTGCCACCATCGACCAATATCTTGAGAACTTCATACCCATACATCAAGGTGGTAATCATTAAAGACTTATCATGTGGGGCTAAGATCCCCTTAAAATCCAACCTCGAGAAGCAAAAAATTTGGGTATTCATATCAATTTTTGTTCTCTTTACCTTCGTCGGCTCAACAGCTGTCGAGTGCACCTCTTTAGGCTTTTGAGGGAGAGGTTTGGCTTTAGCCACATGATCCTTCCTATCAGTAATTTCCTTTTGTACGCCTATAAGTCCTCCACAAATCATCTTAACTCTAAGAGAAATTATGTGAATCCGACCTTTAAGATCGATTATTGGAGGAGGCAGGTCTGGATCAGCCTCCGCATCATCGTCTGAATCATCGTTATCTCGGTTAGCGGGAGCATCAGGCTTGCATTTATCATTTTAATCTTTTTTCGGGTGTCGTCTCGACCACCCTTTGAACTACTCTTGTCCACGTACTTCCTTAACTTATCGGCCTTCAATATTTTTTTAATCTCGTCTTTGAGAGTGAACATATGTCGATTTGTATGGTCAGGATCTTGGTAAATTCATATCATAGGTTCTTATTCCTCTTGTGAGGAGGAGCTATCAACTTCTCTAGCCATCTCAGAGATCGATAATTCCTTATCTTATTCAGAATATGCTCACAGGTGACTGTCACCGGGGAATAGTCAGCAAACTTATCGTAGGTCTCCCTCTTCTTGCCATCTTTACCCTTTTACAAGAATTTACTTCCATACTTATTCCTTTCCCGTCGATTCCCTTTTCCGCCCTCGCCTTCTCTACATTTATAACCTTTCTGACCGTAACTAGGAGTTCGGCCATAGATTTAAGAGGATCTTCGGCTAGCTGTCAAAGGAGCTTTCCTTTTGGCAATTGTAAAATGCGTGTGCAATATTGATTCGTAATTTCCAAATCACAAACTTATTTAATTAGAGTCAATTTATGAATCAAGTCAATAAATCCCTTTAAACTTAAATAGCAACGTGTGTGCAAGTGTCAAACCAACATAAATAAAATATGCGACACAATAGTTCGGGAAAATCCCTTCTAGGGCAAAACTTTTTTATTTAACTATAATTGTAAATCACAACTTACATCGGATTACAATGAAATAGAGATCAACAATGGTTCACAAACAGTTATACCACAATAGACACGCAGTCCAGACACGCGGTCTTCAGTAAAGAATCAACACGCAGAAGATCCTCAATGACACGTAGTCATAAACCTTGTAGCGACTCACTCCACAATAGCACGCAACTCTCGGTTATAGAGATCTCCCCACAAAGTACGAACAGTAAAAAAATACCCAACAAAACTATGTGTTGGGCTCCATAAAACAACTCACACAAAAGCGCTCGGATTTGTGAATTGTAACCACTACACCAAAACTGGTGAATGGTCATGACCAAAATCCCTGACCAAGACTGTGGGTCGCGAACTTGGACCGTGACCATTTCTGGCACGACTTATTTCGTGGGTCGCGACCCAAGTTCGTGACCAAAAATGGTCACGACAGATGATCGCGAACTTGGACCGTGACCCATACCGTGATGAGAAAAAAATGGTCGCGGCCAAAGTCCGCGACCCACGTCGTGACGAAAAAAATGAAAAAAATGGTCGCCACCCAAGTCCGTGACCCATAATCGTGACAAAAATTCGCGACGAAAAAAATGGTCGCGGCCCAAATCCATGACCCACAACCGTGACAAAAATTGGTAGCGATCAAAGTCCGTGACCACACCGCGACGAAAAAAATGGTCACGGACTTTGACCACGACCATTTTTCGTCACGGTTGGGAACTTTGAACTCTGAAAGTGATGGAGAATAAATAAAAAACACTTAAAAACGTATTCTGATTGAAACAGTGTTTTCTCCACACGAAATTCAAAAGTCTAACACCCTATTTATAAAAACATTTAAGGCGGTGACGCGTCAAACTTAAACAACTCATTCGAACGATACACGACATCGTTTGAGCGATAACTGATCTCGTTCGAACGAGATACGATGTCATTTGAACAATATCGTACACGTGTCGCTTGCTGCTTCAGTCTTTTAAAAACTTAAAAACCTCAAACCTAAGACTGTTTACGAGATCAGCAAAGATTATCCAAAATATTTATAAGAAAATGTTTTTGAAAAATTAAAAATCATTTCAAAAATTATTTTTCATAAATTGAAAAATATTTTAATTATTATAAAAAATAATTCAACACTTTTATGCAAATTGTAAATGGAACTTAAACACATTTACCAAGTTAGTCCTTGTTGGGCATAATTATTGAAGTCGACTTGAAATTCGAATTGTCGTTGTAGATGTACGCTTTCCAATGCTTCGACAAACTTGTAGCGGTATACGACATACTAAATGTGACAGACTATGTCCTTACAAATCTCCCCCTATGTCTATGCCGGTACAAAATAAAAATATTTGAATTATCAATCATAATATGACCTATACAAATCTACCCTCCCATAAACTCAATCGAGGAAAGATAAACTGAACAAGTCTTCAAACTTTTTCAATCTCCAACAATCAACTTTTCAAATCTCCAAGCTTTTCTCATGAGGGTGTGCAATCCAAAGAATCTTCAATTGTACCTACACACATGAGACAAAGTAAAAACCACGTGACGTATCGAGTTTGAAATGATATAAACATAAAGCATGTAAGTATAATCAAATCTCCCCCATACTAAAACTTCCCCATAAAATCATAATTAATTCTCCCCCTTTTTATTTGTCCGAAATAAACAAGGAAAAGAATAAATCACATAAAGCAAATCGGGGTGTCACGGAAAACAAAACAAACAATCTATTTTTTAAATTTTTCAAAATTTTCATACAAAAACAAAATGCAAAAATGATGTTACAAAATCACACCATGAATTTTTACTAAGACAACCAAATCATGGATACAGAATGAATGGGTGTGAACAAATTCGATAGGAAAATCAACTCAATCATATCATATGTGCATGATGCATAAATGTACTAATAGAGAATGAACATCAAAACCTTCCATAGGTGTTAAAATGTTGAATTTAGATGACATCGTCTTAAATCAAAATCAACAAATCAAAGTCAACATGATTTTCACACCAATAACGTCTTTAAACTTTTTCATGCTTTTTCAAAACTTTTTAAGGACGTGCAAAGCCGTTTTAATTCTCCAACCAAACTCCCTCAAATAAATTTTATTTTTGAGGTGATCTAAATTCTCAAACATTAGAGAATTGGTGAAGAAACCTAATGGCCCATAATTGGCATATATTTCTTTTTATTGCCATGCAATTTTTTCGGGACTCTTTTAAACCTCTTTGGACCCCGGATAATAAAAATTCCTTAATTTTTTAGGTCCAATTTAAACGGTGGCTTAATCACAACGGATAAATGAGTACCTTTCATAGCCCATCACAGTTTTTAAAATTCACACAATCTTATGGCAAAACGGTTTAAAACATGCACACCTTTTATTATCTTATTTTATCGCATTTGGTTTGTTTTAATAGACAAAATTGAGATTAAAACACTTAACCAACATGTGATTTGACAAGAGCAAACGCTAAACAAATTCGTGCATGTGTGCAATAAAGGACAAAGTGAGTCAAACTTGTAGGTAGCAACACTATATCATCTCAAAGACTCCATACTTTGTAAAGCACATGAATGACACAACATATTGTCTCAAAACACTATCAAACAGTCACAGGGATATGGCATGAGGTTATGACTTGGTCATCCTAAGTGTGCATTTATAACCGGTGTAAACAAACTACAAAAAATCTTTTTGTCTGTTTTTAAAAAAATTTCTAAAAAAATGAAAATCTTTTTGAATTTTTCAAACACTGTTCAGAAACAACCCATCAGTACCAATTAAATATAACCAGAAGAACAGGGGACTGCAAATAAAATTTCTGGGGTCGTTTGAACGACATGTTGAGCGAGATACAATCTCGTTAGAACGAGAAAATAAAAACTTTCTAGATTGCATAGAATTTTAAGCAGGTTCGACCAGTGGGAAAATTTCTCAGAAACGGTACCTGGACAGGGCTGACATTGCTAAACAGTGCTAAAATGGTACCAAAAATAGGAAAAATAAATAAAAAATATAAAACAAATGGTACATAATAGCAATAGGCAAAAGAATCAACATGTAAATCACCTTGTGCTAGCAAAAATGTCTAGACCTCAACCGGGAAGTGCGGTGGAGTTTTTCAAAGATGGTGACATCTTTTGAAATAACTCCATCAAATCATGTGAAGTCTTGATCAAAAACTTTACTTGCTCGCGTATATATGCAAACTCTCTATCATTGTGTGCAAGAAAATTATCATGATTGAGTACATGTGTGCGATAAAGTGTATAAGTATGTGCGACACATTACCCAACTTAAAGCAAAATTCCCTAAGGTGTCCTCGCTTTTTGCAATGGGAGCAAACATAAACAGGCCTAGGAATTAATTTTTAAAAAATTATAGAATGTGCTCTCCTAACAGGACGCTTAGGTGGGTTGGGTCGAGGACCATGTGAATCTCTCAGTAAAGAGGATACCGGCTCAGGTGCAACAAAAGAAGTGG
Source organism: Sambucus nigra (assembly GCA_949130495.1). NCBI lineage: Eukaryota > Viridiplantae > Streptophyta > Magnoliopsida > Dipsacales > Adoxaceae > Sambucus > Sambucus nigra. The sequence continues at coordinate 419,920,826 of OX422219.1, forward strand.
ATGCACCGTCATGACCTTTTTCTAAACTCTTACCCCCAACCAAAACAGGATTGAGAACCATCTTTTCCACCTTCTTAGATGCGTTCTCTAAAGTGACTTTAGCCTGCAGTGCGTGCTTAAAATCTGTCTCTAATTGTGACACGCAGGCTATAAGTTCACTCCTTTTCCTATTCAAAGCAATCAATTGCTCACTTTGACTTGCTTTTTACTCAAACTCCTTCAAACTCTCAATCTCACTCTCCAAATCCTTCACCTTGAGACCCAAACTTGTTATTCAATTTTTTAGTTTTAATGTCTCGGCATACAATTCTCGAAACGCAATTTGGAGCTCACTTTCATCATCACTAGCATCCTCACTCTCAGACTCGCTAGAAACACTCAAAACCTCCTTGGTGGTATCAAGTGCACATGTGTCCTCGTCATCGTGGGATAAGGTGTGTGTACTTGCGTGACTTGCTAAAAAGGCAGTACACTTTCCTTGTGAAGACTCATCCTCGGAACCATTCACATGTTCCTCACTATCACTTGAGGTCACTCGCATGGCAACTTTCTTGCGTTCTCTCCTAAGTCTAGTGGGACACTCAAACGACTTATGCCATTTCCCCTCACACTCAAAACATTTTAAATTTTCAAAATTTTCTTCACACTCTTTTTCTTTCTCACCGCTTTTTTTAGCCTTGTCTTTCATTTTGTTTTTCTCCGAAAACTTTTTATTGAAAGAATTTTGTTTCGAAAACTGGAGAAACTTTTTAAAATTCTTTGCAACCAGGGCCATGTCAAAATCAGACTCGTCCTCAGACTCGGATTCATAAAAAATATCTTTCTTTTTCAACTGGGCTTTAAGTGATATCCCTTTATCCTTAGGTTTGACAGTGTCGGGAAACATGTCAATTTCATACGTCTGTAAGTCACCTACCAACTCTTCTAATTTCAGAAGATTCAAATTGCCTAAGGTATTCAAAACAGTTACTTCGGGGATAAAACGTTAAAATCTTTTTAACCACTCGTGCATCAGGAATCGGCTCACCAAGATTAAAACTAGTGTTGACAATATCGGACAAACGTGCATAAAAGTCATCAAAACACTCAGTCTCTAGCATGGTGATGGTCAAAACTTGAATTTTAGACTCTTTGACCATGTTAGTGCCTTCGTGGGTGAGTTGAAAAACATCCCACGCTTCTTTAGACGTGGTGCACGTCATAATACGTCGGAACTCGTCAGGGGTGGCGTGTTTGAAAATTGCACCAAGCCCTCGGGAATTATAAGTGCTCCACCTAAACTCATCTTCAGTTCAGTCTGACACAGGTTTTAAATTTGTGACATTATTTGCGGTGACAGTGGTGGGGTTTCAACCTCTTTCACAAATTACCCAAACTTTCTCATCGATACGGACTTTACAGTAAGCATAATTAGACCCGTCAAAAATTGGCAACCGACTATATAAGTTTTCGTTTGGAAACATTGCAATAAAATTTCAAAAATGAGATTTGTTAAAATAAATCAATATCACACAATTTTGCGAAAAATAGGAATACACGATAAATTAACGTAACCTGCTCTGATACCAATTTGTAAAATGCATGTGCAATATTGATTCGCAATTTCTAAATCACAAACTTATTTAATTAGAGTCAATTTATGAATCAAGTCAATACGACCCTTTAAACTTAAATAACAACGTGTGTGCAAATGACAAACAAACATAAATAAAATATGCGACACAATAGTTCAGGAAAAATCCCCGCAGGGAAAAACCTTTTTATTTCACTATAATTGTAAATCGCAACGTACATCGGATTACAATGAACTACAGATCAGCAATGGTTCACACGCAGCTATACCACAATGGACACGCGGTCTTCAGCAAAGAATCAACACGCAGAAGATCCTCAATAACACGCAGTTATAAACCTTATAGTGACTCACTCCACAATAGCATGCAACTCTCAGTTGTAGAGATCTCCCCACAAAGTATGAGCAGTAGCAAAATACCCAACAAAACTATGTGTTGGGCTCTATAAAATAACTTACACAAAAGCACTGGGATTTGTAAATTATAAAAATAAGTTTTGAACCCTCAAAGTGATGGAGAATAAACCAAAAGCACTTAAAAATGTATTATGATTGAAACAGTGTTTTCTCCACACAAAATACAGAAGTCTGACACCCTATTTATAAAAACATTTAAGGCGGTGACGTGTCAAACTTAAACAACTCATTCGAACGAGACACGACGTCGTTTGAGCGATAACTGATCTCGTTCAAACGAGATATGATGTCATTCGAACGACATCGTACACGTGTCATTTGATGCTTCAGTCTTTTAAAAAACTTGGAAACCTCAAACCTAAGACAATTTACGAGATCCGCAAAGATTATCCAAAATATTTATGAGAAAATGTTTTTGAAAAACTAAAAACCATTTAAAATCATTTCAAAAATTATTTTTCATAAATTGAAAAATATTTTAATTTTTATTAAAAATATCCCAACACTTTTATTCAAATTGTAAATGGAACTTAAACACATTTACCAAGTTAGTCCTTATTGGGCATGATTGTTGAAGTCGACTTGGAATTAGGATTGTCGTTGTAGATGTACGCTTTCCAATGCTTCGACACACTTGTAGCGGTATACGACATACTAAATGTGACAGACTATGTCCTTATAGCAATCCTCTCATTAGGGCGTCATAACACTGCTCTCTTCATAGTTTTAAACTTCTAATTTCTCCATGTTGAATCGAGCTATACTCCCTCAGACTTTCATTATTTCCACGCTTAACATACAGTAGGTGTGTCATCTTCTTTTGGGGCCTCACTTCGAAGAAAAAATTGTGTCTAAACCTCTCTGACAACTACTTGAGATTTTCTATTGAGTTTTTATGAAGAGAGGTGAACCACACGTGAGCAGTACCAATAAGTGTGATAGAAAAGGCCCGATACCTCATCTCGTTCGAGACCGAGTAGATATTAGTAGTGTATTGATACATCTCCGCATGATGGACAGGATTAGTGCTCCCATCATATTTAGGTGTAACTACTGGCGGCTTGAATTTAGCAGGGGTTGGATAACTCACAATCTTTGCTACAAAGGGGGAGCCTTCAGTGTAACCCCTCTACAAAGGGTCTCGGCTCTTCAGTATATCCCCTATATTATCCTCCAATCACTATATGGAGTCATTCAAAGGCCTATCGACTGTAACTGCAACCTCTCTCTCGGCCTAAACAACATTATCTCAAGCCACTTCTTTATCGACTGGACGAACTAAAGGCTCTCTAGCAGTCTTCCTTTGTCGATTATTCACCTTTCATTATTCCTCGTCTCGTCCTTAAGGAGGCCTACGGTCTCCACATCTATCATTTCTTCTAGAACCATAGATGCTTTGAGATACGGAGAGGTGATTCCTCAAGTTATCTATTGCTATGTCGAGCTTATCAAAGGTCGACCCTCTGCTTAGTCTGTCTAAAGTTGATGCTTGTGGCTTACATTCTCAGCTTGACCTGCCACTATGTTCTCTACTGGGATGAATTGGATGCACAGTGTCTCCAGAGATTTGACGAGGCTCTTAACATTCCCTATCATCCTCATCATCATACTGATCATCCTCATCATCAAGGCATTCCTGACCCGACCTCCCCAGGCGTGAACGCCTAGGGGTGACTAGGTCTCTACGCCTTTGTTATGGAGGCACCTCTTTGTGCGGGTCCTGGGGTGGTCCCCTGGCCACCCGGATCTAGGTGGCCTTCCTTGGCGACTGGAGTTATCATCTCATCTCCAGCGTCGGCAGGTCTAACTACCATATTCTGGCTGAATGTAACGAGTTGCTCTTGGATCTTTTCCTGGTTATCCTTTAATGAGCGTAGCGCCGCTGCCACCTCAGCCATTTTTGAATGGGGTGGGGCTTGGCAAATCGGAGGCCATTTCTCCGACGAACTGGAAGAGCTAAAATCTGAAGAAAAGCTTGAGAGTCTTAACATGAGTTCTTTCAATGGCGATATAGGCCCACATGAGCGGTGTTGGATCACCACTAGAGAATTTGATGAGTACAAGCTAAAAAAAGATGATGACGAAGATATACTTTATTCTCACAGACGGTGCCAGATTGATGATACCAGAAATATTATCACCAAATCAATGTAGTATGCAAGCTCAAACCAGTGTATTAATGGAATATAATCAAGTATATATGTGATGAGGCAAAAAGGGAGATAATACCAAATATAAGTGGTTCGTCCAATTCTGGTCTACTCAATTGTGTGAGTGTGTGTGAAATCAACTAAAAATGGGCTCTATTGACATTGGGATGCAGAACACTCTAAGCTTTCTCTCTCTATGCAGTGAATTTAACAGAGTTTAAGCACGATTGTGAATTAGAGATCCTCTACAAAGATGTAGAAGACAAGCATTTATATGGCTAGGGTGGTGTCATGCGCACCCCAACATGCTAGAGGCATGTACAATATCAAGCAACCAATGTCATGCTGCCACTTGTCATCTGTGCATGTAAATAATGATGGAGACATATTCTTAACACATGAGGAAGATGTTATTGCAATGATTTTGTGCACGTGGGGCTCACACCCCACGCGCACTCTCCCATGTGTGCTCCATTCCACGTGCCCTGCGAGATGTGTTCTGTCGAGATGAAGTGTTGTCCTGGCTAAGTAAGAGACCTTTGAGGTACTGTTAGATCACATGTTGTTAATTGCTAAGTAGATTCTTGGTTGATGACATCAGGCCAAAACGAGCATGTAACAAGGTTTGATGAGGTCTCGGATTTCCCATTGGTAGACTAGACAAGTCATTAGACCCATTAAGATGATATGTGGTCTCGCCCTAATGGAAGGACGAGATCGAGACAGCTGTCACCGGATTCTTTGCGAGAAGCGCTTCATAAGGTCGACATGAGACGAGCCAGGCATGAGTGTAGACGAGGTCACACTTGGACATATCATATTGTCTAAATAAAACTTGTAATTTTTTAATATTCCAGTCACCGTTTGTCTATGGTATTATTTTCACGTGTGTTCAAATATAAATCAATTGTATTTATGTCTTTCTCTTTCTACGAGTATATACCAGAAGAACTATAATCATATGATAATAAGATACACCATCAAGACATTCTTATCATCATATTATCAAAATATATATAACATAATAATAAGACCAACTGACTAGAGTGAAAGGAGAAACACTAATTTGCAAGAATATTGAATATATGAATATTTTTTATGCTTATGACTAATCATAACAATATAAATAATATTTTAATATATATAATACCCATTCTTTATAATGGTAAGGGAGATTGAATCAAACCCATTATTTTTTTACATCTAGGGAAAAAACAATGAGTTCATTATATGAAGATTTGATATACTTATAAATCTAATCACATCAAATAAAGGGAATAGTGGATGGGGAAAGCCGGAGTATAAGAGCGTAAAGACCAGAGAGAGAAAATGCATCCGATGAGAATTAAAAAAGGTGCAATAAAATGAGATGGAAAATGATGAAAAATGAGTGAGAACATATTATGATGGAATTCTTAATACCACTACAGGAAGGAAAAATGAAAAATAGAAAAGAGGAATTACTCATGAGGACTAACAGACATGTATATATATATGTAGAAGAAACAAAAAAGTCTGTGTCAATCAATTAGTAAAGAGAAAAGGGAGATACATAGATAGTGTCGTGCTCACATGAAAATGGAGTGAGAGAATACGTTAGTACTGAATGAGGCCATATGGACATCTTAAACATCCACCAAACTTAATTGTAGGCTTACGTATTATAGTTATAATATAGATCATAAACTAAAAATAGTTTTTTTAATAAGTTAACATACATTCTTAAAAAATTAATGACAAGTACAAACTAAATACAATTTTTTTAATAAATATATATGTGTTACAATTATTAATGTGGATACATGAATATAGATACAATTACAGTTAGGCGTTGTCTGTTTTTACCTCTTAAATATGAATCTGAATCATTCAGACATAAGAGGCACCAAAATAGTGTTCATTTTTTAAATTATTAAGAGATTAACGACTATTTTTCACCCTGAATGATTAAAAGGTAAATGCAACTCTTTGAATCAGTTTAATTACATTCATTTAAAGGTTTATTCAGACATAAAAATAATCATGTTTTTCAAATTCAGATTTCAGACTTCAGATTTAGATGGAAAAATAAATGCAACCTTAATATAAATAGATTTACACTTATTAATCTAACGTATATATATTTAAAACGGTGTATTTACTTATAGGTTTGCCATGTGTCTTCAAATTTGAATTGCAATTAAGTATAACCATTTTCTCAAAAATCCCTTTCATTCTCCCATTTATGCATGAGCTACAACTCCCTCTCACAACCCACCCTTTTTATTTACCATCTTTGCTTTCCATCTTCCTCCTACGAGTCATATCCAAACGCCCTTCCATCCAAACACCTTTAACCATCACCTACAAACTGACCTAACCACTCAGCTCCAAACGCCATTACATTTTCCTCTATTAAAGAAACTCTGATCCATACATTCCACCCATCAAATGTCATTTACCTAACATATTCACATCTTCTAAAACCAATTCATTACAATGGATTTAAAAATTTATCCGGCTACAATATATAACTCTCAATCAGTAGGAGGATTTTGCCCATCTTTGTATGTTCCGGAACTACTAAAGTATGTAATCAATCATTCGGAATCTCCACTCTCATTTGATTTTTAGTGATTCTCTAAACTTTGGATATGTATTCATAAATTTTAATCTGAATCTACTTTTAATGGGTTTCTGCTTAGTCTTTTTTCATTGAGTTTTTTAGAAACTTGAGGGTAAAAAATGGATACTCTGTTTCAGTTTTTTTCTCTTTGATTGAGTTTTTAGAAATTTGAGACCAAAATATTCATTAAGTTAGATAACCAATTCTATTAGATGTGGTTGCGCAATTTATTTTAGCCATTTTCCAAGATGAGCATTACTTGAGGAGTCTATTTGTAAAATGACTACGACTTATATGTACACTTATAATGTGTGACATTTTCGTATAATCTTGGAATGCTTCGTTAAATAATATTTTTACAAGTATTGATAAATGATGTTAATGGTCTTTGCTTTTAAATTTGGCCTAATAATTCAATTTTGTTATAAGAAGTTTAGAACTTTTTCCAAATGCGAGGCTGGACTTTTTTTGTTGGTTTACTCAAACCGACACGTAGCTCTATTTTTTATGGTGGTCATATATTATATCTAATGACAAAATAATAGTATATGTTCATCTAAATTAATTTTCTTAGTTCCAAGAAATCATAAAGTATGTGAAAAATTCTCTTTTAATTGGCATAGTAATTGATAAATGGTTTGACCTTCTAATGGCTATTATTTTAACACTGAAAATGTTGCAACTGCAACATGATAAGCAAACTTATTTCCATTCCAGATGGTGTTATACGGTCATGGTTTTAGATTGATGGAAATAAGACGAAGCCGATACGATGAAAACAACCATTTCTGTGCCATTTTTGTTTATATAAATGCCCAGCATGTTTGAGCTCTTTTGTCAGTTCAAATGTAATGAGCCTCAGCTCAAGACAATATGGCTTAAAAGATCTATTGGTAAGTTTCATAAAAGTAAACAGGGGACTTTTAAAAATGATAGTAGGTTGTTGTATGTTCTTTATTTGGCTATTAAAATTTAAAAAGTAATCAAAATTGGTGTGCAATCATGCACAACCTTTAAAAAGAGCGAAAATTTACCAATTACGCAATTTATCACGTTTTAGTTTCCATTGAAATATCGTGTTGTCTTTGAATTTTTATCACGCTTTACAAACAGCTCGCACATCGCGCGAGGCTAGAATCATGTGTAGATAAATTTAAATTATAGTAGTATCTACATTAATAAGTGTAACTGTATCATTTGAATTTATCATCAATTAATTAAAAAGATAATGGGTTTAAGATACCAACAAGATTTTCGCTTGGACTAATCATATATAGATCAAATTTTAAGAGACTTATTAGCTAACACTACATCAAAAATAATAATCTGGCATGGTTTAAAACCGTGCCAGATCAAATATGGTACGATTCTAAACTGTACCAGAATCAGGTGTTCTAAAATGACCATATTTTTCTGGCACGGTGTAAAAGTGTGCCAGATTTGACCAAACATGAACACTTTTGGCACACTTTAAACCGTGCCAAAATTTGATATTTCGGGCACACTTTTGGCACAGTTTTGAACTCTGCCAGATTGAGTACATTTTGATAAACTTTTGGCACAGTTAAAAAACGTGCCAAAAAATGATACACTTTTTGCACGGTTTTGAACTGTGCCTAATTTTTGGATAAAAGAAAAAAAAATAATTATTTGACAATAAGAAATTTCACAAATTACAAATCTCACACATTGTTGATAAACTAATATATATACAAACTTCAAAATATTACAAGTCTTTAGTAGTTCACAGACCAAAAAAAATTGGACAGAGTTTCTTCTTACGGGGTCGTTTGGGGGCTGATTTGGGTTTTCACCCTTCAACGGCTTGTTTCTAAGCCTAATCTATATATTTTCGAATTATAGTCACATTCTCAAACCAAGAGGCTCTTGACTATGCAGTCAGTTCCTAAGAGTTCATTGGTCCCGTGCGAGGTGTTAGTGCCTTTTACGGGAACGTTTGGAGGCTGATTTAGATTTTCACCCTTCAACGACTTATTTTTATGCCTAATCAATATATTTTTAAATTATCATCATATTCTCAAATTGAGAGGACCGTGACTACGTGGTCAGTTCCTACGAGTTATATTGGTTCCGTGCGAGGTGTTAATACCTCTTACGGAGCCGTTTGGGGGTTGGTTTGGGTTTTCACCCTTTAACGGCTTATTTTTAAGCCTAATCTATATATTTTCAAATTATCATCATATTCAAAATCTGGGAGACTCGTGACAACACTGTCAATTCCTATAAGTTACATTGGTCCCATGCGAGGTATTCGTGCCTCTTACAGGGCCGTTTGGGGGTTGGTTTGGATTTTTACCCTTTAACGGCTTATTTTTAAGCCTAATCTACATATTTTCAAATTATCATCATATTCTCAAACCGGAAGAACAGTGACTACACAACCAGTTCCTACAAGTTACATTGGTCCCGTGCGAGGAGTTCGTGCCTCTAATGAGGCCGTTTGTGGATGGTTTGGGTTTTCACCCTTTAACGACTTGTTTTTAAGCCTAATCTACATATTTTCAAATTATCGTCATATTCTCAAACCGGGAGAACCATGACTACATGGTCAGTTCCTACAAGTTACATTGGTCCCGTACGAGGTGTTTATGCCTCTTACGGGGCCGTTTGGGGGTTCATTTCGGTTTTCACCCTTTAACGACTTATTTTTAAGCTTAATCTAGATATTTTAAAATTATCGTCATATTCTCAAAACGGGAGAACCATAACTACACGGTCAGTTCCTACAAGTTACATTGGTCCCGTGCGAGGTGTTCGTGCTTTTTATGGGGCCATATAGGGACTGGTTTGGATTTTCACCATTTAACGGCTTGTTTTTAAGCCTAATCTGCATATTTTCAAATTATCATGATATTCTCAAACCGGAAGAACCATGACTACACGGTCATTTCTTACAAGTTACGTTGGTCCTGTGCGAGGTGTTCGTACATCTTACGGGGCCTTTTGTGTGTGTGTGGGGGGGGGGGGGTTTCACCCTTTAACGGCTTGTTTTTAAGCCTAATCTACATATTTTCAAATTATCATTATATTCTCAAACCGAGAGACCCACGACTACACGATCAGTTCCTACAAGTTACATTAGTTCCGTGGTAAGTGTTTGTGCCTCTTACGAGATCGTTTGGGGACTAACTTGGGTTTTCATCCATTAACGACTTGTTTTTAAGCTTACTCTAGATTTTTTAAAATCACTTTCATATTCTCAAACCGGGAGATCCGTGACTACATGGTCAGTTCCTACAAGTTATATTGGTCCCGTACGAGGTGTTCGTGCCTCTTATGGGGCCGTTTGGGGGTTTGTTTAGGTTTTCACCCTTTAATGACTTGTTTTTAAGCCTAATCTACATATTTTAAATTTTTGTCATATTCTCAAACCGAAAGAACCGTGACTACACGGTCAGTTCCTACAAGTTATATTGGTCCCGTGCGAGGTGTTTGTGCTTCTTACAAGGACGTTTGGGAGCTGGTTTGGGTTTTCACCCTTTAACTGCTTCTTTTTAAGCTTAATCTACATATTTTCAAATTATCACCATATTCTCAAACCGAGAGAACAGTGACTACACGGTCAGTTCCTATAAGTTACATTGGTCCCATGCGAAGTGTTCGTGCCTCTTACAGGCTCTTTTGGGGGCTGGTTTGGGTTTGCACCCTTTAACGACTTGTTTTTAAGCCTAATCTATATATTTTCAAATTATCATCATATTCTCAAATCGGGAGACCCATGACTATACGGTCAGTTCCTACAAGTTACATTGGTCTCGTGCGAGATATTCGTGCTTCTTATGGTGTCGTTTGGGAATTGGTTTGGGTCTTCACCCTTTAACGACTCGTTTTAAGCGTAATCTACATATTTTCCAATTATCATCTTATTCTCAAATCAGGAGACCCGTGATGACACGGTCAGTTCTTACAAGTTATATTGGTCCCGTGCGAGGTGTTCGTGCCACTTACGGAACCGTTTGGAAGCTGGTTTTGATTTTCACCCTTTAACGACTTGTTTTTAAGATTAATCTACATATTGTCAAATTATCATAATATTTTCAAACCGAGAGAACCGTGACTAAACGGTCAGTTCCTATGAGTTACATTGGTCCTGTCCGAGGTGTTCGTGTCTCTTACGGGGTCTTTTGGGGGTTGCTTTGGATTTTCATCATTTAACGGCTTGTTTTTAAACTTAATCTAGATATTTTAAAATTATCGTCATATTCTCAAATTGGGAGACCCGTGACTACACGCTCAGTTCCTACAAGTTACATTTGTCCTGTGCGAGGTGTTCGTGTCTCTTACGGGGCTGTTTGGGGGCTTATTAAGCCTAATTTACATATTTTCAAATTATCGTCATATTTTTAAATTGGGAGAACCGTGACTACATGGTCAGTTCCTACAAGTCACGTTGGTCCCCTGCGAGGTGTTCGTGTTTCTCACGAGATCATTTAGGGGCTGGTTTGGGTTTTCACCATTTAACGGCTTATTTTTAAGCTTAATTATATATTTTCAAATTATCATCATATTCTCAAACTGGGAGACCCGTGACTACACGATCAGTTCCTACAAGTTACATTGGTCCCGTGCGAGGTGTTCGTGCTTTTTACGGGATTATTTTGGGACTGGTTTGGTTTTTCACCCTTTAACGGCTTGTTTTTAAGCCTAATCGACATATTTTCAAATTACCGTCATATTCTCAAACCGAAAGAATCGTGACTACACGATCAGTTCCTACAAGTTATATTGGTCCCGTGCGAGGTGTTTATGCCTCTTACGGGGCCGTTTGGGAGCTGGTTTGGGTTTTTACCCTTTGAGGGCTTATTTTTAGGCTTAATCTACATATTTTCAAATTATCGTCATATTCTCAAACCGGGAGAACCGTGACACGGTCAGTTCCTACAAGTTACATTGGTCCCGTGCGAGGTGTTCATGCCTCTTATGGGGCCGTTTGGGGGCTGGTTTGGGTTTTCATCCTTTAACGACTTGTTTTTAAACTTAATCTAGATATTTTCAAATTATCGTCATATTTTTAAATTGGGAGAACCCTGACTACATGGTCAGTTCCTACAGGTTACATTGGTCCCATGCGAGGTGTTCGTGCCTCTCACGGGATCATTTGGGAATTGGTTTGGGGTTTCACCCTTTAACGACATGTTTTTAAGCTTAATCTACATATTTTGAAATTATCATCATATTCTCAAATTGGGAGAATCGTGACTACACGGTCAGTTCCTACAAGTTACATTGGTCCCGTGCGAGGTGTTCGTGCCTCTTACAGGGTCGTTTGGGGGCTAGTTGGGTTTCCTCCCTTTAACGGCCTAGATATTTTTAAATTATCATCATATTCTCAAATCGAGAGACCCGTGACTACACGGTCAGTTCCTACAAGTTACATTGGTCCTGCGCGAGGTGTTCGTGCTTCTTACGGGGTCGTTTGGGGACTGGTTTCGGTTTACACCCTTTAACGGCTTGTTTTTAAGCCTAATCTACATATTTTTAAATTATCGTCACATTCTCAAACCGAAAGAACCATGACTAGACGGTCAGTTCCTACAAGTTATATTGGTCCCGTGCGATGTGTTCGTGCCTCTTACGGAGCCGTTTGGGAGCTGGTTTGGGTTTTCACCATTTAACGGCTTATTTTTAAGCTTATTCTAGATATTTTCAAATTATTGTCATATTCTCAAATCGAAAGATCCATGACTACACGGTTAGTTCCTACAGTTATATTGGTCCCGTGCGAGGTGTTCGTGCCTCTTACGAGGCCGTTTGGGGGTTGTTTTGGGTTTTCACCATTTAACGACTTATTTTAAGCCTAATCAAGATATTTTTAAATTACGTCATATTCTTAAACCGAAAGACCCGTGACTATACGGTCAGTTCCTATAAGTTACATTGGTCTTCCATGCGTGGTGTCGTGCTTCTTACGAGGCCGTTTGGGGGCGGGTTTGGGTTTTCACCCTTTAACGGTGTGACAACTCGCCTAATTAAATACCGGGCGATCACTCATTTATTAAATTAAAATCAAGGTGAACAGTTGGTTCATTCTTAGCATCACTGTCGTAAAAGTAACTTTTCCAATTTAAACACCCTAAATAATTAAGCTAAGTGTCAAAACCATTTTCAAATTTTATTTTATAAACCAACATTTAAAACTTTACATAATTCACAATTTAAAGAATCCCACAACAATTATCCTGTAACTTATAATCCCAAAGAATTAAACATTCAACAAATAAATCCCAACATTAAAACTTAAAGGAAAACATCCTGACAATAATAAAAATTCAAAGTGTAAATACTGGAAATAAATGAATCACAATATCCAATAAAACAACTGAATAATGGAAAAGGGTGACACATGCCCAACTAATAAAATAAATGCTAGGAGTGGAATCAAGAAATGAGGTCGTCTAAGCAAGAGGCCTACAACTCCCACCTAAGCTGCAGCGCGTTCCTTCTAAAGGATCCTATGCAAGACGCCCCTGTGGCTGGGCACCTGTAATATATACATATATATACAAGAGATAAAAGAAAATGGAAACGGGTCAGAGATCGATTGTAAAAACGATTTAAAATTTGTTTAGCATGTATTTAAAATGTTTACTGGCCAATGCAACAACATATTAGTGCGACACTCCCTTGATAAATTCTCACCTCTCTTCTAATGTGCACGCCTATCGTACTAACCTTCCCAACGGTTTAACTTATCTTATCTTATGTCGCTCGTAAGATTTTAATATGACAAATTCAACTGTTTAAGAGGTTCATTTCATTTAACAACATAGTTCTCATTTAACCTTATTTACTAATAAAGTCTCTCAGCAATATATTATACTTTTCAAAAACTTATTCCCAAATTGAAATAATTATTCATATCTTACTTACCATAAACACAGTAGGTAGTTCCCAAATTCCAGAATTTAATATATATATTAAATACTCATATAATATATATATTCTAACGGCACCCCATATAATAATTATGGTGCGGGCATACTCTGCTATCCAATCCCCGTATCACTCGTACTAAGGGAAATACAAGTTCGGAATCACTCTCGAACTGTACTAACACAAACACAAATAATATTAAGGCGAAGCATAGATTCCAGGTCTCTAAGAGGTCAGCACATGCCCTCACGCCTCTTAGGACCTTCTGAACTATCGATTCAATAGCCTGTACCGAAGGATTTCTATCTTCTAGGGTACGAGTCAATATACCCCATAAAGGTCCCATCGAGATAAGACTGTCCCATCGCGGTAACCTCGGGGATAGCAAGTAGCGCGGGCATGATTTTCACAAGTATATAGTATATGCATAAACACAGCCATATAAATATACTAACCATATCAAATTTAGGTACATCTCATAACCCATAATTATGACATTTGTCCTTATTATTCGTTATTTAGTTATCACGTATAACTGTTGCCTCTTATCTTAATTTGTGGGATTATTCTAACTTATCAAGTGACACTCGTGAATTTCTATACTCCCAAGTGTAATTTCAGTAGGTACTCCATTTATTTTTCAACATAACTATCTTATGCGTCTCTTTATTTAATACATAGTTTCGTCGTCCCTTTTATGTAAACATCCCCAAAAATGTAAATCTCGTCTTACATTAAAGATCTCATGTTTTTAATAAGTCCTACTGGTCTTCTTTACCTCCCAAAATATTTTAATAAGAATGTCCAAAGATTATTACACATTTAAATTGAATTCAACTATTTAGAAGGGAAAATATGAGTCTGCCAGGAGGGGTCGATCGATCGATGGCAGGAGCTCGATCGATCGATACTCCTGGTTCGATCGATCGATCAAACAGGTATGACGAATTCTGCAGAAAACCAGTTACGGGTTCTATCATCCAACCTCATTCAAATCCAAAGTTTAAATTCCCAAACTCCCAGAAATTTATACCACAAATGTCCTAAACCCAAATGGACAATATTTAACGTAAAGCATGCGAGTTTTCATCAAGATTCATGGATTAAAAGTGCCCAAATTCATACAATACTCATGAACCCTAAAAATTTCTTTAACTTAATTCAAATAATTCTTTCTCCATAAATTCTACTTCTAATTCATCATAAATCCGTGGTTAAACCTCTACATATGAAGGGGATTTCCAAATTATCATTTATATCACTAAAACATGAAATTTTCTACTCTCCAACATGGGTTTTCTTTCATAGAACTCATCCTAATCAACCCTAAACTAATATGAATGAAGCATTAATGAAATTAAGCAAGATAAATACTTGCCTGGAAATATTTGGTCTCTGATTTGTGCTGAAATCAGTGTCATTATGATCCTTGCCACGTGATCTATTGTTTGGCGGCGACGGCGGTGCAAACGGAGGAGTTTTCGGCCTAGAACTCCTTGGCAAGCTCTCTCTTTCCCTCTACTATGGGGGTCACTTGTCTTTGGTTGTGTTAACCCTAGAAGACAACCCTAGACATCTGATATAACCCTCGCAAATTCGTGGGTTTAATTATCCAAAATTACAAAATGTCCAAAATGCCCTCCCGGGGTACTAATTAAGCCTAAAAACGCCCCGAGGCCCAAACTAAACCACCGGGTACACTTTTCTGACTATCTCGACCCTTCCGGACACTTTGGCGCACTCAAAATGACCATACGAGCAACTTATGATTTATTCACTTTTTATTAATCGATATTTAGTCCCGACACGATACAAGTGCGTCCCGACTTAAATTTCCAAAATTATCATTTTATTCACTCGTGACATTTAATAGAACCAATATCATATATTACTTTGCTCATTAGTAATATTCAACAAGTTTTTCATACTTACTAACTCACATCACGTTAGTAATTATAACAATATAATTAATTTTCGGATTTATATTAAATTAATATCTCACATTAAATTTAATAAATCACAAAATTAGAAAGCATAAAAATACGGGGTATTACAAATGTCTTGTTTTTAAGCCTAATCTACATATTTTCAAATTAACTTCATATTCTCAAATCGGGAGAATCGTGACTACACGGTCAGTTCCTACAAGTTACATTGGTCTCCCGTGCGAGGTGTCCGTACCTCTTACGGAGCCGTTTAGGGGCTGGATTGGGTTTTCACCCTTTAACGGGTTATTTTTAAGCCTAATTTACATATTTTCAAATTATCGTCATATTCTCAAATCGGGAGACCGGTGACTACACGGTCCGTTCCTACAAGTTACATTGGTCCCGTGCGAGGTGTTCATGTTTCTTACGGGGCCGTTTGGGGGCTAGTTTGGGTTTTCATGCTTTAACGGCTTATTTTTAAGCCTAATATATAATTTTAAATTATCGTCGTATTCTTAAATCGGGAGACCCGTGACTACATGATTAGTTTTTACAAGTTACATTGGACCCGTGCGAGGTGTTCGTGCCTCTTACGGGGCCGTTTGGGGGCTGGTTTGAATTTTCAACCTTTAACGACTTGTTTTTAAGCCTAATCTAAATATTTTCAAATTATCAACATATTCTCAAACTGGAAGAATCGTGACTACACGGTCAGTTCCTACAATTTACACTGGTCCCGTGCGAGGTGTTCGTTTCTCTTACGAGGCTGTTTGGGAACTGGCTTTAAGCCTAAGTATGGTTTGAGCTGGTTTGTGATGTTATTTACGTGTACGAGCAGTCCTAGCGCATATGTTGTAATGCCAAATGTGGCAATTAAATTTACTTGGGCAATTTTGACGGTTGATTTTGTATCCCCCATTCAAAATTTAGGATAATTTAGTCATCTAAGGTAGTTCCAGTGGGAGATAAATTTTAAGTTTTTTTGATGTGTGATAAGTGAGACTTAAAATTTTGGAAAATTTAATTCCAACTCAGATTTAATGTTAGATGAGATGAAATTTAAAATGGGATAAATTATACTAAGTAAAGCTTTTATTTATGAGTTGTGTTGTGGGATCAATAACTCAAAGGAAATATTTTCTTTGTTGTGATTGCTTAGTGTATGATTATGGACAGTCAGGCACAAGTCTTTTATATGGCATGCACAAAGAGTTAAATAATTGTCATATAGTAATGGATTATTAGTTTGTAAAGTTTATAAAGCAAATTAGAGATGTGCAAGTATTTTATTTGGGGCACAAGGACACGCAAAACAAAAATACCAAACACAAACCTGTAGAAACTGAAGTGAAGACCAAACACAATGCCATGTTCGACTCCTCATTTGTCTTATGTTCATGGGGCAATGTTCTGTTAAATCTCTAGTAAACCTAAATAAAGATTACAATAAAACAACGCATAAGACATGAAGTTAAATCTCGCTGAATTCAAACAACAAAACTGAACTTTCAGACATTGAATTCAAATTACAACACATAAATCGAAGAATTCGTACATTATTTAGCGAATATACTAATTATATAAAGAAATCAGTATAAACTAGTTCTTCAGTAAACACAAATTCGCACCAACCCAATTACTACCCCTACTTTAGTTCTTCAATAAACATAAATTCACACCAACCCAATTACTACCCCTACTTCTATAAAAGTAGCATTTGTACATCATGCCGTGATATTTGTACGAGACTCTCTTGCAACAGATCCAACATTTACAATATGGATAATAGGAGACATGGTGGCATATACCTAGAACATAAATATCAACATTGAAATAGGATAATATATATATATATATATATATAGAAACATACATATGGTAACTTTTAAACAAATTGAAATAGTTCCCAACTACAATAATATTTTAATTAACGAACAAAGATGACTTGTCATATATACAATAGCGCAGAAGCACACTTAATAAAACTTGCATAATAGTCACATAATTAATAAATTAACTACAGAAAACACATCAATCTCAACTTAAGATCCTTCCATTTTTTAGTTAGACTCAAAATTTATGGTTTACATATAATTCTAAACTACTCACTAGCATAACTGAAGCAAAAAAAAAAAGTCTAAAAACAAAAGCAAATACGTTACTAATATGGTAGGAATGAAGAGCAAAGAAATTCGAATTCGAATTTGAAATGGTATTACTAATATGATATGGATGAAGTAATAATTCGAATCTGAATCAGTATACCATCATTTTAGACTCTAACGGCACTTCAACAACTTCAAATTTTGTCTCTTTGTAGCTCAGGGTGCGATATACATACACCCCCTATAAGGGGAACCAAATTATTCATATTGATAAGGCTACTTGTAACACAAATCATTCCATATGAAATTCTTAAATCAATTTGATCATAGCTACAAGTAATAAACAATGTCTGATTCTCCATCTTTGCTGATCCCCGCATGAAAAAAGCCTGTAATACTCCCCCGACCAACACATTTTAAACTTAAATCATAAAAGTATACGGGTATAATAGATAGTCTGAACATGCAACAGTAAAAGAAAAGGAGTCACATTAACACATTCGAGTCAGATGAATCAACCTTGTTCCATTAGCATTGTAGGCCATTGCTATGCACCATCGACCGGGAGCGGGAGCATCAAAATCAACCCAAGATCCCAAATTATCATATAACCACACTTTTATCTTTGCATCTAGAGCTGAAATTAAACCATATAAAAGTCATAAACTAAAGATGAAATAACATCGCCAAATTTACATGTTTAGCTCAATAATGTATTGATTCAACTTTTCTCTTCGGTACATAGCCAAATTATACTATTTATGCCTAAAACGAGAATCATCTATAGACATAAAATGCAAAACAAAAATCGAGCTAATTAAAAATAAAGTTTCAAAAACAAATCTAGGTAACAAAGAAATAGTCAACCTCACAGATGAGTAAGGTGAAATCGTATAAATTTCATGGCCGATTAATATCTAGTGAACCTCACAGTCAACCCTCTTTTTGTTAGCACTGACAAAAAAAACTTATGGTGATTTAGATTGTGATCCTTATCTGTCCCAGATTATTTTATTTTGGAAAACGATTTGACTAACAGAGTTATATAAAATGAGTGCATTGATCATTTAATTATGTCACTCATACGGATCCCGCACATCTACCGTACAGAATTAATCAATTCAACAATAAAAAAAATGTGAACAGTTGTAGGATTCAATCTCAATGGATGAAGAAAAATATTTTATGCATCAAATTGAAAATAAAGTAATGCAAAGTTGGTAAATTCACAACAATGTATAACCAAGGTAACGTTTGGTACATTTCTTTATTATTATGTAATATAGTAATGTCCATTGATAAATTTGAGAGAGAGAGAGAGCAGATTTTAATCATCTACCAAACACAAATGAATCTCCCATACTCTCAAGTAATCAAATCGGAGCAGCAGGTAAAAGATGCAATAGCAACAAAACAAATAATAAGAAAAAAATATATACAGAGACTCACACTATCCTTCCTACAAGGTAAGTAGACGGAATTATTAGAAACCTAAAAGGCACGAGTCGAATAAAAAATGCAAAATGATTTCAATTGCCCCACCACAAACACCACCGACACAAATGCAACAACAATTAATAAACTAGGACAGAAAACTCGTGAACTGAATCAGTTCCTATTTCTACAGATCTATCTATCCCCACCAACATAAAATCATTCATCCAACTTCCAAGCATAGGATTTAACCAAAATAAATAACAAAATTAAAAACATACCAAAATGTTAAATCTCTATTTAGAAAAATAAAAACGCACCTCTTCTGGGGTTAGCGGCAACCTTAGGCACCGACGGGGTAACTTTGTTGGGCGTCTTAGTTTCCTCGATCGGAAATAAAATCCCATCAATACCCTAAACTGAAATTCTACCATCAGTGTAAATATCCGGATCAAACAACAACGACAATCTTAATTGACTAAAAAAAATACAATGTATATACTATATACATACATATATGTGTCAATGTATAGCGAGTGAAAGAGGTGAGCTTACTCTGCATATTGAGAGATCCGAGACCAAACAATGGTGGTCTGGAGAGCAGAGCTAGGATTTAGTGCGATGTAGAGAGAAAATGTACATGTATAGCTCAGTCCCGATCCATGGGTATCCCTCATGGATCTTTAATTGATAAAACCTAGATGGAATTTTCTTGAGCGTGTTAGAGGGAGAGAGAGAGAGATAGAGATAGAGAGGGGCTTGAGCGGGAGGCTAAAAATTAAGGGGGTTATTTTTTTTTTTTTGTTATTTATATTTTAGTGAATCATTTTCAATTTTGGCACACTTTTAAACAGTGCCAAATTTTGGCACTGTTTTAAAGTGTGCTAGATTGTCATTAAATCGTGCCAGAATTTGGCACAGTTTTAAGCTGTGCCAGAATTTGGATATCAAGGTGTGCCCGATTGTTATTTTTGGTGTAGTGTAATGCCTCTTTTTTATATTAGACTTTGATGCATTTTAAATTAAAAATGAGACTTTGTTTAAAATCGTCAGAGAACTTGTTAATTTAAACAGTTAAGTGACATTTTTTTTATTAAATTGATTTAAATTCCTGAAAAAATATCTTAAAATTTAAAAATAAATAAAATAAAAAACTTAAAATCCAAAAACAAAATCATGAAAGAAAAACAAAAAGAAAAATCTAACACGTTATTTAACCCCCACCCACCCCACCCACCCCCTATTTTCCTCGCTCCCGTCAACCTCCAGCTCCCCTGACAACCTTAATTCCCAATGTCGCCTCTCCTCGAGCCATTTCAAAATCACCCCAAACTTTCTCTCTCTTTCTCTCTCTCTTGCACACGCACATGCACACGCGCGCGCGCGCACACACACACACACACACACACACACAAACAAATACACCATTTCCACATCTATAGTTAAATTAATTTAGGTTAAATCAATTAAAGAAATCGATTTGGGTTGTTGGGTTGAATCAATGATTCGGTAATTGTTAAATAAATGAAATCGTTTTGTTTTGATTTGGTGGTTGTCTCAAATGGTGTAATATTTTGTCGAAGTGATTTGAATTGTAGATATGGTTTACATAAAGGAAATCATATGGTGGTTGAGAGAAATGAAATAGATTTGTGTTGTAAACGTGTTGTTGAATCTATTTGCGTTGGAGATTACCGAATTGATTTATTGTTGAAATGGTGTGGTTGGGTAGATGTTGGTGTTGCTGCTAGAGGGGAGGGGTGATGTTAGAGGGGAGGATGGGGAAAGTTGTTTTCTGGGTGAGGGGGTTACTACCTAGATGGGGGGGGGGGGGATTTTTTTTTTTATCTTTTATCTTTTTCTTTTGGTTTTATTTTGTTTTTATATTTTCAAGGATTTTGGGGATTAAAATTTGTTTAATTTATTTATTATTCAAAATGACCCCTGCCACTTAATATAAACACTTCATTGACAAAAAGTAAGTAGAGTCTAATTTTTAACATAAAATGTATTTAAGTTTAAAATCATAATTTAGTAATGTATTAAAGTAAAAAACGTCACTTATTTAGACCTAAACCTATTTAGTTTCAACCTTGAAAACAAAATAGATTTAAGAAATTCATTTTGTTTCGTTTAACTGTTAATTTGAATGGAAAATTATTAATGTACATGACACATGACTATTTATATAAATATTTTAAAAATTAATGGGAAGAAAATAAAGAAAAAGGCTTAACCCCGAAACTACTCACTTGCCATCGACAATTAAAAAAAACTTATAGGGACCCATCCACCACCGCCCATATTATAAGCAACATATCCACCACAACGCTTATTTCCAATGACATACACACCCCAAATCAAACTTCATACCATCCCAAACCAAATTGAACAAAATACAAATCCCCTATGATTCACCAAAAATTACTAGATATATAAAATTATACATTATTCTCGGCAGAATTAAAAGTCCCCACCATGGCAAACAATCAAATTCAAAGTCTAAATTTGATGATAAGACCCGTAAAAAATAAATATCCAACATATAATATATATATATATATATATATATATATATAGAGAGAGAGAGAGAGAGAGAGTAGTGCTCTTATGCAATTTTCTCGTACAAAAGTTATATATGAACTTTGAAATTGTTTAATTTCTTACTATAAATTTATGCCAACTAGAACTTTATTTTGGGGATAGCATGCACATAGAGGAAGTTTGCATGACTTCAAACTACAAAATTTAAGGATCATGAAGCCCTACGACCCTCAAAACAAAATTTGAGCAATCACCTCACAAGATTACTCTATACCTTGCAATTGCATTCAACAAGGCATCTTTCTCTTGTCTAAGAAAACACAACCAAAACTCAAGATCCATTCATTGACTTCGCATTAAAAGGAACTATCACCCTAAAAGATACAATGAAGAAAATACCCCAAACTCAATGGTAATGAAACATGTGTTCTTATAACATGAAGACATTTACAAAAATCCTTAAATGAGTAAATATGCCAATATGAGTTTTGTTGTTGGTTAATATTGTTAAACTAACTTATTCTTCATATTTTTCTCTTTTGTAATATTTATGAAAGAATATATAGAAAAATCATTTTGTGTTACCAAATGTGAAATGAGCTTTATCTTGAAATTTTGGCATGAAACTTTCACAAATGGTGTGTGTTTTACACTAAATGTGGGAGATGACTTTCTAAAAAATGTAATTGCGTAAATGATGTTTTTTTCTACACCAAATATGGGAGGAAATTCTTTAAAAAAATTACTGTAAAAGTCTAAACTTCTAAAGAATATTACTCAAATCCAGAGCAATCCACAGGCGGTGATCCATCATCGGTATTTACCGATCGGTCTTTATTCCTTCTTTTCAGCCGTGATCCCTTAGGTCATAAGGTCAGCAGTAGATCTATCTCTCCCCAAGAATATATCAGGTATGAAACTTCTAGAGTTTCAAATAGATTCACAATTCTATTGGGAAGATGATTTTGTGAATCAAAAGATGTTTAGACCTAAAAGATTTGCGGACTTTTGCAACAGATATGCAGGTTATGTTTTTCAAAAGTCTCAAAAAAATATTTTTTGAAACAGGTATTTAGGTCGTGCACAAAATTTGAGGCGGAGAATTTCGTTCGAATGAAAACTGAAGTTGTTCGAACGAGAATATCATCTCATTTGAACGAAAACTTAGTGCGTTCGAACGAGACTGCAATCTCATTTGAACAGGCTTCTAACGAGCTACAAATGAATTCTAACTGAACACCCTCGTTGGATGTTTATTGGATGAAATGATCAAATGAGTCTTTTAACGAGTTTGACATCTCGTTCGAACGAGATTATCATCTCGTGTGAAAGAAGTCGCTAAAAACAATTTATTTTAACTTCAAAAATTCTGCCTCGATCTTTTATAAAGATACATCTCCCAAATGTAAATGTAAATAAATTCGAACTCCTAAAATATTTATATCTTCATAAAGTAGAGAAGTCTTGAACTTGGAGATGTTGGAGATTCGGTTCATTGTATCGGCTCGTGTCGATTTATAACGAGATATGCCAAATACAAATATAAACCTAAGCTATGAGCAACTTTAGAATATTAGCTCTTACAACACAAAGGATTTATGTGCTTCGATAATTGTCTACATCCACCGATGGTTTCTGACCTTTTATTAATTCTTTAAGAATTTAAGAATAAAGAATTACATGTCCCTTTGCCCCGGGGTAAAGGCTTCATTTATAGTGATAAGAGTGATTGAGTTGTGTTCAAATTCTAGCTGCTGATTGGCTCGTTTGTAGCTTCATGTTTATCTCCACCGAAATTATAGATAGCAAGAATTAGATTAATTTATGATTCGTTTCGATT
Organism: Sambucus nigra; assembly: GCA_949130495.1. Lineage (NCBI taxonomy): Eukaryota > Viridiplantae > Streptophyta > Magnoliopsida > Dipsacales > Adoxaceae > Sambucus > Sambucus nigra. Next base: position 419,944,316 of record OX422219.1, read on the forward strand.
TGTATAGGTGGTGGAACCAGAAGGTAAACCAACAAAAATAGTATTGAAATTTTTGAAACTAGAACCAAATTATTACGATAAAAATCCAACTCAATACACTCAATTTAATTCAGTTTATCAATTTTTGTGGTTCGTTGCATACCCTAATGCAAATATACGTAATGTGTAGTTGATGAATGTGAATCATTATTTGTCGTTATAAAAAGTACTTAAATAATAATTCATGAAAAAGGGTGATAAAAAGAGTATTTGGAATGCGAAGCATTCTTATGCCACAAGTGCCCCACATTATATGTTCGAAAGATGTTTTAGAACAAAAACAAAACGCCGAAGTTTGAAGTTCCATTTTTTGTTGTTGGTGCTCGAGTTCCATCTGGATTCTGGATTGTTCTGGAGTATACTGGACTCTTCTCTTCACTCTACTCTCATCGTCTCCTTCAAACCCTCTCTCTCTGAATAATCCGTGATCTTTGTCCCTAAAACAAACCCCCAAATCACAAACACAAAGAAACCATGTTCGGAGTGGTTTTCCCCAACCGCAGCTTCCCAATGGACATCTCCACCTTCACTCAAATCGACACTTTCCACTGGTTACTCGACATGAACACCTTCGTGGGTACGTACCTACACTTATTCAACACATTCTCAATGCATGCTTAATCTCTTTATTTAATTTCGCAGGTGAGGCCTACGATTCCATTACAGAAATCTGCATATTCCTCCTCAACAGCTTCACTCTACCGCCAGACAAAGCCCTTGCCGTTTACATCCAATCCCCCGGATCTCCCTTCCTCTTCGTCGGCGCCGTCACACTCTCCCGTCCTTCCGCCGTCTTATCGTTGCCGTGGCCGGAGCCAGGTGGTACGATGCAACTCACCGCCGCCGGCGATTCTCCGGCCGCTGCTAAAATCGGCATCTCGGTTGAGGATCTGGCGACGCTGCCTTCTCTTGATGTTACGGCTGGGAACAGGATCGAGCGGTTGGCGATGAAAGTTGGTGAGAATTTGTTTAATTTTATGCAGTCGTTTTGCGGAGTGGATGGGAGTAAGCTTGTTGTCCCCATGGATATTTTGGATCGCTGGTTTAAGAAGTTTCAGGAAAGGGCCAAACGTGATCCCGAGTATTTGAAGGGCTTTGCGTTGTAGAGTTTGATCAATGTTTTAATTTTAATTTTAATTTTAATTTATGTTGTTCAAACTTGAAACACAATTTTGGATTTACTAATCTGTGTGTGTGAAGTCAACTTATCTCTGTGTCAATCTTATGTTGTGTGTTGTTGGAAGCTCCTTTGGCGATTAATCTACCTGGATTTTGAAATTACTAGATCTTTACTTGGTAGATAATTTTTTTTGAATGGTTATGCCACACCTATCTCAGAAAGAATGTCTCTGCATTTGGTGGTATCACATATATACATAATATAGCAACAGACCACATTCAAATGCATCATGGAAAAATTACTCTACTATTGCTGTATATTATAAAATATCATTTTCAAAGCTACTATTGGGATAGTCTTGGAGATGAATTGAGTTTGGTCTTCAATTCGATTTCGACACTGTCAAAATAATGTTTGATCAGCGAAACTCATGAATCGAGAATATAAATTAATTGAGGTTCACTTAAAAGCTGATTCAAACATGATAAAAGAAAATATATGTCATTTGCCCAGCACAGTTCATCTCATGCTCAAATGGTATATTTGATGCTTAGCGAGGTGACTTTCTATTGAGATTAGGGACCTCCATCAATTTCTTGCCACGTGATTTATTTAATGACTCGGGGTATCTAGACTTCATAACAAATGATTAGTCCCCAGGAATTCGTGCTACCCCCAAAGGCTTTAAATTCGAGATAATTATATTAAAGTTTCATTTGTCGGGTCAACATTCATATTAGTCCTATTGACTTTTCAACAATCATATAGGTTCTATTTCAACTTTTTAGGAATTTTTTTTCACAATTTTACCCTTTTTAAAAGAGTGCTTTTGTTTAAACCCACCTTTTCTTTTAACTTCCCCCTAGTAAACTTACCCCATTTTGGTTGGGGTGATGAAGTTTCAACATCCCCACATTCGTGGTTTGCCAAAAAAAATAACAAAATGGGCATGAGAACTCATCCCATTCAGACATTACTCATCATCTCTCTCATCCAATTCATACATTTGGTTTGATACGATATTTTTTTTAACCCTGTAGTTTTGATACCATGTTGTTTCCTTCTTATATTGGTAACTATTTTTTTTTCCTACGCTGTTGTTATGGGGAAAGTCCAGTTTGTACTTTTTGCAAGCCTCAATATCATATATGATATGGGCTATGATATTTGATAAGGGGATAAGCGTTGGCTTTGTATTTTCAAACAAAGTTCTCTAAGGAATCTAGGTAGGAAGTTTTGTATGAAATCTAGTAATACATATCACGATAGTAATTTTTCAAAAAACAATTTGGGGGTGTTAACAGGGATAATATGGGCTTTTACCTATTTTTTTTAATAACTTCAAAACGAATGTCGGGCTGTTAAAAGGAAAAGTGGATTTAAACAAAAACATCCTTTTAAAACCAATCATCCGTAACTTCTTTTAGGAAGTTACATAAGTGGTTGGATTTTTTTTTAATCTTAAAATGATCATAACTTTTCATTCACAAATCCGTGTTTTGCAAAATTACTATTTTTGAAATTACTGTGTTAATATATATATATATATATATATATATATATATATATATATATATACACGGTAGATCCAAACCTCTTTTTTTTTTTCGAAATTACCATATTTTTAAAGGTTTGCGCTAGCGACATTCAATCCCCACCACTACCTACCCTCATTGTCGGAGCTTCAACGACCTTCATCAGCGCTACGATTTGGGGTGGGTAGTAGTGGCATATGGTGCCGCTAGCGCGGACCTCTGAAATTAAGAGAATATTAGATAAATGGGGTTTGGATCCACCGGAGCTCTGATTTGGGGTGAGTAGGGGTGGCATTGTTTTTTATTTATATCTGTAACATTTTCACAAACATTAACATTTACTGTGTTCAAATAACACAATATATATATATATACATATACGGTGAACCCAAACCTCTTTTTTCTGATATGGTCTTATTTTTAACGGTCCGCGCTAGCAGCATGTAATCCCCATTACCACCCTCCCCCATTGTCGGAGCTCCAACAACCTTCATCAGAGCTCTGATTTGGGGTGACATGGGGTGCCGCTGGCGCGGACCTTAGGAAATAAGAGAATATTGGATAAATGGGGTTTGGATCCACCGGAGCTCCGGTTTGGGGTGAGTAGGGGTAGCATTGGATTAGGTTTATATTACAGATATAAACCTAACACAATGCCAACCATACTCACCCCAAACTGGATCTCCAGTGGATCCAAACTCTATTTATCCAATAATCTCTTATTTCCTAAGGTCCGCGCCAGCGGCACCCCATGTCACCCCAAATCAGAGCTCTGATGAAGGTTGTTGTAGCTCCGACAATGGGGGTGGGTGGTGGTGAGGATTGGATGCCGCTATCGCGGACCGTTAAAAATAAGACAATATCAGAAAAAAGAGGGTTGGATCAACCGTGTGTATATATATATACTGCGTTATAATACAGTAAATATTACTGTTTGTTAAAATATTGCAGATATAAACCTAATTCAATGACAACCCTATTCACCCCAAACCGGAGTTCCGGTGGATCCAAATCCCATTTATCCAAAATTCTCTTATTTTCTAAGATTCGCGCTAGCGGCACCCCATGTCATCCCAAATCAGAGCTCTGGTGAACGTTGTTATAGCCCCGACAATGGGGGTGGGTGGTGGTGAGGATTGGATGCCGCTAGCGCGGACCGTTGAGAATAAGATAATATCGAAAAAAAGAGGTTTGGATCTACCGTATATATATATATATATACCATGTTATAACACAGTAAATGTTACTGTTTGTGAAAATATTACAGATATAAACCTAACCCAATGGTAACCCCACCCACCCCAAATCAAAGCTCTGATGAAGGTTGTGGGATAGCGTGGACCTTTAAAAATGAGATAATTTCGAAAAAAAGGGTTTGGATTCACTGTGTGTGTGTGTATGTAATACTGTGTAATATTAACACAATAAATGTTACTGTTTTTGAAAATGTTACAGATATAAACCTATTTCTTTTTCTGGTGCATACAGTAAAGTTTACTGTCTGTGTAAATTTTTTTTTGAAATTATATAGGCTTCATGGATTTTATTTGATAGATCTCGTCGAGCAGATTTCAAAAATAATAATTTTGCGAAAAACGGATATGTCAATTAAAAGTTATGATCATTTGAAGATTAAAAAAAGAAGTTCAACCACTTATGTAACTTCCTGAAAGAAGTTACGGACGGTTGGTTTTAAAAGGATAAAATTGTGAAAAAAAGTTCTAAAAAATTAGGAGTAGGACTTATATGTAAGAGAAAAACATTGTGGGACTAGAATGTCTAAAAAAAGGTCTAATAGGATCTAAATGAGAATGCGCCTTTAAATTCTTGCTACATGCCGTATTGCATCCAAATTGAATCCAAGGAGGCTCTCCATTAGGTTTTGTAATTATGATCCCACTAGTATGTATTATGCGCGATGCACGGATGCCCTTTTGTAATAGGAATTTTGTTAGAAGTAATACATATCATTATACGCGATTAAAGAAATTATGTAATTATATTGAAATAACATATGAATCCACACAGTAAATGTATAACAAAAAGATACTAAAATTTATTATATTCATTGTATTGTACTAAATAAAACCCTAAACAGATTGGTTGTTCAATTGCAAAAATTTCTTCAGTGGTCGAAACGACCTTTTGCGTTGTTATTTCTTGATATATTCCTTTGTTCTTGCAACGTAACGACATATAATGTTTAAACGTATAGACGTCATTGAAATTAAGATAATGTCGTTATGTTGTTCTGTGTAAGTAAGATAACTTATTGAATGTTACCTTACTAATTTGAGTCTTTTTGAAGTTAAGTTGTTACCTTCCTTTCTAGTTTGCATGTCTAAAGTATGAGAGCTTGACTCTTGTGTGGCATGCGTAATTGGTGATCCATGTTCAAATGTGTTGGCAGAATCATCCTTATCATGACTGGAGTTGTCAATATCCTGCATTACGAAATGGATGAAAAAAATTTGATAGTTATAACAATTTAATGTGTTACGCTAAAATGAAATGCAAAAGTCAATCTGATTAAAGACCACTTTTTATAAAAATATTTTTTTATAAATCAAAACTTCAAAACAACTGTACGTCTTTATATAAAAAAAACTATACATATTTTTATTTGTTTTTAGTTTAAAAGACTATATGTCATTTATAGATACAAACTTAAATTTTTTTTCTATAAATAAAACGTTGAAATATTTTTATAACAAAAAACTTTTTTTAATTATATTAAAAACAACTTTGAAATTTTGAAAACTTTTTTTAACTTAAAAACTACTTTTTTATAAATAAAAACTTAAAAAAAACCTTTTTGTATTTTATATAAAAAAAAATTATACATATTTTTATTTGTTTTTAGTTTAAAAAACTTTATGTCATTTATAGATTAAAACTTGCAGTTTTAGAACGTTAAAAATGTTTTTACAACCAAGAACTTTTTTTTATTTATATGAAAAACAATTTTGATATTTTGAAAACTTTTTAAACTTTTTTTCTAGAAATAAAAACGTCATCGGGAAATTACACAATGCAAGATCTAATAAATTTGTATACGATCTTTACATCATTTTTACGAATTTTTATTGCACAAACACACACACAATATCTTCAAATAAGATAACAAACCAAACCCAATATTAAGCAATTATCGTGAAATCCAAGTATATTTATGCCCATCAGTTAAGTTTATCATCCAAGAAATAATATTATTATCCCAGTGAAAAAAAATTGAATAAGAGTACCAAATTAGAAAAAATGGAGATCCCTTGAAATGAAATTGAAACCCATATGTTGAATATTTTTTATAACCCATATTTTTAGCATTGAACCCATTTAATCATATCTACACAAAATCAAACAACACATCCATGAAGTAATCTTTTATGCATGTGTAATCATATAGAGAAAGAAAATGAAATTTCAAATTAACGTGTGAATAATGATTGAAGCTCGTAGCTTTTTTAGTATCTCAAAGTTAAGCAGATATAAAGAATTCTCATACACAAAAACAAACTTGCAACAATTAAGCATTTTCATTTTAGAGTCAATAACTGAATCACCCAAACGTCTCTACCATCTGTTGAAAACAAAGCTTACAAAATCTAACAAATCCCAAATGATAGAAGGCTGAATTTTTACTTATGTTCGGGGAAGATCTACGGACACTATCTAACTGATCTGGCAATTGAAAAAAAGTCACCGGATCATCAAATATTTGCTATGGGGAAGACAAATTCGTTGGGAGGCGTGTTCTTCCTACCACCCGGAGGGTTATTAATATCTGCCATTGAAGGATGTGGAGAACTGGTGACAGTAAAAATTCAACATTAAGATAACCACAAAAGACAATAAATACTAATGGATGTGTTCTTTTTTAAATCGCATACTGACTTGTTTCTGCAGAAATGTATTGTCTTTGATTTTGATATTGGCTCTGTTTAGTGCCATTCTTTTCCTATAAGACAAATAAAGAATCCTATAATTATAGTAAATTGGGTAGGTAATTCAGTTAATAAAGAACAAAGCCTTTTTCGTCATTATCGATTACCTGTATTTCGGCTTCAGAATCGGAAGAAGGTTACTCAAGTTGTCACCAAAAGAGGATTCCATTTTAGAGTCCAAATCATTCTCAAGAGAGTTTATAGATTTTGTTAAAGATCCTTGGTTGGTTAAGACTTTTGGGGAGACTGATAAAAAGATGGATATTTGGAAATCCTCTCACTAAAGGGATGGTGGGAGAGAGAACGGCGACTGGGGTATTTCAAAGGTTGTGAATGGATAGGTACCCAAGAGACAAAACTAAATGACGTTAAACATGGATATCTGTACAAAGAGAGCGATGGGAAGCAAATGACAAACACATTAAATGCTATTAATACCTATTATAATATCGTATTAGAGGTATATAATAGATATATGCTCCTAGGAGTCCCATTTAGTTTTTTTTAATTTATTTAATCGTCCCAAATGGGATTTCATTAATGTAACGTAGGGTAACAAAAAAGAAGAACAACATAATTCAAACAAGTTCAAGTTAAGTTGAAGGGAGAGAAGAGAAAATAACGTAGAACAAACAGGAAAATTAGGACAAAGCTTAACAAAAGACTTAAAATACAACTGATAAATTTTGGGGTCTGCTCACGACATATCGCAGCAACAAAACCAAGAAATTGGTACCGAAGGCACCAGAGGGCGAGCCGCTCTGAACAAAGTCTGAACATAAGGCAAACAGACGGTGGAATAATGTCAGACAAATATATCAAAAACACCAGCGCCAAGGAGGGATGCTCAAACTCCAAGGGGCCTAAAAATAGGCGGACCTTAGTAAAGGTGGGAGAAACCCAAAAAGTCACGAAGACCTTATGAGTCTTAACCCGAGAGGAACAACCAGTGGGATAGTCGAACCAAAACTCCCAAAACCTGATAGTTATACCTAAAGTGGATAAAACTCTCACGAAGGAGACGAAGGAAAGAACTCCAAACGGAGCCTGCAAGTACAACAATAAATAATAAAAACCAAAAACATGACCAAATAACCTATCTTCAAAATCACAACTCCGATCTACCACCAAAAGGGTAGTTCTTGTCGCAACCATTCCGATCTGTTCTTTGAACGGATCTTTCACAGCCGAAGACATCTCGACGACTGACCAAATTGGGGAAGGCCCACTAAACGGATTTGGGTTTTTTGGAACGCTGCTTATCCTCCTTTTGGATTTGAGGGACACTTACGGGCCTCCCCCACTCTCGTCGAAAGTGAGAGGGGGGAGGGGTGGCTGGATCGAGTGGAGAGGATTGGGGGTTTTAGGGCCGGCTGTTGTTTCTTTTTTCTATAGAGAGTCCCATTTAGTTCAGGGCAACGTTTCGTAACGTGGGATGCATCACATTCATCCAAAAACACTTCTTCACAATTTATTAAGGCTACATTCTCGGAGGAGATAGACAACAATCAACAACGAGCCAATAAAGAGTTAGGAGAGTTTTTGTACAACTCAACTACTTTTTATTAATATAAATAAGACCCTCACTCCGAGACAATGGGACATGTAATTCTGAACCTTTAACTAATTAATTAAAAAATAAGAAACCCTCCGTGGATGTAGGCAATTGCCGAAACCACATAAATGTTATGTGTTATGACAATTTCTTACTCTATTATTTCCTTTACTCTTTAGGATTCTTAATTGTAATTTCTTGCTCTCTCTCTCTCTCTCTCTCTTACACACACACACACACACACACACACACACACACACATATATATATATATATATATATGGCAAGTAGAAGACGTAACTATGTATACTAAACCAAATTTAAGAGTTAATATGTAGAGGGTATGTTGATACTTCCAATAAAATGACTTAGACACATTTAAGTTTGAGAGATGACTAAAATAATGCTAAAAAAAAACCAATGAAACTTTTTTAATATTTGACCTCTAAAGTATAACTATTATAAAAAAAAATTATAAATACACACACACACACACACACTCGCGAGTACCATTTTTATGATAATTTGTTGGGATTACAAGTATTTAATCTCAATTTTAAAGAATTACTTATAGCCATTCCTTTTTTTTTTGGTAAAATATAAATATATTACACCAAAAGGCGAACCGCCATAGATAAAGAAGAAAGTCCAATACACAAAAACAAGAGCACAAAGTCTTGAACAACTACCGTCTAAAACCAACCTGACAAAGACCCAACAAAATCTCAACAAGCCTATCAACTCAGTAAAAAAAACCTAGCGCACATAGGCCATAAACCAAAACAACTGCAGGTTGAATATTCAATAAAATCGCAGTATCACAACACTCACCATAGAAGATTTTGCAAAAAAAAAAAAATACGACACCTTATCAAACATTGCCAAACGCGATCAAAACCACAGGCAATCACCAAAGCAGAATCGAGGAAAACATATCACACAATTACAGTGAACCAACTATTGCAACAACAACCAACAACGACCTAAATACAGCAGGTTCAACAACGATCTAAACGGGAACCCATCACCTCTGACTCAAGATCGTAGCACAAAATCCAAATCGAGACCCACACGTTCCGTTCTTCACCAGAAATTCTCTATCGCCCAAGCCAACCAAATCGAATAAACTAGCAACCTTCGACCTTACGTGAAGCATACCAAGAAAAGATGGCGATCTCAAGAAAGTTTTCTACGATGGGGACAAAGGAGCAGGTGGAGGTAATTGGGTCTCTAACCAAGCGACGTCACCGGGGTTAGATATTCCGACCAAGGATCCGAATGACCCCCACTAGAATAAGTTATGCCTGAGATGAAAGCCACCCATCATGTTTTGACATGAAGCTCTCCTTAAATATGGCGACCAAGTAAAATAGAGTGAGATTCAGTAACAAGATAATAATGAAATGAGGGGTCATACCCATCTTCATAGATGAACATCAAACATATCCGGTCTGACATGAGGCACACCAAAGGAATAACGACAGAAAATGAAAGGGTTCCTCCACTAAGAATGGGGTGGGGACAATACAAAGAAGAGGTAGAAAAAAGAAAGGGGTCGGTTGGAAAAAGGTGCAAAAATACAGGACCCAGATATCAATCAGACAAAACCATTGCAAAGATTAAAACATATATGCAAAGACTAACACATAGTCTCCCAACGGATAGCCCAGAACGAACAAGACAAGGCCCCATACATAGAGGAACCAATCATAGCCCAAAACAGTAAATGGACCAACACCCCATAAGGGGACAACCCGGTTCTAAGATACATCAAACCCATCAACCAACGAGTACCGGGTGTACAACCCAAACCATAAAAAAAATACCAGAATCCAAAATGGGATTCAATGCTAGAGTAAACCCAACAATAACCACCACCAATCAAGGTAGGACACCAACGGAGCTCACCCGGAGCATCACAGTCGGCCCAAAAGGCGGAACGAACAACATGAGTATGCCGGGTAGAAATCAGATATTTAAAGCACCCAAACAGTGAGAACCCAACGTCCAATGCAAGAATCCCCCACAACAAATCAGGAACCAATTGGCCGGAGCCAACAACACGATAACAGAAACCTCAAATCCGAACACTAGAAATAACAGGAGTCCCAAAGTCAGCACACCCGACAGCGCAACCATACGGAAACACCCAAATCCCAAATCGAACCCACATAAACAGATCCAAGCTAGAGTTCCCAACGCCAGATCCAATAATACATCAAAGAAAACATCAAACCATCAACCTGTCGTGAAGCACCCTTGGAAAAATAACGGGTCCCAAGAAGGTATTCCTTGACAGGGAGAAAGGGACAGTTGGAAGCACCTGGGTCTCATCTAAGGTGGCGTCACAGGGTCAGAAAGTCCGACCAAGAATGTGATCGACCCCAACAAGAGCAAAGAAAATCCTATTCTGGGCGCCACCCAACTTGGTCTGACATGGGGCTCTCCATTAAGATGGCGACCAAGAGGTAGAGAGTGGAAAGCAGAAACAAGAATTTTATTTTGAAAAGAGGGGCCATTCCCATCTACATAAAAGACTACATCGCATATCCAGTATGACTTGAGGCTCGCATGGGGGAGATAACGACTAAAAATACAAAGTCTCCTCTACATAGCTTCGGGTGGAGACGACAGTAAGATGAGGGAGGAACAAGAAAGGGGGCGACGACTCGAAAATGGGTGAGAACCAAACCTTAGAGAGAGAAGCCCTCAACCATCCAAAAAAGGGGCGAAAATTCAAATTGTATTCAGTTCCATTTTTTTTTTTAGTTGTTGATTTTATTATAACATTTACGAGACAAATGTCATTCTATAAAGAAAGAAAGATAATGATCAAAGGTAGTTAAAAAAAATTAATAATCATTTTGAATGATTATAAAACTTCAAACAATTTAAAAAATATATAAGAGTGGACCTAATAAAATTCTAAAAATGGAACTACACCGCTCAAAATTATATTTTGTTTGGTGCTTCACCACTAATCTTAGGAGTCGAAATCTGAAGCATTTAGAAATGGTCTAATAGAATATTTCTATTATAAAAAAATGGCCAGCGTGGGCTATAAACTAGTTTATTTTATTATATATTGTATGGTAGATTCCGGCACCAAAGTTGGGATGCAACGTGTCATAGTGATGGGTGTGGTGAGATGCATGTGCAAGAGAGAGCAACGAGTGACATTGAAGTCTCAAACCCCTCGACACCAACACCAACACCAACATCATCATCCATCAACTGGATCCACAAACTACTCCCAAAAATGTCAGACGTCACAACTGAGAACCTGAAGCCCACCTTCTCGGAGGGAGGAGAAGAAGAAGACGTGAAGCTGTACATGATTATGCAGCGTCTCATCACTGTTATATTCTCCTCCGATTCAACTCCTTTGCTCCAACGGATCAAATATTGTCTCTCCCTCAATTTCCCTCTTATCCCTCAAGCTTCAACTAACACTGCCCGCCACCTTCTTTTATGGGCTCGCCGAGGAGGCCCACTCCGATCGTTACTTGTTCTTTCTGTAAGTATTATATATGTATTGCTTCAGATGCTATTTCATTTCTCGAATTCAGTCTTTTAAACGTCATTTCACCCACCGGTTGAAAAATTCAATTTTTTAGTATTTTATAAAATTGGTATTTTTTAAGATATATATATATATATATATATATATATATATATATATATATGGAGAGAGAGAGAGAGGACTTACTGTGCGGACTTTATCCTTATCTTGAAAGTGGTCCCCCCTCATGATCCCAAAGACTTTTTTTGTTATTTACTTTAGATGGTCCCCCTCTTATCTTATGCTAAAACCTTAGTTTAAGACTATATATTTAAAAGATTTATAGTTTAGACTCAAATTGGTATCAAAACCTTAAAGATTTTAGAAACTCATCGAATTCCGACCAAAACCCTAATTCTAATATCAGAGCCATAAGACGGACGCTCCTTTTAGATAGATAGTAAAAAGACTTTAATGCCCTTGGGATTTATTCCTCGTATTTACTAAGATATTTTTGGAACCAACCCAGACTACCATCCCATACCCATAACTGATTTAGACTTAGTAGGTTGTTTAACCTCTCACATAGACGATTGTTCACACACTGAGCAGATCCCAGCCAAGCACGCAGATAGTAGACAAGTTACTGCTAGTGCTATTAATAGCATAATAGACCAAAATAAATGCATACTCCTTATATTAAGACAATTAATAAAAGATACTCAAACCCTAGAGACAGAGAAAAAATATCTCTAAAAGATTATTAGAAATAGATAACCAAATTCCAATAGACCTGGTTCATGTTTTACAAGAAATAAATATTAAGACTAATCATATAGAAGTCCTTAACAAAGACATCGTAGAAATTAAAACCTTAACTAAAAATCAAGACAGTGAGTTAATTAAACTTACTAAAGAACAAGCTAAGCTTATCCATAGATTAGATAGTTATCTTCCTAATGGAGATAGTTAGATCAGACTCGAATGAGGTACCTAGAGACCTCTCCATTCAGACTTTATTAGACTTTTATCAAAGAATTTTAGAAAAGATAAATGATGATAGATTTTATTATAAGATAAATGAAAATGAGACTGCCAATGTGGCTAAGGCAACTAGACTTATATTAGAAAGATTAAATTTAATTTCTACATCCATAGCAGCTACCCAAGACTATAATAGTAGCTTTGTTAAAAACTTTCATTTAGATTTAAAAGCTAAGACAGAAGGATTAACCACCTTCTATACAGATTTTGTTAAATTCTAACAAAATTTAGCAAATTATCTTAATAATATGGAAAGCTATAACCTATCCAAAATGGATAGTATTATTAATGAACTTAGACTAGACATGACCTAAGTAGAAGAAAAATACGAAGAAATTATAAACAGAATTAAGGCCGTATATAATAAGCTTTTTCAAGCAGAAATAGACTCGCCTTTTATTCTAACTCGTTTAGATAAAATAGAAAAAACTGTAGAATCTATAGAAGTTAGATCCATGCAACAATAAGAAAAAGATAATGAAGTAAAAGATTATATTACAAATGTTGCCAAATCCCTAGTTAATTCTCTAGCTAAACATAGTGAAGAAATTTCTGATAAAACTAGAAAAGAGAATAAAATTTTTAAAGAAGAAATCCTTAGTCAGATAAAAAGACAAAAAGATTATTCAGACTTCTTAGAAAGAATTGGAAAAAGACTTAAACAAAAACAGGTAACCAGATGTAAATTTAGAGAATCCCCTTCCATAGAAACTAGAGAAAGGAATACCATAGGTAGACGAGTCATAAATGACGGATTAGATAAGACTAGTAAAATAGTTAGCTCTATCCCAAATATTGGACAGAGTAATCATAGGCTTCAAAGACTTAAGGATTCATCCTCCAATGTTAGAATATGGTGGAAAAAAAGAAATTTCACCAATCCTCTCCAATGGAAAGAATGGGGAGAAGTTGACTGGAAGATTGTTGAAGATTCCATTCATAATGGACAACTTCCAGCCGTTAGATACATAGACTTGTTTAAAGAAGGTGCCACTCCTAAGACTCCTAATTATAACATGACTTACCATTGTAGGAATCATGTGTTAGACAAATCTTATACTGAGCTGCAAGTATTTAACTCAGAATAACTTAGATCTAGAGGAACTGATAGGAAGTTCCAATTTCTAACCTTTGGACTCTTTCAAGCAAGAATCCAAGGATTACATAGACCTCAGAATAATTTCAACATATTATGTTGTTTAATAGATAAAAGATAATTTTTTTTTTGAGAAAAGCCTTATTGGGATAGCCCAATTAGAAATGTCAGACAACATAGGATACTTTAATGTCATTTCGGCATTTACAGTAACCGTAGACACAGCCAAACATTTTAAGTTAATCTTATATGCTAGTGGCTATAAAAACTATATTATCCCAGACGCTAATATAAATATAGAATTCCAAAGCTATGTGAAGTTCTCCCAATTTCCTTATGAAGGAATGTAATCGGGAATTCCTAGCGGTAGACTTAATGAAGAAATTTTAGTTAGAACTAATGTTTCAGACTATAATCATACTTATAGTATTAGAAATACCAGACCTATGAAAGAAAAAGCTAAGACCCTTTGGCAATTGCCAGAATTCCAAGAAACTAAGACTACAGAATAAACCCTTGTTTATTAATCAAGACGATGTCAGTGGAAATGTTACCATCCAGTTTGGTCCTCCTAAGATTGTCAATAAGAATATCTAGACCGAAGAAATTAGATTTAGGAATATGGGAGAAGCCATAATCAATGATCCTTCAGAAGGAGAATGTATTAGTAAGACTAGTGCTAGTTTACTAAGACATGCCCCGGTAATTTGCCTAGAAGATCATTTGAACAAAAAGACTTAATTAAAGAAAAAGCTAGGATCCAAAACTGTGGACATGAACCCTCAGAATTGGATATGAAGACATTTAAAGATCACCTTAAGAAAAGTCATTCTATTAGATTTCAAGAAAGAGAAAGATTTAATATGATAGCCCAAGACCGCATATTAAAATTAAAAGAATTTAAGAATACAAAGGAACTTCTTAGAAACTTAAGACTAATAGAAGAAGGAGAAGAAAGACTAATGCTAACTACACAAGTAGAACCTAATAAACAAGAGATAGGAAGTAGTAGTACGCTAGAAGATGCTTCTAGACTTTTTAGTAAACCAATAGGAATAAATATTCCTATATACTCTAGCTCTATAGTCAAGACTAAACCAGCCTATATACAAGACTTTCCAACTAGTGACAAAAGTTTTACTCCTGTTAAGATCATGGCAAGTCAAGCCATAAATCCAGTAGGTATTTACCTTAACCTAGACAATGTTCAAGATAGGAAGAAGTCCTTAGATGAATGGCGTAATCAGATGAACATGTGTTTTGCATCTAATGAATAATGGGATGCAAGTTCATGTAAACAATACGTTGAGCAATCCATTACAGGTATTGCAAAAGATTATTTAGATAGTTTAAGAAAGGCTACTGATGAAGACTCCTTAGCTAAGGTTGAGAAGATGAAAGAAAACTTAAAAGAAAGATCAATTGAAGAATATATTCAATTGTTCACATCAGAATTCATTGGAACTCGACATCTAGCTCAAATCAATGAACAAGGCCTAGCAAAAACTAAGTTAGCCCTCCTTAGCATTTGCAAATTAGATAAGATAAATGAATATAACAATAATTATGAGCAACTATATTACTAAATTAAAGAATTTGGAGAGACCTTAAAAGATGAATACTTTAGGAAGATACCAACCATATGACAAATCCTAATTAATGAATATAGGAATTGGTCAGGAGTCGCTGGAGTAAAGAATAACTCCCTTGGTGAAAGAATTAATTTCGCCAAAGACTATATCATATCTAAGGGACGGGATATAACTCAAGGAAAGTTGATAGAAGAAACTTTCAAACAGATCCCTCCAATTAAAGATGAAAGTGACATTGCTCCAATCCAATGGGGATGTGGTAGTGAACCTAAGAAATTCAAAAAGAAATTAGAATGGAAACATAGGAAGTTTAAGACTAGACCTTTAGGATTTCTAAAGAAGTATAAATTTAGACAATCTACTACCTTTAGAGAAAAGAACCCTAAGACTAAGAAAAATAGATTTAATCAAAGAAGATATTTGAAAAATAATACTAGTATAAGAAGGTTCCTAATTATAGGAAAGAAAAATGTGTAGCTTAATTTAAGACCTCTATCAAAGAATGTTGGACTTGCGGCAAAGAAGGACACTTTGCTAAAGACTTCCCTTATAAGAAAGATAAAGAAGGTATTAAGATTATTAATACAATGTTAGACTATGCAGATCAAGAAGAGTTAGATATCCTATATGCTATAGAAATATCAGACATAGAAGATGATGATAATACTAGTATCTATAGCGCATATACAGATAGTGATTAGGAAGACTATAGTGATACTGATGAGTATGAAGACTCTCAAGATACTCTAGACTTGTATATGATGCAAACTAATCAAGACGATTTAGATAATGAATATATAGACTTTGAAGAAGCTTGGTATAAGTGTATATTTAGCCCCTTTTTAAAGAAAAGATGGACAGTTAGTAATCCTGAGTTACTAACATATATACCTAGATGTTACTTTGATGAAAGACATTATTGCACATTTGAAATGAAATGTTGCAAGAAAGACTTTATATGTGTAGAATGCTTTGAGACTATACAAACATAATTATTTATGGTTTGTGTTATTTGTCAACTACACTACCATGACGACTGTTGGAGAACTAGATTTAGAGCAATTTATACTAGCCAGTATGACACTTAAATAGACTTAGATATTAAAACATATTATCAAGACATTGATAGAAATATAGCCAAAAGATTGCAAGAAAATGAAGACTTCAAAAGGAAAGGGAATTTCCTATGATTTAGAAGAATACCATTCTGATAGTAGTTCAGAAGACCAAATACCTTTAGATTTTATAGATAAATCTCAGAAAGGAATATCTATTTTAGAAAAGAACAATTTAGAAATTTCTACTAAACCACATGCTTGTTTTGTAGAATTATTTATTCAACACAAAGACTATCCTAAAAGACTTTCAGCTTTTATAGATACAGGATGCTCTCAGAGTATTTGCAAGGCTAATGCCTTCCCTGAAGACTATTTTTTAGAAAGTACTCAAGAAATCTATGGTAAAGTGGCTAATGGAGATCCATTTACCTTATATTTCCAGACTATTCCTATTTATTTTAAATTAGGAAATCAGACCAACAAAACCGTTAATCATCGGTTTTGGGTAATGGATCCTCGCCCTAATTTCACAGGAAACATTATTTTAGGGCAAGACTTTATTAGTAAATATCATCCTTATACTCAGTATAACGATAAGATATTAATTAGTGATAAAGAGGAATTTAATATTAAAGCCCCTCTAATAGATCACAAGACTGCCTTTGACCTTATGTAAGTCAAACCCAATTATAAACCCATAAAACATCAGAGTTCTTTAGCTGAGCATGGTGGACCTAGACCTACAACCCAACAAGAAGCCTTAGAAATAACGAAACCCTTACAAAAAGAGTGTAAGTGTCCAGACCAAAAGTGTTATAAGCAAATAGCGCTTATACAACAAGACATTTTAGATAAAGCCCAGTATACCTTATTACAGGTTCAAGCTATATCCAAACAGAAGAAAATGGATATAGAAGTAGAAAAGGAAAAGATCAGGCAACTAGCAGAGCCTACTTTAGGAGAAAATTCCATCGCTAAGTGGGATAAAGACCAAAGTTATTGTGAAATCATCCCAATTAACCCAGACGTCACTATTAATGGTGGAACCTATAAGAAAGGATATTCATAAGAAGATAGGGAAGAATTTAAAAAAGACATAAACGAAATGCTTAAGTTAGGCATTATTAGAAAAAGTAAAATAGATATAGTAGCCTTGCCTTCTATGTTCAAAATGAATCTGAACGTAAAAGAGGAAAAAGACGTATGGTTATAGATTATAGACAAATAAGAATTGTGAATTTGATTCTTATAAGATACCAATCAAGAATAATTTAATCAATTTGATTGAAGATAGAATTATATTCAGTAAGTTTGATTGCAAATCAGGCTTCTGGCAAATCAAGATGCATCCAGACAGTATTACTTGGACAACCTTTAGTGTGCCCCAAGGAAAATACGAATGGCTAGTAATGCCATTTGGATACTTGAATGCTCCTCAAGTATTCCAAAGAAGAATGGATAACATATTTAGATCTTATTCAGAATTTTGTCTTGTTTACATAGATGATATTCTTGTAGCCAGTAAGACTGAGACAAAGCATGTAAACCATTTTAAAAAGATTATTTTAGAATTAGACAAACATGATATCCTTATTTTCGAAAGGAAAATGCAATTATTTCAGACTGAGATAGATTTTGTGGCAATGCATATTAATAAAGGAAAATCATCCTTGGCAGAACACATAACTAAAAAGATTCTTGAGTTTCCAGATCAACATAAGGATAAAAAACATTTACAATCATTTTTAGGATTGCTTAATTGTGCTGTAGACTTTATTAAAGACCTTGCTTCAAAAAGACAAAGCCTAACATCCAAATTAAAAGGAACAGACAAAACTAATCCTTTTTATTGGACCAAAGATGATTTTGAAGTCATAAGACAGATTAAAGATGCGGTCAAGGACATTCCTTTACTTGAACTGCCTAATGCAGAAGACCAGCTTATAGTAGAAACATATGCCTCTAATAAACAATGGGGAGCAATGTACTTTGCCATTGATCATCCGACAAAAAAGAAAAAACTTTGTAGATATAGTTCTGGAACCTTTACAGACCCAGAAACAAGATACACTGTCCATGAAAAAGAAGTTTTAGCTATAGTAAGGGCAATAGAAAAATATATGTTTTTTCTTAGACCTAAACATTTTACTCTTCTTATGCAATAAAATTCAGAGACTTAGACTTGTCCAAATCAAGGACTAATAGACTTATTAGATGGCAACAATTGCTTAATGGCTATGACTTCTCTGTTATACATATTAAGGGAAGTAAAAATACCATTCCAGACATTATATCAAGAGAGCCAAGGTTTGCTAACACTAATATGATTTCATGTTTTATGTTGCAAACAGAAGATCTAGACAGCATGATTTCCTCTGGAACGAATAGACTGAACAAAGAAGATGTTGCGGACTATCTTAGACGCTAAGGCCAAATGCTGGTATAACGCAAAGACAGACTCATATTCAAGACTCAAGAAAGACTAATCCTAGAGAACTTTGATGATATCCTAGTTCCTCCTGGAAAATCTAGACATGAGATTGTTTCTTAAAATAGACTCATTGGGAAGATGTATTTTCCCCAATATAGACTTGATCAAAGATATCCAGACTTAACAAAATTTAGACGAGAATTTTTAGATGATGAAAATACTCTCATAGACGCTATATAGTGGAACGTGAAGAATATACTATGGATTGAGTTCAAACAAAATTTGGTAGCCATTGCCAGATTCATGAGGACTCAAAGACTTGCAGTCACCCAACTCAGTGGTACTGCCATGCCTAGACCTCAGACTCAGACTTGTGCTCAGACTGTTGGAGAATCCTCCAAAATTAGACCTACTGATTTTTGTTATCAGAAAAAGACTTTTAAGACTAAGATTGTTATACCGTTTGGTCATAATAATCTCCCATCAGCAGAAGACTTTCAAAAAGAAACTAATAACATTGTTGATCATTTTAATATGTTATTATCAGAAATAAATGGAGATGCTTTAATGATTAAAGGTTTCTTCAAAGACGTTCCAAAAATATATCTTTTTGAAAAATCCAATATGGCTCATAGAATTCTTGCAGACCACGGGTTCATTGGACTCGTTCAGATAAAGGATATTGAAGACTCTGTTGCTCTTGAAAAAATAGTCCACGAGTATGCTAAGAAGGTAGAAGACTTCCTTCCACTATTTGCTAGAATCTATCAAATTGCTCCGAGTTCCTGTAGAGGAATGAGAGTTGAAGGATTTAGACTTGTTAGAATTTCAAATGATATATTTGAAGACGTTGAGATTCTATCAGAAAACGAGACGAAAGATTTAATTGTTGATAAGTCCAAGCTCCAGATTGCTCATGCCATGGAGACAATAGAAATCATGGAATTATTGACAGGCGAAGACAGATGGTACACTGCCTACCACAATGAAGATCTAATAATCCAAGCTGATGAGCCATTCAATGGAAGGCTCAAGAAAGAAGCCAAGGAATTGGTAGAGATAGCTTTGCCATCTAGCCTTAGAATTGTGGGCCTCATTGATGAATTTTTGAATAATGCCCTCCCAGGCCATGACAAGGTAGAAGAAGATACAGACGGGACAAAGACGACCCCCTCGTTAACAGAAGAATTATTGAGGACAGAAGATGCCCTGCTCTAAACTTATGTATTATTACAAGACGACAAGACTCATCTAGATTCCCTTTCAGCGTGAAGAAGAAGACAGCTCAGACATGCCCCACACGGGCCCCCATAATGCTTCTTTTTATAAAGAAGAAAGAGACCTTCAGAAAGACGTTAGGTTAGAATTATTGCTAGAAGACAGACTTACTTTATGTAAAGCAAATAGTATAGACTTTAATAATTTGAATCTCTTTAACCGGCTTGCTTTTTAGCCTCCGGTATCCAGTCATGTGTAGTGCCCTCGTGCTATAAAAGGGAGCTTCCAGTTGAGTTTAAGATATCGAAGTTTAGAAACTAGAAAGAGTGTGTAAGCTTGTAGTAAGTAATATGTACATGAGTGAGTAAACCTCTCATAGTTAGGGGAGAGGGGAGAGGGGAGAGTTGTATTTACTTATGCTATGCAATAAAAGTATTTTCTTTTCCAGAAATCTCTTATGTTAAGTTGTTATTATCTTCCAAATTGTCTCCAACTTTTGGTTCATAGAGGACTATTGTGTGGAACCTCTGGTATAGCACACAAGGTGTTATACTGGTGAACTGCTGTCAGGTGCCGATTTGCCGTGAGCCGTTAGCCAGGTGGGCTACAGGCAGGAAATGGGTTCAACGCCAAAATAGTGGATTGAGGTGCGACACATAAAGAGAGAGTTGTAGGAGGCCGAGACCGGAAAAGAATAGTAGCAAGGCTGAAGAGAAGAATGAAGGAAGATAAAGATATTGCAGACCAGAAGGAAGTTATAACTCGAACCAAACCCTTAACTATTTTACATATTATTGTTTTATAAGAATCTTGTATGAGCCTACAAATCACTACAGACTTTTTAAAATTTGTTAATCAAACAAATTTAGACTTAACTTGAGAAATCCAAGATTGGACTCTTACAGACATTAAAGATAAAGAACTTATAGAATCTGCTTTAATATACGCAGGTGGTACTTTCAAATATATAGACCAAATTATTGAGTGGTTAGGAAGAGAAGTACCTAAAATAGAAATAATTAGAACAAGGAGCCGTGATCTCTTTAGACAAAAATTAAGAACTGAAGATTTTGCGGAAGAACTATCAAGACCTGAAAAATATCAAGAATACACTATGATACTTGAAGACAGTATAGACGCATTAAAATTTATTAGACGAAAAAGGCTAGCTGAAACAAAGGCTATTTTAATTAGAGCCGGAGGAATCCACCCTCTCCTTAAAAACATAGAGACAGCTGCCTCTAGAATATACCGTAGATTTTTGTCATCTTATGGTGATAATAATTTAGATGAATTTATAGATAACGATATAATTGATATTATTAATCAAATATATGAAGAAACTAGACTGATAAACCCACGATATCGTATAAGGTATTTAAGACTAGAATATTTTCCATCAAAACCTCTTGCAATTTCTAGACTCCCTGAAGAAACTATTTATATAGATAATCCTCGCTATTCGGAACTCCAATGCGATTGTGACGAAAGAAGCTTGAGAAGTAACAGTAACCCTGAAACTTCTTCACTTAGACTTCCAGATTAATTAGGCTTTAAAATAAGCTGAAAAGGCCTTAAAAATCATTGGAGTAAAAATTTATATTCCCTAAAATTTAGAAGAAGATAAAAGACATTGCGGTTCCAAAAGGTGGTGCTAAAAAAGACAAAACGGTCCCTAGATAATTCTTGGACGGTAGTGGTCCGTAAACTAGGTCCGTATGAGAGCCGGTCTCTCTCTCTCTCTCTCTCTATATATATATATATATATATATATAGAGAGAGAGAGAGAGAGAGAGGATCTCATGAGGACAGGACCTCTGTTTGCATACCGCTGGCGAGGACCAATTTTGATAAAATAGTAAGAAAAATATGTTTGAGCTAATTTTTTTTATATAATTTTTAAACATTTCAGTAGAATATATAAAAAAAATCAGTTCAAAATGAATTTTTTTACTATTTTAAAAAAATCGGTCAAACTTCGTCAGTTTTTAACAACTTAAAAACTGAAAAAGTTTGACCGATTTTTTTAAAATAGCAAAAAAAATTCATTTTGAGCTGATTATTTTTTTATGATCCTATTGAAATGTTTAAAAATCAGCCCAAAAATATTTTTTTTACTATTTTAAAAAAATGGTCCTCATTAAGGGTCCTCAAACTGGGACCTCACTTGATCCTTTCCCTATATATATCTATATATGTATATATATATACACACAACACTGTTCTTGTGTAGACCAGACCAGAAAAGAGAGAGAGTGTGCCTATAATTAGTAGATAATTTCTAAGCTATATATATATATATTATTATATATATATATAGCACTGTTCTTGTGCTATATATTGCACTGCTAATTATAGGTACACTTTCAGTCGGCGGTGAGCTTAACTGCTAATTATAGGTACACTTTCAGTCGGCGGTGAGCTTAGAAAAGAGAGAAAATGTGTCTATAATTAGCAGATAATTTCTAAGCTCACCGCCAAGTGACACATGTTATATATATATATAATAATAATAATGCTCTTGTGCAGACCGGACATGTGTCACCCGGCGGTGAGCCCAGAAAAGAGAGAGTGTGCCTATAATTTAGCCTCTGTCAGGTGACACATGTTCGGTCTGTACTCTTAAAATGCGGACTGGTACTGTATATATATATGCAGCACTGCTCTTGTGCGGATTAGTCCGCATTTTAAGAGTGCGGACCGGACATGTGTCACCTGACGATGAGCCCAAAAAAGCTCCTAAAAGAGAGATAGTGTGCCTATAATTTAGCCGATAACGGTACCGATGAGCCCCAAAAAGCCTAAAAAAGAGAGAGTGTGCCGATAATTTAGCGGATAACGGTGACACATGTTCGGTCCGCACTCTTAAAATGCGGATTAGTCTGCACAAGAGCGTTATTATATATATATATATATATATATATATATATATATATATAAATTATATACATACGTACATACATGCAAGACGTCTCTTGTGCGGAGTCCAAATGACAACTTATAAAAGAATCATTTTTTTTTTACTTTGCAGAGATGATTAGGAGATTATGTGTGACACCCCGCCTAATTAAACCTTGGGTGATCAAGCCTTAATTTAATTTAAACAGATTTCTTAAATGGTTCATTCTTAACATCACTGCCGAAAGCCTTTTAATTTACTAACCACCTAAGTGAAATTAAACGAGTGCCAAATTTTATCTTCCTTAAGCAGAATAAATAATCCATACAAACACATTACAATTCTAGTAATAATAAAACAGTTTGCATAATTAACTGAATGCAGGTAAAGTCTTGCCGAAAACCACGACCAATAAAAGACAACTAAAAATCCATAACTAAACTAAACTGTAGCAGTAAAGATAGGACAACATGTCCCAACTAAAAGTACTAAAACTGAGATCCTGCACGAGAACTGAAAAAGAGGAAGCGTCTAAACAATCCCTGCAACATCCACACGTGCTGCAGCTCCCAAATCTCTGGAATGAAATCATGCTGGGTGTCCCTGTGGCTGGGCACCTAAAAGGTTTTAAAAGATTTTACATAGCAAGAGTTAGTACTCAAAACATTTTGAAAATATTTTGCAAGCAGTTATCACCATTGAGTTATTGATTACACATATTAAAGTTTCGCCTAACTCCCTTGGACTTCCTCACCTCTCTTCTATAGTGCATTTCTAACGAGGACACTTAGTTCACCTAGTTATACCACCCATAAGCGTAGGTAACTTATTTACTGCCCGTTGTTCTTATTCTTGTAATAATTACATCACGCTATAAATTATTACTAAGATATTTACAATTCATTTCATTATCTACTATTTTCAATCCGTAGATTATGCATATAGAATACATTTTATCACACAATAATGTATTTAATATCAGTTATCACTAACATATCCTTTTACCACACATAAAGGACTCTTGGTTCGGAATGATTCATCGACCCCAAGTAAGAGTTGGTTCGGAATGATCCATCGACCCCAACTATTTAAAAATATAAATATATACACATATTCTGGTTCGGGACTCTTTCATCGCGA